>JAPVLO010000241.1:0-1200000 GCA_027257055.1 Cephalopachus bancanus
ACTCCACCCGGGGTGACAAAGTAGACTCCAACTCAAAAAAAAAAAAGATAATTTAAATTTATTGCTGAATATAACTCTTTGGAACTTTGTTAAAAAGATTACAGTTATGTTAAAATAATTGCACCTTCAGTCAAATCACTGAGTTAAAGAATTCAGACATATTTTCTTGTTTCATCTGGTGTGGTTGTTCCAAGTGTGCGTGTATGTATATTTGAACTCTTTCAAGCCTTTGGAATACCAGTTAGTCTTTAGAACTTCTGTGACTTACAGGGATTTGTCTTTCTTTATTATGAAATATTCAAATATTCAGATGAGTATGGAGTGTAATATAACAAATATTCATATACCTACTCTTAAGTCAACTTGACATTTTGTTTTTTTTTTTTTTTTTTTTTGAGTTGGAGTCTTACTCTGTCGCCCAGACTGGAGTGCAGTGGCCACCCCCGGGCCACCGCAGCCTCGCCCTGCTGGGCCCCGCGATCCTTCCGCCTCACCCTTCTGAGCAGCTGGAATTACAGGCAGCACACCACCCCGGCTGATTTTTTGATTTATTGTAGAGATGAGGTCTCGCTGCCCAGGCGGGTCTCGAACCCGCGGGCTCAGGCAACCCACTCACCTCAGCCTCCCAAAGGGCGCGGGATTACAGGCTGAGCCACCGAGCCCGGCTGACATTTTGCTTTATTTTCTTCAGATCTTCTCTTCCTCTGTATCTTCCATCTTCTTTCTCTTTTTTTTCCCTGTCTCTTTCTTCATTTTAAGGCATTAAACATTATCAGTGTAGTGGTTCTCCTAAGTCACATTTCCTCCTCTTCCTACAGGTGAAGACTCCAAATTTACTATTTTTCATGTCCACGAATATTTTCAAACTTTATACAATTGAAATCATACTGTATACAGTTTCTGTATTTCCCTATTTTCTATAAGGAGAACCATACTGTACACATTACTTGGCTGCATTTCATGTTTTCAGAATTGTTCTATGTCCATACAATAGCATGATATCATTCGTCTTTAACTAGTGTACCTCATCCCTCTGTGTTGCTCCGTTCTTTTTCTCTTGGCCATTTAGATTACTTTTTCACTTTACTTTTTTTTTTTTTTTTTTTTTTTGAGTTGGAGTCTCACTCAGTCGCCCAGACTGGAGTGCAGTGACCGCACTGGGCTCCGGCGATCCTTCTGCCTCAGCCTTCCAAGTAGCTGGAATTACAGGTGCACGCTACCACGCCCGGCTAATTTTTTGATTTATTGTAGAGATGAGGTCTCACCAAGTTGCCCAGGCGGGTCTCGAACCCGCGGGCTCAGGCAGTCCACTCACCTCAGCCTCCCAAGGTGCGGGATTACAGGTTGAGCCACCAAGCCCGGCTCACTTTTCATTATTATAAACCATGTGAAAGTAAGCATTCATGTACATGTCTCATTGAATATTTTTGTGACTGTTTTTCTAGGACATAGACCTAGGAATATAGAGGTAGATTATGGGCATCTTCCAGCTTTATTAGATGTTGCTCAGTTGTCCTGTGGTCGTTATATTAGTTGTGTGTGAGTTTCTTGTTGATCCACATACTTCCCACCCAACCTTTGGTATCACTAGAGATGTAAATGTTGGCAATATGATGATTTTTTTTTTTTTTTGAGTTGGAGTCTCACCCTGTCACCTAGGCTGGAGTGCAGTGGCATGCTCACAGCAGCTGCAGCCTCGACCTGCTGGGCTCAGGCGATCCTTTCACCTCAGCCTTCCAAGTAGCTGGAATTACAGGCATGCACTACCATGCCTGGCTAATTTTTTTGATTTACTGTAAAGATGAGATCTCGCAAAGTTGCCTAGGTTGGTCTCGAACCCATGGTGATGAGTTTCAAATGTTATTGAATTTCAGTTTACATTTCCCTAATAACTAGATTTTTATGTCGGTCAGACATTTTGCTTTCTTCTCTATGAACCCATTTTTATTGGACTATCTTTTTCTTATTAATGTATAGGAGTCCTTTATATATTCTGAATATGAGACAGGCCAATCACACCTGTTTCATTCATCTTTTTGCTGTTGTTGTTGTTGTTGTTTGAGTAGGAGTCTCACTCTGTTGCCCAGGCTGGAGTGCAGTGGTATGCTCATGGCCATCGTAGCCTTGACCTGCTGTGCTCAGACAATCCTTCCGCCTCAGCCTTTCAAATAGCTGGAACTACAGGTGTGTGCCATCACACCTGGCTAATTTTTCTTGATTTATCGTGGAGACAAGGTCTCACCAAGTTGCCCAGGCTGGTCTTGAATCCCTGGGCTCAGGCAATCCTCTCGCCTCCCCGTCTCAAAGTGCTGGGATTACAGGCATAAGCCACTGTTCCCGGCTTGTTGTTTTTTATTGTGTTCGGTGTCAGAACAGAACAGGGATGGTGGAGAAGATGATACAGTAGACCTGGAAAATGCCAGAGAGATTGGTCTGAGTTCAAGTCTTTGGAAAATCCAAGGGTCAAATCAATAAAACCAAGACCAAGTCAGAGGTCAGAAATGAAAGTATTTTTTGTAGAGACAGGGCTTTGCTATGTTGCCTGAGCTGGTCTCAAACTCTTGGGCTCATGGGATTCTTCCACCTCAGCCTCCCAAAGTGCTGGCTGGAATTACAGATGTAAACCAACATGCCCGACCTCTTTTTTCGTTTCTTTACATTGAAACAGGGTCTTGCTTGTTGCCCAGGCTGATCTCAAACTCCCGGTCCCAAGTGATATTCCCACCTCAGCCTCCCAAAGTGCTAAGGTTATAGGCGTGAGCCACTGTGCCCAGCCTCAAGCTGATTATTTTTATGCTTGATTTATTTTATTGTATTTTCTCTTCAGAGAGCAAGAATCATGAGTTTGTAACTGAGTGAGACAAAAACCAAGGAATGATTTGGTCCATTCCTTCCCTCTTGCTGAGTGACTGCATGTTAAGGGAGCTTGAGCATAATGAGCCCCAGCACAATGTTTTGCCCTGAGTTCTGTCCCAGGTTCCCCTTCTAACCTGAAGGAAAACTGATGCAGCCGAAAACCTACTAGTGAACAAAAACTATGAAACTGACCCAGCCTCCATTTTACCATCTGTTCCAAAATGAACCTCTTAAATCCCTTATTCCCATTAGTGGATTGTTTTAAAACATATTCCCAAGGAGATGAATTTGATTCTTTATTTCTCCGGGTTTCTCTGGCCCTCTATTACTTTAACTGCAGGCTTACATTTTCTGAAGTATGTCTGCGGGGAAGCCAGGCAGAGCACATTAACAGACCTAGCATGCCACGGCTAAGTAATCCAGTAAAAGTATTCTTGTTGTGCAGTGCATGCATTCACAGGAACCATTTTAGTTATTGCTGTAATTAGTTCTGATTCAAGTATTCCACAGAGAATGAGGTTTCTAGATTGAAAGTGGTCAGATGCAGGTTGGCTGTGGGGCTGCAGGATGCAGATGGCAGGCAGAGCCTGAAGAAATGATGAGAGATGTTTCTATATGCCTCAATTTGTGGCATTTCTGATTTTATATGGACATTAAACTTGGTGAGCTGAAGTGCCATTTGCTCTGAGAGAGGATAATGTACACTCATCCCTATGCTTTCTAAAAAATGGACTGAAACTGGAAAAGGCACAGGCATGGGACATCATACAGTGATATCTACATCACAGCGAGTTATAATACAGGGCTTGCAAACAGGAAATGGATAAGCATATTTTAACTGGATAGCCCTAGGTGAGATTATTTTGGCCCTTGATTGAAGATAAAAGACCACTGAAGTCAGATCTGGAGGAGACCCAAGAGATCAGGGTGGCTCACACCTATAATCCCAGCACTTGGGGAGGCTGAGATGGGAGGATCACTTGTGCCCAGGGGTTCTAAATCAGCCAGGGCAACATAGCGAGACCTCGTTGCTGTAAAAACAAACAAGCAAATAGGAGATCAAGCCATCTTTCTTAAATAGCAAATATGGCAATTTTTTGATGATGAATCAGCAGAATATTTCCTATGAGCAAGGGACTTTGCAAGGCATTAGGAGTATGCAGATGAATAACACACAGGCTCCCCTTCCCTCAAGGAGTTCACATTCTAGTGGAAGAGCCAGAGATCTAAATAGTTTTTAAAAACAACATGATGGCTGGGCTCGGTGGCTCAGCCTGTAACCCCAGCGCTTTGGGAGGCCAAGGTGAGTGAATTGCCTGAGCCCACGGGTTTGAGACCCACCCGGGCAACTTGGTGAGCCCTCATCTCTACAATAAAAAAAATTAGCCAGGCGTGGTAGCGTACACCTGTAATTCCGGCTACTCGGAAGGCTGAGGCGGAAGGATGGCCGGAGCCCAGCAGGTCGAGGCTGCGGTGGCCGGGAGCGGCCGCTGCACTCCAGTCTGGGTGACAGTGAGACTCCAACTCGAAAACAAAACAAAACAATAAAACAAACAACAGGATCATTGGCATTTGGCTGCTGTCCTCTGGGAGTTCAGAGGGATAGTCATGCTGTCTGAGGCAGGATCCTGGAAGGTTAGGAAAGGTATCAGAGAGGAAATTGTCTCTCTCTTTTTTTTTTTTTTTTTTTTCAGTCGGAGTCTCACTCTGTGGCCCAGACTGGAGTGCCATGGCACACTCCCAGCCACCGCAGCCTCGACCTGCTGGGCTCCGGCGATTCTTCCGCCTCAGCCTTCCAAGATCATTATTCAAAAGTCATTGGTAGCCGGGCTCGGGGCTCAGCCTGAATCCCGGCCTTTGGGGAGGCTGAGGTGAGTGGATTGCCTGAGCCCACGGGTTCGAGACCCGCCTGGGCAACTTGGTGAGCCCTTATCTCTACAATAAAAAAATCAAAAAATCAGCCGGGTTGGTAGCGCGCTCCTGTAGTTCCAGCTACTTGGAAGGCTGAGGCAGAAAGATCGCTGGAGCCCGGCAGGTCGAGGCTGCAGTGGCTGGGAGTGGCCACTGCATTCCAGTCTGGGCGACTGAGTGAGATTTCAATTCAAAAAAAAAAAAAAAAAGAAATTGACAAGGAAAGGGAGAAACTGGCATAATAAAAGTATGAATAGCCCAGTGTGTTGGTTCATGCCTGTAATCCCATCATTTTGAGAGGCAGAGGTGAGAGGATTGCCTGAGCCCACAGGTTCGAGACTAGCCTGGGAAACATGGCAAGATCTTATCTCTATAATAAATTAAAAAAAAATTAGCTGGGTGTGGTGGAGCATGCCTGTAGTTCCAGCTACTTGGAAGCCTGAGGTGGAAGGATTGCCTGAGCCTAGCAGGCTCCCTGTGGTCGCTGTGAATGTGCCACTGTACTCCAGCCTGGGCGACAGAGTGAGACTCTGACTCAAGTAAGTAAGTAAAAGTAAGTAAGTAAGTAAGTAAGTAAGTAAGTAAATAAGAGCATGAACTTCAGGAGGAGAGAAGACTTTGTGGATAGCGGTGGAGAAAGGATAGTCTGAAGTAGCAATAAGAAGCTAAGAGAGTACTGACTTTCCATCCCCGCCTGATGTAGAGTTATAAGTTTTGGAACAAGAGAAAGAGAGCGAGGGAGGAGAGAGAGAGAGAGAGAGAGAGAGAGAGAAAGGAGGGGAGAAGAGAAGAGAAAGGGAAGGAGATACAGAGAAAGGAGAGGAGAGAGAGAGAGAAGAGAAGAGGAGAGAGAGAGAGAGAGAGAGAGAGAAATAGAGACAGACAGACAGAGAGACAGAGACAGACAGAGACAGGCTGACAGAGAAAGACATGGATGGGACTGTGAGAGTACAAGTTTGTAAGCATAGAATACCTTGAGCATGAGTCTAGAACAAGATGGCTAGAAGGGTTTGCATTCTGGTTATTGTCTGAGGAAAATATGGACAGGTAACATGGATGAATGGAGAAAAGGGTGTTAAGGAGCTGTTTGGGATGTCATGTTACAGTTATTTTAGTGCTGGTCTACACTCTAATGATATTTAAAATCTTAAATTTATTGAGATTCTAATTTCAGTTGGGCACGGTGGCTCATACCTGTAATCCTAGCACTTTGCAAAGGAGGCCAAGGCGAGAGGATTGCCTGAGACCAGGGGCTTGAGACCAGCCTGGGCAACTTGGCAAGACCTTGTCTCTACAATAAATCAAAAAATTTGCTGGGTGTAGTAGTGCGTGCCTGTGGTTCCAGCTACTTGGAAGACTGAGACAAAAGGATCACCTGAGCCCAGCAGATCGAGGCTATGGTGACCATGAGCATGCCACTGCACTCCAGCTTGGGTGACAGAGTGAGACTCTGACTCAGAAACAGAGACTCCAATTTCAGGAATTATGCTCAGTGTAAGGAGTACAAAAAGGTCCAGAGGCAGAAATAGGTAAATTATAATGGCATCAAGGAAGAGGGATGGTTTAATTAATTTAACTTAATTAATTAGGTGGGAAATTAATCTTGTTCATGCCCTAATTGAAGTGGACTGATAATTAACAGCAGAAACAATAGCCAGCACCATAGACATCTCAGTTGATTCAACTTACACAATTCTCACTAAAACACTGAAGTTGAGCAAACTTTCCACTTGATGTACCATGTACCCAGGTCAGCTGTAGACAAGAGCAGAACTTTCCATGGAAATTCCAAACAAGTAAGATCAATATCCTGAAGCATTTCTTCAAAGAATGGAAACAAGAGATGAAATGTTCTTTACTGGTATGATCCTGAAGACAAATCACAATCAAAGCAATGGCTACCAAGAGGTGAACATGGTCCAGTTAAAGCACAGGTGCTCAAGTCAAGAGCAAAGGTCATGGCAACAGTTTTTTGGAACACTCAAGACACTTTGATTGTCGACTTTCTTTGATTGAGGACCAAAGAAGGCTAACATTTGGTTATTATGAGAGTGTTTTGAGAAAGTTAGCCAAAGCTTTAGCAGAAAGATGCCTGGGAAATCTTCACCAGAGAGTCCTTCTTTGCCACCCACCCAATGCTCCTGCTCATTTCTGCCATCAAATAAGGGCAATTTTGTGAGAGTTTCAAAGTCATTAGGTATCCACCTTATGTCTCCATTTGCCTTCTGACTACTTTTTGTTTTCTAATCTTAAAAAATCTGTAAAGGGTACCCATTTTTCTTCAGTTAATGTAAAAAAGACTGTAATGACATGGCTGAATTTCCAGGACACACCATTCTTTGGGGCTAAACTAAATGGCTGGTATAATCACTTATCAAAGTGTCTTGACCTTGATGGAATTTATGTTGAGAAATCAAGCTTATATTTTTATCTTTCAACTCCATTTTTTCCCATGAACCTTTTGAAGTCCCTTCAGACTAATTAGAGATAGAGAAGGATTCACAGAGGATGTGGCATTTTTAACTGAAGTTTGACAGATGTGCTGTTTGTCAGAGGTAGCTGCAAATGAAAAGATGCCGAAGTCAGACACAGTGGTTTATGCCTGTAATCCCAGCACTTTGGGAGACCGAGGCGGGAGGATTACCTGAGCTCAAGGGTTCAAAACCAGTCTGAGAAACATGGGGAGACCTCGTTTCTGCAATAAATCAAAAAAATAGCCAGGCATGGTGGTGTACACCTGTAGTTCCAGCTACTTGGAAGGCTGAGGAAGAAGGATCACCTGAGCCCAGCAAGTCGAGGCTGCAATGGCTGTGAGAGTGCCACTGCACTCTAGCCTGGGCAACAGAGTAAGACTCAAACTCAAAAAAAAAAAAAGAAAAGAAAATAAAGAAAAGACATCAGATGTAAGAAGGTAGATGAAAGAATCTAAGTAAGAGAAGACAGGCACGATGCCCTGCAATCCCAGCTACTTGAGACTGAGCGGGGACAATCTCTAGAACCTAGGAATCCAGGGCTGGAGTGAGTTATGATCACACCACTGTCCTCCAGTCTAGGTGACAGAATGAGACTGTCTTTATTTTTAAAAAAGGAATCTAAGTAAGAGAAAATATTTAAATGTCAGAATATTTAAAAATAGCAGATTGTCACTGACAACTTTTTAAAAAATAGTGATTGGTTTGGTAAAAGAAAATGATATGCAGTGAGATAAACATAACCTTGCAACTCTCAATAAACCATTTCTTTCGCCTATACTAAATGTTACTTTAACAAGCTGTCTCAATGACCACTTGTATACCTAATCCTGAGTTGCACCCCACATCTTTAAAATAACAAAGCTGCCTTTAAAATTTCTATGCCAGAAGCCGGGCTTGGTGGCTCAGCCTGTAATCCCACGCCTTTGGGAGGTTGAGGTGAGTGGATTGCCTGAGCCTGCGGGTTTGAGACCTGCCTAGGCAACTTGGCGAGACCTCATCTCTACAATAAATCAAAAATTAGCTGGATGCGGTAGTGCGCACGTATAGTTCCAGCTACTTGGAAGGCTGAGGTGGAAGCATCGCCGGAGCCCAGCAAGTCGAGGCTGCAGTGACTGGGAGCGGCCACTGCATGCCAGTCTGGGTGACAGAGTGAGACCCCAACTCAAAAAAAAAAAAAAAAAATTCTATGCCAGGAACTGCTTTTTCAAGAATGATGCGGACATCTTGCCACGTTACTTTGGATACATAGCAATTCTTTTATTCCAGATCTTGAATATGTTTAAGATGAGAAATTAAAAATTCTAAACCACTAATGCATTGGCTTAAAAATATTTTTCCTTCTATTTTGTGAACTAAACCGGCGTTCAGTCTACACTCTGGATTGGCATTTAGATGAGTTTGTGGTAAGCAGATAATCAATCACAGCCAGATAATAGACATTAGTGATATTGCTTTGCAAGTTATACACTCTGATTTATGTGAGAGGATTGCTGTTTATGATACCTTTAAAATATTTTTGATGGAATAAGGCTTTTATAGTCAAGCTCCAAAGACAAAGACATTATTTTATTTATCTATTTAAACAATCTATTTATCCTTATACTGATCAAATTGAAATGTTTGGAGTGGTTGCCAGTGCTACAGTTAAAACAATTTATAAAAATGAATACTTGTCAGGTGATGATAATATGAACCAAAGGACAATTATAGACTTTAGTCGTTGGTTTTAAAACTCATTTTTGCGAGCCGGGCTCTGTGGCTCAGCCTGTAATCCAGCGCCTTTGGGAGGCTGAGGTGAGTGGATTGCCTGAGCCCGCGGGTTCGAGACCCGCCTGGGCAGCGAGACCTCATATCTACAATAAATCCAAAAATCAGCCGGGCGTGGTAGCGCATGCCTGTAATTCCGGCTACTTGGAAGGCTGAGGCGGAAGGATCGCCGGAGCCCAGCAGGTTGAGGCTGCGGTGGCCGGGAGTGGCCAGTGCACTCCAGTCTGGGCGACAGAGTGAGACTCCAACTCAAAAAAAACAAAAAAAACCTCATTTTTGCTTTCAAAATTCAGTTTCAATTTTGTCCTTTAAAACTTGCATTTGAAGCCGGGCTCGGTGGCTCAGCCTGTAATCCCGCGCCTTTGGGAGGCTGAGGTGAGTGGATTGCCTGAGCCCGCGGGTTCGAGACCCGCCTGGGCAGCGAGACCTCATCTCTACAATAAATCAAAAAATCAGCCGGGCGTGGTAGCACATGCCTGTAATTCCGGCTACTCGGAAGGCTGAGGCGGAAGGATCGCCGGAGCCCAGCAGGTCGAGGCTGCGGTGGCCGGGAGCGGCCACTGCACTCCAGTCTGGGCAACAGAGTGAGACTCCAACTCAAAAAAAACCAAAAAAACAAAAAAAAACTTGCATTTGAGACGGGCTCGGTGGCTCAGCCTGTAATCCCGCGCCTTTGGGAAGCTGAGGTGAGAGGATTGCTTGAGCCCGTGGGTTCGAGACCCACCTGGGCAGCAAGACCTCATCTCTACAATAAATCAAAAAATCAGCTGGGCGTGGTAGCACACGCCTGTAATTCCGGCTACTTGGAAGGCTGAGGCGGAAGGATCGCCAGAGCCCAGCAGGTCGAGGCTGCGGTGGCCGGAAGCGGCCACTGCACTCCAGTCCGGGCGACAGAGTGAGACTCCAACTCAAAAAACAAACAAAAAAAACCTTACATTTGGCCAGATGTAGTACTGGCTCATGCCTATAATTCCAGCACTTTGGGAGGCCGGGGTGAGAGAATTGTCTGAGCCCACATGTTCAAGACCAGCCTGGGCAACTTGATGAGACCTCGTCTCTACAATTAAAAAAAAAATAATTAGTGAGGTGTGGTGGTGCATGCCTGTAGTTCCAGCTACTTGGAAGGCTGAGGTGGAAAGATCACGAGTCCAGCAGGTCGAGGCTGCGGTGGTTGCGAGCATGTCACTGCACCCCAGCCTGGGTGACAGAGTGAGACTCCAACTAAAAAAAAAAAACAAACATATTTACCTACACATCTGAAAATTGTCTTAGGCTGAAGAGTAAAGGATATTATTTTACTTGCAATTTACTTAACCTCTTTTCAAGACTGAAACAAACAAACAAAATTTTTAAGTTTTCTCAAATGAGTTTCTTCCATTATAACCTTCTTCTGTTATAGCTTTGATGGGTGTGTCAAGGCAATGTGCAAATAAATGCCTATATTAAAAAAAAGTAACCTGTGGAGATATTTGTTTCAGTTTATCCCCTCTTTTTATCTGTATTTCCCCCTTTCACTTATTGTCTACCTTGGTGCTTAATCACAGAGCAGTCTCACGCCTCTTGCTGTGTAAAGCAAATAGCAGCCATTGTCTGAAAATGCCCTCTTGGTACCAAACATACTATACCTTCCTTGTCTGCACCTCTTTGTCATCTGCCTCCTGTTGAAGGCTTTGCCAATTTGTGCTCGGTTACCTCACCTTCCACCTTCCAGGAACCTCACACTGTTGGTTATTTCTATTTTCTCAAGCATTTTCATCCTTTCTCTCATTAGATTCTTCTCATTGGTGTTTTGTCATTTTTGGGGGGGTGGGGGTGGGGGCTGGGGTCTCATTCTGTCACCCAGGTTGCAATACAGTGGTATGATCCAAGCTTGATGTAGCCACGACCTCCTGGGCTCAGGCTGAGGTCCTTCCGCCTCAGCCCTCCTGAGCAGCTGGAACTACAAGTGTGCACCACCATGCCCAGCTAATTTTAAGAAATTTTTTTGTAGACGCAGGGCCTTGCTATGTTGTCCAGGCTGGTCTCAACCTCCTGGACTCAAGCAACTCTCCAGCCTTGGCCTCCTAAAGTCCTGGGATTATAGGCATGAGCCACTGTATCTGTCCTGATCCTTCTCATTGGCTTTAAATCATGCTTAAGTGCATCCAGTTAAAAGCAAACAAACCCTCAGATCCTTTCCCTGTAAGCCCCTGTCTTGTTGATCAGCTTTCTCTCACAGCTGACTTACTTACTTTATGTGTTTACTTTTTTGAGTTGGATTCTCACTCTGTCGCCCAGGCTGGAGTTCAGTGACAGGCTCATGGTCACTGCGGCTTCGACCTGCTGGGCTCAGGTAATCCTTCAGCCTCAGCCTTCCAAGTAACTGGAATTACAGGCACACGTCACCTGGTTAAGGCTCGCCAAGTTGCCCAGGCTGGTCTTGAATCTGTGGGCTGAGGCAATCCCCTCACCTGGACCTCCCAAAGTACTGAGATTATAGGCGTGAGCCACCGCACCCTGCCACAGCTGATTTACTTTAAAAAGTTCAAAGAAGCCAGGCTTGGTGGCTCAGCCTGTAATCCCGCGCCTTTGGGAGGCTGAGGTGAGTGGATTACCTGAGCCCACGGGTTCGAGACCCGCCTGGGCAGCGAGACCTCATCTCTACAATAAATCAAAACTCAGCCGGGCGTGGTAGTGCGTGCCTGTAATTCCGGCTACTCGGAAGGCTGAGGCGGAAGGATCGTCGGAGCCCAGCAGGCGAGGCTGCGGTGGCCGGGAGCGGCCACTGCACTCCAGTCTGGGCGACAGAGTGAGACTCCGACTCAAAAAAAAAGAAAAAAAAAAAAAAGTTCAAAGAATCGCCTATTCCAGCAGCCTCCATTTCCTCGCTTTCTACTTACTTGCCAACCCGCTTCCATTTAACCTCCAGTCTTAGCACTGTATGGAAACACCTCTCTCTGTCTCATTCTCTCTCAGCTTGCCAATGACCTTCCTATCAATACATCCGATAGATATTTTGCAGTCACCATTATATTTGACCTCTCTACCACTGTCGGCCATCTGCTCCTTCTAGAAGCATTGTCCAGCTTTGGCCTCCATGATAAAACTCTCCTGATCTGGTTTCTTCCTCTTTTGCTACCTCTTCCCTGATTCTGTACTTCCACCCTGATTCTATTCTTCCACGCAGTTATCAAGTGTTGCGGTATTTTGAAGCTCCCTCTTAGGCATTTCTTTCTAGTCTATACCCTCTAGGCCTATGGAAACAGAGACTAGTTGTTGGGGAGGAGATGTTTCCTAATAGAAAAACTGGGTACTGTTGACAGAACAAGGAAAATGGATACTGGAAACAGATACGGGTCAAGCAAAAAATAAAACAAAACAAAAGCAAAATAAAATCTACCATAAGGGACAATCATTTATTTACAATGTATCCTCAAACTTAGCCACTGTGTTCTCTCTCAGCCATTCTACATCTCGCAGTTTTGTGACTACACTCTACCATAAATTATTGCTGTGCTTTTGAACCAAGGCATATTTGGAATTTTTGTTTTTCGTCCAAATGAGTCAACTAAAATCCTATCACTTTCTTAGGGCTCAGAAGCTGTCTCTTCTGGAAAGCCTAAATTAAATATTTTCTTCTGTGTGTTCTCCTAACACTTTGCTTCTCTTCTTGGACATTTACCATATTCTCTTTTTTTGAGTTGGAGTCTCACTCTGTTGCCCAAGCTGGAGTGTAGTGATACACTCATGGCCATATAGCCTGGACCAGCTGGGTTCAGGAGATCCTTGTGCCTCAGCCTCCCAACTAGCTGGGACTGTAGGCACATGACACCATGCCCAGCTAATTTTTGATTTATTTTAGAGATAAGATCTCACCAAGTTGTCCAGGCTGGTCTTGAACCTGTAGGTTCAGGCAATCCTCTTGCCTTTGCCTCTCAAAGTGCTGGGATACTATATTCTTATTTACTATATTTGCTATATTCTTATTTAAAGTATGGCTATTTCTGTTTTGTAGTCCAAGTCCCTACTAGACTGTAGGCTCTATAAGGACAAGAACTATATACTTTATCTCTTTATCTCATAAGATCTGCTGGATGTGAGGTTCATGACTGTAATCCCAGTACTTTGGGAGCTGGAACCTGTGGTTCCAGCTACTTGGAAGGCTGAGGTGAAAGAATCACCTGAGCCCAGCAGGTCGGGGCTTAGGTGGCCGTGAGTGTGCCACTACTCTCCAGTCTGAGTGACAGTGAGACTCAGATACACAAACAAACAAACAAACAATCTAGTATGTGGCCAAGTTCATAGTAAGCGTTATGTACTTTTTGGGTAGTTTGATGATCATTGTCTATTCCCACAGAGTCATAAGCAGGCATATTGGTACACCCAAGAATTTTTTTTTTTTTGATTGAAGTCACTGAACTCAGGCTGGAGTGAAGTGGTATGCTCACAGCCACTGCAGCCTTGACCTGCTGAGCTCAGGTGATCCTTCTACCTCCGCCTTCCAAGTAGCTGGAACTACTGGCATGCGCCACCATGCCCAGCTAAGTTTTTGATTTATTGTAGAGACGAGGTCTTGCCATGTTGCCTAGGCTGGTCTTGAACTCGTGGACTCAGGCAATCCTCTTGCCTCTGCTTCCCAAAGTGCTAGGATTACAGGCATGAGCCACCATCCCCGACTCACCCAAGAGTTTTTAAAGAGTACAAATTAAAGAAGGAAAAGCTGAAATTTTATTTTTTTACACTTTATTCAAATAATGGAGCCAATCCACAATAGCTACAGATTTAAAATCCCAGAAGCTATTATGATGTAACAAGAGCCCCTTCTGTTACAAGGAGACGATATCCTAATCCTAAATATTGTGAGTTTTCCCCTAGTCTGGTTTTATCTCTGATAAGTGACCTGCCCTTTGGTTGTTTGTATTGGTCAGTTGTGAGCCTCATGTCCTAAACAGATGTAAACAATTATACACAATCTCTAAACAAGCAAGTTCTGGGTAATAAAATCACCACTATGATAATTTGGAAAGAATACTGACGACCTTCAGCATCAAAACAATATAGTTGCAGTCTCCTGCATGTATTATTTATGAGAACAGTCATTGTCTAAGTCACACTGGGTGGGGAAGGGCTCATGTTTATACACTGGAGGTAGCTGCACTTGCCCAAGGATGAGCTGGGAGAAATTCGTTGCTCCTATCTTTTTCTAAACATGGTGTAGGCCTGAGGTGAATGTGACCTCAGTTTTTCTTTCTTCAAGTCAGCTCTCTTACAGGATTTTGGGGTAATGATTTCGTAAAAGCAACTTCTAATCTGAATATAAGACTGTGACCAACACTGATGTTTCAAATTGGGCTTACTCAGCATGTCACATAGAAAGCTGTGTTTTTGTTTTGTTTTTTTGTTTTTGGATTGTAATGGGGAAGGAATTGATAGATATCGGAGACCCTTTGAAGGATGAGCAAAATGGCCTTGGCTTGGGGTCCCTCCATTCTCTATGTTAAGTGCTTCAATTGCCATAACAGCTCTGGATTTCTGAAGATTGTCTAGTCAGCTCCCTGATGTGCAGCATCACAATTTCTGAATCTTTTGGCTTCAACAATCTTAAACTTTCCTCATATAAATTACATATCTTTTGAGAAGAACACAGGAAGAGCTTAGTAGATCATATTTGTAGAACACAATATAATGGAGTAAATCATTCTGGTTGATAAAATGATGTATATGAAAGGCAGTTTTTCTTCTTCATTTGCTTTGATATCTTTGTCTTTATTATAACTGAAGTTCATCACTTTTGGCTGCTTAAATCTTTTTATGAATATGTGTTCCTGAAACAGATTCAAACAAGAATGATTCTTCTTCCTACTTTAAAATTATGCTCTTATTTTTTTTAAATTATACTTTAAAGGGGGAGAATAATTTGAGAAATGTATTACAACCAAATACAAATACACAAAAATGACATTTTAGGGGTCAATTGTTGTATAGAAAAAAATCTTTGCTTTACTAAATTACTTAGCTAGATTTTCTTTAAAAATGGAGACTTCTTGGTGTTCTTTACTAAAATAGTTACTTACTCGAAAACCTGGGTAGAAGAGAAATTGTAGTTTACTCTTTACTAATACAATTGCCAGATAAAATACAGAATGCCCAGTTAAATTTGAATTTCAGATAAACAGCAAATAATTTTTCAGTATACATATGTTCCAAATATTGTATGGACATATTTATACTGAACAAAATGCATTATTTGTCAGAAATTAAAATTTAACTGAGTGCCCGTATTTTTAGTTGCTGAATCTGGCATTCTACCTACCAAGGTAGAATAAAATCTTATTTATTAAACATTTTATTGCAAAATTTCAATCTGTAGCAGTGTTTGTGGTAACATCTGTGCATCAGTTGTAGAGAACTGTGTTAGATGATACATGCAAAAGTTCTTTGTGAGCTAAAGAAGAGTTGTCTTTCTTTTTTTTTTTTTTTAGTCAGAGTCTTACTCTGTTGCCCAGGCTGGAGTACAGTGGCACGCTCACAGCCACTACAGCCTCTACCTGCACAAAAATTTTGTTCATATGTGTTAGAAACAAAGCATGATTCAAGAGTTTAACACTCAAGAGTATGAAATTTATGGCAAAAAAGGCTTGTGGAGAGGGATAACAGAGATCTTTTTTTTTTCTTTTTTCTTCACTATTGTTCCAAGCTTCCCAAGCCCAAGTCACTGTTTTTTTTTTTTTGGAGTTGGAGTCTCACTCTGTCACCAGACTGGAGTGCAGTGGCCGCTCCCAGCCACCGCAGCCTCTACCTGCTGGGCTCCAGCAATCCTTCTGCCTCAGCCTTCCAAGTAGCTGGAATTACAGGCGCACGCTACCATGCCCAGCTAATTTTTGATTTGTTGTAGAGATGAGGTCTCACCAAGTTGCCCAGGCTGGTCTCGAACCCGCGGGCTCAGGCAATTCACTCACCTCAGCCTCCCAAAGCGCTGGGATTACAGGCTGAGCCACCTAGCCCAGTTTACCCAAGTCACTCTTATGCAAACCCTTTTACAAGAACATATACATGAAGTGAGTTGTATTGAATCTGACTCGAGAGTAAGAAAAAGAAAGATAGAAGCAGAGTCTAGACATTACAGTAAGAGTGCTCTGGGTCCAAATCCTGAATGCCTTAATTACTGATACTTAACTTTTAGTTGTCATCATTATATTAACAGTTTAAATAAATGGCTTTTCTGCAGAGAGTGGCTGAATCATATTAGGGATTCACTAAATGGCAGTCATTGTTATGATATTAGTAAGCAAAGATGAGAAAGCAAGAAAGGTGAAGGAAAGGAAGCAGGGATTGAGAGGGGAGAAGAGAGGATGAAGGTGGAGGGGATGGGGTGGGGAGGGAGGGGGTGGCTGATGCCTGTAATCCCTGCTTTGGGAGCCTGAGGCGAGAGGTTCACTTGAGCCCAGTAGTTCGAGACTAGATTCAGCAAGAGCGAGACTTTGTCTCTATTTCTTTCTTTCTTTCTTTTTTTTTTTTTGAGTTGGAGTCTCACTCTGTCGCCCAGACTGGAGTGCAGTGGCCGCTTCCGGCCACCGCAGCCTCGACCTGCTGGGCTCCGGCGATCCTTCCGCCTCAGCCTTCCAAGTAGCCGGAATTACAGGCATGTGCTACCGCGCCCGGCTGATTTTTTGATTTATTGTAGAGATGAGGTCTCTCCAAGTTGCCCAGGTGGGTCTCGAACCCGTGGGCTCAGGCAATCCGCTCACCTCAGCCTCCCAAAGGCGCGGGATTACAGGCTGAGCCACCGAGCCCGGCTCTTTTTTTTTTGAGTCAGAGTTTTACTCTGTTGCCCAGGCTGGAGTGCAGTGGCATGCTCACAGCCACTACAGCCTCTACCTGCTAGGCTCAAACGATTCTTCCACCTTAGCCTTCCTGGTATCTGGGACTACAGGCATGTGCCACCATGCACGGCTAACTTTTGAAATTTATTGTAGAGACGAGGTCTCACAAAATTTCCCAGGCTGGTCTTGAACCCATGGGCTCAGGCAATGCTCTCACCTCAGCCTCCCAAAGTGCTGGCATTATAGGAGTAAGCCACCACTCCCGGCCTTTCTCTATTTCTAAAAAAAGAGAGGAGAAAGAGAGAGAGAGAGAGAGAGAGAGAGAGAGAGGAGAGAGAGAGAGAGAGAGAGAGAGAGAGAGAATAAAACTTAGATGTCTTTTCTTAAATCTTTCAAGAATTTAAATGAAACAAAAATGAGCAACCATCTTCCTCATAGTGCATTGTTTCACCTTCAAAGTCTTCCCAAGTCTTGCTGTGACTAATGCAATAAACAAAGTTACAACTGATGAAACAGTTATTAGAATTTGCCTAATAAAATAGTAAAAACAGCTAAGAGAAGGCTATCCAACTCCCACATCTCCGGGTGAGAAGTGAAAAATTAATATTTTGAAATATCAGGATGAGTAACATCGCTGTGGCCAATTCTCTGAATGATTAGTAGATTTTTTTCACATTTTAATTTTTCAACACAGATGGTCTACTATCTTTTAAGCCTTTTCTGAAACTGCTTGCTTTGCACAACATATAATTGATTATTTAAGAAAGCAATGGCTGGGAGAGGTGGCTCACGCCTGTTATCTCAGCATTTTGGGAGGCTGAGGTGGGAAGATTGCTTAAGCCCACAGGTTCAAGACCAGCCTAAGCAACACGAAGAGATCCTTTCTCTATAATAAATAAAAAAAATTAGCCGGGTGTCTTGTAGTCCCAGCTACTTGGAAGGCTGAGGTGGAAGGATCACCTGAGCCTAACAGATTGAGGCTGCAGTGGCTGTGAGCATGCCACTGCAGTCCAGCCTGGGTGACAGAGTGAGACTCTGACTCAAAAAAAAAAAAAAAAAAGGAAAAAAAAATCTGGACATAGTGGCTCGCGCCTGTAATCCCAGCACTTTGGGAGGTGGAAGCGAGATGATTGCCTGAGCCCATGGGTTTAAGACCAGCCTGGGCAATGTGACTAGACCTTGTCACTACAATAAATAAAAGGCGCCCATGGTTCCAGCTACTTGGAAGGCTGAGGTGGAAGGATCACCGGAGTCCAACAGGTTGAGGCTGCGGTGGTCATGAGTGTGCCACTGCACTCCAGCCTGGGTGGCAGAGATTCTGACTCAAAAAAAAAAAAAAAAAAAAAAAAAGAGAGAGAGAGAGAGAGAAAGAGAGAGAGAGAGAGAGAGAGAGAGAGAGAGAGAGAGAGAGAGAGAGAGAAAGCAATAGCATAAAGAAATCTCCGTTTCTATGATGTAATTAATAAGCATACAATTTGGAGGCCCAAGATTTGAGAATATTATAACAACTCTGCTTAAGGAATATTAAGAATATAATTGAAATTTTGTTTTCTAATATAAAAAAATAGACTTGAATCAAAGTATCCTTGGTGCACATTATTTTTTAAAAAGTTAATTTTTAAAATTATATTATTTTATTTTGTATTTTTTAGAGACAAAGTCTCTCTGTGTTGCCCAGGTTGGTCTGGAGTTCCTGAGCTCAAGCAGTCCTCCCACCTTGGCCTCTCAAAGTGCTAGGATTACAGGTATGAGTCACCACACTTGGACATTGCACATATCTTTTTCTCTTTTTTTTTTTTTGAGTTGGAGTCTCACTCTGTCGCCCAGACTGGAGTGCAGTGGCTGCTCCCGGCCACCGCAGCCTCGACCTGCTGGGCTCCTGCGATCCTTCCATCTCAGCCTTCCGAGTAGCCGGAACTACAGGCGCGCGCTCCCACGCCTGGCTAATTTTTTTTGATTTATTGTAGAGATGAGGTCTCGCCAAGTTGCCCAGGTGGGTCTCGAACCCGCGGGCTCAGGCAATCCACTCACCTCAGCCTCCCAAAGGCGTGGGATTACAGGCTGAGCCACCGAGCCACGCTGCACATATCTTGATTAAAGCCTTGTAAATTAGGATCCAATTGTGACTGAATAGTATTTGACCCAAATAAATGTTGTGTTTGGCAACACATAGATGAGCAAACTCTGGCATGTAGAAGTTCCTGGAGTTTTGAATCTAAGATCCATACTTGTCTACAGTTATGAACAATTCCCCACATTTTCTAACATACTTCAGAAACTGTGAAATCCCAGTATACAGGTGGAGAGAATCTTCCCTCAGCCCCTCAGGTCATCAGCTTATAGCCTGAGGCACAGCTTCATTACAGCACATCATTATCATAGCTTGCATATCCTCATATGCAAATGACAGTAATTAACCATTTGCATTTTCAAAGAAAGGGTTTAGGAGGAGCCATCAGCCTTTCACTGCGGCTCAGGACCCGGTGACCACATTGCTATTGATTATGACCTCTGACAGACTTAACATCCTAGGCCTCGTTCAAATGCACATTTGAAACGGAGATAGATCAAGCACACAACTAATGAATTTAACAGCCTCATTAGGTAACTCTGCCTACCCTTAATAGTTCACAGAAATGCTCTGGGCATTTTAAAACAGGCATTAACGGAGAAAGCTTTGGGGATTTCAGGCTAGTGCTTCCTTGTATTGGCCTTTCTCTTTCCCAAATGCCTTCACGCCCGATGCCATCTCCTGACGGCCGGCTTGTCAGGTCCGATCTGTGTGCTGTGTCACTGCTGAAGGAGGCAATCACTAAATGGCTCCAAACCAAGTTGGTTATTGCCCATTATTTATTTATTTGATATAGGAGTCACAAGGAATTACACAGGCTAAGATCTGAGGCTTCTCTCTTTGCTTTGGCCTGGGTTGTAGTCCTTTGAGTTTAGCTGGAGACATTTCATTTGCTGTGAGCTGCATTTCAGCAGGTCACAGTGTACTCTGGGGTTGCGTTGCCCTGCTCTTTTGTGTAAAGCTGCTTCCCATGCACTTCTTCTTGTGGATCCTATCCATCTTAGACCAATTCGGACCCCTCTTCTAGGACGTTCATTACTTAATCCCTGCGGTTGCTTCAGTGTCCAAATATTGATAGCACCATTTCCCCCTCCCCTTATTTTTCTCTGGTTACATAGCTTAAGACTGTGTATTAGATAAAGCAGATAATACAGTAATGTAGTCTCCTGGTAATACCTAAAAAATATTTTAAAAATTAGACAAGATTGTATTACTTGAGCTGGGTGCAGTGGCTCACGCCTGTAATCCCAGCACTTGGGGAGGTTGACACGAGAGGATTGCCTGAGGCCATGGTTTCGAGTCCAGTCTGGGCAACATGGCGAGACCTTGTCCCTATAATAAATAAAAAAAAAAATTAGCCAGGCTTGGTGGTGCATGCCTGTGGTTCCAGCTACTTGAAAGCCTGAAGCAAAAGGATCGCCTGAGCCCAGCAGGTAGAGACTGCAGTGGTCGTGAGTGTGCCAGTGCACTCCAGCCTGGGTGACAGAGTGAGATTCCCAACTTAAAAAAAAAAAAAAAAGAATGTATTACTTGGGAATTGGGAGGAGGAACACTGGAGAACTGAGGTGACTCTACAAATCTCAAGACTTCTCTTTCATTTCCAAATTGCCTCAAGGGAAGGGTAGCCTTTCCATGGAATACTTGGATGAAGACATTCATATTCTATTGCATGTTGTATGTTCCTCATTTGTGTATTGTCTGCAAATCTTTTTTCTTTTTTTTTGAATCGGGGTCTCACTCTGTCATCCTGGCTAAAGTACAAGTGCATGACCACCACACCGGCTTGTTTTCTGTAGAGATGGGGAGTTGTATGTTGCCTAGGCTGAACACAAATTCCTAGGCTCAAGCAATCTTCTTGCTTCAGCCTCTCAAAGTGCTAGAATTACAGGTGTGAGCTACTGCGCTTGGCCATTTTCTGCAAATCTTTTTTTTTTTTTGAGTTGGAGTCTCACTCGGTCGCCCAGACTGGAGTGCAGTGACCGCTTCCGGCCACCGCAGCCTCGACCTGCTGGGCTCCGGCGATCCTTCTGCCTCAGCCTTCCGAGTAGCCGGAATTACAGGCATACGCTACCATGCCCAGCTGATTTTTTGATTTATTGTAGAGATGAGGTCTCGCTGCCCAGGCGGGTCTCGAACCCGCGGGCTCAGGCAATCCACTCACCTCAGCCTCCCAAAGGCACGGGATTACAGGCTGAGCCGCCGAGCCCGGCTCTGCAAACCTTACATTCAATTTGTATCTGTATAAATCAGTGCCTTCTGGCCTTTTTCATGTTATGGTACACCACAAAAATTCTATTTGTGCCACACACTGGGATTAACTGAAGGGGATATAAGGGAAGCCTGGGGAAAATTATTTTTTATATTAAGTGTTTATGAGGGGAAGATAAGTTACTACAAAGCATTTGGGGACATATTACATATTAAACCAACAAAATGTTTCCATAATTTTTTTTTTGAGTTGGAGTCTCACTCTGTCATCTAGGCTGGAGTGCAGTGACAAGCTCATGGCTACCGCTGCCGTAACCTGCTAGGTTTAGGCGATCCTTCCACCTCAGCCTTCCAAGTAACTGGTACTACAGGTATGCACCACCATGCCCAGCTAATTTTTTGATTTATTGTAGAGATGAGATCTTGCCATGTTGCCCAGGTTGGTCTTGAACTTTGGACTCAAGCAATCCTCCCACCTCTGCCTCCCAAGGGTTGGCATTATAGGCATGAGCCACTGCGCCCAGCTGTTGTCATAATTTTTTTTTTTTTTTGCCCAGGCTGGAGTGCAGTAGCATGCTCACGGCCACCACAGCCTTGACCTGCTGGGCTCAGGTAATCCTTCCATCTCAGCTTTTCAAGTAACTGAAACCACAGGCATGCACCACCATGCCCGGCTAATTTTTCTTGATTTATTGTAGTGACGAGGTCTTGTCAAGTTGTCCAGGCTGGTCTTGAACCTCTGGGCTCAGGTAATCCTCTCGCCTGTGCCTCCCAAGGTACTGGAATTACTGACATGAGCCACTGCACCTGGTCTACTTATTTATTAATGGATGTGCCTGTCTTATCAGGCCGAGAGCTCTGAGATCATATATTCTTTGTTTTTATATTTTCCAGTGCTTTGAGCAATGTCAAATATATAGAAAGTGATTGGTAAATACTTGCTTTTTTAGTATGAAAGGAAACTGGCTGTTCTATGGTAAAATTTTAGCTAAAATATCAATAAGTATTCAATAATAATCATAAGCAATTAAAGAATACAGAAAAGTGGAGGCAACTTTGTTTTCAACTGGATATATTTATTGTGTTCTCAAAAGCATATGTTTCCCTCTCCCAATGTTTCCTAAAGCTTGGTGACTTTTGTGTAGGACTAGACATCTTTTGTGAATGAAAATAGATTTCTAACTCTTTGAAATTGTAACTTCTTACGACAGTAGAAATATTTCAAGGAAAAAAGAAATGGAGTCAAAATACATCTTTAAAGTTCTCTTTTTCTCAGAACATTTGACATTTAAAACTCATTATCTCCTGCCTCCTGAATCTCAGTGTTGACCTCAAGAATGTTGTAGAAGGAATGGGATTTAGAGGGCAGAGAGAAGCACAGGAAAGCAAAGGCAATGGAAATATAGAGCAGAGAGGCATAGCCTGGGCTTGATGATGTCACATTCACACCAAGAGCAAGGGGTAATTTATGGTTTGGATTAAAAGGATAGGGATGATGAAGACATAAGTAGCAACATTCAGAGAAGACAAGAGAGACAAAAGAGGCCAGAGGGCAAGACCCACAGTGGGCAAGGAGGAAACTTTGTAAATAACTGTGATCCTTTAATTTGTTTTTTATTTTTTGAGTCAGAGTCTCACTCTATCACCCAGGCTGGAGTGCAGTGGCAGGCTCATGACCACTGTGGCCTCGACCTACTGGTCTCAGGTGATCCTTCCGCTTCAGCCTTCTAAGTAGCTGGAACCACAGGCATGTGCCACCAAGCCCGGCTAATTTTTTGATTTATTGTAGCGATAAGGTCTCGCCATGTTGCTCAGGCTGATCTCGAACCCCTGAGCTCAGGCAATCCTCTTGCCTCCACTACCCAAAGTGCTGGGATTATAGGCGTGAGACACTATGCTGGCCAATCCTTTAATTTAAAAAATTACACAAATAGGCTGGGTGTGGTGGCTCACGCCTATAATCCCAGCACTTTGGGAACCCGAGGTGAGAGGATTGCCTGAATCTGCAGGTTGGAGACCAGCCTGGGCAACTTCGTGAAATCTCATCTCTATAATAAATCAAAACATTAGCTGGGCATGGTGGCTTGTGCCTGTAGTTCCAGCTACTTGCAAGGCTGAGACGGGAGGATTCCCTGAGCCCAGCAGGTCAAGGCTGTGGTAAACAGGAGTGTGCTACTGCCCTCCAGCCTGGCTGACAGAGTGAGACTCCAACTCAAAAAAAAAAAAAAAAAAAAAAAAAAAAAGAAAAAAATTACACAAATAACTTCAAAATATCAGTAATTAAAAATAAAAGTAAAATTCCTCTCCAATACTATGCACCCAGAAGAACAAATCTTTTTGCCTTTTTTTTTTTAAAGAAGAATGGAAAATATTTAGAGAGGTACAAACCTATCAAGCGTTCTATAAATAACCATGAAGTTTGTACTCATACTTATTTATAATTCCTAAAACACAGCCACGAATTCTCCTCTTGGGAGAAAAGGGGAAAATTTTAAGAGTTGGCAGCTCTTATCCTCACTTTAATGAATTTAGACATTTTTCCCTCAGGATGATTCTCTTTTTAATCCCTAAACAATAGAAACCTGGAATTAGGTAAAGACTATTGGCTAAAAGACTTTAATTCTTTATGTCGTTATTTTCATTAATTTGATAGGCATTCTAGAACTCTGAGGTACTTGTTATTTTTTGGTCTTAACACGCATATTAACATTCAAAGATGTAACGTACCCTTATGAACATACTTACATTTTCAAAAATCTCCTCACCTTCAATTTATGGAGAAATGAAATAATTCATAATTTCCATCAAAACTAGTGGTACTTCTTTTTATTGAGTTGGAGTCTCACTGCATCGCCCAGGCTGGAGTGCAGTGGCATGCTCATGACCACCCCAGCGTCGACCTGCTGGGCTCCAGGGATCCTTCTGCCTCAGCCTTCTAAGTAGTCAGAACTACAGGCACGCATTACCATGCCTGGCTAACTTTTGATTTATTGTAAAGACAATGTCTCACTAAGTTGCCCGGACTAGTCTCGAATCCGTGGGCTCAGGCAATCCATTCGCCTCGGCCTCCCAAGGTGCTAGGATTACAGGCTGAGCCACCGAGCCCAGCTGATATTTCTTAACTATGGGACATATTATAGACACAGTGGGTAGCAGTTTACATTTCTTTTCTTTTTTTTTTTTTTGAGTTGGAGTCTCACTCGGTCGCCCAGACTGGAGTGCAGTGGCCGCTCTCGGCCACCGCAGACTAGCCTGCTGGGCTCCCGGCGATCCTTCCGCCTCAGCCTTCCAAGTAGCTGGAACTACAGGCGTGCGCTTCCACGCCCGGCTAATTTTTGATTTATTGTAGAGATGAGGTCTCGCCTGCCCAGGCGGGTCTCGAACCCGCGGGCTCAGGCAATCCACTCACCTCAGCCTCCCAAAGGCGTGGGATTACAGGCTGAGCCATCGAGCCCGGCTTACATTTATATTCTACTGAATTATTTGTAACTATAACTTTTCATCTCAAACTCAGAAAAAATAAGATTCCAGGGAATAATAAGAATACTATATTGTCAGGACATATCTGAGGTATACAGTAATTCATATATAATTAACAAATGTTGGTATTTATTATTTGTAATAAAAATTTATTTTTTTTTGAGAGGACAGAAAAACTCCCACAATGGGAGGGGACCCGATGGGGTTGCCCAACATTTTTTAGGTCTCATTCTGTCTTCCAAGATGCAGTGCAGTGGCACAACCATGGTTCACTGCAGACTTGGTTTTCTGGGCTCAGGTGATACCTCAGCCTCTCGACTAGCTGGGACTATAGGTGTGTGCCTCCATGCTTGGCTAATTTTTTTTTTCCTTGTAGAGATGAGGTCTCCATATGTTGTCCAGGCTGAACTCGAACCCTTGAGCTCATGCAATCTTCTCTTTGCTTGGCCTCTCAAAGTGCTGGGGTTACAAGCATGAGCCACCATGCGAGGAAATTTGTAAGAAATTATTTGCAATTCACTTTTCATTTGGTTCCAATGCAGTCATTCATGACGCCATGGTTGGGAATGGTTGCTTTGACATAACATTGCAATGAACTATAACCTGCACAACCACTGTAAAGATGTTTATTTGTTTATTTATTTGAGTCAGAGTCTCACTCTGTCCCCAGGCTGGAGTGCAGTGGCACACTCATGGCCACCGCAAAAACCTCCACCTGCTGGGCTCAGGTGGTCCTTCCGTCTCAGCCTTCCAGGTAGCTGGAACCACAGGTATGAGCCACCACAGCTGGCTAATATTTTGATTTATTGTAGAGACGAGGCCTCACTATGTTGCTGAGACTGGTCTCGGATCCTGAGCTCAGGTAATCCTTTTGTGTCTGCCTCCCAAAGTGCTGGCATTACAGGTTTGAGTCACCACACGCCCGGCCTATTTATTTATTTGTAGAGATGAAGTCTCACCAAATTTCCCGGGCTGGTTTTGAACCCCTGATCTCAGGCAATCCTCACGCCTCAGCCTCCCAAAGTGCTGGCATTATAGGCTTGAGCCACTGCTCCCGGTCTGTCTTTCTTTCCTTCCTTCCTTCTTTCCTTCCTTCCTTTTTCTCTCTCTCTTTCATTTATAAAGATGTTTTAACCCTCTGACCGTAACATCATTGGCTGCAGACATTGAAATAGTTCTTGAATGTCCAGTACATTTACTTTCCTGGCTTTCTTTCTTTTTTCTCCTTCCTTCCTTCCTTCCTTCCTTCCTTCCTTCCTGTTGGAGTCTCCCAGCCACCGCAGCCTCGACCTGCTGGGCTCCAGCGATACTTCCGCCTCAGTCTTCCAAGTAGCTGGAACTACAGGCATGCTTGGCTAATTTTTTTTGATTTATTGTAGAGATGAGGTCTCGAACCCACAGGCTCAGGCAATTCACTCACCTCGACCTCCCAAAGCATGGGATTACAGGCTGAGCCACCGAGCCTGGTCTCGTCTCCTCTCCTCTCCTCTCCTCTCCTCTCCTCTTTTCCCCTCTCCTCTTTCCCCCTCCCCTCCCCTCCCCTCCCCTCTCTTCTCTTCTCTCTCTCTCTCCCTCTCTCTCTCTTTCTTTATTGGGTCTCACTCTGTCACCCAGGCTGGAGTGCAGTGGCACGCTCACAGCCAGTACAGCCTTGAGCTGCTGGGTTCAGGCAATCCTTCTACATCAGCCTTCCAAGCAGCTGGAACTGCAGGTGCACACAACCATGCCTGGTTAATTTTTTGATTTATTGTAGAGACGAGGTCTTGCCAAGTTGCCCAGGCTGGTCTTGAATCCCTGGGCTCAGGCAATTCTCTCACCTTGGCCTCCCAAAGTGCTGGGATTACAGGTGTGAACCACTGTGCCCAGCGTCTTACCTGGTTTTCTATATAAACCACAATTCTTTATTTATTTATTTGAGTTGGATGCTCACTCTGTTGCCCAGGCTGGAGTGCAATGGCAAGCTCATGGCCACCGCAGACTTGACCTACTTGGCTCAGGTGATCCTTCCGCTTCAGCCTTCCCAGTAGCTGAAACTATAGGCACATGCCACCACATTCGGCTAATTTTTTGATTTATTGTAGAGATGAGGTCTCACCAAGCTGCCCAGGTTGGTCTCAAACCCCTGAGGACAGGCAATCCTCTCACCTCTGTCCCCCCTAAATGCTGGTATTATGGGGTGAGTCATCGTGCCTGGGTATAATTTTTTAATGCTTAGGTTCTGGATTTCAAAAAAATGAATGACATGGCTATTGTCTTTTTTTTTTTTTGAGTTGGAGTTTCACTCTGTCGCCCAGACAGGAGTGCAGTGGCCGCTTCCGGCCACCGCAGCCTTGACCCACTGGGCTCCGGCGATCCTTCCGCTTCAGCCTTCCGAGTAGCCGGAATTACAGGTGCGCGCTACCACGCCCAGCTAATTTTTGATATATTGTAGAGATGAGGTCTTGCCGAGTTGCCCAGGCGGGTCTCGAACCCACGGGCTCAGGCAATCCATTCACTTCAGCCTCCCAAAGGCACGGGATTACAGGCTGAGCCACAAATGCCAGGCTATTGTCTTTAAGAAGTCACAGTCTAAGTGGAGGAACCAAATATAAATAGGTGATAATGGAATGTGAAAATCCCTGTAATTGAAGCACTGTTTCACAAGGCATTCACTCCCCCTGGGAACTCTTTCCAGAAGCGAGGAACTTTGAACTTGGCCTTGAAGAATGAGTTGGAGTTTTCCAGAAAAAGAAGAAACCTAAACATCTTTCAGCTAGAGGAAACAGCATGCCTTTGGGAGTAAGAGTTTTGGGAGAAATGCGAAGAGTTCTGTGTAACTAAATTAAAAGAATTATATGACTGTGTTGACTTGAACCTCATTTATGTGTTATTTCTGAATATACTCTGGCCTTCCCCCCCCGCTTTTTTTTTTTAGTTGGAGTCTCGGTCTGTCGCCCAGGCTGGAGTGCAGTGCCACACTCACAGCCACTGCAGCCTTGACCTGCTGCGCTCAGGTGATTCTTTCGTCTCAACCTTCCAAGCAGGTGGCACTACAGGCATGCGCCACCACACTCAGCTAATTTTTTGATATATTGTAGAGGTGAGGTCTCCCTGAGTTGCTCAGGCTTATGTGACTTTTTCTTTTGCCTAACTTTTTCTGAAGTGTTGAATAGCTAGTGATCTAAGAGATAGCCTACACCTGGTAGCCTTCCCCTGTATTGTGGAGTGGGTTAAGTCAAAGTTTTTTTTTTTTAGTCGGAGTCTCATTCTGCCACCCAGATTGGAGGGCAGTGGCACACTCACGGCCACCGCAGCCTCAACCTACTGGGCTCAGGCGATCCTTCCTCCTCAGCCTTCCAAGTAGCTGGAACTACAGACACATGCTACCACACTTGGCTCATTTTTTGATAGATTGTAGAGACAAGGTCTCCCCAAGTTTCCCAGGCTGGTCTTGAATCCCTGAGCTCAGCCAATTCTCTCACCTGGACCTCCCAAAGTGCTGGGATTACAGGCTTGAACCACCATACCTGACTGAGTCAAATCTATAGTGTATTTATAGATTATGCCTTGAACATACAACATATTGATTAAAACAAGCCAGGAGTTTTTTGCTTCTATTTATTTGTTGGGCAAGTGGGAGGAAACTGAAGTCTAAAGAGCTGAGAATGACTCATTCAGGAGGGATTAGACCACAACTCAAGACCCCTGACTTCAAGGGAAACCTCGGTTCATATCTGCACACCTCCTGAGATATGCAGATTTTGTTTTCCATGGTACCTAGGTCCCTCACAATCTTAAGGGGAGTCACACAGAGAGCAACCTTCTCTAAACCTGAGATCCTTTTGATTCTGAAAGTAGTGACCACCTGTTCTCACTGCTTATCACCCACTAGAGGAGAGCTGCTTCCTGAACAGTAGCTTCTCCACTGCTGGGGGATGCCCGGTGTGGGCTGCCTCTAGCAGCTCCTGCTTCTTCCTCATCCCCAGGGTTGCCACTTCCTGGACCCCCTCTCCCGGACTGCCGCCACCCAGTATTCAATGGTTCAGTCTTGGACATCTACAGAGCCTTAGCACAATCCGAGGGGGAATTTGAGACCTATTTGACATATGTTTTACCCTCTTGAAGTTTGTAATCGGGAAAAGGACATAACTCGATTAGTGGTTCATTGCAGAGCATTGGCTACAATGCACAGGAATCCTACCTTCTCCTGGATGATTGACTTCTGAAACATTCCCCAAATCAGAATTTTCAACTGCCTCCTGGACGTATTTACCAAGATGTTCCAAAAGTTTCAAATGCCAACAAATTTAAAATTAGATTGTTTTCTTTTCTCCTATAAGCCCTATCCCCAGTGTTCTGTACTTCATATTTAGACCTTGGCTAGTGGTATTATTTCCTTTTCAGCAAGCAAACCAGATATTTGGGAACCATGTTTGGCTTCTCCCTGTCCCTCACATCTTAATATATGACCTGTCACTAAGCTATATTCATTTAATCTTCAAAATGATTTTCTTCTGGGGGGGTTTCATATTTTTAATTGGCTCAAATTGTAATGTTCTGGGGGGTTCAAAAAATGATTTTCAAATTTATTTTGTAGCTTGGTGAAAATGCAACAGTTTATAATTCATATTATACCAAACTGTAAAGCTTCTTTTTGTTATTATTATTTTTTGAGTTGGAGTCTCACTCTGTCACCCAGACTGGAGTGCAGTGGCATGCTCATGGCCACCGCAACCTTGACCTGTTGGGCTCAGACGATCCTTCTCCCTCTGCCTTCCAAGTAGCTGGAACCATAGGCATACACCACCACACCTTGCTAATTATTTAAAAAATTTATTGTAGAAAGGAGTTCTTGCCAAGTTGCCCTGGCTGATCTTGAACCCCTGAGCTCAGGCAGTTCAATCCCAAAGTGCTGGGATTACAGGGCGTGAGCCATCGTACCTGGCTAAAATGTAGAACTTCTATACCTGGGTAGTACTGGGTGGTGTGGTTGGAAAGTCTGTTTGATAATATGTATTGGCTAAGTTTCTTCCAGTTAAGCCCATTGCAGGTTAACTCAGTCTTGTAAGATTTTTCTCCTCTCTTGACTTCTCTCTAGAGGGCACTTGGGTGTTGGGAGGCAAAGGGGGCAAGATTCACATGCTGTCCTCTGAGTTCTTGCTTGTCTCTAGCTGAGGTGTCCTTTTGCTTTTACCTGTGTACCAACCTAT
This sequence comes from Cephalopachus bancanus, assembly GCA_027257055.1. Taxonomy (NCBI): domain Eukaryota; kingdom Metazoa; phylum Chordata; class Mammalia; order Primates; family Tarsiidae; genus Cephalopachus; species Cephalopachus bancanus. The sequence continues at coordinate 29,759 of JAPVLO010000241.1, forward strand.
GTCCTTACTAAACCATCAGTGATGTAACTAGTCCCACTTGGTCTTTGGTGCATGTCAGCTTCCACTGTTTTGAGCTTGGACCCCACCATAGTCGCTAGTCCTGAAGTAACTGCTCTTGTGACTGCTGCATTCTGAGCCCGGGTCCTTGCCATTTCTCAGGTCCCTTTAGCATGTCCTTGCTTCCCTGGGTAGGCTGGAGCTTCTGGATCTTCTGCACATTATGCCCAACATTTACAAATTCTACTTTGCTGGGTCCCTTTCTCTGCCGATGCCTTTGCCTGCCTTCCTTCCTTCCTTCCTTCCTTCCTTCCTTCCTTCCTTCCTTCCTTCCTTCTCTTTGTAGCTTGGTGAAAATGCAACAGTTTATAATTCATATTATACCAAAATGTAAAGCTTCTTATTGTTATTATTATTTTTTGAGTTGGAGTCTCACTCTGTCACCCAGACTGGAGTGCAGTGGCGTGCTCATGGCCACCGCAACTTTTCTCTTTCTTTCTCTCCTTCCTCCCTCTTTCCCTCTCTTCTTTTCTTTCCTTTTTTTTTTGAGACAGGGTCTCACTCTGTCACCCAGGCTGGGGTGCAATGGGATGATCACGCCTTAGTGCAGCCTCGATTTCCCAGGCTCGGGTGATCCTTCAGCCTCAGCCTTCTGCGTAGCTGGAACAGGCACAAGCCACCACACTCAACTCATTTTTAAAATTTTTGTAGGGACAGGGTCTCACTATGTTGCCTAGTTGTTCTCAAACTCCTGGCCTCAGGTGATCCTCCAGCCTCAGCCTTCCAAAGTGCTGGGAATGCCAATGCCATTTCTATATCTCTACTGTTAGCCCTAGTGTTCTCAGATCCAGTCATAGTCATCTAGATTTTCTATGCCCCACCCTTTGAGTTCTGACCTCAGGAAGATGAAGGGTTTTCTTGATTTTTTTTTACCCCTTTCTGTATGGTCAGGCTATATGGTTCTCCATGTAGAGATAGCATTTGACCTCCCTGGAGGCATAAGATAATAAGACTATAGGAAATATAATTTACAGAGGAAATTAAGACTCTATATTTACTATTTTCAAAAGAGCATTCTCATTAAACATAGACTCATTCATACACACATAACTCTGCACAAGACCTCATCTCTACAATAAATAAATAAAAAAAAATTAGCCGGGTGTGGTAGTGCACACCTGTAGTTCCAGCTACTTGGAAGGCTGAGGTGGAAGGATCGCTGGAGCCCAGCAGGTTGAGGCTGCGGTGGCCGGGAGCGGCCACTGCACTCCAGTCTGGGCGACAGAGTGAGACTCCAACTCAAAAAAAAAAAAAAAATTAAAACAAGATTATGCTGTACTAATTTTTTGCAAACTTCTTTTTTTAACCAAATAGCATATTTTTAACCAAATAGCACTTTCCAAGTCAGAACATTCTGATATGAGGGGGAATAAAAAAAACCCCAGAATTTATTTATAAAAAATTGTGTATTTATTCTTATATGTTTAAACTTCACTCACTTTCAAAGTACTCTTCATTTGATGCAATACACGCATCATGACATGTTTTCCACTGCTCAAAACAGTTTTGAATTCTTCGATTTTGATGCTTTTTAGTGCTTCTGCTGTTTTGGTTTCATCTCTTCCACAATGGCAAAATGTTTTCCTTTGAGGACTTTTTTAGCAGGGAAACAAATAAAGTCACTTGGGGGAGAGATTGGGTGAATAGGCAGGGTGGGGCAGGGGATAATGTCATTTTTTGGTCAAAAATGAATGAACACTTAATGTGGTATGGGTAGGTTGTTTATATAAATCACCCATCATGAAATGAACAAACATGCTGAAAGAATCTCCAAAAAAAGTTTATAGTTTTATTTTTTACTATTATAAATATTTCTGCAACAGATATTTTACATTGTGCAGAAAAATTTATAATTTCTATATTTCCCTTATAACTTTGGTGGGGTTCTTTCTTGGGTTTTTTTTGAGTTGAAGTCTCACTCTGTCGCCCAGACTGGAGTGCAGTGGCTGCTCCCGGCCACCGCAGCCTCGACCTGCTGGGCTCCGGCGATCCTTCCGCCTCAGCCTTCCAAGCAGCTGGAACTACAGGTGCGCGCTACCACGCCCGGCTAATTTTTTGATTTATTGTCGAGATGAGGTCTTGCCAAGTTGCCCAGGCAGGTCTCGAACCCGTGGGCTCAGGCAATCCACTCACCTCAGCCTCCCAATGGCGCGGGATTACAGGCTGAGCCACCGAGCCCGGCTGGTGGGGATTTTTGTACTGCTTAAGATTATTTTCTACCCCAAGACCAAGAAAATATTCCTTCTCTTTTCCTTTTATTTATTTATTTAATTTAATTTTTGAGTCGAAGTCTCACTCTGTTGCCCACGCTGGAGTGCAGTGGCACGTTCATGGCTATGGCTACTGCAGTCTTGACCTGCTGGGCTCAGGTGATCCTTTCACCTCAGCCTTCCTAGTAGCAGGAACTACAGGTGTGTGATACCACACCTGGCTAATTTTTTCATCTATTGTAGAGACAGGGTCTTGCCAAGTTGCCCAGGTTGGTTTTGAACACCTGAGCTCAGGCATTCCTCTCGTTTCAGCCTCCCAAAGTGCTTGGATTACAGACTTGAGTCACGGCTCCTGGCTATATTTTTAAATGTTTACTTAATTTTGATAATATTTGTTACATATTTGATGATGTAGGTGGCATTACAATTTTTCCACATATTTTAGAATTTAAAAAATGTGTATTTAAAAAAAACGATGTTTCACAGAAAACATTTCTGGCTGGAATCAGTTACATGGGGAAATTTAGGTTGAGGGAGGTTCTAATTGACTTTAATTTTATATTCAGCTTTTCAGCTTTTATTCTATACCTAATGTTCTTTGGAACAAGACAGATATAAATTTTCATTTCTCCTGTTTGCAATAGTTAGGTTGTCAATTAACTGGATACCTAATCTCAGTTTACAGATTCTTACTGGAAACATAATCATGTACAGGCAAGCTTAGGGCTACTTAAAATAATTGTAGAATTCCAAAGTGAACTTCAAAAGTTAGAATTTGTGCAGCTCTATCATAATTTTAAAAATAATTTCAACGGATACATTTGTAATAAAATGTAAAATAATGGTCAAAGTCTGTATTTTAAAAATATTTCTTATATAACTGCTATTTTTGTAAAAAGAATTTTTTCCTGCTGGGCATGGTGGCTCATGCCTGTAATCCCAGCACTTTTGGAGGTGGAGGCGAGAGGACTGTCTGATTGCAGGGGTTTGAGACCAGCCTGTACAGCTTGGCAGAACCTTATCTCTGCAATAAATAAAAAAATTAGCAGGGCATAGTGGTGTGCACCTGTAGTTCCAGCTCCTTGGAAGGCTGAGGTGGAAAGATCACCCGAGCCCAGTAGGTCAAGGCTGCAGTGACTTTGAGCATGCCACTGCACTCCAGCCTGGGTGACAGAGTGAGACTCCGACTCAAAAAAACACTTTTTTCCCCCCTAAGTATGTATGTACTTCTGTAGTCTGTATCTGTCTACCTATCTACAAATATATATTTGAGGAAATTGGGACACAAAATCGTATACAAAGAAGGAAGAAATTAACTGGCTTCTAGAAAAAGCCAGGTCAACATTTTGGTCAATTTTCTTCTCATGTTATATCTATACAATGCACAAATGGTTTCTTTACATACAAAGTAGAAAAACATCGCATACATTTTGGCCAAATGTAAAGAGGATGACTATTAAGATCAGTATTCAGTGGAATTGAGGCCAAAGACAAATGAATACCAAAGAAAATCCAAAATGAGATCAATAAGCTTAATTATTATTAAAATTTCCTATCGAAGTTTTCATAGTAAAATTTTAGAAGCTTGACATTATGGCCCAGGTGCAATATCTCCTACACAGACATCTTAATTGTTGGTCTGCATGGTCTTCAGACTGCCCTTTTACTAATTTCAGCTCAGGTCAGTGGTGAGACATGAGGGAAGAAAAAACCCCAAATTTTCTTTTGGAGGGCGGGTCCCTTGCAGTATTGGCTTCCCCCACTAGGTAAGTGTTCTAGGAACACAGCAGTGTCCTGGCTAGCATTGTTGTGAGAGGCTGTGTTCAGCTTCAGTGGATTCTTTTTTTTTTTTTGTCTTTCAACGTGTTTGTCCATTTCATGATGGGTGATTTATGTGCATTCAGTAGTTTTAGATCAAAAACAGCATGACTTCTGTGCCCCACCCTCTCTATTCACCCTGAGCAACTTTTTTTATTGTTGTTGTTTCAGTGGATGAAAAAAATTCCTTAAAAGGAAACATTTTGTAGATGTGTAAGTGGTGAAACAAAAAACGGCAGAAGCACTAAAATGCATTAAAACTGATGAAACCAGCCGGGCTCGGTGGCTCAGTTTGTAATCCCGTGCCTTGGAAGGCTGAGGAGGAAGGATCGCGGAACCCAGCAGGTTGAGGCTGCGGTGGCCGGGAGCGGCCACTGCACTCCAGTCTGGGCGACAGAGTGAGACTCCCACGCAAACAAAACAAAACAAAACAACAAAAACAAAAACAAAAACAAAAAACTGATGAAATCAGCCGGGCTTGGTGGCTCAGCCTGTAATCCCGCTTGGGAGACTGAGGTGAGTGGATTGCCTGAACCCATGGGTTCGAGACCCGCCTGGGCAGCGATACCTCATCTCTACAATAAATCAAAAAAAATCAGCCGGGCGTGTTAGCGCGCACCTGTAGTTCCGGCTACTTGGAAGGCTGAGGCAGAAGGATCGCCGGAGCCCAGTAGGTCGAGGCTGCCATGGCCGGGAGCGGCCACTGCACTCCAGTCTGGGTGACAAAGTGAGACTCCAACTCAAAAAAAAAAAAAAAAAAAAAGAAAGAAATCTAGCAGTGAGCCGGACGCAGTGGCTCATGCCTATAATCCCGGCACTTTTGGATTATAGCCTGGCCTCATGGGTTCAAGATCAGCCTGGGCAACTTGGTGAGACCTTGTCTCTACAATTTAAAAAATTAAAAAAAGCCGGACGTGGTAACACATGCCTGTAGTTCCAACTACTTGGAAGGCTGAGGGGGAAGGATTACCAGAGCCTAGCAGGTCGAGGCTGCGGTGGCCTTCAGCTTGCCACTGCACTCCAGCCTGGGCGACAGAGTGAGATTCCAACTCAAAAAAAAAAAAAAAAATGTCGTAGTGGAGCAATATAACTGGCTTTCAGGTTAGCAAAATCTCTGAATTTCTATCTGCGTGGAGGCCCTCGCTGCACAGGCACTAACATCAGCATCTTTGGTGGAGCAGTGTGATTGGAAGGTCCTTATAGTAGATATCATCAGGCTGTACTTATCCTCTCTCGGCAGACTCCAGCCAACAACTCACTCTCTCTGCAAGGGACCACTTGTTAGTGAATTCTGTGCAGTAGATCAGCAGTCCCCAACCTTTTTGGCATCAGGGACCAGCTTTATGAAGATAGGGATGGGGCAAGGGGATGGTTTCAGGATGATCCAAGTGCATAACATTTATTGTGCATTTTCTTTCTATTATTATTACATTGTAATATATAATAAAAGAATTATACAACTCACCATAAAAAAATAAAAGTGGCACGGACGGAAGTGGTAAATAAAATTATGGGTGGGCGATATGTGGACTAAAATAAGAGTTGAATTCTGACTTGAAGTCTGCTTGCTACCAGATGCAGTTGTACAATCGAAGTACATCAACTCACTGATAGGGGTATGATAGGAGTCTGCAAGCAGCTGATTTATTACGGTCTCTGTGCAGTCAAACCTCACTGCTAATGTTCATCTCTGTTTGCAGCCGCTCCCCAGAGCTAGCATCCCTGCCTCAGCTCCACCTCAGATCATCAGGCATTAGATCTCACAAGGAGCTGCAACCTAGGTCCCTTGCTTGCGCAATTCACAATAGGGTTCAAGTTCCTATGAGAATCTAATGCTGCTGCTGATCTGACAAGAGGCGGAGCTCAGGCTGTAATGCAACTGTGATGGGGAACGACTGTAAATACAGATGAAGTTCTGCTTGCTCACTAGCTGTTCACTTCCTGCTGTGTGGCCTGGTTCCTAACAGGCCACGGACCAGTACTGGTCCATGGCCTGGGGACTGGGGACCCCTGCTATTGATATTTATTTCCACAAAGTGCAATGCTAAGGTTTTCTTTTGGACAAGCAGTGTTTTTTCTTTTTCTTTCTTTGGTAGCTACACTTCCTCATGGTTTGACCATCTTATATGAATACTTGATCAGGCAGTTGCAAAATCTCACGTTGCCATCTTTGTCTGTAGAAGAACGATGAATGTGGCCACAATCTTGCTGCGACAGCCAACAATCCTGTTACTTTACACTCTGCTGTAATTACTTCCTGAGGTAAATGAAGGATGTGAACTGAACATATGGCTGTGATTCTCAAGCCACTCAGACCCTTGTTTGTTCCATTGTCAATGACAACAGCATGCCTCCTTTCTTTACTGATTTTCCATTCTATAAAGATTCCTTTTTTTTTTTGCAAAGATTCCTTTAATCACATTAATGTGTGAGATTGGTGTTCAAGACTAAGAAATTTCTTGACATGAAGGTAAAACCAAACAGATGATTTTGTCATCAATCCATGCTATTGATATGTAGATAAAGAACTTCTGAGTGTTTCTAAAAGTTCATGTCTAATATACAAAATATTGAATATATTTAATATCAAACTTTTTGTGCAAAGAGGACTATAACTGATAAAAATTTTCAGTACATGATTTTTAGGATTTGTATCCTCAGCACATGTCAATAATCCATCATTTTCTTTTCTTTTCTTTTCTTTTTGAGTTGGAGTCTTACTCTGTTGCCCAGGCTGGAGTGCAGTGGCACGCTCACAGCCACCGCAGCCTCGACCTACTGGGCTCAGGTGAGCCTTCTGCCTCAGCCTTCCAAGTAGTTGGAACTACAGGCGCATGCTACCATACCTGGCTTATTTTTAAAATTTATTATAGAGATGAGGTCTTACTGAGTTGCCCAGGCTGGTCTTGAACCCCTGAGCTCGGGTAATCCTCTCACCTTGGCCACCCAAAGTCCTGGGATTATAGGCTTCAACCACTGTGCCTGACCAATTCATCATTTTCAATGTCTGAAAATCATTGGATTCTGTGGCAAACATTTCAATAAGATTTTGTTTAAAATTCTAGCGTTCATAGATTCTGCACTATATAGAGCTATCTTATTTGTCAATTCTGTTGTATAGAATTTGCTCATAAAATGTGTGGGCTCATCATTTTTCTCTAACAGTCTTCCATTTTTCCATACAATCATCTAAAATGCCTGAGGTTTTTTTTTTGAGTTGGAGTCTGTCACCCAGGCTGGAGTACAGTGGCACGCTCACAGTCACCGAAGTTTCAACCTGCTGGGCTCAGGCGATCCTTCTGCCTCAGCCTTCCAAGTAGCGGAACTATAGGTATGCGCCACCATGCCCTGCTAATTTTTGGGTTTATTGAGGAGACAAGGTCTCGCCAAGTTGTTCGGACTGGTCTTGAACCCTCAGGCTCAGGCGATTCTCTCGTCTCAGCCTCCCAAAGTGCTGGGATTGTAGGCGTAAGCCACCACGCCCGGCTATGTCAGAGTTTTTAAAAATAAATATTCACACATAACTCTGCTGACTTGTCTTACTTTACATTCATGACTTTGAACCACAAGTTGGACCTTGATGGTACTTGGTAGTTAAACCACACTTTCCAGGTTTATTTTATTTCCTGTTTTCTTAGAAGACTCACACCTTCTATGTTAGTCCAAAACTTCCAACATTTTCTATTTTCACTCTTTGCTGTTGCTTCTCTTGTATCACTGAAAAAAGCCTCAAGTCTCAGAAGAAAAGTTCCCTAACCATCCATCCTCTCATCTTCCCTCCTGGCATCTGCTTCCGCTCACTTCCCCTTCCTGCTTGTCTCCATTGTATGTGAACTCTCCACTTTGGAGTTGAGTCACATGTACATAGAGTCTCACCCTTCTCTTCTGTCGAGGACAGCCTTTCAACAGTTCTTTCATCCTTTCCAAGGTCTTTCTTTTGACTTTTTACTGGATCATTTCATCATCAGACTAACATTCTGTCACCTATGACATATATATTTTTTTCTAAGTGAGAAAGCAGGATTTATTGAGAGGACAGAAAAACTCCCACAGTGGGAGAGGACCCGAGGGGATTGCCCACCTATCACATCTTTTATTTATTTATTTTAATTTTTTTTAATTGGAGTCTCACTCTGTTGCCTAGGCTGGAGTGCAGTGGCATGCTCAGGGCCACTGCAGCCTTGACCTGCTGGGCTCAGTCAATCCTTTCATGTCAGCTTCCCAAGTAGCTAGAACTGCAGGTGTGCATCACCATGCCCAGCTAATTTTTTGATTTATTGTAGAGATGAGGTCTCACCAAGTTTTCCAGGATGGTCTCGAACCAGTGGGCTCAGGCAATCCTCTCACCTCTGCCTCCCAAAGTGCTGGGATTACAGGCGTGAGTTACCATGCCCGACCCTGTAACTTTTGTTTAACAATTAATGTATACACATGAAAACTAAAATGATATAGAAAGTGAAAACTGATATCACATTTTTCTTTTAATTGTCAATTTCTTGACAGATTTTTTGAGTCAGAGCCTTACTCTGTTACCCAGGCTGGAGTGCAGTGGCATGCTCATGGCCACCGCAGCCTTGACCTCCTGGGCTCAGGCAATCCTTCTGCCTCAGCCTTCCAAATAGCTGGAACCACAGGCATATGCCACCATACCTGGCTAATTATTTATTTATTATTGTAGAAACGAGGTCTTGCCATGTTGCTCATGTTGAACTCCTGAGCTCAAGAACCCTCTTGCCTCTGCCTCCAAAAGTACTGGGATTACAGGCTCCCAGCTCTTGATGGATTATTTTTTTATATACCTGTTGGGTGCATTGCACACCTATTGGATGTTACCTTAGAGTCTCTTGGCATCACCTGTCTTGGGGGCCCTTGACCATTTACAACAAACCGTCCGATCTGCAGGGTTCTGGTTCTGCAGTCTGGCCTCTGTGAGGGTTTCTGATCCTTCCCAACTGAATCACAGCAGGGCTTAAGATCTGGTTCACTCAGAGCCTGTCCAAGGGTCCAGTGTATGAAGTCCAAGTAGAGTAATTAAGTTTGGTTTTCCTTCTCCTCCTGCACATGGACTATTCTAAGGGATTGTGTATCTGTATGGTCCTCCCCTCAGTCCCTGTGAGCACCCCGCTTGGGTATGCTTCTGCTCCTTTCCTCCTCTCTTCCCCTTTTCCTCCTCTCCCTGCCCTGGGATTGCATCTCCTCATCAAGCACTCAGGCTGAAGTCTTGTTCAGGCTCTGTTTTCTAGAGATCCTTGGCCAAGATGCTGGCTGTTTACTTTTCTTCTCCCTTTTGTGAGACGTGCCTGTGCATAGCCTCTGCCCTTTTTCCTCCTGGGATATTTATATTTTGTCTAATGATTTGCAATAGCTCTTTGTTAGGTGGGGCCTAATATTTTTGTTTTTAATTTTTGTTTTTGAGTTGGAGTCTCACTCTGTTGTCCAGGCTGGAGTGAAGTGGCATGCTCACAGTTATCACAGCCTCGATCTGTTGGGCTCAGGCGATCCTTCCACTTCAGCCTTCCAAGTAGTTGGAACTACAGGTTCGTGCCACCACACCCAGCTAGTTTTAAAAAAATTTATTGTAGAGATGAGATCTTGCCAAGTTATCCAGGTTGGTCTCAAACCCTTGTACTCAGGCAATCCTCTTGCCTTGGTCTCCCAAAGTGCTGAGATTAAGGCCTGAGTCACTGTGCCAGACTTGTCGTTAATTTTAATTATTATTATTATTTTTGAGTTGAGATTTCACTCTTTTGCCCAGGCTGGAGTACAGCGGCATGATCATGGCTCAGCAATCTTCCTGCCTCAGCCTCCTGGGGAGTGGGACTACAGTTGCATGCCATCATGTCTGGCTAATATTTTGATTTTTTTTTTTTTTTTTTTTGCAGAGATGAGGTTTTGCTATGTTGCGCAGGCTGGTCTTGAACTCCCGGGCTCAAGCAATCCTCCTGCCTTGGCTTCCCAAAGTGCTGAGATTATAGGCTTGAGCTACCAAACTTGGCCCCAGATCAGTTTTAGATAAAGTCAAGAAGATCTAGCAAGTTCATAGAGGAATTCACATAGAAGGCCCTTTTGTTTTCACGTGTGCATCAACACCAGCCAGCATAATCTGGGTGTATAGAAAAGAGCCCTGGGTCAGAAATCAGGACACCCTGGTACCTTAATTCTGAGAGCTGACTTTAGAATTCCTTTTTGTTTCCAATCACGGCTTTACCATGGTTCACTCTGAGTAGAATCAAATGGAATTGGAACTTGAGTAATTTCCACTGGTGATGGTTGAGTCAGTATGAAAGTTTATTTTGCTAAGCAGACAATTTATAGAAACATACATTAACTATGTAAACAAGACTGAAGGCAGGAACAAATTTTTAAGTTCTTCAACAGAATAAAATATTTTGAGACACTATGCATTTCAGAGGCACAATTTATGTGTGAATAATTTTACGTGCTAGTTGCAATTTTAAATCTCACTAAATGAATTCTGTAAAGAACTCTAGTAGGTGATTTCCCCCCCCAGATTAGTTTATGTTGTTTGTACTTGAAATGAATAAAACTAAATTTCAAGAATGTTTATAACTCAGATGTTGTACACCTTTCAATTGTTCCTTCCCTAATTAAGTTTTTTTTTTTGAGTTGGAATCTCACTCTATTGCCCAGGCTGGAGTGCAGTGGCATGCCCACTGCCACAGCAGCCTCAATCTGCTGGGCTCAAGTGATCCTTCCACCTCAGCCTTCCAAGTAGCTGAAATTACAAGCATGTGTCACCATGCCTGGCTAATTTTTTGATTTACTGTAGAAATGAGGTCTTGCCAAGTTGCTCAGGCTGGTCTTGAACCCGTGGGCTCAGGCAATCCTCTCACCTTGGTCTTCCGAAGTGCTGGGATTATAGGCGTGAGCCACTGCGCCCAGCCATTAATGAAGTTTTAAATGGTTAATTTCAATCTTGTTTCAAAAAAACTCCTAAAACAAATACTTCTCTCTTTTTTTTTTTTGAGTTGGAGTCTCACTCTGTCACCCAGGTTGGAGTGCAGTGGCATGCTCACGGACACTGCATTCTCGACCTGCTGGTCTTAGGTGATCTTTCTATCTCACCCTTCCAAGTAGCTGGAAATACAGACATGTGCCACCAAGCCTGGCTAATTTTTTTTTTTTTTTAATTGTAGAGATGAGGTCCCGCCAAGTTGTCCAGGCTGGTCTTGAACTTCTGGGCTCAGGCAATCCTCTCACCGCAGCCTCCCAAAGTGCTGGGATGACATGCATGAGCCATTGCACCCGGCTAAAACAAGTATTTCTACAGGAGATAAGTATACAATTTTATTTATTTATTTATTCTGAGTCAGAGTCTCATTCGGTTGCCCAGGCTGGAGTACAGTGTCACCATCACAGTTCACTGCAGCCTTGACCACCTGGGCTCAGGTGATCATTTCGCCTCATCCTACCAAGTAGCTGAGAGTACAGGCACGCACCACCATGCTAGGCTAATTTTGTGATTTTTTGTAGAGAAAAGGTCTTGCTATGTTTCTCAGGCTGGTCTTGAACTCCTGGGGTCAAGCAATCCTCCCACCTTGACCTCCCACAAGTATTGGGATTGCTGGTGTGAGCTACCATGCCTGGCAGATTTAAATTAGATTAGATATTCCTAAATTTCTCTCTGTTAAGAATCCTTCCAGACTTTTTAAGTTTTGGAGAAATGTCTGGAATTCATCAAAATACAAAATTATTCTTAGTAGGTTGTATTATGTTTTCTACTTCTTCACTTCCTCTAGCTATGGCTTATCTGTCCAAGCCTTTGCTGTGTGACTTTGCTATCTCTCACAGAATTGGCAGAGTGCACATATTTTTTTTTATCTCATTGATTTTCTTTGGTCAATGGAATCTTATATTTTATTGAGATCTAATTTGCATATCATACAATTCATCATTTTAAAGTGTACCATTCTGAGGATTTTAGCATATTCACAATGTTGTACAACCATTACCATGATCTAATTCTAGAACATTTTCACATACCCATTAGCAGTCCTTCCCATTCCTTCCTCCTGGTACCCTATGCAATCATGACTTCCAGAAAGATGGATTTCATTAATCTGAACATTTCATATAATGTGCATGGAATCATACGCGATGTTTTTTTTTTTCTAGATCTTTTCACTCAGCACAATGTTTCTTTTTTTTTTCTTCTTGAGTTGGATTCTCATTCTGTTGCCAAGGTTGAAGTGCAGTGGCAAGCTCACAGTCATGGAAACCTCACCTGCTGGGCTCAGGTGATCCTTCTGCCTCAGCCTTCCAAGTAGCTGGAACTACAGGCAGGTGCCACCACACCTGGCTAATTTTTTGATTTATTGTAGAGATGAGGTCTCACCAAGTTACCCAGGTGGTCTCTAACCCCTGGGCTCAGGCAGTCCTCTTGCTTCCACTTCCCAAAGTGCTGGGATAACAGGCTTGAGCCACTGTGCCTGGCCAGCACAATGTTTCAAAGATTTATTCACATTGTATTATGTGTCAACACTTCATTTCTTTTATGGACAATTAATATTACATTTTAAGGCTATACCACATTTTGTTTATTCATTCATCAGTTGATGGACACGGGTTGTCTCCACTATTTGGCTATAATGAATATAAATGTGTACAGTTTTTGTATGGACATATATTTTCAATTCTCTTGGGTATATACCTATTAGTAGAATTGGGTCATATGAAAACTTTATGTTTAACATTTTGAGGAGCTATTAACCTGTTTTCTAGAGTAGATAAACCATCTTAGATTCCCACCAGCAATGTATGAGGGTTCTAATTTTTCCATATCTTTGTCAGCACATGTTATTATTGGTCATTTTGATTAAAGCCAACCTAGTGCACGTGAAGTTGTATCTTATTATGATTGTGGTATTCCTTTCCCTAATGGCTAATGATGTTGAGCATCTTTTCATGGCTTGTACAGGAATCTCTTTCTTTTTTTTTTAAGTTGGGTTCTCACTCTGTCTCCCAGGTTGGAGTGCAGTGGCATGATCATGACTCACTGCAGACTTGACCTCCTGGGTTCAGGCAATCCTCTCGCCTCTGCCTCCCAAAGTGCTAGGATTACAGGCTTGAGCCACCGCGCCTGGCTAAATGTTTGTTCTTTTTAAAAATTTTTTACTTGATTTTTATTTTTTGAGTTGGAGTCTCACTCTGTCACCCAGACTGGAGTGCAGTGGCCTGGCCGCTCCCGGCCACCACAGCCTCAACCTGCTGGGATCTGGCGATCCTTCCACCTCAGCCTTCCAAGTAGCTGGAAGTACAGGCATGCACTACCACAACCGGCTGATTTTTTGATTTATTGTAGAGATGAGGTCTCGCCAAGTTGCCCAGGCTGGTCTCGAACCCGCGGGCTCAGGAAATCCACTCACCTCAGCCTCCCAAAGCGCGGGATTACAGCACCGAACCCAGCTTAAATGTTTGTTCTTATGTGCCACTGAGATTTGGAGGTTGTAACACAGCATTAGTGCAGTAATAGCTGACCAAAACATGTACAAAACATAGGAAGAGCTTAAAAAATATTGAGGAGCACCTCTGTGACTGTTACTTGGATAAAGAAACAATACCAGTATCTTAGACGTTGCCCGCATACACCTCTCCAACCACATCCCTCCTTAGTGATCCCTATACAATCTCAGACATCTCTAAACAATACACAGGAGTTTCATTTTGTCTTTATGTAAATTGAATCTTACTGCACGTATCCCCTTTTTCCACTTTTGGACTATTACTAACAATGCTCCTAAGAACATTCTTGTACATGCAGTGTGCGCCATAGTATAAGAGGTTCTCTAGCTGGGCGTGGTGGCTCATACCTTTAGCCCCAGCACTCTGGGAGACAAAGAGGAGAGGATTGCCCGAGTTCACGGATTTGAGATTAGCCTGGGCAACTCAGCGAGACTTCATCTCTACAATAATGAAAAAAAATCAGCCAGGCATAGTGGTGTGTACCTGTAGTTCCAGATACTTGGAAGGCTGAGATAGGATTGCCTGGGCCCAGCAGGTCAAGACTGTGGTAGCCATGAGCACGCTACTGTACTCAGCCTGTGCAACAGAGTGAGATCCTTAAAAAAAAAAAAGTTTTCTAGGGTAGATACCTACAACTGAAACTTGGTACAACTGAGGCTTGGTATGGTGGCTCAGGCCTGTCATCCCAGGGCTTTGGGAGGCTGAGGTGAGTGGATTGCCTGAGCCTGCAGGTTCGAGACCCACCTGGGCAACTTGGCGGGACCTCATCTCTACAATAAATCAAAAATTAGCTGAGCATGGTAGCATGCACCTGTAGTTCCAGCTACTGGAAGACTGAGGCGGAAGGATCTCCAGAGCCCGGCAGGTCGAGGCTGTGGTGGCCGGGATTGGCCACTGCACTCCAGTGTGGGCGACAGAGTGAGACTCCGACTCAAAAAAAAAAAAAAAGAAAGAAAGAAAAAGAAAAAGAAAAAAAAAAGAATGCCAAAAATGAGCCACAAGTCAGAAAACACATTTGCAACACATATACCAAAGGATATGCAAATAGAATATATGAAAAAATCCTGCAAGTTAATGAGACAAAGACAACAAAGCCAATAAAAAATACAGTAAAATATATGAATGGAAACTTGACAAAAGAGACGAGCCCGGCTTAGCATTCTTTATGGTATATGATTGATGAACAGATTTTGTTTTTTTTGGCAGTAAGGTATGGAGTGATAGACCTTGAACCTGCTTTTCCAGGCTAAGAGGCCAGTCACCTGGAGTATTAAGGAAATGAGAAGATCAATGTATTAGATGAGACCAATGGCAGAGGCTCAACAAAAGGTAATATGGCAGGGTTACCCAAAAACCGAGTCATAAGTCAAGTCTTGGTCAAGAAAATATACAAAGAGTGGTGGCTCAAGCATGTAATTCCAGCACTTTGGGAGACCGAGGTGAGAAGATTGCCTGAGTCCAGGGGTTCAAGACCAGCCTGGGCAACTTGGTGAGACCATGTCTCTACAATAAATCAAAAAATTAGACGGGCATGGTGGCATGCACCTGTAGTCCCAGCTACTTGGAAGGCTGACGCAGAAGGATCTCCTGAGTCCAGCAGGTCGATGCTGTGGTGGCCGTGAGCGTGCCACTGCCCTTCAGCCTAGGTGACAGAGTGAGACTTCAACTCAAAAATAATGTGTGTGTGTGTGTGTGTGTGTGTGTGTGTGTGTATGTATACACACAAAGAGCCAGGTTGCTCAGAGCAGAATTCAAAGCTTAAAGGGGAGTCCTAGCAAAGCTTACTTTGTTCTCACATTATTCTTGCCTAAGGACCATGTGCCAAAAATAGACCCCTGAATGATGCTTAAGCAGTTCTAGGTGTGAGGAATAGCAACCTGTTGAGACATAGACCTTGCCATTAGCAGTGACTTTGACTGGTATTATCATATAGAAGTGATTTTAAAAGTTTAGCGTGCATCAGAACCACCTGGAAGGATTATTCAACCACCATTGCTGAGCCCTACCCCTGGAGTTTCTGATTTGGCAGGTCTAGGCTGGGACCAGATAGACAGTGAGCATTCTGAACAAGTTTCCAAGTGATGCTGATGATGCAGATTGGGGGATCACACTTTGAATAACCCTGTCTTATAGTTTCAGAGATGCTCAAAGTAAGATAATGGAGGTTTTCAGAACCTCATTATGGCATCCAGTTTGGATGGATTTCTCCCACCAAAAAGAAAAAAAGAACCCCCAAACTTCTGCTTCCTTTGTAATTCCTTTGAGTACATGGCAAAAATTTAAATTATTTTGCTAATAAGTTTTAAACACTACATTTTCCCATTAATATTGATAAAATATGTACCAACTCGATTTTTGTTTTGTTTTGCTTTTTTTTTTTTTTTTTTTTGAGTCAGAGTCTCACTGTCTCCCAGACTGGAGTACAGTGGCATGCTCACAGCCACCTCAGCCTCGACCTGCTGGGCTCAGGTGATCCTTCTACCTCAGCCTTCCAAGTAGCTGGAACTACAGGTGTGCATTACCACACCTGGCTAATTTTTTGATTTCTTGTAGAGATGTCTCGCCAAGTTGTCCGGGCTGGTCTTGAATCCCTGAGCTCGGGCAGTCCTCTCGCCTCCACTTCCCAAAGTGCTGGAATACTGACGTGAGCCACTCTGTCCGGCCTAAACTTGATTTTTAAAAAGGGTGCTCCTCAAAACAAAAGCAAGTCTATTTGCAGTCTTCCTGGCACAGACATTACTTCCCCATGAAGGCAGGTACCGTCTCTGCTTTGTTCATTGCTGTATCCCTGGCACATGCTGTTGGTATAGAACAGGTACTCAGGAAGTATTTAAGAGAGCAAACAAATGATCTGTACACTGCATATATATGTATTATTATTATTCCCTTTAGTCAGGGTCTTACTCTGTTGCCCAGGCCGGAGTACAGTGGCGTGCTCACGGCCACTGCAGCCTTTTTTCCTTCTGGGCTCAGATGATCCTCCCTCCTCAGCTTCCCGAGTAGATGGGACTACAGGCACACACCATCACACTGGCTACATTTTTTTATTTCTTGTAGAGACAGGGTCTCTGTATATTGCCCAAGCTGGTTTAGAATTCCTGGGCTCAAGCAATCCTATCACCTTGGCCACCTGCAGTGCTGGGGTTGCAGGTCTGAGCCACTGCACCCAGTTTAATTTATATTTTATTAACGTCTAGGCAACGCTGAAAAGAAGAATGCAAAATAATTGACACTAAGGGGACAAGGCAGGGAAGCACAGGAAGACGTGGTTAGTACATCAGCAAATGGCTGCAGAGACTGCCCCACTTAGTGAGATGGATGTCTGGAGGGGTCGACATCATGTCTCTCTGCCCTCCACTCTTCCTCTTGCTAGGAGCAGCTGCATGGTGAGTCTGTCTATGTGATTTCCCACTGCCCTCACTTATTAAACCTCTGTTTAAGGCAGGGGTGTCCAGCCTTTTGATTACCCTGGGCTGTGAGTAAAGAAGAATTGTCTTGGGTCACACATAAGTTTACAGTTAGTGTAAATACACAATAAAACTTCTTTTTGAAATATTTTTATTATGAAGTTTACAAAAATGAGAACAATATAAACTCGTGGAAAATTTGACCTTGTCTTTGTAAAAGTAATCTGTCAATGTCTGGTTTGATGGAAATGGTCACAATTCTTAGTGAGTTCTCAAGGTGCTCATCAGAAATGTTTGTTTGAGTTTTGTTCTTCGTGTGTTTTATAATTGAAAACAGCTTCTCACAAATGTATGTGCTCCCAAAAAGCAATGTCACGAATACGGCGTGATTGGGAACTTCAGAAATGAAACTACACATGGAGTCATGAAGAAGATAAATGCTAAAAAACACATGATGTGAAAAGATTTTGTGGGCTGTATGACTATAGCAGCTGTCCTGGGCTGCATGTGCCTGAACTGAGGGATGAGTCACCGGGCTTGTCTCTTGCCTCCTGCCTGCTCCGGGCCACCTCTGCCACGAACTAGTTGACTCCCTGCTTTTCCTGTTTGCTTCCTGAGAGTACCACCTCCAACTGACAGCTGCTCCCTAACACTCCTGCAGGATTGTTGCAATTCACTGTCCCTCAGTTTTTGCAACTCTAGTATAGAAAGAAAACTTCTGTGTTATTTGAAAGAATCTCTTAGAACTTAATATCTGCAAAGTTGAATGATTTGCTCCAGAGAGTAAATAAGTTAGAAATAGAACATTGCATTATTATTATTATTATTTTATTTGGAGTCTCACTCTGTCGCCCAGGCTGGAGTGCAGTGGCACACTCACGGCCGCTGCAGCCTTGACCTTTATTTATTTGTAGAGACGAAGTCTCGCCAAGTTGTCCAGGCTGGTCTCCAACCCGTGGACTCAGGCAATTATCTCGCCTCTGCCTCCCAAAATGCTGAGATTACAGGCGCGAGCCACCGTACCCACCCAGCTAACACTGTATTCTTGTTATCTCCCAGTCTCTTTCATCCTTAGGGTCTCTTGCTTCCATTTCAAGTTTTTATTTTAATTCAACCTACAATCATCTAGAACAATAGTTTTCACTCTCCCTTTAATATACTTTTTATTTTCGTGCACCTATATACTGAGACCCTCTCCCCCTTTTTTAAAACCACAAAATCTTTTATTCAAACAAACCTCATGTAAAAAACCCAGGTTGTAAACATCAAAAGTGGAGGTGCCCTGGTGGAGAGGGGGTAGGGAGCCCAGCATTATGCCACGACTTGTAGCAATTCAGCCCAGCACAGTACATGACAATAAATTAGCCAAGACAGCGTCAACACAGCTATTTCCTCAACAATTACATACTGGTTGCCTCAGAAAATGATTCTTAGCTGTATGCTCATTTCAAACAGTATTAGGGAAGGGAAATAAAATGGAATCAAATGCTGAGAACAAGGACAGTGATTTGTGTTTCATCTTCTGAAATATTCTGTTTATCCTGGGGATTTTAATCTGACCATAGGCAGAAAGGTGATCATTAGAGTAAGTTGGTATCTTCTTTTTTAAATGCTCCATTACACTGTACATGGTAATAATTGGTACTCACATGCACACTGTCCACAGATGTGAAGGAGATTAAACTGGGTGCAAGGCAGCATCAGCTTCTGTAAAATGTATTTTTACATGAATAATGCAATATTTCAGAGATTTAATATAACATTGAAAGAAATAGGCTTAGTCCACTCAGGCAATCGTATTGTTAAAGCATAGATTTGATGTCAGATCCAACAACGTGTGTTCTAAAATATTTTGTCTGAAAAGTTTATAATCTATAGCACCCCGAATATCTGTTTTGATACATGGTTCCTATAAATTAGCAGGAAAACCCCAACTCCATTTAGCTTAATCATGATAAAACTGTACTTAATTATAAATACGAAAGGGTGTATCACAGAGAGAGAGAGAAAGAGAAGAAGGAATGATGCAGGGAGAAAGAAAGAAAGAAAGACTAAGAGAAGAGGAGTGGAAGAAAAAGGAGGAGAAAGAGATGATGGATACTATGGGCGTAGGTCAGAGCCTGGGCTTTGGAGAAGCCCAGGCTGTGCCGGGAGAAGCAAGAATTCAGGACCAGGAGACCAAAGCATCTGCTGGCTGCGAGAGCCGAGGCAAAGCCTTCAGCCTTTGGGACCTTCAGTTTTCTTTTCTGTTCTTTTTTCACTTTTTTTTTTTTGAGTCAGAGTCACACTCTGTTGCCCAGGCTGGAATGCTGTGGCATGCTCACGACCACCGCAGCCTCGACCTGCTGGGCTCAGGTGGTCCTTTCACCTCAGCTTTCCAAGTAGCTGGAACCACCAGCACGCACCAACATGCCTGGCTAATTTTTGATTTATTATAGAGATGAGATCTTGCCAAGTTGCCCAGGCTGGTCTCAAACCTGTGGGCTCAGGCAATCCTCTCACCTCAGCCTCCCAAAGTGCTGGGATTATAGGCGTGAGCCACCACACCCGGGCTGGGACCCTCAGGTTTTAGGTGTTAGATGGGTATAGTAATTCTTCTTGTCCTGCTTTCTTCCTGGGGATAGGTAGGGTGTAAGACTCAACTCCCAAAGAGAAGGGACTCAGATCACATAGTGCACAGAATTATAAAATTCTAAACAAATGTACACTCATTATGTGAGTATCTAAAAAATCTTAAAAAAAAAATTTTTTTTTTTGAGTCAGAGTCTCACTCTGTCACCCAGGCTGGAGTGCAGTGGCATGTTCATGCCACTCTAGCCTAGACCTGCTGGGTTTAGGTGATTCTTCTGCCTCAGCCTTCCAAGTAGCTGGAACTACAGGCACATGCTACCATGCCCGGCTTATTTTTTGATTTATTGTAGAGACAAGGTCGCGCCAAATTGCCCAGGTTGTTTTCGAACCCTTGAGCTCAGGCAATCATCTTGCCTTGGCCTCCCAAAGTGCTGGGATTACAGGCTTGAGCTACCACGTCCAGCTAAAAAATCATTTATTGATGACCCATTGTGCATAGAAGACAGTCTTAGGCTCTCTGGGGAAGAAGAATGGGTAGGTTCTTCTTCAGTAGGTTGTGTATTCACAAGGTAAATAATCATGAGATAAGTATATCTGAATACATATGTAAAAGCAATATGAAAAGACACTGGGAGTGCCATTTGTCTGTTGGGCATCTTCTCTGTGCCAGGCACTAAGACAAGAGATTCCAGTGACAGCCTTTCTAAGAAGGAATGATTTACTCATTGCAAAAGCGGACACTCAGGCACATGGAATTGACAGGAACTTGCACTTGTAATGTAGCTTGCAGGGGTCAGAGCCAGTACTCAAACTCATGCTCACCTAGCTGACTCTGAAGTTTGAGCTCTGACCAACTTCCCTACTATCCGTTATCTCTTTCTCCTCCTTTTTCTTCCACTCCTCTTCTCTTAGTCTTTCTCTCTTTCCCCCTGCATCATTCCTTCTTCTTCTCTTTTTCTATCTGTGATACACCATTCCTGTATTTATAACTAAACACAGTTTTATCATTATTAAGCTAACTGGAGTTGGGGTTTTCCTGCTAATTTATAGGAATCATGTTTCAAAACAGTTATTTGGGGTGTTATAGATTATAAGCTTTTTGGGTAAAACATTTAGAACACATTGTTGGATCTGACATCAAATCTATGCTTTAAAAATATGGTTGCCTGAATGGACTAAGCCTATTTCTTTCAATGTTGTATTAAATCTAAAATATTGCATTATTCATGTAATAAAAATCCTGTTATAAACAAATACCCTTTCATTTGTAACTAAAACTTCTTTACATGACAGCAATTAGGTCTGATATGCTTCTTACTGAGAATGTTATTCAAAGGAATAGCACCCTTTTAACCAGGCATGATGAACATGTTTTCTGTATCAATTAGCAAATTTAATCATGGCTTTATTCTTAGCCAATATGATGTAATATCTTCAGCTTTTCTTGGTTTCTTTATGACTTGGAGTGGGGAATAAGGTACATACTAAAGGTGAGAATTCTTGATGAGTACCAGTCTCCGAAATGTCTTCTGAAGGAACCTCCTAGAACTCTCTATGGTGGACAGGTTTATGTTGACTTAAGTTGATCCGCAAATAGGTATACTAGAAGTATCACCTATGTGGTGAACAGCTTGTCATAAACAAGCATCAAATATGCATGAAAAAGTCTAATTTTTCAAATCATCTCATGAGTAAAAATATGTAATAAAAGAAGCACAGATTGGAGCAGTGCATGGAAACTAATGTCCTTTTCATCTTTATACCCGAGGGACTTAGACACCTGGAGTGATCCCTGAGGGGCTCATTCCCCATACATGGCAGAGAGTCACGTGGGATTTTTATCAAGGCTAACTCTCCTGCTCTGTGCCGTGAAGCTTCATTTCTGCATGTGAGGACTGAGAAGACACAGATCCTGGCACCTAAGTATCTGATAAAGTAACGTAGACATGGGAAATTCTTTTTTTTTATAATCAATATTTTTTATTATGATATTGTAGGATAGGGAAATTCTTATGAACTGAAGCATAGAAGGAAATTAACATGTATAGAATGCCTTTCTTGTGCTGGATGTTTTCATATCCCCAAACATTTAATTTTTATTAAAAATGCTTATACTACAAAGTTGTGTTCTTATACCATTTAAAAAATTGAGAAATCGGCCGGGCTCGGTGGCTCAGCCTGTAATCCCGTGCTTTGGGAGGCCGAGGTGAGCGAATTGCCTGAGCCCGCGGGTTCAAGACCCAACTGGGCAACGTGGCGAGACCTCATCTCTACAATAAATCAAAGAAATTAGCCGGGCATGATAGCGCGTGCCTGTAATTCCAGCTACTTGGAAGGCTGAGGCGGAAGGATCACCGGAGTCCAGCAGGTCGAGCGGCCACTGCACTCCAGCCTGGGCGACTGAGTGAGACTCCAATTCAAAAAAAAAACCAAAAAAAAAAAAAAAAAATTGAGAAATCAAGACTCAACAGATTGAGCAGAGAACCCAGTGTTTCTCAGCAGAGTGAGAAGCTGGTGAAGGAGAAAGGACTGGGATTTGAACTGGTCTCTGGACTCCCATTCCAGTACTCAACTCTTGACATCATCCTCGCCTACAGGAGGTAAAAGTGCTTGTAATATTAAACCACACCATGCCCCATTTCCCGGTATAGTCTAGGTATTGAGACCTGGCCTTTCTACTGTGGCTATCCTGGAATAAATGTATCTCAGTTGCCTTTCCCATTTCATGACAGTTTTATAACATGCAAATGTAAACTATGTTGAGCAAAAGTAAGAGGCTATACACATGAGTGTGAGAAATTGCTGATATAGTTTAAATGTAGGAAGCTCTCCGTCTCCACCATGTGAGGGCACAAGAAGGTGACCATCTACAAGCCAGAAAGAGGACAATTACTGGAAAACGGAACTGGCAGGCACCTTGATCTTGGATTCCTCAGCCTCCAGAACTCTTCAGGTTTTCTGGCTACAGTCACAAAAAGGAATGAAAGGTCATCAAAGAACGTCATAGTTTTGCTTAATCTTTAAAACTTCATTAGGTACTTTATGTGACATCTAATCGGAGCCTCAGACCCTCGGACATGAACCCCTTTGGATTGTTGCTTCTGCATATCTCTCGATGATGGTTCCTGAGATGGAATTCACAAGAAATGCAGTCAACATTCATGTCTGCTTTAGAATAAAAGCAGATATTTTTATTCAACCAGGTAAATAAAGTACAATTTCAGCCACGAATTAAAAAAAAATTAGGAAACTTAGGTCTAAAACCCAAAACTTATTCCATTTTCAAAAACTTTTTTTCTTTAATTTTTTATTTTAAGAATGTGGGGTACAATGCAGGGTTAAGTATACAAATGTTCATTATATAGGTACCCTTGTTGATGAGGTGTGCCCCCCCCCGGCAGTTTCCCACTACTGCCAATCTCACCCTCCATTTAAAAAACTTTAATACACTGTAAGAAATCTCGATACACATTCTGATAGGTAAGCATCAATGTCAAAATAAATGCCTATGTTACAATAAATCAACTTTTGATTAAGAACAAATATAGTAAAAATTGAAGCTCAACTTTCCATATGTATAGATAGTAATCAACATAAATATATGCACTTTACAAAATAGCACAAGTCATGTGGTCTTGATTTTTCAGTGAGGAAAATTAATTTTTCACGTTTCTTATTTTGCAGAGATCTACAAATATTACACATCACCTTAGATTCGATTATTGTATATGGATTAAAATCGGAGTTTATGATAAGCTGTTAACTTTATCTGCCAAAATTGGTTTGCTAGAATTCTCATCGGTAATATTTAGTGAGTGCTTGTATACATGTATGTATGGCTAACTGTGTACACACTTTGTATAAATTGTCTTTCTGATTCTTTACCACTCCAGGATGTATTTGGAATGATTATCCCCATTTTACACAGGACAAAACCAAAAGGCCATCAGGTTGGCAAAGAGAGGACCCTAAATTGAAATCCAGTATTCTGATTCTGGAGTCCATAGTTGTTTTTTCTTTTTTTTGAGTTGGAGTCTCATTTTGTTGTTGCCCAGGCTGGAATGCAGTGGCACGCTCATGGCCACTGCAAACTCAACTTGCTGGGTTCAGTGATCCTTCTGCCTCAGCCTTCCAAGTAGCTGGAACTACAGGCATGCGCCACCACATCTGGCTAATTTTTGATTTATTGTGGAGAGAAGGTCTCACCAAGATGCCCAGGCTGGTCTCAAACCTCTGGACTCAGGCAATCCTCTCACCTCGGCCTCCCAAAGTGCTGGGATTACAGGCTTGAGCCACTGTGCCCGGCCAAGTCCATAGTCTTAATCATACTGTGTATCTAGCACATCAGTGGGCAAAAGGCTAATACTCAAAACATACTCCACAACAAAACATCACCCAAAGAAAGGTAACAGCGGGAAATAGGCACACATTTCCTTTGAAGTCTCATCCTTTCCTAGGGCAGTGTTGGCTCATGCCCTTTTAAATAATTTGGCTTCCTCCTTGAGATTTCCTCCCTGTGGAATAGCATATAAAGACCTCCTTGACTGGGCATGGTGGCTTACGCCTGTAATCCCAACACTTTAGGAGGTGGACGTGAGAGGATTGCCTAACTCCAGGGGTTTGAGACCAGCCTGGGTAACTTGGTGAACTCTCGTCTCTACAGTAATTTAAAAAATTAGCCAGATGTGCTGGCATGTACCTGTGGTTCTGGCTACTTGGAGGGCTGAGGCGGAAGGATCACCTGAGTCCAGCAGGCTGAGGTTGCAATGGCTGTGAGTATGCCACTGCACTCCAGCCTGGGCGACAGAGTGAGACTCTGACCCCCAAAATAAAATAAAATAAAATAAAAATAAAGATCTCCTCCACCTAGAACATTGTTGGGGTAGCTTTCTGTCTTGAGTGCCACTGAAGTGAAAGTTTCTAGGAAGTAGATGCTCTCTTTTTTGGGGAGACACTACAATTTCCATGAAATGATGCATTGTGGTGCTGCTGGTGGGTGACCACATGGATCCTTTGTCCCCTCAAGCTGTGCCCCTCTGTGGGAGAGAAGCAAGAAGACATCTATATCTGTCAATCAGAAAAAAGGAGGTGGCGGCGGCACAGTTTCTGGAAACATGCTGCTAACAGCCTGTGGAACAGAGAAGGGGGCACGTTTGGTGAATATCGGGAGCAGAGGGAAGGAAGTAGACTTTATATTTCTATAGAAGCAAAACCAGCCACAGGGCTGACAATCTTTGGCAGCAGGAAATTGGACATTATTTCTGGAGAGAACTTCCTGTTCCAAAAGGATACACTTATCCACTTCTCACATTTCCTTACATGTACGAGGAGCTTCCTATGAAAGAAATACTCTTGTGCATGGCTCCATGTCTTCCCTCCTCGGTCAGAGGTCTGTGATAGGAAGTCCTTCGGGAAACTCAGCACAAGAGAGGGATGGTCTTTGGTAGGGCTGAACATTCTCACTCCTCTTCTCACTTATCATTCCTACCCCATGGATTTCTCTTTAAGCTAACTGATCACTTATTTTTATTAGACACTGACCTTTTGGGCTGAATTGGGTCTTCCAAAGTTCATAGACACTACCCACCTGCAAACCTTTCTGGAAATTTTCCAGGAAACAAGGAATGTAGTGCAAAGGCAAGATGGAAGTACGGGGCATCACATTTCATGTATTAAAATCAACTCTTTCAGTCAGGTATGGTGGCTTATGCCTATAATTCTGGCACTTTGGGAGACCAAGATGGGCAGATCACTTGAGACCAGGAGTTCAAGACCAGCCTTGGCAACATATTGAGACCTCTTCTCTACAAAAAAAAAAACTAGCCAAGTGTGGTGGTGTATGCTTATAGTCTCAGTCACTCGGGAGGTTGAGGTGGAAGGATTGCTTGAGCCCAGGAGGTCGAGACTGCTGTGAACCATGATCATGCCACTGTACTCCAGCCTGAGCGACTGAGCAAGACTCAAAATAAAATAAATCAACTCTTTGAAATAATAATTAAATATCAATACATGTGTTGTATGTTACCTCAACATTTGTTTTTTAAAAGGAATACAGAACCTCATCTCTTCCGTGCAAACTTACTTTATTAACCTCATTCTTCTTTGTTTGAAGCTGTTTCTCCTCAGTCTTTCATACAGACAGATGGTCTCGGTTATGTACAGTAGCTTCTCTCCTCTGTGTTGCTATGCAACAAAATGCATCTATCTGTGTCCTTTCTCTGCTGTAGCCCGCTTCCGCTCAGCAACTCAAAATAACTAGCCGAGTGCTTCAACACGCTACTTCCTCTTTTCTGCAGAGTTGAATATCTATCAAGTATCTGCCTAGGCTTCCTATCTCTTCCTGTTGCAGTCTTGAAAAAAATGTGTTTGCTCCAATTTGATTTTCCTCATCACTTCCTATTTACATCAACCCACTCAGGGCTGAGGCAGGCAAAACACACATCAGTGCGTTATGCAGCTGTTGGCCCACAGGGGGAAAAAAATGTGTCAGCCAATTGTGTGATGTTTGAAACCAAGATCTTTTTTTATTGTTGTCAGGTGTGAGGTTCCTGTTTTTCCTTTTTATAATGACTTTGTTTCCCAACAGTTAATAGAATGCTGAAAAAAAAAAATTAAAACAAATAGAAAAGCGACTCTTTTCTCATCTTTGAGCTTCAGCTACAGGGTAATAAACTTGACTTCTTACAAAATAAGAGGCAAGCAGAGGACGTGAAAACATTTTGCATTTTGAAGGTAGGAAGCTCCAGATTAAAAGAGAAAAACTCTCAAAAATGGAAACAAAAATATGTCTTTTTAAAGACAGTCTGTTGTGTTGGGGCTTCTTTTTCCCTCTTGTTCAATCATTAGGAAATGAGACTCATTTATGGATTCTTCCAAAACCCATTTCATGCCCCTTTAATTTGTCATTTTTCTAATCTCCGGTCATCACAAATCTCAAATAATGAGACTAAAGTTGACTCAACTAAGGAATCGGTGGGTGTGGAATTGGGGAGGCGGCAACGTTGAGGTTAGAGTGGTCGGGGAAAATGTGTCCATCACTACTTGCTCTTTAGTGACTTCAAATTCCAATTTCTGAAGAAAAATCTAATGTCTAGTGGAAGAACATGCACGTATTTAAGAATTCAGAGAACACACATGATTCACACTAGCATTGTTTTTCTTGATTTTTTTCTGGAGTCAGGGTGTTACTCTGTTGCTCAGGCTGGAGGCCAGTGGCACAATCATGGCTCACAGCAGCCTCAACCTCTTGGGCTCAGGTGAACCTTTTACCTCAGCTTCCCAAGTAGCTGGGACTACAGGCATGTGCCACCACACCTGGCTAAGTTTTTAATTTTTTTGGAGAGACGAGGTCTCACTATGTTGCTTAGGCTGGTCTTGAACTCCCAGGCTCAAGCATTCCTCCCATCTTGGCCTCCAAGAGTACTGGGATTGCAGGCTTGAGGCACTGCGTCTGGCCTTTCTCTTTTTAAAAATGAAGGTGCTGCAACAATTTGTGATTTGAAATGAAGTATACATCATTCAAGAGAATTATGATGCTGTACAAATAGTGTAAACTCAACAAAAAGTTTCAATTGCCCTAAATGTTTGTGAAATTGTGTGAAATGTTCTCTTTAGAGGTAAGCACATTGGTCTTTCCTGGGACATATTGGTTTGTCAGTCAAGTATTCTGTGTGTAGTTGCTGAATATTTGCTGCTGTGGTGGATGAGGTGGATGCATCTTACGTCCATCGTTAGTGTTTTTTTCTTTTTTTTTTTAAATTTTATTATAAAGATGTGGGATACGATACAGGGTTAGGTATATAAACACTGATCATGCAAGTACCTGTTGATGAGGTATGCCCCTTCCTCCCTAGCAGTTTCCCTCAACTGCCAATCCAACTCTCCTCCCCTGACAGTTTCCCACTACTGCCAATCTCTTTCTTATAGCATTTTAATTGTTCATGGTCCACTTATGAGTGAGAACATATGGAACTCTATTCTTTGTTTCTGTGATAAATCACTGAGTATGATCGACTCCAAATCCTTCTAAGTTGCTGCAAAGTCCATATGTTTGTCCTTCTTTATGACTGCATAATATTCCATTGTGTATATGTACCACTTTTTTAAATCCAGTACAGCTTCAATGGGCAACATTGTTGATTCCATGTTTTTGCTGTTGTGAACGGAGCTGCTACAAACATATGTGTGCAGGTATCTTTTTTTGTAGAATAATTTGAGTTCCTCCGGGTATATTCCCAATAGGGGAATTGCTTGGTCATGTGGAAGATCAATTTCTAGTTCTTTTAGAAATCGCCACACTGTCTTCCAAAGAGGTTGTACTAGTTTGTATTCCCACCAGCAGTGTAGAAGCGTTCCTTTTCCTCCACATCGTCGCCAGCATCTGTTGTTTGATTTATTAATAATGGCCATTCTTACAGGGGTTAGATGCTATCTCAATGTGGTTTTGATTTGCATTTCTCTGATGATGAGTGAGGTTGAACACTTTTTCATGTGTCTGTTGGCTGCCTGTATATCTTTGGAGAAGTGTCTATTCATGTCTTTTGTCTACTTTTACCCACTTTTTAAAGGGGCTGTTTGTTTTTTTTCCTTTCAGCGCGTTTGAATTCCTTGTAGATCCTAGATGTTAGGCCTTTGTCAGATATAAAGTTGGCAAATATTATTTCCCATTCTGTGGACTGTCTCCCTGCTCTCTTGATGGTTTCTTTTGCTTTGCTTTTAATTTGATGAGGTCCCACTTGTCTATCTTATTTCTTAAGATATTGGCCTTTAGGGTTCTGAATAAGAACCTAGTGATATTCAGTAATGAGGTATGCAGCATTTTTCTAGGATGAGTTTGCAAACTTAATTGTCAGTCCTCACACCACACAAACAATGCCCTCCTGGGTTATCTAGTTAGGCTTATCTCTTCCAAAACAATCTGAAATTTGAAAATCAAGCCTTTTTTTCTGAATTCAGATGAGGCTTTTATTTCAGGACCTTCCTCAGAAAGTTTACTCTTTCCTGGATATTTGCATTTCAAAAGATGATACTGACAACATGGAGAAGTGAACTTCTCTTAGAATTTTATTTAGTGCATCCTCAACTTATGTGTTACACCCTTAGGAGAACATATACTATTCTGTCAACATTTGTGGGCTATAATTGCTTCTCAATTATTTCATAATTTTGAGACTTGTCTCCTGAGTAATGTTGTCTGCTTCTTTAGTAGAGGTCCAGAGAGAAAAACTTTTTTTTCATTCCTGCTCAAAGTTTAGTACAGATCTTGGCATGTTGAAAAAAATAATAATGATGTTGTTGATGATGATACTTTTAAAAGAAGTTTCCTTAATTTGAGTGGTTATATAGGACCTTCAAATCTGAGGTCACAGAACATGATTAATCTCAGCAATGAAGAGATATTTCTTACAGCACTATTCCCAGGGCAAAAGTCACAAGAGGTTGGACAGAAGCGAGACGTCAGGCAAATTTGTCTATTGAATGAGAGTTTCAGAGGCACGAAACAGAGTGGTAAGACGTATGTCCTGGGTTAGGATATTTTGAGTATGTTAAGTACATTTTGAGATAATGGACCTCAGAGTGATAATGTCAGAATTTGTAATTATCTATGTCATTCTTTTCTGTTGAGCCATCTCCAGCCAAACAGATAAACCTAGTCATCAGAGTCATATTTCCTTGAATGGAAGATGAGTAATATTCTCTTATAAGTAATGGAATAGGATTAAGCCCTGGGGTAACAGGCTTTGCCACCACTATTCATCTCTCTAAAGTATGCTTTATGTCTTTTCCTAACAAACTCTCAGTCATCCTGCGAGATCCAATTCAAATAATCCTTCAAACACTTATTGATACCCATGCTAACTCTACACACCCCAAGCATTTCTCTTTAGTGCTTTCACAGCATTCTTACTCTATGGCCATAAACATCTAATGATCACATTGTGGGCATTATACTGGCACCGAATGTCCCCGCACCCCCAGCCTTCGGTGAACTGGGCAAGTATAGGGATATATTCTATTTTTCTTTTTTTGAGTCAGTGTCTCACTCTATCGCTCAGGCTGGAGTGCAGTGGTACACTCACGGCCCCTGCAGCCTCAACCTGCTGGGCTCAGGTGATCCTTCTGCCACAGTCTTCCAAGTAGCTGGAACTATAGGTACATGCTACCATGCCCAGCTAATTTTTCTTCTTATTTATTGTAGAGATGAAGTCTCGCCAAGTTGCCCAGGCTGGTCTCGAATTCCTGGGCTTAGGCAATCCTCTTGCCTTGGCCTCCTAAAGTGCTGAGATTACAGGCTTGAGCCGCTTGCCCGGCCCATATTCTATTTTGCTTTATATTTCAGACACTGAATCACAATCTATTGTTCATAATAGGTACACAACAAATTTTATCAAGTAAATTAATGATATTTCACAAAGCATGTTGCAAGTTACTGACAAAGCCAACAAAACCAAGTGCAACGATGGGCTTTATTATGCTATCTTTCTTTGGCTATCTTGGTCAAAATACACAAACAAATCAGGGTGTTTAGTTTCAGCCTCTGATATCTACAAGGCCCTGGTTTCCTTGCTTCCCCTTCTTTGCTTGAGCTCACCCCTCTCATACCAAAAGGGCCTGTTTCCCATGTTCCTGAACGTACTGAGCATTTTCCTATCACATGTTTTTTCTCTTTTGGTTTTCTCTATCTGGAATAATTTTCCTCCAGCTATTTGCATGACTCAGTTCACCACTTCATTATGTCTCATACATCAAAGACCACCCTGTTTAAAAGAGCAAACTTCTCAACTCCACTATATAAATGATATTTCTCTATCATTTAACTTTATTTCATGTTAGGATACACTTTTTTTTTTAACCAGTGTATTTATTGTTGATATGGACTTAATTTTGTTCTTTGCTCTATTCCAGCAATGGTACAAAAGTAACTCAATGGAAGAAGGGTGGGCTTTTCAACAGATAGTGCTGAAGCAATTGGATAACTGTGGGAACATAAATGAACCTCAAGCTAAGCCTTAAAAATCAACTCAAGCTGGGTGTGGTGGCTCATGACTGTAATCTCAGCACTTTGGGAGGTGGAGGCAAGAGGATTGTCTGAGCCCGCGGGTTTGAGACCAGCCTGGGCAACATGGTGAGACCTCGCCTCTGCAATAAATCAAATAATTATCCAGGTGTAGTGGCGCACGCCTGTAGTTCCAGCTACTTGGAAAGCTGAGGCATAAGGATTGCCTGAGTCCAGCAGGTTGAGACTGTGGTGGCTGTGAGCATGCCATTGCACTCTAGCCTGGGAGACAGAGTGAGACTCTGACTCAAAACAAAAACAAAAACAAAAAAACAAACAAAACCAA
This sequence comes from Cephalopachus bancanus, assembly GCA_027257055.1. Classification (NCBI taxonomy): domain Eukaryota; kingdom Metazoa; phylum Chordata; class Mammalia; order Primates; family Tarsiidae; genus Cephalopachus; species Cephalopachus bancanus. The sequence continues at coordinate 60,647 of JAPVLO010000241.1, forward strand.
CTCAAAATAGATCATGCAAAATAGAAAACACAAATTTATTAAGCTTTCAGAAAAAAGCATAGATGAAAATTTTTGGAACCTATGGATAGGCAAGGAGTTCATAAACTTGACATCAAAAGAACAATTAATAAAAGGAAACACTGAAAAATTGGACCTCATCAAAGTTAAAAACCTTTGCTCTGTGAGAGAGCTCATAAGGAGGATGAAGAGAGAAATTACAGAGAGAAAAGGCTTGCAACTTACATGGCAAGTGCCTTATATCTAGTCTATGCAAGGAATTCTCAAAACTCAATAGTAAAAACACCCTAAACAACATAGTTAGAAAATTAACAAAATATATAAGCAGACATTTAATAAAAGAGGATATGCATATAGCATGTAAGCAGGTAAAAAGGTGTTTAACATTATTAGTCAAAACATTAGGCGAAATGGAAATTAAAAGCACAATGAGATATGATTATACAACCATTAAATGGCTAAGATAAAATATAGTGATAACACTAAATACTGATGAGGATGAGGAGAAACTGATCGCTCATATATTGCTGGTGGGAATGTCAAATGGTACATCCACTCTGGAATTTAGATATAGTTTGGCAGTTTTTAAAAAAAGTAAACATGCACTTGTATAATCCAGCAATTGCACTCTAAGACATTTATCCCAGAGAGGTAAAAACTTATACTCACACAAAAACCTGCATGTGAATGTTTATAGCAGCTTTATTTGTAATAGCCCTAAACTGGAAATAACCCAAGAGTCTTTCAACAGGTGGTTGGTTAAACCAACTGTGATAATATATCCATACCACAGAATACTACTTAGCAATAAAGAGGAACAAACCATTGATACATGCAATAACTTGGACGGATTGTGAGGGATTTTTTTCTGAGCAAAAAAGATTATATATTGTAGGAGTTCATTTATTTAACAGTTTTGAAACAAAATGATAGAGGTGGAGAACAGATTAGTCGACACCAGAGGCTAGGAATGAGAGGGAAGAGGTTGTTGTGGCTATCATGGGAAGTCTAAGAAGACATGCTGCTGAAACAGTTCTGTATCTTAACTATAGTAGTAATAACACACATTTATACATATTACATATTGCATATAGCTACTCACACACATACGCACTCAAAAGAATGCAGATGAAACTGGTAAAATCAGAATAAATTCTGTGGATTTGGCTGTTGTCAATGTCCTGGTTTTGGTATTGTAGTTCAGATATGGAAGATGTTACCACGGGGGAAACTGGGTGAAGGGTACATGGGACTTCCTCTATATTCTTTGCAACTTCCTGTGAATCTAAAATTATTTCAAAATAAGTTATTAAAACTCCTCTTATCCATGCACTATTTATTTCATATGCACATAAATTGCCTTGGAAACAGGTATGAAGCAATCCTTGAACCTGAGTATTAACTGCCCATTCCTCCCTTCCTCAAGACCCTGGCAATCACCACTCTACTTCCTGTCTCTATGAATTTGGATGAATTGTAGGTACCATTATAGGTATCTCTCGTAAGTGAAATTATACAATAGTTGTCTTTTGCTGACAGTGTCTTTTGTACTGCACTATGTGGGACATAAAATAAGTATGTAATTCATTTCTGATGTAGTGCTTTGGAATTAAATCCTAAGAATAGAGTATTCCTCAACTGCCAATTTTTCTATAATCTGCAATGAGTTTGAATCCTAAAGATCTGACCTACTGATATAAAGGCAGCTTGGAATAAACACCTAAACTAAAATTAAACATACTGTAATGATGGTTTTCACTCATTTTTGTTTGAAGCGGAACCTATTAGACTCTTTCGCCCACATATCTTGAGTTAGACCCTCAAAGGGTGGAAATTCAAATAACAGACAACATCAACCCCTTTCCTTAAACAGGGTGAATGTTGTGTCCTCAATAGCAAGAATCTTTGGTCAAATAACATTCCAGTCTATATGAGAAGAGGATCACAGCAATGGCAAAGAACATTATTTCTACCTTAGAGATGATGGCCTGAAGGCAGAGGAATTAGTTTGTCAATTAGTTTCTTTAGGTGTTCTAGAGACCCAGAGGATAGGTACAACTTTGCAAAATAACAACTGTCTATATACAAAAAAGAGAATTTTCTAATAGCTGTCATATTGGTTTCCTAGGGCCGCTGCAACAAATTACCACACCTGGGTGGCTTAAGCCACAGAAATTGATTCTCTCAAAGTTCTGGAAGCCAGCATTTGAAACCAAGGTGTCAGCTGGGCCATGTTCCCTTTGAAGTCTCTGAGGAAAAGACGAGCCCATGTCCCTGTGCTGGTGTCTGGTGGTTGCCAGCAATCCTTGGTGTTCTTCTCTCTGTGTCTATTCATTTTTGAGAACACTAGTTATTGGATAAGGGCCCACTCTAATCCACTATGACCTCATTTTAACTTAATTACATCTGTAAAGACACTTTCCAAATAAGACCACATTCAGAAGTACTGGGGTTTAAGACTTGAATATATCTTTTTGGGAACACAATTTAACCCACAATGGCTGTCACTGTTTTCTTTAGAAAAATAATAAAGGACAAAATCTTGTACCAACCTTGAGGTAATAAAGATCTATTTGCTGAGGTCAGTTATCTCAGAAAATAGGCACCAAGAAAGTATGGGTGACCACTTGCTGGTTTTGGGGGAACAGTAAGAAAGATAACAGAAAACATCCCATCTCAGGAAAGGAAGGAAAGCCTTTACATTGTCAGGATTCTCTCCAGTTATCTCTGCTACAATACCTTTTACCCAGTTCATACAGGCTGTGAGTAACGAGTCAAAAGACTCAGCACTTCTGTGACTCAAATTCAGCAACTTTGACTGGACCAAAGGTTAGGTACTTTCTTTGGGGACATGTGTGTGGATGTGACAATTTAGCCAGTATCACTGGTTACTTTGTTTTAGAGTCAACATAGGTGTTCATTTTAGGCAAGCATTATAAGGTAAAAAATGAGGATAAAACATGTACTATAGCATGATGTTTTAGCTGGGGCAGGAAATCACATCAGGAGCCCACAGCACATTCCTTCTGGAAAATCTGTTAAGGAAGGAAGTTCCCTGAGGGATTTTTAATCCTCCTCCACAATACTTTGCTTTTAGAGGGTCATTCAAAAAAAAAAAAAAAAAGTCTGTACCAAATGCCTGACAGGGCACTCATAACAGGCTTGGGGAAAATTTATAATGCTACAATATTATGCTCAAAGATACAGACTCCACCATCCTTGTCAAATAAGTAGAATCACATGAAGAAATAGCAGGTGTGCTCAGAGTTTCAGGCTTATTAGAAAGAGTTAGTAGACAGAGTTAGTAGGCCGGGGATAATTTAATTCAAAAGCTCTGAAACAGGACCACCACCCTTCCACCTCTCCCAAAATTGGGAAGGAGCAGGAAAATAGTTTTTTCTTTTCTTTTTTTTTTTTTTTTGAGTTGGAGTCTCACTCTGTCACCCAGACTGGAGTGCAGTGGCACAATCCCGGCCACTGCAGCCTCGACCTGCTGGGCTCCACTGCAGCCTCGACCTGCTGGGCTCCACTGCAGCCTCGACCTCCTGGGCTCCGGCGATCCTTCCGCCTCAGCCTTCCAAGTAGCTGGAATTACAGGCGCGCGCTACTGCGCCCGGCTAATTTTTTGATTTATTGTAGAGATGAGGTCTTGCCTGCCCAGGCGGGTCTCGAACCCGCTGGCTCAGGCAATCCACTCACCTCAGCCTCCCAAAGGCGCGGGATTACAGGCTGAGCCACCGAGCCTGGCTTCTTCTTTTTTTTTTTTTTAAGGAAAATTTATTTCTTGTTATCTTTCAGGAACTCAGGAATCCAAGAGGCTGTATCCACCTCCCAAAGTACCGGCTTTCTTATTGATATTTAGGCCTATGCAGTGAATGCCTTACTCATATCAAAGGAAAGAAAATAAAGTTAACAGCTTTGTGAGGTTATGAGACAGAAAATTTTAAGACGTTGCTAAAAACTGACTTTTTTTTTTGAGTCAGAATCCTACTCTGTCACCCTGGCTGGAGTGCAATGGCACACTCCCAACCACTGTAGCCTTGACCTGCTGGACTCAGGTGATCCTTCTGTCTCAGCCTTCCAAGCAGCTGGAACCACAGGCATGCACCACCACACCTGGCTCATTGTTGATTTGTTATAGAGATGAGGTCTTGCCAAATTGCCCAGGCTGGTCTCAACCCCCTGGGCTCAGGCAATCCTCTCGCCTCCACCTCCCAAAGTGCCGGGATTACAGGTGTGAGCCACCGTGTCTGGCTAACACTGACATTCTTAACCCAAAGAATAGATTAAGGTTCTGCAAGTTGGTTTAGGTGGTGAATACATGGTGCTGATGAGGTGAAGGTCTTGGGTTTATTCCCACCAAGGGTCTTATTTTCCTTCGGGGTTTGGCCATTGGCTTTTCTCTATATTCTATCCAATTATTCTGCAAATATTTTCAAGTTTCTAATAGCTGCTGTATTGGTTTCCTAAGGCTGAGGCAACAAATTACCACACCTGGGTGGTTTAAGACAACATAAGCTTATTCTCTCACAGTTTTGGAAGCCAGAGTGTGAAACCAAGGTGTCAGCCGGGCCATGTTCCCTCTGAAGTCTCTGAGGAAAAAAACTATCCTATGTGCCTGTGCTAGTTTCTAGCAGTTGTCAACAATCCTTGGTGTTCCTCTCTCTGTCTCGTCTTTTTTGAGAACACCAGTCAGTGGATTAGGACCCGCTCTAACAGTAAAAAATGAGGGAATTTCTTTTTCGAGTGCAGATAGATGGTACGGTGACACATGATAGAACTGTAGTGGCATCTGTTTATCCTACGTGCTTTAATTGGCTTATATAACTTTATGGAAAAATAAAAAGTGCCTAATTATTTACAATATTAAAAGTCTGCCCAGGTTCATGCCTATAATCCCAGCACTTTGGGAGGTGGAGGTGAGAGGATTGCCTGAGCTCAGGGGCTCGAGATCAGCTCCGGCAACTTGGAGAGACCTCATCTTTACAATAAACATAAAAACGAAATTAGCTGGGTGTGGGGGCGCTCACTTGTGGTTCCAGCTACTCTGGAGGCCGAGGTGGAAGGATTGCCTTAGCTCAGCAGGTGGAGGCTGCAGTAGCAGTGAGTGTGCCACTGTATTCCAGCTTGGGTGACAGAGTGAGACTTCAACTCAAAAATAAACAAATAAATAAAAGAAAAAAATTCTGCCCAAAATAAAGGGAATCTTTTCTGTATTAAATCCTTTATAATTAACAAAAGCTTTCTAATATTTAATATCCAATACTTTGGCTTAATATGTAAGCATCTCATTGTTTTTGGAGGGAGGAGAAAGGAATTTATTAAGAAGACAGAAAAGCTCCCACAGTGAAAGGGGACCTGAAAGAGGGTTGCCCAGCATCTCATTTTAAAAATCATCATGCAGTGTGTGCCAGTAGGGGTCTATTGTTCTGTAGGCATGAAAATGAAAAAAAATCTGAAGAATAAATATGCTTGCTCTTGAATATAAGCAGTGCTTCCCTTTGAGGCTGGAGAGCAGAGGAAGATGTGGAGAAAGAAAGTCCTTATAAAGCTCAGCGACTGAGCATGCTCTGCTTACCAAGGAGACTTCAACCTAGTTCCTTCTCTTCTGTGGTGGCCACCCTGAGAATCACTCGTTGTCACTCATAGTGCCATAGTTATTCATGGAAATCTGTAAAATTCTTTACTGTGTTGGGAAGGATAAAAAGGTTGAGGTCAAATCTTCATTGCAGTTCTTAGTCCTTCTAAGAGAACAGAATCTTGACCATTTTCACACTTGGAATTGGCTTAGATTCCTAGTAGGACAAAGCCCTGCACTTACCTGATAAGGATATATTTTCCTTACAATTGCATAATAACAGTATGAATTAATGAATAATAACAAAATATTTTTTTTCTCCCAATCAGGGTTTTTCTAAACAAAGCCTCCTTTCTACACTGAATATTCATACCACCAATGGTTGATCAAAGTTGTCTTTAGGCAGAATAGTGCACAGAGAAACCACAGGCTTGTGCTCTCCCCCTTTCCTTCCGGTTGTACCCTGGGAAGCACTTCTCACTTCTCCCCCTCTTCTGATAGGTTATTTATAGCTTAAGATAAGCAAACTAATACAGTGCTCCTTTCATTCTATATTTTCTTTCATCCAAGTGGTAAAATTCAAATACACAAATAAAATTGTTAGTTTTTTTTTTAAGGCACAGTGCCTCCTTGAGGCAAAAACCACCCTGACAGCAGCCAGCATCTGACTTTTTGTATCTTTCACAGCACCCAGCATAACACCTTTAAAAAACTGACACTGATGGACTTGTATTGAGTAAATGAATGAATACAAGTTCCTGAGAGGCTGGTGACCCTAAGGATGGAGGTTCCCAAACTTGTGATGAATTTCAAGTGAATGAGTTCTACTAATATTCATTATTTGCATTCATTTCTTCTTTCATTCACTCAAAAGCTATTGATAGAGCATGTGCGAGACGTTTTACTGGGGAACCAAAGTGAGCAAAAAGGGGTACATTCCTGTTCTTAAGAAGCTTACATTCAAGTGGGGAGATCCACAGATAAGTGTGTGATTATCAGGCAGAGTGAGTGGTGAATGAAAAGACTCTCCTAAGAAAGTGGTGCTGTGTAACAAGGTGAAGAGGTGAGTGGTCAGTATTACAGGCAAAGGGAATGAGGTTCATGTAATCATTTTGGACATTTACAATGTAGGGGCATTGTTCTGTGTACTGGGGATATAGAAGTAAATCAGATAAATAAATTTCCTGTTCTTGTGGTTGTATGTGTTTGTGTGGGAGGTCAGATGATACATGAAATAATTACCTATTGCAGTAAGTGCTATGAAGAAAGCAAAACAGGGGTGTGTGATAGAGAGTAAATGGGTGAGTGGTTTGGCCCCAACACTGGATAGATTGGATTTCTACTCTGCACACCGAGATTCTGTTGAACACATTTTGGTTCCTTCACTACAGACTTAATCCTTTTTAAAATTTTTTTTGGAGTCAGAGTCTTACTTTGTTGCCTAGGCTGGAGAGCAGTAGCTTGAGCATGGCAGCCTTGAACTCTTGAACTCAGGCCATCCTTCTACCTCAGCCTCTCGCTATATTGCTCAGGCTGGACTTGAACTCCTGGGCTCAAAGCAATCCTCTCGCCTCAGACTCCCAAAGTGTTGGAATTACAGGCGTGAGCCACCGCACCCAGCCACAGATAATACTTCCAAAAGATAACTTGATTGTTGTGAATGAAGAGTCAGTTGGCCAGAGTGAAACAAGGTAGACAAACAGAAGGACCCATAATGGAGGTTTGGAGCAAAAATGTTAATGGTGGAGATGGTGAAAAGTGGGTGGATACAGATTTTATTCTGGAGATGCAGCCGGCAGGTTGCCTTGCTGGATTAAGTGGCTGCAAGGGAGTAACAGAAGGAGTTGACTTAAAGATGTTTTCTGGGTCTTTGGCTGGAGCGAGCAGAGGGTGATGTGGTCCTTAACTGGAAGTAGAAGGTTGGTGGGAGGATCAAGCCATGATGAACAAAGGTATGGCAAGTTGAAGAACTATAGGAAGAAATATGACCAGGGACTGGGTGCCAATGTAGGGATATGGCTGGGTCATTGGGGTTCGTCTTTATTCCCATGGGAAGTAAATTCAGTGTCTCTCTCCCTTTCCTCTGATGACTCAATTAGATGTTATTAAGGTTGTGTTTCTGCGGGGTTCTCCTGAAGTTAAAAGTCTTTTTTTTGAGTTGGAGTCTCACTCTGTCACCCAGACTGGAGTGCAGTGGCACACTCATGGCCACTGCAGTCTTAACTTGCTGGGCTCAGGTGATCCTTCCGCCTCAGCCTTCCAAGTAGCTGGAACTACAGGCGCGCGCTACCCTGCCCGGCTAATTTTTTGATTTATTGTAGAGACGAGGTCTCACCAAGTTGCCCAGATGGGTCTTGAACCTGTGGGCTCAGGCAATCCACTCACCATAGCCTCCCAAAGCATGGGATTAAAAGTCTTAAGTATATGAAAAAATAATTGTATAGCCCTTCTATTGAAAAAGAATTTACTTCTGTTATCTTATTACACTTCTGTTTTGAGTCGGAGTCTCATTCTGTCGCTTAGGCTGGAGTGCAGTGGCATGCTCACGGCCACTGCAGCCTCGACCTGCTGGGCTCAGGCAATACTTCCACCTCAGCCTTCTAAGTACCTGGAACTACAGGCACATGCCACCACGCCTGGCTAATTTTTTTATTTATTGTAGAGATGAGGTCTTGTCAATGCTGGGAATATAGGCGTGAGCCACCACACCCAGTCCTTTTATTACACTTTTAACAAAACTAAAAAATAAAAATAAAAATTCAGAAAAGGATTATTATTCATTGATAATTGAGATGATTGAGTCCAAAGTAGTTAAATAACATATCAAACTCATAAGAAGATGGAAGTATAATACTGGATGCCATGTTTCCTTCTTGCTTGTTAGTTAATGGCTATTAGAAGGAGTGAATGAAGAAAAGAGCCTACTTTGCCTCAGATGGAGAGACTAAACGGACACCTGGCAGACATCTTTATGAGTAGGAGTGCTCTTATACACAAAACTGCATTTGTTGCCCATTGTTCTGAAGAGCACAATTAGAATCCAACTGTGCATGTTAACAAAATGAGATTTGGGATTAGAAAGAGGCTGATGGATGAATGGAAGCAGATACTGAAGCAATCTTATGGTGGCTCAGGTAAGATGTCATAAGGCTTTATACCGTGGCGAAGGGAAGACAAAAGCAAGAAAGAGAGTGCAGAGAGAAAGAACACGAATGAGGAAGAATTTAGAGGGCTATGCAAGGGATTGGGTGTATGTGATTGTGAGTGGCGAGAATCTGAGTTTCTAGCTTGGTTCACTGGATAAGTGGTGACAGCATTCATCAATGTAGAAAATGTACCAAATATATACTTACCTCATCCCAATTGTAAAAATAAATATATTTTCCAAGGATTTGTGTCTTTTCTTAAAAATCTTATTTGTCATTGACTTTACAATTTTTTTTTTTTTTTGAATTGGAGTCTCACTCTGTTGCCCAGACTGGAGTGCAGTGGCCACTCCCAGCCACCGCAGCCTCGACCCGCTGGGCGCTGGCGATCCTTCTGCCTCAGCCTTCCAAGTAGCTGGAACTACAGGCGCGCGCTACCACGCCTGGCTAATTTTTTGATTTATTGTAGAGATGAGGTCTCGCCAATTTGCCCAGGCGGGTCTCGAACCCACGGGCTCAGGCAATCCACTCACCTCAGCCTCCCAAGGGCGGGATTACAGGCTGAGCCAACGAGCCTGGCTGACTTTACCTATTTTTGAAGCAATATTTGAGATGATGTATCTCTTGAAAACAAAATTAAAAAAAAAATCACCCAAGATTCTAGAGTGATAGCATACATTTTTTTTTTAACCTTCTTTTGCTTGATTTGACTTAGTCTTCAACTACTTTAAACTGAGAACTTTAGTAAATCATTACTGGGACTGTTTTTATTATTATATTTCACATTTAATTTTTTTATAGCATGTGGCACTTCAGACGGGTACAAATTAGTACTGATGTTATGTACCTTATAAATGGAATCCAAGTTCTTTTCATTTGATTACAGATCTACATACCACTCAATAGATTACTAATTATAGCAGTAGGCGGTCTCCATTACGTGTCAGTAACAAAGCTAGTGCCCCTTGTGGAACACTTTAATGTAATTGACATCTGTTTTCAGATCTGGTAGAATACACTTTCTTTACTCTCCTATTTATGTTTGTGTTGAAAATTATCAGGGTGATATTGAAAACAAGCCATATGTTCAATGACAATAAATGCTTCAGATGGTCTCTTTGGACACATACTTCATTTGGAGTACAGCAAATGATTAACGCAGATTATCTTACAATTTCCACATGGATAAAAAGATTTAAGACACACATTTTTTTTCACCTCAAATGCGTTGTTGACTGACGTGCACTTCTGGTGTTTATTAATACATAAAGCAAAAGAGCAGAACATATGTTTGCCGACTTACGGCACTCACAATGGGGCTAGGCAGTAGGTTAAGAGCTGGCTAAGATTTATCTTTTCTGCGTTCTTACTGCATGATTATTCTTGTATATATTTTGGTTCGTGTAGAAGGAAGAAAAGATTATTCCTAGAAAGTCCTCTTTTTCTCAAACATCTAGACTTCAAGAAAGTATAAAATAAAAAATATCTGGAGCCGGGCTCGGTGGCTCAGCCTGTAATCCCATGCCTTTGGGAGGCTGAGGTGAGTGGATTGCCTGAGCCCGTGGGTTCGAGACCTGCCTGGGCAGCGAGACCTCATCTCTACAATAAATAAAAAAATCGGTTGGGTGTGGTAGCGCGCGCCTGTAGTTCCAGCTACTCGGAAGACTGAGGCGGAAGGATCGCCGGAGCCCAGCAGGTCGAGGCTGTGGTGGCCGGGAGCGGCCACTGCACTCCCATCTGGGTGACAGAATGAGACTCCAACTCAAAAAAACCAAAAAAACAAAAAAAAATCTGGTAGCTGATGTCTGTTATTCCAGCACCCTTGGAGGCTGAGGTGGGAGGATTACTTGAGCCGAGGAGTTTGGGACCAGCCTGGACAACATAGCAAAACCTCATCTCTACCAAAAAATCAAAAAATTAGGGCATGGTGGCATGTGCCTGTAGTCCCAGCTACTTGGGAGGCCGAGGTGAAAGCATCGCCTGAGCCCAGGAGGTTTCATGTTAAGTGTTTTCATGGGCCAGGCGCTGTGGCTCAACCCTGTCATCTTAGCACTTTGGGAGGCTGAGGTGAGAGGACTGCTTAAACCCAGGGGTTTGAGACCAGCCCGGGCAACTTGGCAAGACCACATCTCTACAATAAATAAAAAAATCAGCCAGCCATTGTTAAAGATATAAAAAATTATATGGAAAAGCAAAGAAGCTAGACTATCCAAAACAAGTTTGAAAAAGAAGAATTAAGTGGGAAGAATCCGTCTACCTGACTTTAAGACTTATTACATAGCTACAGTTGTCAAGGCTATATAGTATTGGTAGAGGGATGAACACAGAGATTTAAAAAAGAGAAGAGAATACACAGAGGGAATATAAGCACATCACATAACTAGACTTTGGAGAAATGCAGATTAAAACCACTCTGAGATATCACTACACATCTATAAGAATGGCTAAAATAAAAAATACCAACATCGCCAAATGCCAGATGAAGGAAATCCTTCTTACTCCTACATCACTGGTGGAAATATAAAATGGAATAAACACCCTGGAAGCATTTTGGTAGTTTCATACAAAAAGCCTTTTTTTTTTCTTTTTAACTTGAAGTCTCACTCTGTCACCCAGGCCGGAGTGCAGTGGCATACTCACGGCCACCACAGCCTTGACCTGCTGGACTCTGGCTATCCTTGCGCCTCAGCCTCCCAAGTAGCCGGAACTACAGGCGTGTGCTACCTGGCCTGGCTAATTTTCTTTTTTTTTTTTAAATTTATTGTAGAGACGAGATCTCGCCAAGTTGCCTGGGCTGGTCTCAAACCCATAGGCTCAGGCAATCCTCTTGCTTTGGCCTCCCAAAGTGCCTGGATTACAGGCTGAGCCACCGAGCCTGGCCTGGTATTGTATTTTTAATTTTGATGTCCATGTGTTAGTTCCTGGTATATAGAAATATCACTGATTTTTGTATATTTATGCTGTATCCTGAAGCTTTACAGAACTCAATTATTCAGTCTAGGAGTTTTATAGTTGATTCTTTGAGATTTTCTACATTGACCATCGTATTATCTGCAATAGGTAGATAGATGATAACATATATATACAATACATATGTAGTATATATATGTAAAATATGACTCCCCACTCGGCCTTTACTGACATCTCTTTAGCAGGGAGAGTTGGGAGTGTCTCATTACTGCTCCCTTACTTGGCCTCTGCTGATACCCTGGGCAGCTGGTTTTACTTCCTTTCTTGTGGTCTGTTTGCCTTGCCATACTGCAGTGGTTAAAACTCCCAGCACTATGTTAAATAAGAGTAGTGAGTGCAGACATCCTTGTCTTGTTTTCAATCTTAAGGATAAGGCATTGTGTCTTTATCATTTTGTTTTGTTTTTGAGACAGAGTATCTTTCTCTGTTGCTCAGGCTGGATGGAGTACAGCGGTACAGTCATGACACACTGCAGCCTCAGCCTCCTGGGTTTAAGTCAACTTCTGACCTCAGCCTCCCAGGTATCTGGGGCTACAGGCATGTGCCACCACACTCAGCTAACTTTTTATTTTTATTTTTGTAGAGATGGAGTCTTACTATGTTGGCTAGGCTGGTCTTGAACTCCTGGTCTCAAGCAATGTTCCCATATTGGCTTCCCAGTGTGCTGAAATTAAAGGTATGAACCACCATGGCCAGCCCTGAACTTTACTATTAAATGTAACATTGACTGTTTTTTTCTTTTTGAGATGTTCTTTGTCAAGGTGAAGAAGTTCCACTCTTATCTTACTTTTCTGAGAATTTTTATCATGAAAGAGTATAGAATTGTGTCAAATACTTTTTCTTGTGTTAAATACTTTTTCTTCATTAATATGAACATGTGATTTTTCTTCTTTAGCCTGTTAATATGATGGATTATGTTAATTTTTAATATTAAATCAGGCTTGCATCCCTGACATAAATCTTCGTTGGTCGTGATATGTAATTCTTTTTATATATAGCTGAATTCTATTTGCTGATATTTTATTAAGAAATTTTACTTCAAGGGTGCCTAAACGAAGCATATTTGTATACCTAACCCTAAACTGTACCCCACAATATCAAAATAAAAAATATTGATATTAAAAAAAAAGAACTTTTACTTCTACATTGTACTAGCTTTATCCGATTTTGGTATCAGGTTAATGCTAGCTTTAGAAAATGGTATGAGAAGTGAGAAAGGATTGTATAGAATTGGTGTTAATTCTTCTTTAAATGTTTGATAGATGTAATAACTATAAGAAAAGGATTGATAGTGGTGGGAAACTATGGGGGGGCAGGGAGGGGCAGGGAGGTGGGATTAACGGTAGTCAATATCTGTCTGGGGAAAGGGGGCACACCTCATCAATAAGGGTACCTGCACAATGAATATTTGTATACCTAACCCTTAACTGTACCCCAACATTTTAAAATAAAAAAATATTAAAAAAAATGTTTGGTAGAATGTTCCAGTGAAATCCTCTGGGCCTGGAGGTTTCTATTGTGAAAGTTTTAAAACTACAAATTAAATTTCTCTAATAGTTTCAAATGATCAATCTCCTATTGAACAAGTTGTAGGTTATGTTTTTAGAGAAATTGCTCCATTTCACCTGAGCTGTCAAATTTATGTATGTATTCTGTGTATTAAGCTCATCAATTTAGTCTTTTATTTTTGTTATCATATATTTTTTCTTTTTTTTTTTGAGTTGGAGTCTCACTCTGTTGCCCAGGCTTGAGTGCAGTGGCACATTCCCAGCCACTGCATCCTTGACCTGCTGGGCAGAAGGTGATCCTTCTGCCTCAGCCCTCCAAGTAACCAGAACTACAGTTGTGCGCTATCACGCCCAGTTAAATTTTTGATTTATTGTAGAGACAAGGTCTCACCATGTTTCCCAGGCTGGTCTCGAACCCATGGGCTAAGGCAATCCTCTCACTTCGGCCTCCCAAATTGCTGGGATTATCGACTTGATTCACTGTGCCCGGCCTATTTTATTTTTCAATTGTAAAATTTCTATATCTTGTATTTCTTTGCTGACATTTTCTATTTTTTCATTTGTTTCAATAGCGTCAGATAATTCTAACATGTCTGTCATCTTAGTGTTGGCAACTATTGATTATCTTCTTTCATTCAGTCTTAGGTTTTTTGGTTCTTGGTGTGATAAGTACTTTTGATCAAAACTGAACATTTTGGGCATTCTGTTATGATATTCTGGGGCTTACTTAGGTTTTCTGCTTTATTGGGTTTCTCTGATACCGCTCAGGCAGGGGAAGAAGGACACTGCCTCATTACTGCTGGGCTGAAGTAGAAGTCCGGCTTCCCTGGTTGGCCTCTGGGGCAATAGAGGCAACAGAAGTTGGGTAGGGGGAGATAAGGTAAGGGGTGGAAGTTATAGCTCCCCACTAGGTCTTCACTGACACCTCTTTAGCTGGGAGGGTAGGAGGGCCTCATTACTGCTCCCTTCTTGGCCTCTAGGACACCATGAGGGTGTATGAGGGAGGGGAGAGGCATTTAGTCCTGTTATTGCTGGGCAATGATAAGAGTCCTGACTAACACCACCCCAGGGGAAGGAGACGGGGGAGAGATGTTTTGCTACTGCTGGGCGGAGGTGGAAGACCAGGCTTCCCCGTGGTCTCCACTGACTTTGTGAGCTCCACTGAAAGTCCCAGCTCTCTACTTGGTCTTCTCTGACACCACTCTTGAGGGTGTGTTTAGTGTTTCATCATAGCCTGGTGAATGTGGCCTCTCGGCTCCTCCCCCAGCTTTGGCTGGTGTGGGTAGGGATGGGACCCCAATTTTTCCTGTGGCGTTTGACTGGAGTAGAGCAATTATTGCCTGAATGTTTTTTGTCTTATTGGGCCGACCCTCTCCTGTTTCTTTGGTTAGAGGTAGCCAACATCTTGGCATTATTAGGAGCTTTTCTTTTCTTGGGCCTTTTTTTTTTTTTTTTTTTAGTTTGCCTTGGCCTTTTTAAGTAGGTGGTTTCCTTGGCAAGTCTCTGACATACATGGGGAGACCCCCAAAAACCATAATTTATTTATAAAAAAATTGTGTATTTATTTTTACATGTTTAAACTTCAGTTGCCTTCAAAGTACCCTTCATTTGATGTAATACACCTATTGAATGCTTTCTCTATTGCTCAAAACAGGTTTTGATAACTTTCAGTGCTTCTGTCTTTTTTTTGTTTCACCTCTTCCACATCGGCAAAGTATTTCCCTTTGACTTTGTTCATCTGAGGAAACAAAAATAGTTGATCTGGGCTAGATCGGTGAATAGGGAGGGTAGGGCCTGGGAGGTCATACTGTTTTTGGTCAAAAACTGCTACCATTCAGTGCAGCGTGGGTAGTTACACTCATAAATCACCTGTTGTGAAATGGGCATATGTGTTGAATCTCCAAAAGAAAAAAAAAATTCACTGAAGCTGAATGCAGCTTCTCACAACAATGCTAGCTGGTATACTGATGTCAATGGGTTCAATGGGTTACCTCACAGGGGAAGCCTGTACTATAAGAGGTCCGTCCTCCAAAAAAATATTACTTTTTTGGGGGGGTCCCTCCTCCTATGAGGCAAAAGGACAACCCAGGAAACTCACCACTAGGTTGTTATTTGGGCCCTGAGTTCCCTGGCTGGTTTGCCTGACTCTTCTCTCACCCTTCAGTCTTCGGCTTGTTGTATGTATAATGTCTATTTTATCTTTCTAGAAGTGACAGTCTTTTAAAATGAAAATTTTAGTCCAAATATTCACTTAATTTTTTTTACCCCTTCTTTTAGATGTCTGGGTTGTAGTTTCAAAATTGTAATTTAGCTTTTGATCCCTCCCTAGTACTCTTTTTTTTTTTTTTGAGTTGGAGTCTCACTGTGTCGCCTAGTCTGGAGTGTAGTGGCACAATCGTGGCTCACTATACCCTTGATCTCCTGAACGCTCAGGTGACCCTTCTGCCTCCCAGGTTATTGGGACTACAGGCGTGTGCCACCACACCTGGATAATTTTTTGATTTTTTTGTAGAGACGAGGTCTTGTTGTGTTGTTGAGGCTGATCCCAAACTCCTGGGATCAAGAGATCCTCCACCTCAGTCTTCCAAAGTGCTGGGATTACAGGCATGAGCCACCAGGCCTGGCCTTCACTCTTTTTTTTTCAAGAATAAGTACATTTGATGTTAAGCAAGGGCAATAGTTGTAGTACTGCTTGCGATATTTTTATTGTGACATTTTAGCTTGACTCTGAATTCTTCATTATAATACTTATTAATTATTAGTTAATTCTGTTAAGGAGGATAACATTATATATAATAACAGATTTTTGCTTGCTAGGTAATGCTTAAGACCATTTCGCATCTAAACATTACTGAAGTTGCTCACAAGGGACAGATAATTTAATATTGACACAACCTTAAACAAATTGAAAAGGCATAAATCAGAGTAATGAGATTCATAAAGCAGTTAATATTAATGGAGAAACCTTTTGGGAAGCATGGTATAAAATCAAAGAAACTAGAAACCCTAGATGTAAATGATAAGACTAGTCCATGATTTAAAAATTGGTTATTTTGTTTCAGTCTCTTTACAAATCAGATTATTCCATGTTCTTAGAAGTACTGCATGTCTTTACAACTTTTAGTAGAAAATAAATACTGAGATTCTTAGAAAATATATCAAAATCAGTAGAGAACACAATATACTTATTTTGATTTTCCTTACAATAAATCAGAATAGAATTCAACATTATTTCTGAGATAAAAAATGAACTCTTCCCTGAACCACATCATAAATATTTATTAATTTAAAATATATGTATATTTTGCATACACACATATGAATGTGTGGGCATGTATGTAAACACACACATGCACATATATACAGTTATAATTAAGGATTCTTAGAAATGTATTTATCAGTCCCCGATTTTAAGTATACTTTGAAAGGACATATGTAGAATATGTTAAGTTTGGAGACTCTGAATGTTCAAAACAAGTAAATATCAAAGCCGGAGAGACACAAGCTATGTACAAGAAAAAATGACTTAATAGTAAACGTGGATGAAATATGCTAAGGCAGGCTGTAGACTATAAGATCTGAGGCTGTGTTGGGGGTGGTTCGGGCATAAAATTGGGTTTTCTTGGCTGAGTGAAAATAGAATAGAAAATGCAGTTGTCATTTTCGTTAAGTTCTTATTTTTGTTAAGTTCTTAGTTTCTAAGGGTTTGTAGAAAAACATTGAATTCAATAAAGTCAAAGGCTATTTTGAAAGGCGTTGAACTGTTTTGAAGAAAAGAGTTAATTTAGGCCACGCAAATTGCATATGTAACACAGCCTGTGGATGAGTCATCTAAATTTAATTTTCCACATTTCTTTTAAAGGTTCTTCTTATCCAATATATACAAACATAAGAACTATTGCAAAATAAAAACAGATGAATGGAGTCGTATGGTTCTAGTTAATTTTTGTCCACATGGTCTTCTGTAGGCTCAGCTATCTTGAAGAAATTATCTTGGAAAAGTTCTGTGAAAGGATAGAGGAAGAGCAAGCAGAAACCTGGGGCCTTGTCTTGCACAGAATTGGGGAATGATGTGCTCAAACAGCTCAATTATTGGGCCTCTCTTTCCTCCTAGAAAAAGGAGGGTGGTTGGATTCACTTTAAAGCTGTTTGTTTAGGTTTTGTTTGGTCTTATCTTGGTGGTAGAGCTGGTCTTGTGTAGTAGCTTTTAAAAAATGCAGTTGCTTATGACATGTTGGCTGTTTCTGATTGAGGTATTTACTCTGGAATATGCTGGATCTTCTGTGTGTTGCATTGGTCAGCCCTGACGGAGGTTGTCAATGTGATGTGGGAGATATGGGCCCTAATCGATTCATGAAAACTAAAGGAGGCATGCTTCCTAAAGCAAATGGAAACTTGGGTAGCTGTGGAAAATTAACCTAGTGTATGGAGATTTTGGCTTTCAATTGAGAGAAATACTGCTCTCTCTCTTTCTTGTGTATTTGTGTTGGGTGTGGTTATGATAAGGACTGTAATAAGAAGGCTGGGAACAGGTCACCGTTGTGGCTCATGCCTGTAATCCCAGCACTTTAGAAGTTGGAGGCTGAGGCAGGAGGATTGCTTGAGCCTAGGAGTTCAAGGCCAGCCTGGGCAACACAGCAAGACCC
Source organism: Cephalopachus bancanus (assembly GCA_027257055.1). Taxonomy (NCBI): domain Eukaryota; kingdom Metazoa; phylum Chordata; class Mammalia; order Primates; family Tarsiidae; genus Cephalopachus; species Cephalopachus bancanus. The sequence continues at coordinate 78,513 of JAPVLO010000241.1, forward strand.
GTCTCTACAAAAAAAAAAAAAAAAAATATTAACATGTGTCTGTAGTCCCACCTACTCAGGACGCTGAAGCAGAAGGATCACCTGAGTCCAGGAGGTGGAGGCTGTGGTGAGCTGTGATTGTGCCATTGCACTTCAGTCTGAGGACAGAGTGAAACCCCGACTTAAAAAAAAAAGAAGGTTGGAAATGGGGGAGGTGGTTCAGACTTGAGTAATTTAAGCAATATTTAATCTATAAAATGTTATTTTAATAGATTATCTAAAGCTCCATCTGTTTACTTCTGTCTCTTTTTTAGGAATGTGTCTCTTACGAGTCACCAGAACTCATAGACAGATGGGGGGATAAGCAGTATAAGTGAACCAAGGACACACACCTGATTTAGTGGGGAGAAAGCTTTTTTTGCTTGTCAGAAAAGAAACTAAGATAGGTACATATGACACCAGTAAGTAGCTAGAAAAAATATCTGTAAAGAACTGAGGACCCACTCTCAGAATATATATGTGAAATTGAAACACATACATTTCTTTGCCTGGGTTATTTATTTATTTATTTTTCTGCCACTTCCTTTTGCTACCTGTCCTCTCCCCTTCAGTCAATGGCACTTAATGCCTCAGTGTAGAGAGGTTGTTGTAGAACACAAGAGTTCTTGACACTTGAGATTAAAAATCTGAAATGCATAAGAATACCAAAACTTGGAAGGGCAAGATAATTCAGAGCCAGTTTTTCTCATCCCTCAATACCAGATACAGTTTCCTTGGATTTTAGAGAGACGGGTTATCCACAGAAGAAGTTGACACCCGGGGTAGTGCCTTGAAAACAAATCCTTTCTTCCTGTCCCCAGCTAAAAGGAGACTTAAGTCATGTTGTCTAATTTGTTGGCATAAAGTTGTGTATAATATTCTGCTATAATTTTAAAAATTATGTAAAATCACCAGTGATGCCCAAGAAGAGATTGTTTTTAACTTTGTAATTCAACAAAAATAGTTGATTTCATGGCCATTGGCCTCTTTGTTTTGGCTATATGAATGTGACCATTGAAATATGTTTATAAACTTAGAAATAAATAACCGACTCCTAAAAATTGAGGCTGGGAGCAGTGGTTCACGCCTGTAATCCCAGCACTTTGGGAGACGGACACAGGAGGATTTCCTGAGCCCAGGAGTTTGAGACTAGCCAAGGCAACATAGTGAGATCTCCTCGCTACAAAAAAACCTTCAGAAAATTAGCTGGGCTTGGTGGCGCACAGCTATAGTTCCAGCTGCTCCGGAATTTTAGGTGGGAAGATTGCCTGAGTTCAGGAGGTCAAGGCTTTGGTGAGTTGTGATCATGCCACTGCACTCCAGCCTGGGCTACAGAGTGAGACCCTGACTCAAACAAAAAAATTAGTGTCTATAATCGTGTTACACATGTTGCAACATTTAATGGATCATTAGTGAGACCTTTTCTCATCTTCTGTGTGGTGAAGGCCCCTTTGCTTCTGTATGTCACACTCCTTGCTCCCTCCCATTACTCCTTTAAGACTACTTTTCTGATTCCGCAGTAATTCCCCAAGGCAGGCACACATCAGTCTTCTCCATTTCTTCATGTCATCCCATGTATCTTTCTTTCGGTCTAAATGAATCATTTTTGTTCATGTACAACATGGTAGGGAATCTCTAAATAGTGAAATGACTGGGCATGGTAGATCGCGCCTATAATCTCAGTACTTTGGGAGGCCAAGGTGAGAGGATTGCATGAGTCCATGGTTCTAGACCAGCCTGGGCAACTTGGCGAGACCTCATCTCTACAATTAAAAAAAAAAAAGCTGGGCATGGTGGCACATGTCTGTGGTTCCAGCTACATGGAAGGCTGAGGTGGAAGGATCACCTGAGCCCAGCAGGTCAAGGTTGCAGTAGCTGTGCGTTGCCACTGCACTTCAACCTAGGTGACAGAGTGAGACTCCTATTAAAAAAAAAGAGAGGAAAAAAAAAATAGTGAACTGAATGAAGCTCTGCCTTGAAGAATGCAGAATGAAACATGAACACAGATGGTTGTCACGCCAATTAGAAGACAATGAGTAACAGAGAGGTAGAGGCAAAGACGTTAGAGTTGTGAAAAGGAGATATTTCCTCCAGTCAAGGGCTAGAGAGGCCACTTGGTGGAAAAGTGCCGTCTGAGCTAGGTTGTTGAAGGGTGAGCTCAACATGGTTGGGAACTATTTTTTCAGGTGAAGAAAGAAGCAAAAACAAAGATATAAAGCGGCATAGTGAGCTATTGAACAAAATAGACAAAAATCCATGCTGGTGAGAATTGTTTGTGTTTTGCATATATTGGAATAGGAGCACTGACAGGTTTTACCATTGTATTTCCCTTGAGGGGGGAGAGGAGAAGGGGAAGGAAGGGAGAGAGAGGGAGAGAGAGAGAGAGAGAGAGAGAGAGAGAGAGAGAGAGAGAGAGAGAGAGAGAGAGAGAGAGAGAGAGAGAGAGCACAAAGATAAAGAAGGAGATGGGAAGACTGCAGGGGGAGTGGGTTTTAGGGGTGGAGAGCCAGATCCCATTCTGGAAATGTTGAGTTTGAGATGTCGGATAACCAGGTGGAGGTGAAGAGGGAGTTGGCCATCCGAATGTGAAGTTCAGGGAGATCTGAACTGGAGATATGAGTTTTTAAGTCTTTGGCATTAAGATGATATTTTATGGCCATTGAGCCGGACACATGTAAAACAGGAGTTAGAGCAGATAAAGAAAAGAGGACAAACAATGGTAAGGATTTTGTCTGCTAGATGTGAGAATGTTGCTGCCTTAGCAAGACAGAGAACCCAGGAGGGAAAGTGGTGAGGGGTTTTAATTTTTTTTGTTTATTATTATTTATTTATTAATATTATTTTGTAGAGATAAGGTCTCACTATGTTGCCTAGGCTGGTTTCAAACTCCCGGGCTCAAGCCATTTCCCTGCTTCGGCTTCCTAAAGTGCTGGGATTACAGGTGTGAGCCACTGTACCCAACCTCGACTTGTTTTTAATGACAGCCAATTAAATCAGCTAAACTCTTTAAAAAGCACTTTGGGAGGCTGCGGTGAGAGAATTGCCTGAGCTCACGGGTTCGAGACTAGCCTGGGCAAATTGGTAAGCCCTCATCTCTACCCTAAATCAAAAAATTAGCCAGTTGTGGTGGCGCATGACTGTAGTTCCAGCTACATGGAAGGCTGAGGTGGAAGGATCGCCTGAGCCCAGCAGGTCAGGTCTGTGGCGGCCGTGAGAATGCCACTGCACTATAGTTGGGTGACAGAGTGAGACTCCAACTACAAAAACAAACAAATAAAACAACCCAAAAAAGCAGGGAGTGATGTAGCATCCTGGTCCTCAGTGACACCCTCAGAGCCTGCTTCATTCTGCTTCCTGCTGTCCTCTGCGTGTGTGTTACCTTATCTAGCCTGCTTTTCCCCACGTTGCCACTAAGTGTATCACTGCCCTGTTCATTATTCTGATCTCTTTCATGAAGTTTTCTTGGTCCCTTAAAACTGGTTGTAATATGTACTATCTTATCTTTCCTTTCTTTCTTTTTTTTTGAATTGGAGTCTCACCGGTCACCCAGACTGGAGTGCAGTGGCCGCTCCCGGCCACCACAGCCTCGACCTGCCGGGCTCCGGCGATCCTTCTGCCTCAGCCTTCCAAGTAGCTGGAACTATAGGCACGCGCTACCACGCCTGGCTGATTTTTGATTTATTGTAGAGATGAGGTCTCACCAAGTTGCCTGGGTGGGTCTCGAACCCGCGGGCTCAGGCAGTCCACTCACCTCAGCCTCCCAAAGTGCGGGATTACAGGCTGAGCCACCGAGCCCGGCTACTATCTTTCCTTTCAATCCCTAAAACATTTCTGTTACAGTCTTGAATTGAAGGAGATAGGACAAAAATTAGCCATTTCACAATCCAGGCAAACAACATGATAGTTTGGATCAGAAGTTGGTGGGAGAGATGGCAGGAGTAGATAGATTTGTGATGCATTTTGGAGACACAGTTTACCTGGTTTGCTAATGGATTGCACATGAAGGGCAAGGAAAAATAAGAAATCAGGAATAAATCCCAGGTTTCTGATCTTAAAGACCAGTAGCAAAAGTGCTATTTTCTTAAGGAAGGTTGATGAGGACAGGTTTGGATTGAACTATGTTAAGCTTAAGATGCCTGTGAGATAACTATATTAGTGTGGAAGGCTAATAGGCCTCTAACTAGCGAGTAAGACCCCCAAATACATATTAATTTCAATAATAATTTTTTTTTAGTTAAAGTCTCACTGTCACCTGGGTTGGAGTGCAGTGGCATGATTATGGCTCATTGCAGCTTTGACCTCCTGGGTTCAGGTGATCCTTCTGCCTCAGTCTCCTGAGTAGCTGGGACTGCAGGTGTGTTGCCACAAAGCTTGGCTAGTTTTTTGAGTCTTTTTTTTTTTTCCCCTAGAGATGAGGTCTTGCTATGTTGCCCAGGCTGGTCTCGAATTCCTGGGCTAAAGTAATCCTCCTTCCTTGGCTTCCAAATTGTTGGGATTATGGATGTGAGCCACCATGCCTGGCTAAGAATAATTTTTCATTCCTGTAACATGGGTAACTAGATTAACGAGGCAGCTCTCTTTTGTGTAGTTGTTCAGAGATCAGGCTGACAGAAACTCTGCCATATTCCCCATATGGTTTTAACTGTCATGCTGGGATCATCTCCCTTCCACTAGGAGGAGAAGGAAAAATATCATGAAGCAGTGGTCATGGGAAGTTTTCATGGACCAGGACTGGAGATGCTTTATATATCACTACTCTTTCTTTTCTTTCTTTCTTTCTTTCTTTCTTTCTTTCTTTCTTTCTTTCTTTCTTTCTTTCTTTCTTTCTTTCTTTCTTTCTTTTTCTTTCTTTCTTTCTTTCTGTCAGAGTCTCGCTTTGTTACCCAGGCTGGAGTGCAGTGGCACGCTGCTCATGGCCACTGTGGCCTCAACCTGCTGGGCTCAGGTGATCCTTCCACCTCAGCCTTCCAAGTAGCTAGAACCACAGGTATACATCATTATGCCTGGCTAATTTTTTGATTTATTGTGGAGACAAGGTCTTACCATGTTGCCCAGGCTGGTCTCGAACCTGCGGGCTCAGGTAATCCTCTCACCTCTGCCCCAAAAGTGCTGGGATGACAAGCATGAGCCACTGTGCCCGGCTGATCACTGCTGTTTTCATTCCATCAAATGAAACACAGCCACATGGCCACATCTGACTGGGAAATAGGGTCTAGTTTTTATTATTATTACTTAGACTCCAGGGGTGCATGTGCAGGGGTTTGTTACGTGGGCATATTGCATGATGGTGAGGTTTGGGCTTCTACTGAGCCTGTCACTCAGGTGGTGGACATGGTACCCAGTGGACAGTTTTTCAACCCTTATCTCCATCTCTCCCTCCCCCTTTTAGGAATGCCCCAGTATCTGTTGTTCAAATATATGGTCTAGTTTTATGCCCAGATGTGAAAAGGAGAATATGGACTTGATGAGTGGTAGAAATCACCACATCTAATTGGATGTGTAGGTAGTCACATTATGAGTCTAGAACCCAGAGAAGTCTGCACTGGAGATCTACATTTGGGAAATACAAAGCATAAAGTAGCATTTAAAAGCATACATCCGGGAGAGATTCTAGATAGGCAATGTCTAGGACCAAATGATGACTGACGGGTCTGAACAAGTATTGTAAAAGGGTGAACTCACAAGAGGCAAAAGTAGAACTGGATATAGATCAATGTACTACCATCAGCCAGAGGGGAGCACGACCCCCTCCCTCTGAGCCTTAAAAATCCTCAGGGTCAATCAGTACCTTCGGCAGGAAGGAGGAAGTCATTCTGAAGACTGAGAACTTGGAAGAATGCAGGGCGTAGGTCTGGAGAGACCAGACTGGAATTGTGGGAGAGAAAAAGGAAATGTGACTGAAATGTTGAGTTGGGGTATCTCTACTCTTCAGCAGTTAGAGAGGAAAGAAGACAGGGAGGCCAATTTCTAAGTCATCCATTTCAGCTGTGGGTTCTTGGCCAGTTACTTCTTTAGTTGCTCATTTGTAAAAATGGAGATAAATGTAATAGCTTCCACCTAGGGAGTAGGAATTAAATGAGATAAGGCATGTAAAAGATTAGCACAGTGGACAGGGCTCACCGTGCTCTTAGTTCTTTCTTTTTTTTTTTTTTGAGTTGGAGTCTCACACTGTCGCCCAGACTGGAGTGCAGTGGTCCCTCCCGGCCACCACAGCCTCGACCTGCCAGGCTCCGGCGATCCTTCCACCTCAGCCTTCCAAGTAGCCGGAATTACAGGCGCGCGCTACCACGCCCGCTGATTTTTTGATTTATTGTAGAGATGAGATCTCGCCAAGTTGCCCAGGTGGGTCTTGAACCCGCGGGCTCAGGCAATCCACTCACCTCAGCCTCCCAAAGGCGCGGGATTACAGGCTGAGCCACCGAGCCCAGCTCTTAGTTCTTTCTATTTCAACATCTTTGACTGAGAAACATGCATATGTTTGTACACAGCTTTGTGCCTCACTGGTATTTAGTAAATGTTTGTTGAATAAATGAATGAGTATATACGTAGCAAAGGCAAAGTAAACGTTAATGCTATTAGGAGATTATAATGGATAAACTTTCACATAAATAAATGTCATATGAAAATAGTGTAGTCAGCTGGGCTCGGTGGCTCAGCCTGTAATCCCGCGCCTTTGGGAGGCTGAGGTGAGTGGATTGCCTGAGTCCACAGGTTTGAGACCCGCTTGGGCAGCGAGACCTCATCTCTACAATAAACCGAAAAATCAGCGGGCGTGGTAGCTCGCGCCTGTAATTCTGGCTACTTGGAAGGTTGAGGCGGAAGGATCGCTGGAGCCCAGCAGGTTGAGGCTGCGGTGGCCGGGAGGCGCCACTGCACTCCAGTCTGGGTGACAGTGAGACTCCAACTCAAAAAAAAAAAAAGGAAAGAAAACAGTGTAGTCTTTATTTTCAGAACAACAACAAAAAAGCCTTCAATACACTAAGACATTCAATCTAAGTTTTAAGGCATTTGGCAAAAGTATTGTACAATTTCTTTGATTTAGAAAGCCCAGATTTTGCCAAAGGTTTTGCATCATATGAATCTTTTGAAATTGAAATTCTTATAGCAGTAAAAATTGTAGACATTTCATATTTTTCTTAGTTTAAAAAATTCTGTAGTTAATTCTTATTCAAGTATAACTGACTACTGTACATCAATACTATTTTCAATTCTCAAATCAATAGCCTGGATGTTTTTGGGAAAAAAAAATCTAATTAGTCTCACTGAGGGGTTACCTTGTGAGGCAGAGGAAAAGCCCCACTGTTCCTGAGGTATTGACTGGGAAGACAGCCAGCTGGATGAAAACTCTTTTTAATGGCCCCGTATGAGGTCAATTTAAGTGCTCTTGGCAATACACGAGAACTAGAGTAAATATAAAGACAACTTCTGCTCTCTTGCCCTGCACTGTTAGTACCACTTTTGTTTACATTTGGTAAAATACGTGTTTCACATTGGGTGCTAGTTCTATATAAGCAGGATGTTGTTGCTCAGCCAGGAACAAAAAAATATCTCAGCATAGATCCTGGGCCAGTATGAATTGTTTGGAGGTTGTATCAAAACGCTATTGAGTAAAAATGGAGGTGATTTTCCAAAGGCTTGAAATGAGCTGTGTTGGAGACTTCTTTTCTCCATCCCTGATCATACTACACTCTTTGCTTGATGAGAAAGAAGGATGCTATTTGATGGGAAATGTTGGGATGCTTGCTCCCATCATTTCTGCTTGGTGAATTCATACTTATCATTCAAGACCCAACTTTAAATGTCACTTTCTCTTTGACTCTTCTTTTTCTCCTGTCACATTAGCATTCTTTATTTTACTACCAGAATATTTTGTGCTTGTTAAGACAGTAGCACTTTTCACTATAAGTTTTAACTGTTTATGTGTCTCTATCCCTCACTGGATTGTGGTCTCCCTATACCTTATTCACTTTTGTATTTCTAGTGCTTAGCACAATACCCACACACATTTATTCAAGAAAAGACTTTATCTGTAAACTTCTTTATCTAAATACATAGATTCCTACTGAGTTGAATGACATCCTGCCTCATTGCTATTATGTGCTAGAATAATGGTTCTCAATTGAAAGTGATGTCTAACCAGGGGGACATTTGACTAGTCTAGAGACTTTCTTGGTGGCCACAATTGAGGGGAAGGGTGGTATTACTAGCATCTTGTGGGTAGAGGCCAGGGATGTTGCTAAATATCTACAATGCATAGGACAACCCCCACAACAAATAATTATTTCCGCCAATTCGATCATGCTGATATCAAGAAACTCTTTCCTGGAAGAATGAAAGAAAAGTGCATCACACACTTTCCATGGGGACCACATCAATCTACTGGGTCAATGACTGTTTATATACTGGTACTGCCAAACAATATTTTCAGCCTAAATCTATTTTCTAAGCTCCCAATTTGTACCTATCTCTCATCTTCTTTCCTCCCTCCCTCCCTCCCTCCCTCCCTTCCTCCCTCCCTTCCTTCCTTCCTTCCTTCCTTCCTTCCTTCCTTCCTCTCTTCTTCCCTCCCTCCTCCTTCCATCTTTCCCTTCCTCTCTTCTTTTTTCTTTCTTTCTTGCTCCTTCTTCCTTTCCTCCTTTCCTTTCTGTCTGTCTGTCTCTCTCACATCGTATTTACTCAGCATCTCCACCTACATATCTCAGGCAGCTCAAACCAAACACTTGTCAACAATACAAATTACCATTTTCTTGGGACATTCCTTCTTAACTACATATGACTATATTCCTAATTAATTTTTTACCATCTGTCCAGCTTCCATTCACCTTCTTCATGAAATAAGTCCCCAGGTCTTTATATCCTTTGAATAACTCCTCAGTCTTTTCATTCTGTCCAGGCCCTTATTACACTCTTGTCAACTGGTCTCTCCTTGACTCTCTATATTACTGTAAGAGTAATTTTTAAAAGATATTGATTCTTTCTGATTATAAGATGAATATGCAGTCATTTTAACAATTTGGGATTACCCATAATAGTAAAGAGGAAAATAGAACTCATTTGTTATGTTATTACAACCTAGAGCATCTTCTATGAGTTTCTTTTCTATGCAAATACTGTGTATTCTTATACACAATTGAAATAATACACACATGTATAATATCTCTTTTCATTTTGGCAAAATCTCATAACATTAGACATTACTAGTACATGCAGGGATATCTGTGTGTCTCACCTTGTTCTAATTATGCAGGAAAACACTTGGATTACACTCTTCTGGTTAGGAAAGTGGAATGGAATAAGTGAGGTCTCTGTCCATGCCTGTATTATGACATATTCTAGCGAATGTGATGAGCTGATTGAATGGGTCCTTCTTACTCAGATGCAGTGGTCTCCAGCACCCATCCAGACTTGCCTATATGCCGATCTATTCTCGCCTTACCTATTAAGTTTAATGATTATGTAGGTAAAATATGGTCACATGTTACAATTTCTTATACTATAGCTCGTATATATGCCTGAGTTTGGAGGGGGCTAGCCAGCTTCCAAAATGTATGATGGAGTCTTCACTTTTTTAATCTTATCCTTTGTTTTGTTTTGTTTTTTTGAGTTGGAGTCTCACTCTGTTGCCCAGATGGGAGTGCAGTGGGCACTCCTGGCCACCGCAGTCTCGACCTGCTGGGCTCCGGTGATCCTTCCGCCTCAGCCTTCCGAGTAGCCGGAATTACAGGCATGCGCTACCACGCCCGGCTGATTTTTTGATTTATTGTAGAGATGAGGTCTTGCCAAGTTGCCCAGGCGCATCTCGAACCCGCAGGCTCAGACAATCCACTCACCTCAGCCTCCCAAAGCACAGGATTACAGGCTGAGCCACCGAGCCTGGCCTAGTCTTATCTTTTGTACTGTGATGAAACCTTTTGCGGGACTTAGAAACTTACACCTTTGTCCATCATCTGAAAATGTTGAGTATTCCAACTACAGAACTTCCTTCTAAATCTTGATAAAAAACCTTCTTTAACTTGTCCAAGTAGTGTCTATGTCTGGTTTTTCCATCTGAACAGACAGTTGGCATTTGTGATCTTACATTCCTTCTTTTTCTCACCTCTGTCTAGCGATTTTTTAATTACCTCCATCCGTCTCTTCAGTAGCAACCCCTAATGTTTTGTTCTGGTAATTTGGGGTCCTTTCCTTGAGTGACATGAACGTATTGTAGATCTAGTCGCTAAACTAATACCTGTGGAAAACTTATGATGGGGACTTCTATCCCAATCCTCGTCTTTAAGCATTGAACTTGACTTAGATTTTCCACCTTGCATGGATCCTGTTTGTCTCTTATTTTTACTAAGCCATTGTTAAATTTTGCCTTTGTTTTCTTAAAGGAAACCCTAATCTGAAAATTACATATAAGAAATAATAAGAAAATTGTACCATTTGAGATTACAGTACTAATATGTTTGGTTCTTTGCCATTTTATATTACATGTTTTTATGGTTTCCTTGATTTGTCTTTTACTGTGTAGGTTTTGTTTTCTTTGTTTGGCTCTCCCACTTTCTGAACCTCTTGAATGCAAGAAACTTTCCAGTCCATGTCATGCATTGCTCATCAGAGCCCTTCTCCTTTGCCTTCTACACAGAATTCTTATTTATGTTAAATCTGCTTCCTAGGTTCTGATGATGCCGCTCCCTTCACCTTGACCACTGGCCATGTAGTTTTCTGAAAGTTTTAGTCCTGAACAGCTGTCAAAAGAAAGTTAATAAAGGCTGGATGATAGTTTTCAGATTGGTTCAGACTCTGGGACAGGGAACAGAACTTGGGGGAGGCTCAAACACCTTTTCATTTTATATTAGGAGGGTGGGTTTAATTTTACCCTGAAAATTAAGGGAGCTTCCAGGATATTCCAAGCAGGGGTGTGACTTGTTCACAAGAGTACTTTAACTGGGTTGCCTTCCACCCTGACCAGAGCTGGCATCTCCACTGTTCTGACTATGTCAGGGATGCTATTCTTCTCCAAAATGTGTGTGGTAGTGGTGGAGAGAATCTGAGCCTTTGTAAGGATTTCTTTGCTTTCACAGTTTTTTTTTTTTTTTTGAGTTGGAGTCTCACTCTGTCGCCCAGACTGGAGTGCAGCGGCCGCTTCTGGCCACTGCATCCTTGACCTGCTGGGCTCCGGCGATCCTTCCGCCTCAGCCTTCCAAGTAGCCGGAATTACAGGCATGCGCTACCACGCCCAGCTGATTTTTTGATTTATTGTAGAGATGAGGTCTCACTGCCCAGGCGGGTCTCGAACCCGCGGGCTGAGGCAATCTGCTCACCTCAGCCTCCCAAAGGCGCGGGATTACAGGCTGAGCCACCGAGCCCGGCTGCTTTCACAGTTTTTAAATTATAAGTATCTAATGACAATGTATTCTCAGACCTTTTTATTTTTTAAAATGTACATAATTCTTGATTTTTGTATATTTTCTACCTTGTTCTAAGGTCAGACATTTCTGAATTTTATATCATGTTCTATTATCTGTATCTAAAGAAAAGTTATTAAGCATATAAAAGAATGAGGAAAAATTAGTTACCTTCATTCTATAGATTGAATATATGTCCCAGAAATAAAGGATGAATTGGTTAGGAATTTACTAACTAGAATATTCTATTAAACAATGTCTTACATTTATAGTTCAGTGGCATTTGATGGCTATAAAGAGGGTCTCGAGTCTCTGTAAAATTCTGTAGTTATTTATAAATAATCTGAGAACACATATTATTTATTATTATTATTTTAGAGTACATTTTATTGTGGTCTAATTCTTCGCCTGTACACATAATTCTATATTTAGCAGATTTTTAGATGAATTAGAACATCTCCAGTGGGAATTAGTCTCCTTTCCTAAGTTCTGCAGTTTTATTCTCATTAAAATGCGTTTCATATTCTGCCTTAGATCAGAGATATTTGCTAAGTTGTTTGCTTTTGGGAAACAGAGGCTGGGCCTTTTATCTTTTTATTCCTCATGTCACTTGACACAATCTTTGGCACACAGTTTGTTTAGTAAATATTGGTTAATACTAATGTTTACAAGCTGAATTTACTACATCAAGGAAACGAATCACCTAGTCTCTTATGTAAGTGCAAATTTCTTTCTTACTCCATCCCAGGTCCTGGTTCTAGGTGCCTGTCTGTGTGGAATACTTCAAGAAAACCTATGGAAAAGTTCTAAAATTCCTTTCAAGTATTTTCACAACTGTTTGGCTGACTCCTGAAATTGTACTGTCAGACCCTCATTTCATTAGCATTGACTCAAAAGCAAATGGATTTGAGAAGAGTGATGCTTTAAGGTGTTCCGTTCTTTTGCACTCAATATAAATGAAATATCTAAGCACATGTTTTGCAAAATGGAGAAGAAAGAGCCCATCCTAGGGCAAGTATAGTACAGAGATGTGAGGTACCCAGGACAAGTTTTGCCACCGTGGCAAGATGCTTTTACTAACTATCTCTAGCCAGTGAAATCTTATGATACTGAATAAAAAGCCTAGGTAAGAATTCAAAAGTTCTGAAATTCTTCTTCTATTTGGCTGAAGGCACTTTAGTTTACTATTTAAGCTCCTATTCTTGTTAGTAGAAGCAGAAGAAAACTAGATCAAGTATTCCACAATGCCAACGTTTCTCGCCAAATAACTCTTTATCAGGGGAATTTAGTGCCAAGTCCTTTAGCTTTTAATCTGCCATCCAGACTTGTAATTATTACTCTGTTCTTCCCAGGCCCCTTTAAAGATTTCCACAACTTCCAGGACTCAGAATGGCTGGATGTTCTGTGAATATCGGTGAACTTTGTTTTCAGTTTTCAGGCAAGCCCTGTTTTTAGCGGGATGTGACTTCACAATCTCTCTTGTTCTCTTCTTTATGTTACATGAAGTATATATATGTATACACATATATTTCATTTATCAAACTGCCTTCAAGGATTTTTTTTGAGATGCAAAATGACAGCATTAGGGCCCTAAGAGAAGCAGATAAAAAAGGGATAACTGATAAATAAATATATATTTATTTAACTACATATATATTTATATATTTAAATATTTATATATATTTGTATATAACAATATATATAAAAATAGATTATTTACACTTATTTTAGAGTTGTGGTATACAAGTGAGGATTTACTACATAAGTAAGTTACATGCAGGTGAAGTTTGAGCTCCTAGCCAGGCTTCTCTCCCCCAATAGTGGAACTGGTACCTAGTGTGTTACCATGTGCTACCTCTCTCCTTCTTCCCTCTTTTCCCTCGGGGTGTCCAGTGTCTGCTGACCCCACCCTTGTGTGCCTGTGAGCAGTGATCAGGGTCCACTTATGAGTGAGAACATGTGGTATTCAGTTTTTTGTTTCTGTGAGAGTTCACTTAGTATGATGGTCTCCAGCTGTGCCCATGTGGCCTACGAAGGCCATGATTTTGTTGTTCTTGATGGCTGCATAATACTCCATTGTGTGTATGTACCACATTTTCTTTATCCAGTTCACTTTCTATGGTCAGAAGGAACCAACCCAAATGTCCATAGAAAGTATATGCTTTATATTTTAAGTTTTGTCATGCCATCAGTATACTACTTTTGTGACAGTATTTTCTTCTAACTTCTTGTTTCAAAGTACAGGACTGAGATTTGTAATTTGCTATTTCATTCAGCAAATTGCCTTTAAAGATTTTTAAATATTCTTTTATTTGTTTATTTTAAGGATGTGGGGTACAATTCAGGATTAGGTATACAAGTGGTCATTGTACAGGTAAAGTTTGGGCCTCCCTTTGGTCCCTACTTCGCCTGGTTTGAGATCAGGTGCCCTTATTGATGCTGTGCCCTCTCCACTGACAGTGTCTCACTACCAATTCCTTTCTTATAGTATTATGATAAATTTCCAGGGTCCGCTTATGAGTGACAAAGTTTTTTTGAGACATGAAATGACAGCATTGGGGCCCGAATAGAAGCAGATAAAAAGGGATAATTAACACTTTTCTCTGAATTTGTTGAGTCCAGTGTCTACTGGGTAACGATGATGAGACTCGGACAGCAGAGACTTCAGGTAAATTCCTAAATCTATATTCATGGTGATCTGGTAAAATCAACCTGTTTGTACCTCAGTGTCCTTCTTTGTAAGGTAATGTTCATGACATTTGGCTTCTCTTGGTCACATTGGGATTTATGAAAAGTAAGGAAAAAACCAAGGCAAACAAAACTGGGAAATATTTTGAACTGCAAAATACCATCAGTGATTGTTAAGAGTTTATCTGAAGTTACTGTTGGTATCAAAGTAAATCAAAGTAAAAATAAATTCTGTCACTAGAATTCACTTGATTTTTTTTTTCTTTGCCCATATACTCATCCTGCATTTCCCAGACATTCATTGAATGCAGCGGGTGCCAGGTAATGTTCTAGGCATTGCATTGGTACACAAGACACATGGGACCTCTGCCTTTGTGGAGCTTGCATTCTAGTGTGTAGGAGGTGTTGGGGAAGAGACAGAAATAGGTAAATATATACAAATGCAAGTTACACGTTTATTAATTTTGCGAACATTACTGCAAAGGAATTAGAGCGATACAATAGAAAACGGGTGTGGAGAAAGAAGCTCGCAGCTGAAGAGTGGTGAGTGAGGCAGTGAGCAGACCAGGAGAAGTGAGGAAGAGGTTGCATTCCACAGGGTAAGGAATTTGTTTTTATTTAATTAATTAATTTATTTGAGTTAGAGTCTCACTCTGTTGCCCAAGCTGGAGTGCAGTGGCATGATCACGGCTCACTGTGGCCTCAAACTTCTGGGCTCAGGTGATCCTTCTGGCTCAGCCTCCTGAGTGGCTGGGACTACAGGTATGCACCACCATGCCTGGCTAATTATTTTGTAGAGACAAGGTCTTACTTTGTTGCCCAGGCTGGCCTCATACTCCTGAGCTCAAGTAATTCTCCTGCCTTGGCCTCCCAAAGTGCTAGGATAATATGTGTGAGCCACTGTACCCGCCCTACGAGTTTGGTTTTATTTTAAGAGCAAAGAGAAGACACTCAGGTGTGAATAGCATCATGAGTTAATTGAAATTTTCAAATAATCACTCTGGTTGCAATTTGGAGAATCCATTATAGGGAGGCAACAGTAGAAGCAAGGAGACCAGTCAGAAGGCTATTTCAAGGGCTCAGATGTGAGACAATGATGGCTTGTTTTAGGATGGTGAAATTGTAGAGGAGTGGATGTAAAATGACTGTACCCAACAGCAAGGGAGGTTGGGAACTGTGGTCTGAATGTATTCCTAGAAGATAAAGTAGATGGGTTTTATTGAACACATAGTAGTCTCTGCCACAGGCTTCTCAACAAGCACAGCTTCTGCAGTGAAGAGGAGGTGGAGACCATAGCTGAGTGGCTGGAATAATGAATGTGAGGTTAGGAAATGGACACAACAAGCATACACATCTTTTTCCATAAGTGTACGAGGGGAATCCACAAAAAACCAGATTATCTTTTGGAAGGCAGGCTCCTTGTAGTACAGGCTTCCCCTGCTAGGTTAAGTGTTCTAGGATGCCATCTATATCACCGTGCCAGCTAGCGTTGTTGTGAAAGTCTGTGCTCAGTTTCAGTGAAGTTTTTTTGGGGGGAGATTCTTTCAATACATTTGCCCATTTCATGATGAGTGATTTATGAGTGCACTAGCCCACACCACTCTGAGAGTTCAGCAGTTTTTGTCCAGAAACGGCATGACCCCCTGCCCCACTCGCCCTAGTCACCTGATCTCGCCCTGAGCTACTTTTTAAATTTCCCTGGATGAAAAAAAGTTCTTAGAGTAAAACATTTTGCCAGTGTGGAAGAGGTGAAACAAAAAATGGCAGAAGCACTAAAAGGCATCAAAGTTGATGAGTTCAAAACCTGTTTTGAGCAGTGGAACAGGTATATTGCATCAACCAGAGAGTACTTTGAAGGTGACTGAAGTTTAAACATGTAAGAATAGACACACAATTTTTTATAAATAAATTTTGGGTTTTTTGGGTCTTCCCTTCTAACTGTGAAGGGAGATGTGAAGTGGGATGGTAGCTGGAGTGAAAGAAAATGTAGAAGAAAGAGAGGTTTCCCATGGAGGAAAGCAATGTGTGGCAGTAATAACAATAATGATAACGTCAATGAAGATTATTAACACCAGCAATTTTTGAACACTTATGTACCAGACATGGATCCAAACACGTTTCCCATGTTAACTCATGCAATCTTTACAAGACTCTTTGTTGATAGGTGCTCTTATTCCTATTTTAACATATGAGGAAACTGAAGAACAGAGAGTTTAAATAGTCCAACATCATGTAGTTATTGACAGAAATGGGATTAAAACACAGCTAATAGAGTTTTCCTGAGTTCACGCTTGGTGGAAAGAAAGAACAGCTTTTAGAATCAAATAGACATGGATTTGAATTCCAGCCCTGTTTCTTACTAGCTATGTGATTTTGAGGAAGTCACATAACCTCTCAGTTTTCTCATCTATAAAGAGAAGAAAGTCTATTATAGAATTATTGCTAGTGTTTAAATAGCATAATACACAGTATTTAAAATACTTGGTATTACGTCCAATACTTAGTGCAGACATAATAAATGGTAACTTAATATACGAATTAAGAAAAGTGTAAGTCTAAATAGGTTTTTAAAAATTTACATATTTCTTCTTTACAAAAATTTGGCAATAGATTTAGAAAATTTGCTCTTGCTTTACAGTGCTGTAGATCTGAGTGAAAATATCATGAGATGTAAATATTTTAAGAGGCACAGGCATTGAAAATCAAATTGTGAATGATTTTAAAAGTGCACCCTCCTTTATATAGTCTCTGTAGTATCTTGGGGGAAACTTTCAAAACACCTGCTGCCTGATAGCAAACTGATGTTCTGTGCCTTTATTGTCATTTATCCCCTTAACTTGAATAAACGTAACTTTGCTTTACAAAATGCTGGAGGGATAATCTATTAATAGATCTTACCATCTTTCATATTCAAGAGGTCACTTGCATTTTATAAATACAAGTGAACTGATATATCATCTAGTCAGAAAGATATTTCACCTGTCAAACCAGGGCCTCTGTCCAATGAAATGTGTCACCTCCTAAATTCTCTGGGCTCCTTAGAGCAAGATGATTACAAGAAAAAAGCAAAAAATTATATAACTGGTAGAGAGTGTAGTCAGCTAATAACACTTGCCAGATAGCAGGCATGTCTTCCCCACCTTTAAATCTCTCTACTAAAAAGCAAAAACAAAAACCAAACTATCCTATTTAGGAGTTGTTTTAGGTAGTTTCTGATTGGTGGGGCTAGTGTGAGATAAATCTATCTTAAGTCCATGATAATTGTATTCCTGAAAGTGAAGGATCTCATTACAAGGCAATTGCATGAAAAGGGCTCCAGGGAGAGAATTGTAGAGAGAGTCTTGCCTACTGAGTAATTTTATATCAAATAGTGTGAACCACAAACTATGCTCTGGTGGAAAAAGCTGTGTCTTGTAGGTTCTTGCCCTTTTATGAATGAACAAGTTTTAAGAAGGGACACCTGGACTCCTTCAGATGGTTGTGGTATCCTGCTTATTGTGGGAATTCCAGACCAGCTTCAAACTTTTTGCAGCTGTACCAGGAGTCTCTCAGTCTGGTGAGGACTGATTAGGACCCTGAGGGGCACTCAGAACACCTGTGGGCTAGGATCACATGGCCCCAGAGCCAAATGTTTTGTAGTATAGTTTATTGGTAAAGACCCGTGCATTCAAGTCACTTTCTATCAATCTTGTAACTTACCAGTGGCACATTTAATTAATCTTTCTGAGTCTTAGTGCTTCTTTTGTAAAATGTGGCTATTGATGCCTCTCACGTAGAGTTGCTGTGAGGATGAAGGAAATAATGACTGTGAGGTGTGTTGTAACATTCCTGGCAATGAATTCCATCAAAGATGATACCCATTATTATTACTTGTTAAGCAGATTATTCTGGCAGATCTGGGGTTGGGCAATGCTGAGATGGTACTTGGTCTCAGAGATAGTAAAAAGAGTAAGACAAAACTGGGCCCTTTTAATTTTTTTATTTATATTTTATTTTGGGGGCACTGTCCCTTGACCTTAGAACTGGTCCCTTCTAGCTCCAGGAGACTTTAGTTCAGGAACAGCCACGTAGGGTCTTGGGTCTGGGAGGGCTTTCAAGTAAAGGGAACCAGCCCAGGGAATATATGTGATTACTATGATTTAATAATGATGTCCCCTTCAAAATTCATGTTGAAACTTAATCCCCAATGCAACAGTATTAAGAAGTATGGCCTTTGGGAGGTGCTACCATGAATGGAATTTGCACCCTTATATAAAAGCCTCAAAGTTAAAGGGAATGCCCTCTTGCCCCTCTGTCTTCCTCTGAGTGATGACACAGCATTCATTCTTTCCAGAGGACAGAGCAACAAGGCACCATCTTGGAAGCACAGACTGGGTTTTCATTAGACACTAATCCTGCCAGTGTCTTGATGTTGGACTTCCTTGCCTCTAGAACCATAAGAAATTAATTGCTGTTATTTATAAATCACCCAGTCTGTGGCATTTTTATTAAAGCAGTGAAAATTGACGAAGATAGTGATTATGGGTGGAAAAAAAATGCTTAAAAGTTAAAAACTCAATAGAGACATGTGGAATTGAAGAGAATCAAAGGCCATATCAGGTCACTAGGGTTGGGACTGGAGGATAATTTCCTTCTGTGGCCATTTGGGTGGCAAGTTTCTCATCAGGCATACGGAGTGGGTCAGCCAAGACAGGTGGAAGGCAGAGCCAGAGAGGTAGGAGTTGTGAGCTCAGATCAGTAGACAAAGGGTCTGAATAGGAGGGAGATTCAGAGCCTGGGGAGAATCAAATCACTTGGATCCTGGTTTACACTCTTAAGTCACAGAGCTGGAAGTTGGGGAACTCTGATCAGGGTCTGATCACAGACCTGAGAGAGAGGTGCGAAGGCAGAAACTCATACTAAAGCGGCCGAGCCCTGGAAGGCAGAAAGGCTGTGGGACTGGGACAAGGACTGCATCCCTAGCATGGAGAAGAGAGATTGCAAAGGCAAAAAGATTGTGGAGAATGGAGGCTTCTGGGTGAGAGCAGGACCAGTCAGTGAGCTAGACTGCTTGCTATGCCTGGGAGGGCTATTTTATTATTGTTCTTGCCTATGGTTAAGTTGTGTCCTGGAGAATGACACTGGACTGAATCTGGGCCTGGGTTGGGAGTCAGATTCATAAATAGATATGAACTCTACAGTGTAAGTCTCTCATACTGCTGTAATAATTTTTCTAAAAATGCAAATCTGGGCCTGGCACAGTGACTCATGTCTATAATCCCAGCACTCTGGGAAATTGAGGTGAGAGGATTGCCTCAGCCCACGAGTTTGAGACCAGCAATTTGGTGAGACCCTCTCTACAATAAATCAAGAAAAATTAGCTGGGCATGATGGCACAAGCCTGTAGATCCAGCTACTTGGAAGGCTGAGGTGGAAAGATTGCCTGAGCCCAGCAGGTCGAGACTGCAGTGACTGATCGTGCCACTGCACTCCAGCCTGGGTGACAGAGTGAGACTCCTACTCAAAAAAAAAAAAAAAAAAAGCAAATCTGATCACATCTCTCCTCCTCATAAAGCCATTCAGGGGCTCCCATTGCACAGGAGGCGAGTCCAAATTGCTTACACTGGTATTCGAGACATGCCATGACTTGACATGAACCTCCGTTGCTGATCTGACCTCACTTTTTTCCTCAGGTACACTCTGTACTTCAGCCATACAGAACTACTGGTTTTTTATTTTTATTTATTTAAAATTATTTCATTTATTATTACTACTTTTATTTCAATAGCTTTAGGAGGTACAGATAGTTTTTGGTTACATGTTGCATTGTATAGTGGTGAAGAAGTCTGGGCTTCAAGTGCATCCACCACTCCCACCTGTGCACATTGTACCTGATAGGTGATTTCTCATCCCTACAGTGTTTCCCTCCTTCTGAGTCTCAAGTCCATTATATTATTCTCTATGCCTTTGCAGCTTAGCTTCCACCTATAATTGAGAGCATTCAGGGTTTGATTTTCTGTTCCTGTGTTGGTTCACTTAGGATGATGTTCTCCGATTCCATCCAAGTTGCTGCAGAAGACATTATTTCATTCTTTTTGATGCTGTACAGTATTTCATAATGTATATATACCACATTTTCATTATCCACTGATCAGTTGATAGACATTTAGGTTGATTCCACATCTATGCAATTGTGAATTGTGCTATGATGAGCATGAGCATGCAGGTGCAGGTGTCTTTTTAATATAATGACCTCTGTTCCTTTGGACAGATAACATTTTTTAAAAACATGGCTCCCCTAGACTCCCATGCCACAGGACCTTCTATTTTCTACACATCCTATTCATATTTACATGTACAAAGAAGGCAAATTATAAGAAAGTTAAAACAGTGAAAACTCAACTGGCATTTTATGACTGTTTCCCTCATATTAAATCTGTAAATGCAAGTTCTTTAGGCATATTTGAATGTCTTTGTGATATCTTAATAATGTGTCTCTCCCACCTTGAACCAGATACCCTTTTCTGTGTCTCCATGGCATCTTTGCATATCTCTGCTATGGCAGTTGTTACACTGTGGTATACGTTTGTCTTCTTCTTCTTCATCTTTGTACCTGGTGCTAAAGAGTGCATGTGACACCTAGGTGCTCAGTACACAATTACTGAGCAACTATTAGAGCATCTCTGGATAGTCCTTCCTCCATACTTCTATTGCACATTGAACATGGCCATATTATAGCCCTTATCTGATGTACTTGAATGAATGAATGAGTGAGTGACTATTATTGGGCACTATGAATAAAAACTCAAGTAAACTTTCAAGAGATAAATGACCTTTGTACAGAGCTTGTAAACCTGTTACTGTCCATTAGAAGCAAGAGGTCCCAGAAGGTCTTTAGCTGCATAAATTTTTTCCCATTATTCTTTAATCGGTATCCAGTAGCTAAAACTCCTGTTGTTTTGTCTATTTCTCTGTACAATAGATATGGAGTCTCTTCTGGGTCTCCCTGAAGTGAATAGCAGCAGCATGTAAACATCCTATAGCTTCAATATATTGATTGAAAACTAGATACTTCATATGACTTTTATCTTTTTACTACTCCTATTATCTTAAAGATTATATTTATGTGCAGGACATATTTATAAAAGTTTTGAACAGCACTATTCTTGAGGGGGGATGGGGGAGAACTTTCTTAACCTTCTAAGAGGTAACTCTAAAGAAATTGAATTCTGGTGCCATAGATCATTGGATAATATTATTTTTTAGGCAGCAGCTTGACTCTGGGGAAAAAATGTTTAAGTTGCAAGTTAAAAATATTCTAAATAGGGAAACATTGAGAAAAATAATCTTGAAAGTTAGCATGAAGAAAATTTACATAGAAGATTTTAGTGGCAATTTCTTCTTTGATTACTATATAGTACAAGAGTTTTTGATGAATAAAACAATTACTAATTGTTTACTAATTACTAGCAGACAATTACTAAACATCTAAAAAGAGATGATTTCTCTTAAATTCAAGGAAAAGAATCCAATTTTGAGTTAGACAGTATGCCCTTCTGTTGCTATGTTTCTAGTTTTTAAAAATGAAATTCCTTGAACATATTTAAAAGTACATTCTTACAAAAAAGACAAATTATAAGATAATTAAAGAAGTAGTAGAGATTCAATTACTGTTTTATATTTGCTTCCCTAATATTACATCTGAATGTGCAAAGTACTTTAAAACATATTTGCATTTTTAGTGGGTTTACAGTAAAACAGTGGTTGTTGTCAAGATATTAAAAAAGTAAAATACGACATTAAAGTAAATATTATCTTGTCTAAAATAAAAACTTTTTATATTACAATGTAATGGTTTTGCTAAAGTGTTCCTTTAAAATGGGAATCAAAGACAGTGTTGTTGTGAAATGAATATGCTTTATGTCACTTATCTTTTTGTGTATTAAGAAACTTAAGCAAATCTTTTATAGTGACCACCGGTAGGGAAAGGACACCTTGAGTGAGGTGGGTAGCAGATGTTCATGGTGATCAGTGATGGATGAGTTTCAGATCACTGCGCGCTAGGCTGGAAACTTCAGGGTGGCCTCTTTGATGAAATCCCAAGAGTGGAATCGGGGGTGAATTGCTCCCTCAACCTATCTGGTGTGTTGATTAGCTAATGAAAAAACCATGTAATCCAATATATCTTTAAGAAAACCTCGGAGTAATTTTCGATGTGATTATAAGAGCAATCTTTATATTGCAGGAGATAAGTGAGACACAATCCTATTTACTTGAATGATCATTTCTTGTTACACATGTATTTAGCTCCTCCACACTTTTCTTTGCAACACCCATAACTCTATTTTGGATGCCTCCAGGGAAAAGAGGATGAGAAATTAAAATTCTTGCTTTACGCCTAGAAAACACTATATGGACGGTTTAAAAGTGACAGAATCAGTTACTCAATTGATTGTTTTGTCTGTTTCCAAGGACCTCAAAGTGCTGTCTGCCTAGCAGGTGGTCCACAGGCTGGTGGAACTAAGAGAAAGAAGCAGCCTGCAGTGTGACTGGGTAGTCCTGGAGGTTGAAAACGCAAGGGGATCACAGTATTCAGGGTGAACTGCTTAGCCAGTGAAGACAGAATCACAGGCTATGGAGTTTGTATGTTTTACACTTACTAGAGTGGGTCTGTGTCATTTCCTTCCTGTGTCTCTCTAAAATTTCTCTCCCTACTATGTCAGGGTGAAGAAAGAGATTGTAAGAAACTAAGAAGATATTATTTATAGGCCATTTTAATTTTCATATATAATCTGTAGGCTCTAAAAAGAAAGAGAAAGGAGAAGAGGAAAAAAATGACTTATGTGACTTCAGAAGAATTATCTAACTAATATTGTGTCAATTGGTGACTTCAGAATCACACGGAAAAACAAGATCTTCAATTTTCATTTTGGATAACTGTTTTTTTTTTTTTTTTAAACTCTTCAACGGCAATTATTGAGAAGAGCTTCTAGGAAGTAGTATTTTCTTTTTTGAGTTGAAGTCTCACTCTGTTACCCAGACTGGAGTGCAGTGACTGCTCCCGGCCACCACAGCCTCGACCTGCTGGGCTCCGGCGATCCTTCCGCCTCAGCCTTCCAAGTAGCAGGAACTACAGGTACGCGCTACCACACCCGGCTAATTTTTCTGATTTATTGTAGAGATGAGGTCTCGCCTGCCCAGGCGGGTCTCGAACCCGTGGGCTCGGGCAATCCACTCACCTCAGCCTCCCAAAGGAGTGGGATTGCAGGCTGAGCCCCGAGCCCAGCTGGAAGTAGTATTTTATGTTCAAAAGAAAATATACTGTTTGTAGAGGCTGGTGTCTAGAATTTTTCCATCTGTTTTTATCACTGAGACAAATGTCCTTAGGAAAGTGTTTTTACTCTGATATTTGCTTTCTTCATTTTCAAAATTAGGTGGCATACTAAATAATTTCTAAGGTCTCTTCAATCTTTTGACAATGTATGGATATATTGAATTTTCTTCCTTTTCCTTGTTGGTCCCATCAATGCACAGAGAAAAAATTTCAATATCTAGTGGGGAGTGAAACAAGACATTTGAAGACAAAACAATTTACAAAACTGAAAACTCCTGAATAACCAAGACTGTCTACACACAACTGCTTTAGTTGTTTTGAATAACCTTGTTAATGAGTTAATCACTTTCTAATTCATTAGTTGGAAAATAAAACTCCTGATATTTAGCAGAGTTGGTGCCATTGTAGTGCTGGTGGACTGTTCTGATGAGACACTATGGAACAGATTTCAATTAACGCCACATTCTCTTTCTGTTTATAAATATCTGTCTGGAAAAGACTCTCTAGGCTAGATACTATCCAACACATTCTCTGTTAGGAGCAAGGAGTTTCCCTTCATTTTCCCTCTTGACGGTCCCTCTCTCTGACTTAACCTCAGCTAGTCAAAATACCGATCGATGTCACTGTGATAGATATTTTTTCTACCATTATAGTGTCTGTAAATCAAACACCATCAGGGTGTAACAGAAGATATCATGACACTACATCATCCTTTGCAATACCACCAGTGTCAAAGAACAATAAGCATTACTTTAAAGGAAAATATTTTTTGAAAATAAATTGAGGCAGTATTTCAAAAAGCTGAATTTTGTAGTACAAAATATGGTTGGAAATATAGTTCCTTGTTAGTTGTTGGACTGCATGTCCTTTTCTTTTTTTGGTTGGTATTGAGCATGGGAAAGAAGAGATACTACCCAAGTAACAAAGGTATTGGGGGAAAGACAAAGACAAGAAAAAATATGTTTCTTTCCTGAAGGGGAAGTAGGGTGTGAACCTAAATAATTCTAAAACAAGGCAAAAAGTGATGCCATAGGAGACTCACAATGCTGTCTGTGCTAGCCTACAGGAAAGAGAAAAAAGGTGCCAGCCAGACTGACAGAGAAGAGTTCCTCCCATGAATGAAAAGGACATCGGGTGGTAATTGTTGCTTGGGAACAGAGTTTTTGAAATAAAAGATTTTTGAAAGGAACAAGAATGACCAGGAAGGACCAAAGAGGAAGAGGAGAGTAAAGACATTGTTCGGATCAACTGCCCCCGAGATGAATGAGTCCAGTTCTGGGATATAGGGCAGAAATGGGAGGTGATAGTGAAGTGGAACTTATTTTTCCCTGCCTTTGATCTCAGATACCAGGATGGCATAGTATAGCGTCCCGGTTCCAGAGCCTGACTGTCTGGGTTCAAGTCCCAGCTCTGCTTTTGAAACTTTGAGCAAGTTTCTTGACATCCCTGTGCCTCAGTTTTACCATCTGTAAAATAGGGATAGTGATTTGTACCTGCTTCAGGAGGTGTTTGTGAGGAGTGAGTTACGCTTACTAAGTAAAGCATTCAGAACAGTGCCTGGCACAAAATAAGCACCATTTATTAACTGCAAGTTCTATGGTGCAGCCTGCATTCAGTCAAATTTTGGGCATGACTTCCCTGCTCCACCTTGCTTTGATCATCAGCATGTAAGGAGAGGAACAGATAACACAATTTGAACTTCACATTCATAAGGTGTCTGGAATAACTATGCAAAATACTTTGATGTTCACAGAAAAACATTTTGCCTGGAGTAATTGCTAATGTTGGGCAATGAAATCTCTAGGGCAAAGTCCTGGAAAGCCCATTCTGTAGACTACAGAAGGACCTAGCATCATTTAAATATCCCTGATTGTGAAGAAACACAGGGTCTTATATTTAAAAAGAAGAAGAATCTATTAGAATTGGAGAGAAAGCTGATTACAGATGAATGCAGAGAAGGGAATGTTAAGAAGATTAAGGATGCCGTGTCCACAAGCCCCTTTTTCCACAGGGATATTCTAATACTGACACCATCCCAATCAGTAGTACCCAAAGGCGATCCTTACCTCGCTGTGCCTCTCCTGCTAAAGAGTGAACTCAGGCATTGGCCAAAGGTAACAATAAATATTAAAACCTTTATTATCAATGTTTGATAGCAGCATGAAACATTTATATTTATGTATTATTTCATTTGCTGGAAAGATGCAGGTGGTTTGAAAGATGCTCTTGCTGGGTCATGTTTAAAAAGAAGATCTAATTATCTTCTTACCAATTTCCCTTTGTTAGAGCTGAGCAGAGTGTACTAAACAAAGAAAAACTGCACTGGAAGGAGGGCTGGATAATTCTTGCTTACAGCTAAATAATTTGCTCTGAATCAAGGTCGACAGTATAGAGGCTGTTGTGTTTTGCCTCTTGCTTAATTTTCTATCTAACTTCCTTCACAATCTTTCTGTGATTTAGAAACAAACGTGCGCAAACATTTTGGCAATTACAAAAGCCGTTTTCAAATGATAGAAAGCATTAACACGAGAGCTAAGACCTTAAGAATTCCTTCGGCGTAAATGTGGTGAGACCTTGTTCCTTATGTAAATGTCTTTGTGTAATACGAAAATAAAGAGAAATGGGAGCCCTCCATCTGCTTCACTTGTCCATATCAATATAATTATGCTAGTCATTTAACATATTTTGTTATGATGAATATTGGTTATACACAAGTGTTTTAAAACTGTGTACCACAATGGGATTAAGAAAAAAAAATCCCACTTGAATTTGTAATTCTAAAATCCCCTTACTGGGCCTGAGAGGTGGCCAGCCCTTAGAAAGGGCATTGGTTTTAGAGTACAACACACCTGGGGTTGAATTCCCATTCTTTTTTTTGAGTTGGAGTCTCACTCTGTCGCCCAGACTGGAGTGCAGTGGCCGCTCCCCGCCACCGCAGCCTCGACCTGCTGGGCTCCCGCGATCCTTCCGCCTCAGCCTTCCGAGAATTCCTGCCGGAATTACAGGCATGTGGCTACCACGCCCGGCTGATTTTTTGATTTATTGTAGAGATGAGGTCTCGCTGCCAGGCGGGTCTCGAACCCGTGAGTTCAGGCAATCCACTCACCTCAGCCTCCCAAAGGCGCGGGATTACAGGCTGAGCCACTGAGCCCGGCTTGAATTCCCATTCTTATTTATCACTTACTGCCTGAGTGATTCTGGGAATAACACTTTCTAAGACTTAATTCCTCTGTCCATAGAATAGAGATAATGATGCATACCTTTCTGGGTGATTGTGAAGATTCAGTGAGATAAAGTTTATAGAGGCTCTTAGAATGTTTGGCGGACAGCAATCTGCTTGTTAAATGCTAGGTGTTTTGCAACTACCGGACAATACTTTTGCTTTTCAGTTTTAGAGGTGAAAATAACAAATCACATTCATTCTGTACATGTAGTTATTCTGTCAAGTCATTTAAAAGTTGTATTTTTTATATAAAAAGGATATTTATCTTCTTGAAAGTGTTCAACTATTTCTGAATAGTGAGGATTTACTCTAGTCTTTCAAAAATTTCAGTCTTTTTTGAAGATATAACATCTGAGATCTACACAAAGATATAGTTTTAGAGTATAGTGTGTCTGTGTACACACGTGTGTGTATGACTTCTCACCAACTCTTCTTGTATATGTTTAAGTGTTCTTATTCTTACCTGGCTATGCTTCA
Source organism: Cephalopachus bancanus (assembly GCA_027257055.1). NCBI lineage: Eukaryota > Metazoa > Chordata > Mammalia > Primates > Tarsiidae > Cephalopachus > Cephalopachus bancanus. The sequence continues at coordinate 105,622 of JAPVLO010000241.1, forward strand.
GTCAAAGTGACCATGGAAAAAAATTTAGATACTGATTCTAATCTGCTTAATAATCTCTCCCCCTGAGTGCCTGGAGGTCTGACACAATGGAAACCATACATGTAATAAATAATTAAGTACATGACTTTAAAAGAGATGAAAATAACACTCCTGATAATGACTTCTCAAAGTACAAAGGACCATTCAGCCATCCAGTTGAAACACACGTTAATTAAAAATTGAAAGTCATAAGTAATTGAATATTGATTTAGAGTTCCTGCCCCGAAGGGCAAGTTGAGGACTCTGGTAAATTCATACAGGAAAGCAAGCCTTCTGCAGGTATCCAAGTGGAAGAACATACCCTCTAGAAAACCCTTGTTGAACTGAGTTTGGTTGCTGGTCTGTAAGACTCCAAGTACTTGTCCTAAGCATAGGATATTTTTCAGACTGTCTATCTCCACGCAGTCTTGATCTTATCATTGTCTGAAGTAATCAGTGAGTTAGAGCAAATGTTCATTCCAGGACTCTGGAGGCCAGCCAGAAGACTTGGGATGGGTGGAGACAAGGATGGCAGCAGAGTGAGACAGGGGAAGTTAGGCTGGCAGGATTTCTACTGCATGAAAAAGTTTGTTATTGTGCTCTCTGAAGCAGGAAAATGCTTTAAGCAGCTACAGACAATTTTTTCCGATTATAAAGGATAAATTAATTGTTACAAATTTAGAAAAATTAAGAAAAGCTTAAAATAAAATTACTTATAACCTTACTATGCAGTAGCAATGTCTCCTAATGTCTTGGTGAACTTCCAGTCTTTTTCTTTTCCTTTGCTTATTACTCTTTAAAATAATTTTTGGAGGATAGAATATATAAAGAGGAAATAAAAAAGAAATTAGCCAATAGGCCCACATATTCAGTGATCATTCAATCAAATAATCTGATGAGTATGCAAATAAATATACCATTTTCTATTTGTATAATACCTTTCATCCAAACCAAAAAAAAAATGTATTCATGAGTTGTTTGTTTTTTCACATGTGTGAGCCAGGGACAGGTATTATTACTTGCTTTTTTTGCAACAAATGTTGCAGGAATAGAAACTTCATCTAATGATTTACATCTGAGAATCCTATATTGCTCTCTAAATCAATTTTTGGGAGTGGTGGTGAAAATGAGAAAAAAATGTATTTTCAATTTGGAAACAGCTGAATATTAGGGATGAAATATAAAACACATGTTATATAGCATCTTGAAAGCTTAGCTGCTGTTGATGATTGGAAGATTGAGTGTCAGTAGAATGTTGTATAGCATAATACTTAGGGGAGCTCAAATGAATATATTTACTAGTTACTTTCTTGTAAAGGCAACTCTATAGAAAAGGAGGAGGTGGATGTTGAGATGATATCATATGTATTTTTTTCTCTTATTTGATCTCTAGAGTTTGAATTCTGTTTAAAAGAAAAAGTAAAAAAGAAAATATTCTTTCTGACAGAGCATGATTATTTAGAAGAATAATCCCTTCTAAATGAAACTGTTGTGGATAAAAATGAAAACTCAGTAGAAGGTGGCCAATTAAGTCCTCTAAGCCTTGAGTGAATTTATTATATGTTTCAGGATAGTGGAGATTTTCCATTTGTTCATAACCTTACTTATTAAATGATAAACAGTTCACATTAGTATGTTTTGCACTTTTGTATAGAATAGAGGGCATATTCACACCCTCATCTTCTTTTGAGAAAATTATACTTCCTTAGTTTAGTTAGACTGTGCTTAAATTTCTGGTTAAATGAATCTTCAGAACTGGTCTAGGTAATCTGAACCACTAAGAAAGCTCATCTTTAGAACTGGAATTTTTCCAAACCCTTGAATCACTAGAAGCCAAATGTGGTGTGATTTTCCTGAAAACAAAGTTTCTCACAAATAGGGCAAGTTAAATTATGGAATTGCTGAATATCCTATGATAAAAATGCATGAACAATGCAAGAGAAAAAAAAAATCTCTTTTCTTTGAAAATTACTTTGATTCCCAATCACTTCAGTGCTACAAGAGCATAATGAAATCATTGTCTCTTATTAAAATTTGATGTGATGTATTACCAAAAATTTGCTGTTTTAAAATAAAAATAAAGGCTGGGCACAGTGGCTAAGCATTTTGGGAAGCCGAGGTGAGAGGATTGCCTGAGCTCATGAGTTTGAGACCAGCTTGAGCAACTTGGTGAGACCCCCCCCCATTTCTACAATAAATAAAAAAATTAGCCAGCCGTGGTGGCATGTGCTTATAATTCCAGCTATTTGGAAGGCAGAGGTGGGAGGATTGCCTGAGCTTAGCAGCTCAAGGCTGCAGTGGCCACGAGTGTGTCACTGCATTCTAGCCTGGGTGACAGAGGATGCCTCTGACTCATTAAAAAAATAAATAGATAAAAATAAATTCAAAGTGATAAATAGTTTAAGTTGTAGTATTATTTAAGTTCTTATCTAGGTATGCTTTAAAAAACTCCACATTTTTGAGGTTATCTTATTTTCATTTTGTTGTACCTATAGCTGCAAACAGTGAAACTAACTTTGTTAAAGAATTTTCTTTAATTATATCTGTTTTATTTTATTAACTAAACAGTTAACATTTGTAATTATATATGTATAATTATATATGTAAACATATTCATTGAAATTCCCTAAGTATTGTGCTATGCAGAATTCTACTGATGCTCAGTCTTCCAATCAATAGCTGCTGAACTTTCACGATGCCTGCAATCCTAGCACTTTGGGTAGCTGAGGTGAGAGGATCTCTTGAGCCCAGGAGTTCAAGACGAGCCTACACAGCATAACGAGACCTCATTTCTATAAAAATAAAAAAATTAGCCAAGCATGGTGTCATGTACTAGTGGTCCCAACTACTTGGGAGGTTGAGGTGGAAGGATTGTCAGAACTCATTTAGCAGAGGCTGTGGTGAGCCATGATCATGCCACTGCCTTTCAGCCTGAGTGACAGAATGAAACCCTGACTCAAAAACAAACAAACACATATTTGTTAAATACTTGCTATGTGCAAGGTATTGTGACATATACTACAAATGTGCAAATAAAATACAATTATCGCCAGGTGCGGTGGCTCAAACCTGTAATCTCAGCACTTTGGGAGGCTGGGGCGAGAGGATTGCCTGAGTTCAGGGGTTCAAAACTAGCTTGGGCAACTTAGTGAGACCTCATCTCTACAATAAATCAAAAAATTAGTCAGGCATGGAGGTGCGTGCCTATAGTTCCAACTACTTGGAAGGAAGGCTGAGGTGGAAGGATCACCTGAGCCCATCAGGTCGAGGCTGCAGTGGCCACGAGCGTATCACTGTTCTCCAGCCTGAGCGATAGAATGAAACTCCAACTAAAAAAAAATGCAATTATCTATTGGAGGGTCTTAAGAATTTGCCTACAAGACATTAAAATAGGAAAATATTAGAGACCAAGAAGTTTATAGCAAAATATTTACTAAATAAACCTCTGATGAGTATAATAATCACAAACAATTAATAAAACACGGAAATTATTTATTTCTTTAACAAAGGTTTTTCAAAAAACAATTAAAACTTGATATATTTTATACCTAGGTATAGGTAGTAAAACTGAATATAGATAGAGGTGTGTCTGTGTGCATGTGTATACACACATGCCTAGTATTGGGAAGGGATATGTAAATATATCCATAAATATGAGTATATCTGTATCTAAATCTATATACATATATGAAATATCAATGGCTAAAAGGAAGAGTAAATCAGAAGGAAAAATGTTTAAATTCTGGAATATCTTCACTAAAATTCAATTGGATATGAACTTGTAACACGACAGCAGAAAGTTTAAGGAGAGCAAAAGAGAGCTGGGACACCGATTGCACGAGGAAGAAAACACCTGGGTAAGAGAAAGAAGGTTTGCAGGAACTTAAAGTCTCCATCACGAGACTACTATTCAAAGGGCATATGATAAAACTCCAAAGTATGCTATTGAAACTGCATTGCCCATAATGGAGTAAGAGGCAAATGGTTGAAAAATGATGAGAGAGAATAGAGATGCAAAGTGCAGCATCTAGAGATGAAAGCCAAGAAGTATTGTGGATGAAAACAGTGCAAAATGACTTCGTATGTAAATATATCCATAAATATGAGTATACTATATCTAAATTTACTAAGAAATGTCAGTTATATGAGCATATTTTGGCATATAACTTATTCTTTAATTAAAAGATTAAAGAGGCTGGACTCGGTGGCTCAGCCTGTAATCCTGCACTTTGGGAGGCCGAGGTGAGTGGATTGCCTGAGCCCGTGGGTTCAAGACCCGCCTGGGCAATTTGGCGAGACCTCATCTCTACAATAAATAAAAAGAAAGAATTAGTTGGGCGTGGTAGCGTGCCTGTAATTTCAGCTACTTGGATGGCTGAGGCAGAAGGATCGCCTGAGCGCAGCAGGTTGAGGTTGTGGTGGCCGGGAGCGGCCACTGCACTGCAGTCTGGGCGACAGAGTGAGACTCCAACTCAAAACAAACAAACAAAAAACAGATCAAAGAGAAAAGTACTTTGTGTATAAGGAGAAAAAGAGGTGACATAAAAATCAATGTGACCTCAGTCTTATCTTCTCAATAGAAAAGCTCAGAAGACAGCATAGTAGCATCCACAGTTTTGCTGCAAAAAGGACTTTGAATCTCAAGTTGTACACCCAAACACTTATTTCATATTTAAGAGTTCCAAATTTTACCACTCTTGTGCCTATTTTGAAAAAAACTGCTTATATCTGTCACCAGATAGATGAAGTAAAATCAAGAGTTTATGGATGAAGACTGTGCTATAAAAGATGGCAGTAAATCTCAAAGACACTTAGATATAGAATTTAGAATAAATATTTTTAAATTTTGGGAAAAAGTTCAAGGCCTATACAAATACAACTTCTAAAAAAGACATAAAATGTGAAGATTATTTTATGGCAGTTATCTGGTAACTGACGGAGGTGTGAGATAGAGGGAGGGAAACGAGTGGTGGGAAAGTGCATCCGAATCTGCATGAGGGAGATGCAAAAGTTGGGAAAAACAGTCAGGGTAGCAGAAATATAGACGCAAAAGCAAATGTTTTAGTTAATCAAAAATAGATGCATTAAAATTTCAAATTAAAAGATAAATTTTTTTCAGATTAAGTTAAAACATAAAAATCTAAGAATATATTACTTATAAACCCTCCAAAGAGGTTTCAATGAAAGGATAAAAAAATCATTACAAAAAGAAAGAGGTGGCCGTATTAACTTTAAAATTATTAAAATACAAGACAAGTAAAACAGAGTAGGACAAAGAAGATCAATATTTATTGGTAAAATGGAAACTTTACCACCATGATACATTTCGAGGTTCAAAATATAGAAAAAATTAAACATAAAAACCAAATTAATTTTGGAGACTTTACTTCTCTTAGTTTTAGATAAATCAAGTAGACAAAACATAATTGGAATAAAAAAAACTTTGAAAGACATCCTTACAATTGAACTAAAGTGAACTTAAAAAAATACCATCAACATACTTTCTTTTAAGTGTTCATGGAGTATTTTAAAAGATTGATTGTATACCAAGTTACTTATATATCAAATTACAAATAGACAATACTTTGGTGAAAATTGATAGGAATAACATAATTTTAAGTAAACCAGACTTGAAAATTAAATACATACATATTTAAGAATATATATTACGTATGATAATAATATATAATAGATATAGTGGTAAAATATGATTGAATACTATAGAGAACTTTATCGTACTCCATTTGAAAATAAAATAGGAAACATTGTCCTACATTACAATCAAGAGATAAAAGGTTTTAATAGACTAATGACATTGGGGAAAGTAAAAATATTACTAATAGGGCAACCCTCTCGGGTCCCCTCCCACTCTGAGAGTTTTTCTGTCCTCTCTATAAATTCTGCTTTCTCAAAAAAAAAAAAAATGCAAATAATGTGAATAAAATGGTTGCAGGATTTATTTTTTTCTAGTTAATTTGTTCATTTTTTTCAAAGATTTCTACATAAACACAGAAAGCTTACATTTGAAAACAACTCCGATCCCAGTAGATAATGAAGATGTGATGCGCGTGCACACACACACACACACCCACCCACCCACCACCATAAAATAATGACTTTTGCAGCAACTTGGATGGAATCGGAGACTTATCATCCTAAGTGAAGTAAGTAATGCAGGAACAAAAAACCAAACCCTGCATGTTCTCACTTAAAAGTGGGAGTGGAACTAAGGATCTTACAAAGACACATAGAATGGTATACTGGACGTTGAAGACTCAGGAGGGTTGGCGGCATAGGGATGAAAAATCACCTATCAGGTACAATGTGGGAAAAAAGCCTAGACTTCTTCACCACTGTACAAAGCATCCATGTCACCAAAAATCATCTGTGTCCCATAAAGCCTCTGAAATAAAACAAAAGGACAATAAAATAAAATAAAATTCTGATCTAGAACTTTTCAAAGATAACACTAAAAAGGGAAATTATAGGTAAGTTACTTTGCCAATCTTTGACTATAGGTAGAAACAAAACTTCAATGTCATGCTAGGTAACAGCAACAACAACATCTGATCTGCACCAGTCAAGGAGAATTTGTATTTATTATTTGGGAGTCTATAGCATGTGTCACTGATACGTGAACAAAAATCATTACAAAAGATGACAAAATAGTATCAATAACATTGCATATTGATTTTTTTTGGTTTTGATTTGGGGGTCTCATTCTGTTACCCAGACTGGAGTGCAGTGGCACAGTCATGGCTTACCACAGCCTCCACCTTCTGGGCTCAAGTGATCCTTGTCACCTAGGCTGGAGTGCAGTGGCACACACTGCCATCTCAGCCTCGACCTGCTGGGCTCAGGTGATCCTTCCGCCTCAGCCTTCCAAATAACTGGAACCACAGGCACGCACCACCGCACCTAGCTATTGATTGATTGATTGATTATAGAGATGAGGTCTCGCCATGTTGTTTAGGCTGGTCTTGAACCCCGGAGCTCAGGCAATCCTCTTGCCTCTGCCTCCCAAAGTGCTGGGATCATAGGTATAAGCCACTACACCTGGTTAGTTTTTTTATTTTTTGTAGAGAGGAGATCTCACTATGTTGCCTAGGCTGGTCTCGAGCTCCTGGGCTGAAGCAATCCTCTCTCCTTGACCTCCCAAAGTGCTAGGATTATAAGTGTGAGCCATTCTGCCTGGCCTGTATATTGATTCTTTGTAAGGATTAATGACAAACTATTATCAGAAATTTTCTTCTTTTGCCAGGTTGAAATAAAGTATCTTGAACCAATAGTCAATATAATTCCTAACAGAGATACATTAGAGTGATTTCTTCAAAATTAGGAAAAAGACAAGGATGACATCTATCTCTATTGTTTTTAAACATTATTCTAGAAATTCTACTCATTTTAATAGGTATGAATAAAAAGTTATTGGTTATTAACAAAGAAAAAATACACTTACTTGCACATTATTTTTATAGTTCTCCTAAAAATATTTCTTAAAATCAACTGTAAAAGTCGTTAGGAAAAACCAGTAGTAATATGGCTTATTGACTGATTACCAAAACAGGTAGCTTTCCTGGAAATTTGTATAATATGTTAGAAATATGATGAATAAAGTACCTTCCCAATAGACACAACAATGAAAATACCTAAGAATAATTTAACCAGAAATGGAGGATGTATCTAAAGAATGCAACTTTCCTGAGGAATGTAAAACAAATAAATGGGAACACTATCATTTTGCTGCATAGGAAGACAGCAATATTGCCAAACTCTTTATTTTAAAATTAATTTAATATAACTACTTTTTTTAAGTCGAGATTTTACTCTGTCACCTAGGCTGAGGTGCAGTGGCACGATCACAGCTCACTGCAGTCTCAATCTCTTGGGTTCGAAGATCCTTCCACTTCAGCCTCCTGAGTAGCTGGGACTACAGGCATGCACCACCATACCTGGCTAATTTTTTGATTTTATTTTGTGTAGAGACAAGGTCTTGCTATGTTGCCTAGGCTGGTCTCAAACTCCTGGGCTCATGCAATCCTCCCTCCTTGGCTTCCCAAAGTGCTGGAATTATAGGTACAAGCCACACAGCATGGTGTAAAATTAAATTTAGATTTACTTCAACTACATAAAAAAAATTTATTTTCAAAAGTTGTCTAAATGATTCTTGATTTCCCTAGAAAAAAGTAAATAAGTGAGCATAGTCATGAAAATTGGAAAAAAGGGGAAGATTAGGAAGAATATTTCCTACTAGCAATTAGTGTGGTTTTGGTACAAGAATCACTAGCTTGACCAATGGGTCCAAATAACATATGGATAAATACTGAATAATAGTGGTTAGATTTTACTCAATAGAAATTAAAATGTGTCATTCTTGAAAACACATTTAAGAGCAAATAATTAGAAATCATGTATTATCCATGGTGGAGAGAACAAGGGCCAATATATTAAACAAAAGACTTCATGAAAGTGAATTAGCAAAAACACCAAAACCCTAAAATGAAACAAGAAAGTTGGATAAAAAGTATGGTTACACAAGATATACTAGAATATACTTACAGGAAAGTAAATAAAGAAAAAAAAGTTAAGCACAAAGAATTGTAACTCAGACAACCATAACCTAACTTTCTTCACTTACCAATTCAGCAAATATTAGGAAGAGGAGAAAACTTGGTGTTAGCAAGCATCTGGAGAAATGCATTCTTGTACTGCTTGTGGGGAAGTGAATTGGCACAATCTCCTGGTGGTAACATGGCATGAAATAATTCTGGCCCTCTGTAAGATATTATGCTAAAGACACTAAAGACATAATCATAGATGGAGACAAAGATTTATATGGTGGTGTAAGTACTTGCAATAAAATTTGCGGTAAGAGAAAATTAATTATGGAAAATACATGATGGAATATTATATAACCATTAATGTTTTCACACTGTCTCTAAAGGAAAAATAGTTATCTATAAGGTTAAAGAAAAGGAATAAAATTCAAAACACACATGGGTACAAAATAATACTAATTGTGAATCTGTGTGTATGTCTGTGTAAAAATATTTGCAAACATAGAGAAGACTGGTAGAAAATGAAGTGTCTAGTATGTGTTTATGTTTCAGCCGGGTTTGGTGGCTCAGCCTGTAATTCAATGCCTTGGGAGGCTGAGGTGAGTGGATTGCCTGAGCCTGCGGGTTCGAGACCTACCTGGGCAACTTGGTGAGACCTCAACTCTACAATAAATCAAAAAATTAGCCAGGTGTGGTAGCACACGCCTGTAGTTCCAGCTAGTTGGAAGGCTGAGGCGGAAGGATCACCGGAGCTCAGCAGGTCGAGGCTGCGGTGGCCGGGAGCGGCCACTGCACTCCAGCCTGGGTGACAGAGTGAGACTCCAACTCAAAAAAAAAAAAAAAAAAAAAAATAGTATATGTTTCATGGACTCTTTATTTTCTTTACATTAATTAAAATGTGGGTGCTTATTGTGAATAATGTATGAAAATAAGTTGCATTAAGGGAGTAGAGTTATGTTGTTTTAAATATTTTAATGTGTTATTTTTAAATAAAAAATAGAAATTTACAGATATTGAATACAGAGACACTAATATTTCTGAACACTCAGAACAACTTTAATTAACATGACTTCATTTCCTGTAGTTTGCTTCCTAGGGTTCAGGAACAACTGGTTTCAAAAAATTAGCTTACATATTCCCTACAAGACCATTGGATAACTAGATACTCTGTTATACATTTTTAGGTTAAAATCTATATTTTGTTTTGCATTAATGTAAAAAGTAGATAAATAGTAATTTCTAATAAATTATAAATGTGAACATTTTATTTTATTTTATTTTAATTTTGAGTCAGAGTCTCACTGTCACCCAGGCTGGAGTGCAGTGGCATGCTCACATCCACCACAATATTGACCTGCTGGGCTCAGGCGATCTTTCCATCTCAGCCTTCCTAGTAGTTGGAACCATAAGCGTGCGCCGCCATGCCCAGCTAATTTTTTGATTTACTGTAGAGACGAGGTCTCGCCATATTGCCCAGGCTGGTCTCAAACCCATAGACTTAGGCAGTCCTCTGATCTCCCAAAGTGCTGGGATTATAGGCGTGAGTCACCATGCCTGGCTAAATGTGAACATTTTTAAGTAGATGGGTCATATCACTTTAATGTATCCAATGGAATCAAAAGAGATTAGCTCAATCTAGCAATTCCACTTTTGAGTATGCATCCTAGTACTTGAAATCAGTATGCTGAAAAGATAGCTGTACGCCCACATTCATTGCATCATTACTTACAATAGCCAAGCTATGGAATCAACATAAGTGTCCATCAGTGGATTAATGGAAAGAAAATATGGTATAAATACACAATAGATTACTATTCAGCCTTAAAAAAAGAAGGAAAGCCTGTCATTCGCAGCAACATGGATGAACCAGAAAGACATTGTGCTAAATGAAATAAGACGGGCACAGAAAGACAAAAAACACGTCTTCAATTATATGTGGAATTTACAACAATTGAAATCATAGAAGCAAAGAGTTGAATGCTGATTACCAGAGGCTGGAGGATGAGAAGAATAGGGAGATGTTGGTCAAGGGGTGAAAAGCTGCAGTTAGAAAGGAGGAATGAATGTTAAGTATTTAAGGTGATAGATACGTTAACTAGTTTGATTCAATTGTTCCACACTTTATTCCTGTATCATAATATCACTGTGTATCCCATAATTATGTATGAATATAATCTGTGAAAAATAAAATTAAATGAAAAAACACAAAAAATACAAGATAGCTTAGCCCAACACTTCTTGAAATGTGATCCATGAACTTCAAGACCCGTTCAGGTTATTTGCAAGGTGAATGTTATTTTTATAATGATAATATGTAGTTTGTCTTTTTTACTGGGTTGGCATCTATATGGATGATGCAAAAGCAACAGTAGTAAAACTGTTGGTGCCTTAACATGAATTAAGACAAGCACTCAACTGTATGAGTTATTAATCAGTATATCATTTACTGCCACACAATTGTTGTAAAAAAAATACCAGTTGCACTTAAGAATGTCCTTAAATCTTGACCCTTGGATATATATCTTTTTGATATTCTATGTGACAACATAAAAAGTACACATAGTTATTTCTTTTTATTTATTTATTTTTGAGTTGGGCTCTCACTCTGTCTCCCAGGCTGGAGTACAGTGGCATGATCATGGCTCACTTCAGCCTTGACCTCAGGCAATCCTTCCACCTCAGCCTTCTGTGTAGCTGGGACTACAGGTGCACTATGCCTGGCTAATTTTTTGATTTTTTTTTTGTAGTGGAAGTTCTCACTGTTTGTCAGTCTTGTCTCAAACTTCTGGGCTAAAGAAATCCTCCTTCCTTGGTCTCCCAAAGTTCTGGGATTACAAGCATGAGCCACTGTGTTCCGCTGCCATAGTTATTTCAAGGAAAAGTATTTGTGCAACTGCTTTTGTTGATAATTGAATTACTACCTAAAAAAAAAAATCTCTCTATATCTATATACATATCCATTTTTACCTGAAAGAACTACTGAGAGACAGATTCTGGGTAAACATTTTTTTTTTTTTAAATGAACCAAATGAATCTGTTATGTTAGGAAAAATAACTGATGGTATTTGTTGCCAGTGATACAGTTAAAACTTTCAAACAAAACTTAAATTTTGGAAAATTTGTATTTGTTACTGGGAACATGGCAGCTTCCCTATACTTCACGATTTTTAAAATGAGAGTAGTTGTGACAACAAATGTGAATTTTTGATATTGTATAGCGAAATGTGTCAACATTAGTCAGATCTGGTCAAATCAGTGAACCCATGTTTTCCACACGGTCAATGCATGATGTTACAAAATTTTGTATGGTAAAACCATTCAAAGCACAAGATAGATCAATGGATTTTAGTTTAAGAAACTATGAAAATGTCATTAATAGGGTTTCAGATTCCACATTACAACTAATGTTTAAGAAACTCCCACTCATTGAGTTTTTGTGCTGTGTCAAAGAAAAATATCTACACTGATATGAAAGGATTTCTTTAGCCCATTAATGTACTCCTCCCCTCTAGCTATGTATGTTTGGGAAGCTGAATTTTCTTTATATGATTCAACCAAATGGGTTATCACAACAAGTAAAACACAGAGGCAGATATGAGAATGCAGTGATTTCCAAGTCAGACATGTTAAAAGTAATTGCAAAAATGTATTCTTTCCAACTTCTTTTGGTTTTAAAAGTGTAATTTCTTCATAAAATATAAATTTATGTTAACATGAATCAGTTTATTATTGTTATTCCAAAGTGAATTAATGCATATTTTTGAAGTTTTGCATGAATTTTGAAAATGGTAAATATTTTATTTTTAAAATTTATTTTATTTATTTTTATTTTTTTCCCAGTCTGCCACCCTCTCCCCACTGCCTCCCTTCTCCCCGCCCACTGTCGTCCACAGAGACAACACTAGAAACCATAGTCACTGCGCGCTCGCCCCTGAAAGAGGAAAATGGTAAATATTTTAAAAGGCTGGTGTTAAAAACATTCTTTGGTTTGAGTTACTGCTACACTATTATTGGTGCATATTTGACCAAAACAACAACATATTTAGATTGAAGGAATAAGATCTAGTGTTTAGTAGTACAATAGTTAACTATAGTTAACAATAATTTATTGTATATTTCTTTTTTTTTTGAGTTGGAGTCTCACCGCTCCCGGCCACTGCAGCCTCCACCTGCTGGGCTCGCAGCCTCCACCTGCTGGGCTCCGGCGATCCTTCCGCCTCAGCCTTCCAAGTAGCTGGAACTACAGGCGCGCGCTACCACGCCCAGCTAATTTTTCATTTATTGTAGAGATGAGGTCTCGCCAAGTTGCCCAGGTGGATCTCGAACCCGTGGTCTCAGGCAATCCACTCACCTCAGCCTCCCAAAGTGCTGGGATTACAGACTGAGCCACCGAGCCTGGCTTATTGTATATTTCACCATAGCTAGAAGGGAAGACTTGAAATGTTCCCAAGAAATACAATAATAAATGTTTGAGGTGGTGGATGTACTAATAATCCAGATTTGATTACTATACATGTGCATCAAAACATCAAGCTGGGTGCAGTGGCTCACGCCTATAATCCCAGCACTTTGGGAGAATGAGGTAAGAGTATTGCCTGAGCCCACGGGTTTAAGACAACCTTGGTAACTTGGTGAGAACTCATCTCTACAGTAAATCAAAAAAAATTAGCCAGGCATGCTGGCACATGCCTGTAGTTCCAGCTACTTGGAAGGCTGAGGCAGAAAGATCGCCTGAGCCCAGTAGGTCAAGGCTGCCGTGGCCATGAGCATGCCACTGTACTTCAGCCTGGATGACAGAGTGAGACTCCAACTGGAAAAAACCCCCAAAACCAAAATACCACATGCACACCATAAATGTGTACAACTATTATATATCTATAAAAATTAAAACAAGGAAGTAAGAGTATGATAAAAAACAAATTCATCTTATATTTTGATAATTACTAGATATTAAAATTAAATTTGGTGAAATTATCTCTTCAGAAGTCAATGAATAGGTACTACATTTGCTAGATGAGACAAGATTTAAGAAAAAATAACATTAAAGGAAGAGAAGTAATTGATGCAGTACTTACAAAAGTATTTTAATCAGTGTTTTTAGAGCAACTATAACATTTGGATCTACATCTTCCTGTTGATTTAATTAAATTCAATAAGTGCTTTGGTGGAATAAATATATAATCAGAGAAATGGTTGAGAGCGAGCTGGAGACACAGTTAAATGGGAGAAATGAGTACATCTTTATGCTGTCCAGTGTTCTTTTGAAAAAGGTATGACTGTTTCTTCAATAAATTTTAATTCATGGGAAGGACATGTAACCCTGGCATGTGTTCCTTCTACCCAAGATATAATGTTGAGCTGTCAAAGGTCATTGTGAAACTTTTCACCATTTTAAAAACATGCAAAGTATACAACTGAAAAGCCGATCCATATCTTGAATAACAGAGACACAGTAGACACCAATATCTCAATTGTTCCTCTGTCACCTCAAAAATTTTACTCCCTAAGGACACTGCACCATAAAATTCAGAATGGATAAGATACATGCCTTACTTTCGAAAAGAAGGCAAAGAGCAGTTGTAAACTGGGCTCAGTGACTTATGCCTACGCACGTATTGAATTTAATTAAATCAACAGGAAGATGTGGATCCAAATGTTATGGTTGCTCTAAAAACACTGATTAAAGTACCTTACTTTGGGGGCTGAGGTGTGAGAATCATTTGAGGCCAAGAGCTCAAGACCAGCTTGGGTGAGGCCTGCCTCTACAAGAAAAGAAAAAAGTGGCAATTGTACAAGAAGATGAGAAAGGAGAATAGTTGTGATGCCGGGGCCATGGCTGGCTCTCAAGCATAACAGTTTAGGAGAGTATGTATGGAATGTGTGGGTCTGCAAAGTGATTACTTTAAAAGATATTGCTACATCATTTCTTTAAGACTGTCCTATGGAATCTAAATATCAGAGTAATTTGTTACTCATTATTATCCATTTTAAAACATATGTGGAAAAGCTCTTCTCTTATAGTTGAAATTTAACATTATTTATCTTTTTGCTTAAATTTATCTTTTACCCTTTATGCTTGAAAGCTTTTTATTAATTACTCTGCGATAGAAGTGCCTTCCATCGGGGAGGACCTGAGCTCCTATTTGAAGACTTGTGTCTTAGAAGTTCACGGTAGGAATGTAAGTTATACCTGGGGAGACAGCTGGTTCTCCCGATGCCTTCTTGAAGGCTGTCAAACGCCGCAGTGGGATTCGTTAGTTCTGCTTTTACTTTTGGTGGGTTTCTTTCTTTAGAATGAAGGCCAACTAAGGACTACTTGTATTTTCTGTAAATTCCCTTGGCTTCGATTTGTAGTTGAAATATTGAAGCAAAGGTTTCTTTTTCCTCTTCTTCAACTTTAAGGGAGGGCAATAGATATTGACTTAACTTATTTATTAGTAGATTGATCTCAGCAGGAATAACATAAGAGATTGGTAGAGACCATCTTGATTTGAGACTCCCTTGACCCCAAATACCTCCCTATTCAGAGCTTTGGTGCTTAAGTTCTCCCCGAAAGGATGCGTTGCCTCAGACTGGTAATCATGTTGTGCATTCGGTTCCTGTGTTGCCTTTTTCCACCAAAGAAGGGATTGAGGCAAAAGAATCCAGGATAGCTGGATGTGAAAGAAATGCTGAAGGATTAGATAAGTTTAGGGAGCTTAAAGGAGGGGAGGCCAGTTGGCACTTTGGGAGGTGGAGGCAAGAGGATTGCCTGAGCCCATGGGTTTGAGACCAGCCTGGGCAACTTAGTGAGACCTCATCTCTACAAATCAAAAAGTTAGCCGTGGTGATGCACGCCTGTAGTTCCAGCTACTTGGACGGCCTGAGTCCAGCAGGTCGAGGCTGCAGTGACTGTGAATGTGCTACTGCATTCCAGCCTTGGCAACAGAGTGAGACTCTGATTCAAAAAAAAAAAAAAAAAAGGAGGGGAGGCCAAACAAAAGCAATCTGATTTCATGAGTTATGAGTTGCCTCAGACTAACTTTGAAACCGTGTATGACAAACGAAAAAGTCTAGTATTAGAGTCAAATTTCCATGAGGGAGTGGAAGAGTCAATGAGTTAAACATCCCAAGGAAATTTCGGATGTGACTCCAAATATCTGACAACCAATTTTTGTTTATGGTTTTATGGTGGAATTGTGGCGTACAAGTGAGAATTAACTACATAAGTAAGTTGCATGCAGGTAAAGTTTGGACTTTTAGCTGGTCCTCTCTCCCCCTGACAGTGAACCAGGCAGGTCCCCAATGTGTTGCCACATGTCCCCTCTCTCCCTTCCTCCCTCCGCCAGCAGTATCTAGCACCTGCTGATCCCTTGTGTTAGTGTTGAAAGTGTGAGAACCAATTTTTAGTTAAGTTCTTGTGTCAACACATTTGAACAGTTTTACGATTACTTTTAATTTATTAAGGAAGTCTTTAATTCCTCATGTTTTATAATGAAATCTTTGAAAGGAACCTGCATAGATTGTGATTAGAAACAAAATCGATTTGGCCATTTTAATTTAAGAGTGTTCTGTCTCAATTGTTTTGTCACCTTGCTAAAAGAAAGAAAAATCCATGCAAGATGACACTCTCTAATAAGGACTTTTCCACTGAGGGTCATATTTTCACGTGGCCCAATCTTTTAATTTATTTTGTAAATCTTGATTTAAAAGAATTGACATATAATAATCATACATATTTATGGGATGTATGGCAATTTTTAAAATACATATAGTGATCAGACCAGGGTAATTGATATAACCTATCATCTCAAATATTTGTCATTTCTTTGTATTGGGAACATTCAATATCCTCTTTCTAGCTACTTGACCAGTCATTTTTATTGTTTCTATGAAAAGGCTATTCCATATGGCGTATGCATACACAGATATGGCTTTGAAGGCAAGCACAAATTCCCAACTGCTAAGCCTATGGTGAAATGTATTTTAATTTATAACACAGTGAGTGTTGACCAGAAAAGACCATCAGGTCCACATGTCTACAGAGATTCTTTTAAGTGAACTGGGACACACATACATTAATTTTTAGATAGAGCATTAATATAATAGGATTTTAGAGCTGTAAGGAAAGTTGGATTTCTTTCAGCATTATCAATTTTTAAATTTTTATAAAATAGAAATGAATATGCCATTATAAAATTACCTCATATATTGGCCAACTGAATTTAATACTAAATATATTTAAAAATATATTAGAGCCAGGCTCGGTGGCTCAGCCTGTAATCCCGTGCCTTTGGGAGGCTGAGGTGAGTGAATTGCCTGAGCTTGCGGGTTCGAGACCCGCCTGGGCAGCGAGACCTCATCTCTACAATAAATCAAAAAATCAGCTGGGCGTGGTGGCGCATGCCTGTAATTCCGGCTACTCGGAAGGCTGAGACGGAAGGATCGCCGGAGCCCAGCAGGCCGAGGCTGCGGTGGCCGGGAGCGGCCACTGCACTCCAGTCTGGGCGACAGAGTGAGACTCCAACTCAAAAAAAAACAAACAAAAACAAAACAAAAACAAAAACAAAAATATATTAAATTTAACACTAAATATATATTATGTATATAATTTAAAAATGGAACTGGACACAGTGTCTCATGCTTGTAATTCCAGCACTTTGAGAGGCTGAGGCAGGAGGACTGCTTGAACCCAGGACATCAAGACTAATCTGGAAAACATAACAAGAACTCGTCTCTACAAAAAAAAAAAAAAAAAAAAAGGCGTGGTGGAGCACATCTATAGTTCCAGCTACTCAGGAGGATGAGGTGGAAGCTTCGATTGCCTGAGTCCAGAAGGCCAAAGCTGTAGTGAGCCATGATCGTGCTACTGCACTCCAGTCTGGGCGACAGAGTGAGACCCTGACTCAAACCTGCCCCCACAAAAAAATACCAACTGGTTACATAGTGGGTTTTGGAGTCCTGGGTTTGCATCCTAGCTATGCTATTTGCTTTGTAATATCAAGAAGTTACCCAAATTCTCTATGACTCAGTTTTCTTATCTGCAGAATGAGAAAATAGAAATACATCATAGAAATGTAAAAATTAGGCTTGGCATGGTGGTTCACACCTATAATCTCCGCACTTCAGGAGACCAAGGTGAGAGAATTGTCTGAGTCCACGGGTTTGAGGCCAGCCTGGACAACTTGGTGAGACCCCTCCATCTCTACAATAAGTCAAAAAATTAGCCAGGCATGGTGGCGTGTGCCTGGAAGGCTGAGGCAGAAGGATTGCCTGAGCCCAGCAGGTCAAGGCTGCGGTGGCCGGGAGTGTGCCACTGCCCTCCAGCCTTGATGACAGAGTGAGACTCCTATTAAAAAAAACAAAAAAACAGTAAAAAGTAAATGACAGAATGCAAAGGAAGCACTTAGCACAGTCTCTGACTTTGTAAGTATTCAACACACATCTGAATTATTATTTTTATTTGTATAATAAATCTGTGAGACAAATTATTTTTTTGAGGCAATGTGGTATGTATGTTCAAATAGTGTGGAAATATGCTTAAAGTTTCTATCTTTTCCGTTGATGCCAAAAGTAAAGAAATATATATTATATTATGTCTAAATAAATGGGTCGTCATAAACTGGAGGCTTAGTTGTGCTCACCGGACTGATGTGTAGTAACCTGATTATGATGATGTGACAACCATGCTGGAGCAAGGCCAGGGCTCACTGAGACAAAATCAAGTCTGAAGGTACCAGGCTTTCCACTCATATTATATACAGTGATTAAAACCTCTGGGTTACATTAATACCTAAGGTTTTTTTTTATTTACTTAAAATGAATCCATCTCTTTTCCTTTCAGTTTTTAAAAATAAGCCAGGGAGACTATTATAATCATTCTTCATAGAACACTGCATTGTAAAGACTTTTTGTGAATGTCCACAGCGTCCTTAGATGAGAATGAATCTATTTGAATAAAACCAGTAATCTGAAGGTAATTAAAGTAGTTTTGTAAGGTGCAATAAACATCCATTGTTGGGTCTACAGAGCATTAGTTTATGCTATTGTGAAGAAGATGTCTTTTTAGTCCCTGAGCTGTTTTGAAAAATTTCATAGCCCACAAGTCTGAAAAAAAACAAGGACAAGATAATGACTGAAGACACAATTAATCCCGATGCCATGGCATAGTACAAACTGTTACAACAATCAGAGAAAAACCTGCACAGGGGTTATAGAAAGAGAAGTTAATGCATAGTCATTGAAAAAATATAAAAGCTTAAATGTAGAATGCTAAACGGATGGAAAGAACAATAGCTGCAAAACTAAAATAGCATAAGCTAAGACATTATGTTGTAAAGAAGGGGCAAATGAATTTAAAATGTTTGCAGAATATATGAAATAAAACTTGTGATGTGTATGTGAAGATGAGATTGCATTTAGGTAAACACTTTTGGTTTTTTAGGGGTGACCTCGGTGTGTAGGCAAGATTTCAAAAGCCTATGCAGAACGTCACACATTCCTGACACAAAATTCTCACCCACCATGTAAAGGGGTTGCATGTTACAAGATGCTGGGAAGAAACCGCTTGTGTAGACTCTGAAGGCCAGCTTTTATCTGGCACCAACTTATTACTTTCAGCTCTTTCAAACTTCCCTCACAATGACCTTTGTTTATGAGGATAAACAACAATAAACAAGACTCTTCTGGGACGCACTCCTTCACTGATGGCCCGTAGATATCATACTTGATGTTGGAAGTTAAGTCTTAACTTTTAAATATGAAATATTCAGCTTCTCCACTCTGAAGGTGAAGGACCAAGCAGAGAGATTTCAGCAGTCTCTTCCCATTTCTTTCCCCCCCAAAAGAGATTCAGTCAGTACTTTAAGGAAAAACTCTTTTTTTTTTTTACCTCAGTGGGCATTTCACACAGAATTTTAAAATGAGACAATGGAGTATTCAGTTAGCCCCAGTGATCTCCTCCAGATTCCCGTGTGGGTATTTAATGCCTGCCATTTGAACTCACTGTAACTTCAGATACGTAAGAAGTATCTTCTTGCCCCTGCATTAAGTTTGGGTGGACGTATTTGGTTGGAGTTAGGCTCAGTTATAACAATTGTTCTCCAGTTTGTATGAAGTAGGCGTATTGATCCAAGTCAAGTATCTTCCCCTCATTCTCACCAACCACGCACAAAGTTTCGCACGTGGTGACAATTGCATTAATTCATATATCTTGGAGCACTTCTTTCCTTACCTATTTGTGTAGAGGTCATAGAAGCATCCACCGTTCCTTTTTGGCTGGGCACAGCGGTGAATTATAGAGCCTTTGGAAGACACAGACATTGGTCTTAAGGCAAATGAGGATGCTGCAGATGAATGACCTTAGGCTTGAAAATTCCTTTTGCATCATGCACGGAAATCATCTTCATACATGATACTTACACTTTTCAAAATGAGACTCTGTGGTTTCTCAGTCATGAGGAATTTTTCATCAAAGTAGCTGTGAATCTGAGCTATAGTTTTAATATTTTCTTCTACTGGAATAGAGTTGCCAGATTTAGTAACAGTCAACAAACATACAACAATAACAAAACAGAATATCCGGTTAAATCTGAACACCGGGTAAGCACATATATAATTTTTTAGTGTGAGGATATGTCATGCAACAGTGGGGACATACTTATACTAAAAATTATTCACTATTTATCCAAAAATTCAAGTTTAACCAAGCATCCTGTATTTTATCTGACAACCCTATCTTTGACCATTATGGATAACAGAAATTGGGTCTCTCTCTTTAGACTGGGTGCGATGGCTCATGCTTGAAACCTATAGGTTACATAGATTATATTTATGTAGAATCTAGAACATTTTCATCACCCCAGAAATTTTCCTTATGGCCCATTCCAATAACAGACAACTACCGATCTGATTTTCTTTCTTTTTTGTCACTGATTAGTTTTGCCTGTTCTAGAGCTGCAGGGAAATAGAATCACACGGCATGTACTCTTTTGTGTAAAGCTTCCTTCTTTCAGCATCATGTTTTTGAAATTCACCCATGTAGTGTGTATCTGTAGTTTTGTTTTTAATTGTTGAGCAGTGTTTACTTTTATGACTGAACCACAAAATGTTAAGCCATTCACCTGTTGGGGAACACTGGTGATGTTTCTGATTTGTAGCTATTGTAAATAAAGTGATCATGAACATTCCATATATGTATATATCCTCCCTTTCCCCTGCCTCCCACTAGTCCCCCACCTCTGGACAGATGGAACAGGAATGGAAACAACTCAGTCTGGGAAGTGTTTTACTAGGGTATGCTATTTTGGAAAATATTGGTTATCATATTGACTACCTACCAGCTTTGTTTTAGGTTCCAAATCTAGATTGGTTTTAGTTTTTCTCTTGGCTTCTTCTTACTTTGTTCTCAGAGCACACAGGACCTAGGTCCTCTCTAAAGTGATAGAACCAGTCTAGGACCCTCTGGATCCCAGGAACTCACTTAGAATAAGTCCTAATTCTATTCTGGATGTGAGGCACCCCTAGTAAGCTCTTTCTCATAGTCAAATAATATCATGAGGATGAATGTGCCACTGACTTACTCTTCCATTCACTGCACATGTATTTAGTGGATGCTGTATGCTGAGTCCTGAGAATACGAAGACGAATATGGTTTGGCTCCTGCTCTCAGAGACTTGTGAGGAAATAGACAAGACAAATGGCCATTTCAATACAGTGTGATAAATATTTGGTAGAGGTAAGTATAGGATGCTGTTGGGAGTACCTTACAAATGCCCTTGACCCAAAGTGGAGGACATCCAAGAACACTTTCCAGAGGATATGAAGACTAAACCATACAGTGAGAGACCCAGGAGCAGTTAAATAGGCAGGCTGGAGAGGGAAGTGTGATTTGGGCAGAGTGGCTTCTACAAAGTGCTGGGGGTGGGAGACTGTAAGTAGCTCCGAAGAGGGATAAGTGAGGCTAGAAAGAATGTGGGAAGCAGATATGACAAGTTTTTAGATTAAGCTGAAAGGTTTACTCTATATTATGCAAAGCTTCCGTGCACCTATATGTATACATGTGAGAAACAGGTCACAGACCACCCGTTATTTCTCTCTTTTTTCCTTCTCATTTTGTTTTCAGTGAGTTTTTTCCACATTGTTCAGTTTTGTTTTGTTTTTTTTTTTATAAACTGCAAAATGCCCCAGTTTGGTGCCTTAAGCATGTGTTTATTCTTCAAATAAGGTTCATGATTAGTGCAAAGTGTACAATTGATGATACTGCGTGAGACTTTTGAAAAAAAGAAAAGAAAAAGAAAAGAAAAAGAAAAGAAAGAAAAAGACTCAGTATCAGGCCATACTTGAAGGGAAATTTCAGAATATTTGCTAGAACTGGATAACTGCTGACCCTAGCATCCTTAAATTAACCTCTCAGGAAATGCAAGATTTATAAGTTGTGGGCTTTTTTTTTCTTTTGAAAAAGGTCTTAATAATTCAAAGAACTTTTTAATGATTTTAAAAGTGCATGTTAAGTACTTGATGGATTGGATCAATTCAGTCTTTGTAGTGCTGTGTGTTGACATCCTCCTCTCTACATATGGAAATTCGACAGATGTACAGAAACGCTACACAGGATGGGATGTTTCTTTATGGCATTTCCTTGTGCATTTCATTGGAGAAAAGAAATGTGTATATGCACTTTATAGTGAGTCATTAACTATAAAAACAAGCTTATTCACAAACCTGCTTTGATCTGGATTTCCTGTGATTTATCTTTTCTGTTTTAGCATGCACTGAATTCCTGATTGTCATTAACTCCCCAAATATTTACATCACTCCAGATAATCAATGCTTATCACAGTCAATACAGATGTTACAAGATCCTAGAAGAAAGATGGTGTCAGCATAATAACATTTTAATTATTATAGCATGTGCTTTCAACTGTATCTTTTGTTTATAGCATCAGCTAATGAAGCTACTGTATATATCTAATTCATAGAAAGTATTAAAATGATTGAACATGTAAATTATAGCTTTTCCCACCAAAGACTTGAAGTAATAGTGTGTAACTGCTTGAAGGTACTAATGCTTGTTTAATTAATTTAAATCATGCTGGTAAGGCTATATTTTCACTTTCTGTTCCCCTGAGCTTGTACTTTCTGTGGAGTGACTCAACTATTATGTAAAACAAATTTGCTTGTGGATGTTTTAATGATGCTAAATACCTGATTTGAAATAACATATCGATTATGTTAATAAAATCACAAGATGGGCTATTGTAAGGGAAACTTAATGCTTATTTTATTTATTTGGCAAAATTCTGTTTGGGTTGTAAATTTTTACTTTATTTTATTTATTTATTTATTTTTGAGTCCAAGTCTCACTGTGTTGCCCAGGCTGGAGTGCAGTGGCATGCTCACAGCCACTGCTGCCCACCTGCTGGACTCAGGTGATCTTTTCACTTCAGCCTTCCAAGTAGCTGGGACTACAGGTGTGCACCACCACACCTGGCTAATTTTTTGATTTGTTGTAGAGATGAGGTCTTATCAAGTTGCCCAGGCTGGTCTTGAACCCGTGGGCTCAGGCAATCCTCTCACCTTGGCCTCCCAAAGTGCTGGGATTACAGGTGTGAACTACTGCGCCTGGCCTACTTTATCTTATTTTAAATATGTAGAATACAATTCAGGATTAGGTGTACAAGTGGTTTGTAAATTTTATTTACAAGCATCATACACTTTATTTTTGTCTATGCTAACTATGAAATGCTGAAAAGTGCTGTGAAATCTGGGAAATACACTTTAGTTTCACAGTCACTATTTCTACAGAATTGTTAACTATTTTGGAGAATGAATAAGGGATCAGGTTGCTGGTGCAACACTGTCAGTAACATCTCAACCTTTCCTTATAAATGGCTCAGTTCTGCCAAGATGAGTTCACATTCGCTATGCTTATTGGAAGGACTGTGGGTTCACATCAAACTATTGCACCAAAGGCAACAGCACAAAAGTTATGCTGTGTGGAGGATGTGCTGGAAGGATCAGACACATCCATCTCCATCAGCTCATTTTCACTTGAAAGTTACATGTACAGCGAGGGTGAGAACTTGTTGATAATTAAAAGCGAGAGATCTGGCTTTCCTTCCCCCCCAGCTTTTTACAAGGAATATTTGCTTTGATACAATAAAATGCCCTTGTCCCTTCCCAGGTGTGGGGCGAGACAATTTGTGAACTATATTGTCAATAAAATAAGAGCTATCACAGAGACTCAACATTTTTTATGAAGCACTGGAAGAACTATTCCATAATATCCAGGCTATGGTTGTAATGAGAGGAGGCCTGTGATGCTAGCTAAGAGTCTCCTTTTTTTTTTTTTTAAGAATCTGCTGAAATAAGGGTTTATGGAAAGACACCATGACTGAGTTAGCAAACCTGGGTTCCATGCCCAGTACTTCTTCTGCTGAGGCTTCAGAAAAGTACCATCTCGAGAAAGGAGGGAGCTCTATCACGGGGAAAAACTATGAGGTATGTTTTACTTCCTAATGCCCCATTCTCTAAGGGCCTAACTTGGCTACAATCTCTCAACCAAATAGTTTGTAGATATTTTTCTTTTTCAGTTCAAGGTCTTCACTGAATATGCCGAGCCTCCCCACAAGGACTGGTGCATGAAGATCTGGAGTCAGTAAGGAGGATCATCTGGGGTCTCAATTTTAAAGACAATGTAGAGAACAGAAATCTTCCTCATGAGAAAATGTTATGGTGATGCAAGAAAGTCTGTGAAATGCTGAGAGGGCCATGAAAGCAGAACATCTTATAGTCTTAAAAAAGGGCTTGAGAATTTTATCCAGTTCATGTCTTCGACTTAAAACAAAACTAGATAGAAACCATTCTGGAAAAAATGTGTGTAACACTTGTTTAAGACAAAAAAAAAAAAAGAGGCAAAAATTACAGAGAAGCAAAAGTACTTTCCACATTCTTCCCAGCAGGCCATTCTATTCCTTAAAATATCATTATAAGCTGGGCTTGGTGGCTCAGCCTGTAATCCTAGCAATTTGGGAGGCTGAGGTGAGTGGATTGCCTGAGCCCGCGGGTTCAAGACCTGCCTGGGCAACTTGGCGAGACCTCATCTCTACAATAAATCAAAAAATTAGCCGGGTGTGGAAGCACGCGCCTGTAGTTCCAGCTACTTGGAAGGCTGAGGCGGAAGGATCCCTGGACCCCAGCAGGTAGAGGCTGCGGTGGCTGGGAGTGGCCACTGCACTCCAGTCTAGGTGACAGAGTGAGACTCCAAATCAAAAAAAAATAAATCATTATAACTGAATTCCTTTAATTACCTTACCCCAATCTAGAGTATGACATATAAATTTTATTTCTAAACTTTGCCATCTGTTTACACCATTTTGAACTTTGAACAAATAAAGAGATAATTTTGATAAAGTATGGGAAGTAAAATAAAAGAGGTAGGCATGAAATATTATGGAGAGTTATAGAGATTGGGTGTCTAAACCAGTTGGGTCCAGCACAGTGGCTAATGCCTGTTATCTCAGCACTTGGGTGACTGAGACAAGAGGATTGCTTGAGCCCAGGGATTCGAGACCAGCCTGGGCAACTTGGCAAGACCTTTTCTCTACAATAAATAAAAAAATTAACCAGGCGTGGTGGTGCACACCTGTGGTTCCAGCTACTTGGAGGGCTGAGGCTGAAGGATGCCTCAGCCCAGCTGGTTGAGGCAGTGGTAGCCATGAGTGTGCCACTGCACTCCAGGGCAACAGAATGAGATTCCGACTGAAAAAACAAAACAAAACAAAAACAAAACAGTTGGGAGCAGAAGTCTCAAGAAAGGCTTCCTGGGGGTGTGTTGATTGCTGGAGGATAAGAGGATTAAGCAGTGACTAGAGATAAGGCCTTTGTGGGCAGGGGCATATCTCAATGTCCAGGCTTTTCTAATGACATCCATTTATAGAAATCTTCCTTCCTTCCTTCCTTCCTTTCCTTCCTTTCTTCCTTCCTTCCTTCCTTCCTGTTTTTGAATTGAAGTCTCATTTCATTGCCCAGGCTGGACTGCAGTGGCATACGCACAGCCACCTCAGCATCAACCTGCTGGGTTCAGGTGATCCTTCCGCCTTAGCCTTCCAAGTAGCTGGAATTACAGGTGTGTGCTACCACACCCGGCATATTTTTTGATTTATTGTAGAGACAGTCTCAACAACTTGCCCAGGCTGGTCTTGAACCCCTGAACTCAGACAATCTTCTCGCCTTGGCCTCCCAAATTGCTGGGATTACAGACTGAGCTCTGTGCCCAGCCCATTTATAGAGATTTTTCAAGACCTAAACCAAAATGTGAATTTATTTTAAATATTATATGCTTTTTAGAATGAAAGAAAAAAGTTTTGATTCTTTGACAGAATTAAAATTCAAAAATTCGAGGTAACTGAAAGGTTATTTTTTTCTTGTATCAATCTTCGTTTTGTAGAACAACATTGCTGTATGCCATTTAAAGTGTTACTCATTGCTCTGTTTAATATTAGAACAGTAATTCAACAGTCAAAGGAATCTATGATGAATGAATCAATTAAAAAAAATGCAACTGTGCTTAGAGAGTCAACATTTTTAAAAAGAATCAATTCATGTAGAAATGCCCCGTTTTTCCTCAATATATATTCTGAACAAAGTTCTCAGGATTTACTAAATTTTTATTATTTTGGATTTATGTTAACTTGGAATTAATGCTACATTAATACTTGGGGAAGTTTTAAAAAATGAATGATAATGTTAATGATAAATTAACTGAAAATAATTTATTTTAATTAATTAAAATATTCTAAAATAATTGTTATTCCTTTAATTTAATTTAATTTAATTTATTTTGAATAAGGGTCTCACTCTGTCACTCAGGCTGGAGTGCAGTGGCACAATCACAAGTCACCATAGCCTCGACTTCCTGAGCTCATGCAATTCTTCCACCTCAGCCTCCCGAGTAGCTGGAACTACAGGTGCATGCTACCACACTCTGCTTTTGTTTTTTATAGAGGTGAGGTCTTACTATGTTCCTCAGGCTGGTCTCGAACTCTTAGGCTCAAACAATCTTCCTACCTCAACCTCCCAAAATGTTAGTATTATAGGTGTGAGCCACCATGCTTGGCTCCATATATTAAAGTTAGATCCTTCTAAGCATGAATTCCAATTGTGTTCTTTCCCAAAGATACAAACAGTGTTCTTCCAAATACTAAAGTTGCATTTTTGAACTATTTCATAACTTAAACTTTTCTGCAAATTGCATGTACCTTTCAATTTATTAATACTTTGCTCATTAGTCTAGTGAAATATGCAGGTTAATTTATTTCTTTACTAGATATGCAGAACAGACATGGTCTATATGCTATAAACCTCAAGATTTAGAAAACCAAATACGCATGGTTGCTCAAATCTGTAATTCCAGAACTATGGGAGGCTGTGGCAGAAGGATTGCTTGAGACCAGAAGTTTGAGACCAGCCTCAGTAACATAGCGAGACACTGTCTCCATTTTTTTTTTTTTGAGTTGCATCTCACTTTCTCAGTCAGCCTGGAGTGTAGTGGCACAATACAGCTCACTGTAGCGTCAACCTCCTAGGCTGTGCCTCGGCCTCCGGAGTAGCTGGGATTACAGGCACACCACCATGCATGGCTATTTTTTTTTTCCTACAGAGATGAGGTTTTACTAAGTTGCCCAGACTGGACTTGATCTCCTGGCCTCAAACCATCATCTTGCCTTGGTCTCCCAAAGTGCTAGGATTGTGGGCATGAGCCACTGTGCCAGGCCCACAGGGAGACACTGTATCTACAAAAAATAAAAATAAATGAGCTGAGTGTGGTGGTGTGTACCTGTAGCTTCAGTTACTCAGGAGGCTGAGGCTGGAGGTTCACTTGAGACCAGGAGGAGCTGGAGGTTGCAGTGAGCTATATCATGCCATGCATTCTAGCCTGGGAATTAAATTTAAAAATTAAAAAGAAAACCCAAATATGGGTTAGGGGCACATAGCTCCTCAGTGCAACTCCAGGGTGTACCATTCATATAACTACAATCTGAATGGTGACCAGTCCTTGGAGTTGCACAAAGTGCCTGCCCTGAAGTTTGGGATGTGGGGTTTGAAGAAGAATATTTTTGGCTGGACTCGGTGGCTCAGCCTGTAATCCCAGTGCTTTGGGAGGCCGAGGTGAGTGGATTGCCTGAGCCCGTGGGTTCGAGACCCGCCTGGGCAACTTGGCGAGACCTCATCTCTACAACAAATCAAAAATTAGCCAGGCGTGGTAGTGCATGCCTGTAGTTCCAGCTACTTGGAAGGCCGAGGCGGAAGGACTGCCAGAGCCCAGCAGGTCGAGGCTGCAGTGGCCGGGAGCAGCCACTGCACTCCAGTCTGGGTGACAGAGTCAGACTCCAACTCAAAAAAGAAAAAAAAAGAAAAGAAAAAGGATATTTTCTAAAATATAAACACCTTCACTCAATCAACTGTACCACCATTCCCGGCTAATTTTTTGATTTATTGTAGAGATGAGGTCTTGCCAAGTTGCCCAGGCTGGTCTCGAACTACTGGGCTCACGCAATTCTCTTGCCTTGGCTTCCCAAAGAGCTGGGATTACAGGTGTGAGCCACTGCACCCAGTTGAACTATTTTTTTAAAACCAACTTTGCAGTACTAATGTTCAAAGGTATTATTGGTCTAGTAGCTTTGACATCATAGACTGTCAGAATGATGGTTCATTTTCATGGATCTGAAAGAATAGGTGAGGAATTGAGACTGGGAGACAATTCTGATAAGAAACGAGGGACATGTACTCAAATTTCCTAGATTCTAGAGACGAAATGAGCACTCAACTGTTTTGCTCTCAAATTTATAAAATCCTGCTTTTCTTAATGATTCTATACCGTATTGTAATAATATGCTTGCTTATATGAGAGGAGAATAATAAATGCTTAATAAATGATAAACCTAGCATGCTGTTATTTAAAATAGAAGCTTTACATTAAGATACGTATACATCCATGTATACTGTATATGCATAAATGAGTATATATATTTTGAATTATGAATACGTTATAGTATCATTTCTGTCTATAGTACTAAGATCAAAGATATACTTTTTCCTCCTTTCTCTGCCTGTTTTTTCCCCCTTCTTGTTCTGCCTGGGTGACTGCAAGTATCCTCAACTTTGTAGAATACTAAAAGACTGGAAGATGATTTAGAAAACATGAGATTTGAATTCTTAAACTTTGGTTTGTTAGATGGAAAGAAAGCTCCAGACAGCCAGTCATTTTTATCATGTGGGCAGTGCTGAACCAGAAGCTAGTGCTTACATATGTTGAAAACAATCCTAAGATGTGTTAACCAGGCAATTTTGACATTGTATTTTTGCATCAGATCATAAAATGATTTCAGAGTGGCTTTTTTGAATAATCCATAGATATGTCAGTTCCCAAATTCTATTATTTGCTTCTTGGTGTGAAAAAATAATTATTTTATGGTTGCATGCTTTAATGATTTTTGATCACTTGTTCTTTATAGTTAGTTAAGAATAAAACCACTTCTCATCATTTAAAATGCCACGTGTATTTAACAATTTTGTTTTCCTTTGACATTGTGAAATGAAACCTACATTTTTTGGAATTACACACCAAATGATTATAAAAATGAAGTGTTAGAAATCAATTCAAATGCTAAATAAAAAGGACATCTTTGGCTCATTAAGTAAAAATATCTCATTTAATGAGCAGGAAAGCACTGGAGCACACTGAACCCTGACACAAAGCAAATTATTTAAGTGATAAATTATATTTTATGGGGAGTGTAAAAGTTAATAATACTCAGGGGCCTGGTAATAAATGCAGAGGTGTAACTAACTTCATCGACTGCTTTACTTACAAACATGCCATATGTACTTAGTTACTTGAGCTGACCATAAAAAGAACAGAAACCATGCAAGGATTCATTCAGCTACCTTAGTACGATTATTTTTCAGTGTATCTTTTGGATCACATCATTTTAAGAAATTCTTGTTCTTTTTCTTTCTGTCATTTGCAACATTCTGCTTCCTTCATTTTTGTTTTCACTTTTGGCCAAGTATTTGACCTTGTAGCAGTTAAGCTGCAGCCTGCTCCTTATCTCTCAGCAGGCCTCATAAAATCAGCCATGCATTCATCCTCTCTGGTGCCCCACAAATGACCTCAGACCTCACTTTGAGAGGACCAACTTGTCCTATGAAGAAATGGGCGGGTTAACTTTTGTCTTGGCACCTCCCTAGCTCTTTCCTAAACACACATTTCTCAGTAACGTTGAATAGAGCCATAAACGAATGTGGTCAATAAACTCCATCCATACTTTGCTAAGATCTGTTCAGCAATCTGTCCCCACGAGCAGGAGGGCTGAGAAGAGTTGAAGCGAATGTCTGGTTAATCACAGGTACACGCTGAGAAAGACGTTAAAGCAAAGAACTGCCTTTTATTTTTCAATTTCAATGACACATTTTTTTCTGCATTGATTCTGCTTAAAAATAATTTTTTTTTTTTTAATTGGAGTCTCACTTGGTCGCCCAGACCAGAGTGCAGTGGCTGCTCCTGGCCACCGCAGCCTCGACCCTCTGGGCTCCAGCGATCCTTCCGCCTCAGCCTTCCGAGTAGCCGGAACTACAGGCGCGCGCTACCACGCCCGGCTAATTTTTTGATTTATTGTAGAGATGAGGTCTCGCCAACTTGCCCAGGTGGGTCTTGAACCCGTGGACTCAGGCAATTCACTCACCTCGGCCTCCTGAAGCGCGGGATTGCAGGCTGAGCCACCAAGTTCAACCAAAAATAATTAAAAAAAATCTTTTTACTTGACTACTGTCTGGTTTTGAATTATGGGAAAATTCTAATGTTATATAATTTTGCTTCTCTTGAGGTTGATTTTAGATACAAATATAACTTATTGATGCTACTTGAATGATTTTTTTCTTTAGACTCGGCAAATGATATAGGTTTAGAAATTTTTTGTTTGTTCTTTGAGAAGGGCGTTTGGTTTGATGTCTAGACTGGTCTCAGAACTACTGGGCTCAAGTGATTCTCCTATCTCAGCCTTCTGAGTAGCTAGGATTACAGGTGTATGCCACTGTGCCTAATTAGAATCTTGATTCAAAGCTAATTTTAATCTGTGGGACTACTTTGAGGCTAGTTGCAGAGTGAGAAGCACCACATTTCCTTCATGCCAGAGCAAATATGATTTATGTGGTGTTTCACACCTCTGAGCTTTGCATATTCTATTTTCTCCAGCTGGACTGCTTTTCCTTTTTGTCCATTCAGCAAACTCCAATTGACATTTCAAACCAGCTCAGAGGTGAATTCTTCTGATCCTGACCCTTCTCCTTTTCTTCCTCTTCAGGTTGAACTGGTTATTCTTTCTTTGCTACTTGTTTGATATATTTATATTACTGTATTATTCTTCTCCTTGTATTATGCTTTATTCATATTTCCCGCTAGGCTGCAAGATTCATGAATATGGAAACCTTGCCTCGGCCACTGTTGGATAGCTAACATCTAGCACAGATAGTGGCCAATAGTGGTGGAGGAAGGAAGGGAGGATGGAGGGAAAGAAGGAAGAAAGAATAGAAGGAAGGAAAAAAGAAAGAAGAAAGGAAAAAGGGAAGGAAGGAAGAAGAGGAAAGGAAGGAAAGAAAAAAAGGAAGACCTTTCTAATCATATATGGCGCCTTTGTGCAAAGCTACCTCCTTAGGAAAAGATGTCCCTTTCTCTGGACTGATGGAGTCTTGGGCCAGGGTACACATATGGTTAGTGAAGAAGTGATTGGATTTCAGTCCTCATTCTTTCTCTCTTAACACTGAGGAAGAAGAGAATAAATAGGGAGAAAGAAAGAAACAGAAGGTGAGGAAAAGGGAGATAGGTTTGTCTTCATTCCTGGACTACAGACTCTCTAAGGGCAAGTTTGAGTTCCTAGAGCCAACCGGGCTCGGTGGCTCAGCCTGTAATCCGGCGCCTTTGGGAGGCTGAGGTGAGTGGATTGCCTGAGCCCGCGGGTTCGAGACCCGCCTGGGCAACTTGGCGAGACCTCATCTCTACAATAAATCAAAAATCAGCCGGGCGTGGTAGCGCGTGCCTGTCGTTCCAGCTACTTGGAAGATTGAGGCGGAAGGATCGCCGGAGCCCAGCAGGTCGAGGCTGCGGTGGCCGGGAGTGGCCACTGCACTCCAGTCTGGGCGACAGAGCGAGACTCCAACTCAAAAAAACCCAAAAAACGAGTTCCTAGAGCCTTAGAAGAGTGCCTAGCACATAGCAGCAACTCACACATTGATTGAATTGAATTATTGATGTGAGAGATTGTGCCAGGTTGCTTTATAATGTTCCAGCGAACTGGAATAGGAGAGATCACAAAGAAGGAGGATAGTTAGAAAATGGGGAGAGGTGAACATGGCAATGGGAGGAGAGTTTGGACACTGTTACTTACTGTTGGCTAGCACAAGAGAGTTGAGCTGAGTGGCCTAGAAACACTGCAGTGAGTGCCACAGATTGTTATAGTTTTGCAGAAACATTTTATTAATTTTTTCAGGTTGTTTTCTAGAGATAGACATTATTTATTATTCATCTCTCTCTTTTTTTTTTTTTTGAGTTGGAGTCTCACTCTGTCGCCCAGACTGGGGTGCAATGGCCGCTCCCGGCCACTGCAGCCTCGACCTGTCGGGCTCCGGCGATCCTTCCACCTCTGCCTTCCAAGCAGCTGGAATTACAGGCATGTGCTACCACGCCTGGCTGATTTTTTAATTTACTGTAGAGATGAGGTCTTGCTGCCCAGGCGGGCTCAGGCAAACCCGCGGGCTCAGGCAATCCACTCACCTCAGCCTCCCAAAGCGCGGGATTACAGGCTGAGCCACTGAGCCTGGCTATTATTCATATCTTTAAAAATCCTGGCGGCTTTTCTTCTTGAGAAACTTGTCCATGGCAGGTCTTTCTGCCACGAAACTTCCTTTTTCCTCCCCTTCTTCTCGCTAATAAACTGTTTTAAAACTTAAAAACAAAAACAAAAACAAATAAATATCCAAGAAGACCACAATAAACAAAATAGAGAATCAATTTCTGAAAAAAAATCTGCATATGATAAGATTCAGTTATCCTAAGGAGAGACATTCACATTTTAGACAGTTACTAACGGGAACTGGATTTATTGTTTAAGAATTTTAAGATTATCTTTTTTGACCCAAATTATAATCATCTTTAAAAGCAAATATATATAGAATTCATTTTGATAGTATAATCTGATCCTTTGAAAGTGATAATTAATCTACCACCAGAGTGCTAATTCCATCTTTACTACTTAAGATTCGAACTCAGAGACTGTAATGTGTTCTGGGTGAGATGACGTATGTAGTGTCCTTTGCACAGAGCTTGACATCTATTAGAATTATTACCACAACTACAGGGCAAAATATTTTATTTTTTTAATGTAATGCATACGTTTTTGTTTTTGGCCTATACAGTTTATTTTCCCTTGAAGAAGTGACTCTCTTTCACCCTCAGTTCTTGGGAGCTTGTCATGTCCCTTGACTACCATGGTGGACACTTCACAAAGCTAGCCCATCGAGAACTAACTGGTGTCGGTTCGGAACTCATGTGTGTGAAGCATTCCCTTTAGCTAGGGTTGCAAACTGGAGCTGCTGGTGACCGTTTTTTTTTTTTAACTTCACCCAGAAGATCTGCCTGAGAAACTTGCCATTGCCAAAGGTAGCAGAGCCCAGTGCTGTTGTGAGAGATTCTAAGTGATGATGATGAGCGTCTGGATCCAGTTCTGATTGAAGCTAGAGCTAGAAGCTAGAACTCTCTCTAGACTTTTCAATCTGTCAACTTAGAGTAAATTGGGTTTTCCCGAATTTGCAAATGAAAGAGTCTCAACTAATGATAATCTGATTAGTGTAATTCATAATAGAGTATTAGCAACAATAGATACCGCCCTCCACCATGCTTATTGACTATGGGAATGTTGGAGCTATCTCCATTTCATGTTGATGAATTTATCTTTAGCAAGTATCCTCCTTCTAGTTAAATTATAGACTCCTTAATGAAAAGGAAATTTAGCTATTCACAGTGATGATTTATCCAACGATTAGAGCGTATAGTTTTTTTTTTTTAATGAAAACATATTCATGTGTTTACTGGACATCTCCTGGGAAGCCACTCCAAGGAAAGGACTGCTTCTCACTCATTTTAGCACAGCTAACCCTGGTCACAGTGTCTGCCATGTCAAAAATGGTGACTGGACATTTGTTGATTTTTAACTGATTTGCCTGCCTCATAGGCGGAGTATAGGCCTGTCCTTCCTTCCTCCTTCCCTCCCTCTGAGAAAATTTTAAAAGATACTAAAAAGTACAAAGATTTATGTAAGAAGCAGCTATGTTTCCACCTCACAGTAACAATTAATATTTTGCCCTGTTTTTTTCCAGTCTTTTAAAATCTTTCCCCTTCGATCTCCTCCGTTTTTTCCTCCAACCCCTTCTTCTAGGCCGTAGCGGTCATCACTTTAGTGTGTATGCTTCCTGCTTATTTACTATAACCATGCATGCTACTACACATCTATTAGCAATATATATAATTGCTTTATATGTGTGTTTAATAAGTTACATTCATGGTCTTGCTATACATATTGTCCAACACATATTTTAAAATTAACACTGTGCTTTTGTGAACTATCCATTTTGATCCTTTTCGACTGTAATATATTTATTTGAATTAATTCACTATGTTTCATTTATCTTTTGATGGACACTATCTTCTGTGTCTATGACAGACTTTTATAAACCTGTTTTCACAAAAAATTCATTACACTGTGTTTAAAATGTATAATCATTGCAATTTAAATTTCCAAATGAAATCACTGGGAGACAATTAGAAAAATTATATGAAACAGAAGTTCTGTATGATTAGTTATACTGGATGCAGTTTTCTTATTCTGCTTCTTGGGTATATTAACTGTCTATGGATGCACATATATCTTTACCTTACTCTTTCTTTTAAAATGCTTGTCTCTGACTCATTAGGAAAGAATGAAATGACCATTTGCTCTGCTTTCATTGACCTCTTTGTTGTATTTTGAACACCCAGGCACATCCCACCTCAGAGCCCTTGCACCTGCTGTTCCCTCTGCCTGAACTGCATCTCCAGATCTCCACCATCCTCATCTCCTTAAGGTCTCTGCTCAGATATCATTATCTCAGCAAGGCCTACCCTGACTACCCAATTTAAAATCAAACTCTTTCCTCTCTTCCAAATGCCTCCCCCGCATTTTTTTTTTTTTGCTGTCTTTTTCTGTACAACACTGACTGTCTTTCATACTACATATTCTGATTTTTAATTTGTTTATTGTTTAACTTCTCAGTAAGGTTTAGGCTCACGAAAGTAGGAATTTCATCTGTCTTATTTTTACCATTGCTGTGTCCTCTGTGTCTGGAACAATGAATGGTCTATAAAATGCTTGATAGTGTGTTGAATGAATACATAAAAGGTAGAAAATATGAAAAATGCAGAAAATGTAATGTAGAAGATAGAAAAGCTCTCATACCAACTAACTCCAGTCAGGATGGCCATCTTCAATAATTCAAAAAACAACAGATGCCGGAGAGAATTCAGGGGAAAGGGAACACTTCTACACAGTTGGTGGGAGTGTTAACTAGTACAACCTCTGTGGAAAACAGTGTGGTAATTCCTAAAAAATCTAAAAATCGTCCTTCTATATGACCCAGCAATCCTCCTTCTGGGAATATATCCAGAGGAACTCAAATCATTTTATAAAAAAGATACCTGCACACATAAGTTGATTGCAGCACTATTCACAATAGCAAAAACATGGAACCAACTGTGCTGCCCATTGAAACTGGACTAGATGAACAAAATGTGGTACATATACACAATGGAATACTACACAGCCATAAAGAAAGATAAATTATGAGCTTCACAGCAACTTGAATGGATTTAGAGTTTATACTACTCAGTGATCTATCATAGAAACAGAACTGAGTAATACACGTTCTCACTCATAAGCAGACCCTGAACATTTATTATAATACTATAAGAAAGGGATCAACAGTAACGAGAAACTGCCTGGCGAGTGGGGGCATTTCACATCAAGGGTACATGATCTCAAACCAGGCAAAGTGGGGACCAGAGGGAGACCCAAAGTTTACCTGTAAAATGATGACTTATCTAACTAATCCTGAATTGTATCCCACATCTTTCAAATAAATAAATTTTAAAAACCTGCATCAGTAGAAAATGTATAATGTAAAATAATAATAATAATAAGAAAATCTCTCATAAGCCTACTGCTGAGAAGTAACACTTTGTTATATTCACTTTTAATGTTTATAGATGTTTATTTTTTACTTAGTTGAGATTATGTAGCAAGCATGTAGGATTTTTGAAAAAAATGCATCCTATTGTTTTAGTTTGATATGATAAGCAAATCTAAAGTTATTGGACTTAGTTCAAGCCCTCATATTCCCTCATATTGATATATTGTGAGTTCCACTATAAATCCCTATTAGTTGGGCTTTTTAGGTCATTTTAAATTTTTGATTTTGTAAGTGACACTATGATGCATGTCATTGTTGATAAACATTCATCTGTTTCATAGTTTTAAAAACAATATATTTGTAGAAGTAGAATTACTGCATTTGAGTAAATAATGAATATTGCCAGGAACTTTCCCCCAGAGAGATATTGATTACTCTAGTATCCATGCTATATGAAAATGTTCATTTAATTTCATTCTTTTCATTGGCATTTTTCTTTCTTTCTTTCTTTTTTTTTTTGAGTTGGAGTCTCACTCTGTTGCCCAGGCTGGAGTGCAGTGGATGATCACAGCCACCACAGCCTCGATCCTTCTGCCTCAGTTTTCCAAGTAGGTGGAACTACAGGTGCGTGCTACCACGCCTGACTACTTTTTCTGATTGATTTTAGAGACAAGGTCTCACCAATTTGCCCAGGCTGGTCTTGAACCCCTGGGCTTAGGCAATCCTCTAGCCTCGGTCTCCCAAAGTGCTGGAATTACAGACTTGAGCCACTGCGCCTGGCCTGATATTTTTAAATAAGATGAATGGGCTGGGCTTGGTGGCTCAGCCTGTAATCCCAGCACTTTGGGAGGCTGAGAAGAACAGATCGCCTGAGCTCACGGGTTCGAGACCAGCCCGGGCAACTTGGCGAGACCTCGTCTCTACAGTAAATAAAAAATTAGTCAGGTATGGTAGCGCTCGCCTGTAGTTCCAGCTATTTGGAAGACTGAGGTGGAAGGATTGCTGGAGCCCAGTAGGTCGACACTGGGGTAGCCGTGAGTGTGCCAGTGCACTCCCACCCGGGCAACAGAGTGAGACTCCAACTTAAATAAATAAATAAATGAATAAATAAATAAATAAACACACAAATAAGTAAATAAATAGGTAAATAAAAATAAAGTGAATGTGCTATTTTGATAGAGAAAAAGTAGTTATCTTGTTTTATTTGCATTTCTTTGTCAGACAAGAAGAAGGAGGAGGAGGAGGAGTAGAAGAAGACGAAAAAGAGGAGGAGGAGCAGCAGGAAGAGAAGTCTGTTTCTGCTGTTGGAAGTCATGAGAGGAAGAATGGCAATGGAGAGAAGAGGGTCTGGGGATGAGGTACTTGTCTCAGTATCCCTCACTTTCAGTCAAGAGAAAGGAGATAGTTTGTTAGGTCCAGAGGAGTTCTGAGGAAAAAAATGTGTTGAATTTCACATGTGAAATTGGAAGAAGATTCTGTTTTGCAGAATGCCTCAGCACCAAACTTAGTATGCCCACACCAGAGGAAAAGCAAAAAAGGTAAAATGGCCCTGTAGTGAAAGAACGCATGGTGGGCTGCTTTACCTCTAGACTGAATGCCACAGTCAGACTTCGGGGAGACTGCAGCTTCAGCAAGAGTGGAGGGAGTCAAAGCCAGCTTGGCAGGGAGAGCACCCTGTCTCAAGTAGGAGCTCACAGTATGGATGTAGCAGTAGCTGGACTCAAGAAGTATTTAGGTTACAGGAAACAGCAGAATTTTCTGGTGAGGAAGGAGGAGAGAAGGGTAGAAAGGCATCAGGAATTGTCTCCCTATTTCTGGCACAAGTAATTGAGTAAATGATAATGCCATTTACTAAGATATAGAATATTAGAAGGAGAAAAACTTCTGGAATATTGGAATCCAGAACTGACTTGTGTTCACATCAAGTATGAAGTGCCCATAAAATATCCAAGTGAGTGTGGGCTTCAGAAGAGATATCTGCACTGGAAATACATATTTAGAAGCTACTGACCTATCTGTAGTAAATGAAGGCATGGGAGTAGATGAGAAGGTCTGGAAAGAGAGTGGAGAATGAGGAGGAGCCTTAGAACTGAGTCTAAAGGAACTCCAACAGTTAAATTAGTGGGAGAAAGGAAGGCAAAAGAGTGTGTGTGGGGGGGGGGGCGTGGGTGAGGGAGGGCCAAAGGATTGGATAAAAGCTATGAGGCTATGATGTCAGCATTTGTCATAATACTATAAGAAAGAGATTATCACTCATATAATGGACCTTGAACATCCAATGTAATGCTATAAGAAAATGACTGACAGTACTGGGAAACTATGGGGGGGGAGGGAGATGGGATTAACAGTCGCAAATATCTGTCTGGGGACGGGGAAACACCTCTTATCAACAGGGCGCCTGAATGAAATGTAATTGTACACCTAACCCTTAACTGTACCCCACAAAATCATAATAAAAAATATTGATTAAA
Organism: Cephalopachus bancanus; assembly: GCA_027257055.1. Taxonomy (NCBI): domain Eukaryota; kingdom Metazoa; phylum Chordata; class Mammalia; order Primates; family Tarsiidae; genus Cephalopachus; species Cephalopachus bancanus. The sequence continues at coordinate 143,924 of JAPVLO010000241.1, forward strand.
AAAAAAGAAAGAAAAAGAGATTGGCAGTAGCTGGAAACTGCTGGGGGTTTTGAGGGGGGTGGGGCACACAACATTAATAAGGATACCTGATCTCAAACCAGGCAAAGTGGGGACCAAAGGGAGGCCCACATTTCACCTGTACGATGACCACTTATCTACCTAATCCTGAATTGTACCCCACATCTTTCAAATAAAAAAAAAGAGATCTGAAAGAAGCTTGTTTAAAAGAGAAGGGAATGGTGAGCTATTGAAATTTCGAGGTGGTGGTGTGCTCTGCCCAGATTCCCTTTACCAGGAGATTACATCTATGCTTCTGTGGAAAACAATTTTTTTGCAGCTATCTATCAATTGTCCATCTATCTATCTGTCTGTCTGTCTATCTATCTATCTATCTATCTATTCTCTTTCCTTTTATATACATTTTACTGATAGGAAGGATACAATTTACCAATAATAATAAAACATTCAACACTCTTTATTCTATATAATCAGTTTTCATAGAATCCTTTCTCTCCAACTTTTGTATTCATAGCCTACATATATATCCAAATCCAAATGGTGAATAAATGCAGTTATTAAATAAATGCTGGTTGATTTTTTAAAATATTAGTGAAATCTAAAATAATTATTATTCCTTTAATCTAACTTAATTTAATTTAGTTATTTATTTTGAGTCTCACTCTGTCGCCCAGTCTGGAGTCAGTGGCACAATCACAGCTCATCGCCGCCTCAGCCTCCTGGGAGCATGCAATCCTTTCACCTCAGCCTCCCAAGTAGCTGGCACTATAGGCATATGCCACCATGCCCAGATAATTTATTATAAGCTTTTTGTAGAGACGAGGTTTTGCTATGTTTCTCAGGCTGGTCTTCTCCTGGGCTGAAGCAATCTACCTACCTCAGCTTCCCAAAGTGCTGTGATTACAGACAGGCATGAGCCACCATGGCTGGCCTCCATTAACTTTTTAGATGATCAACAAAACAATAAACTAGGTCCCAGTTTTTAGGGCTTATCTGTTTCCATGACATAAATATTCTCATCATGCCTGACATCAAGCTACCAATGTGATGTCACTGAATCGAGAGTTGGAAAGAGGATACTCATTGGTGTATCATCATTTAGTGTTTCTACCTAATGAATACAATAGATGCAATTAATTTCAAAGACATGGGTAAAATATAGCAAAATAATTAGGAAGTGATGAGTTTTGATTATTTATTACTTTTGTTTTTAATATATACTTTATTTACTTATAAATTTATATACCTGTAAATTAATTTTTAATAATGGCTATTTTAAACAACCAGCTTTCAAAATTTGGGGAAATTTAAAATGGACTCTTGCTAGCTGTACAAACCAGCCTCAGTATACTACTGTCCCTCATTCCACCCTGTTTCCTACAGCTAATGACTGACTGATATGGAGGGAGAAAAGCCCACCTCTCTTCCCTCTATGGGGTGATTCATAGCACCCCCTGTGGATTTGGTTGAAGCTAATCTCAAGGTAGCATGACATTCTTGCTTAGATTTTTTTTCTCTCTGCTCTATGATGCTTCTCTCACTCCCTTCTCCTGAGACTACTCCATGAATAAATCATTTGTACAAAAATACTCATCTCAGGCGTTGCTTCTGGGAAGTCCGAATCACCTTATTAAGAATACTTTTAGTAAGTCCGGAGCGGTGGCTCATGCCTGTAATCCCAGCACTTTGGAAGACAAAGGCGAGAGAATTGCCTGAACCCAGGGTTTGAAACCAACCCCAGCAACTTGTCGAGACCTCGTCTCTACAATGAATCAAAAAAATTAGCTGATCATGGCGGCGCATGCCTGTGGTTCCAGCTACTTAGAAGGCTGAGGAGGAAGGATCACCTGCGCCCAGCAGGTCAACACTGCAGTGGCTGTGAGTGTGCTACTGCACTCCAGCCTGGGCGACAGAGTGAGACTCCGACTCAAAAAAACAAAAACAAAAAAACCAAACTTTTGGTAGAATGGAAACCCAATTAAAATGATTGAGAAGAAATCCTAAAGTGAGGAAATGAAGACAGACAGTGAACACAAAATATCTGAGAAGAACAAATGCAACTGACTAAGAAGGTAAGTAGAATGTGGGTAAACTACAAAGCTGGCTGATGTTGCTGGACCGGCAAGTAAAAATCAGAGTGTGGCGGGAGAGGAGGCATTGAAATCAGTCCTTAGACCTTCCTCCCCTAGCCTTTCATTCTCTTTCTTAGCTTCAGGGCATTTGTCCCATTTTCTAATTGTATTTTCATTTGTGTGTTTACAAATAATAACTGGCTTTTCCTCAACCGATTAAAAGCTCCCTGAAATGCAGGCATCTTGTTTTTTATTCTCAATTGAACCACTAGTGCCAAAAAACATTTGTACAAAAATACTCATCTCAGGCGTTGCTTCTGGGAAGTCCGAATCATCTTATTAAGAATACTTTTAGTAAGTCCGGAGCGGTGGCTCACGCCTGTAATCCCAGCACTTTAGAATAGCATTTATTAAATGAATGAATAAAAAATGAATAGCACATAGAAGGGCAGATGGATTAACACAAGTTTACATGTTTTTGGTTTAGCATATTCAAATGAGTTCTTCGATGTAAAGCAAATTAAAACTAAGAGAAACAGTTGTTCATATTTACCTACATATTTACTTTTTCTGATACTCTTCACTTTGCAGAGAGCTAAATTCCCATGATGCATCATTCTCCTTCTGCTTGAAGTGCTTCCTTTAACATTTTTACAGTGCATGTTCGCTGATATCAAACTCTCTCAGCTGTTCCTTATCTAAATACTATCATAATTTAGTCTTCTTTTACATGTCAGGAAAATATGCCTCTTGTTTAATAAAAAAATTCCCATACTACATTTCCATTTTTATTATTAAGCCTATAAATGTGGAGAAAAAGAAAGATTCTACATAAAAATATAACTGCAGTTATCTTTAGATGAGGGAATTATAACGAATTTTTTTGCTTCTTTTTGCTCACCTAATTTGTTTCATTTTGTCATATTCTTCTTTTCTTATTATGGTAAAATATACATGGCATCATTATTTATCATGTTAACCATTTATAAATGTACAATTTAGTGGCATGAAATGCATTCACAGTATTGTGTAATCATTACTACTATCTATACCCAAACCATTTTCATCATCCCCAACAAAAACTCTGTACTCATTAAACAATAATTCCCACTGCCGTCCTTCTCCCAACTTCTGGTACTCTATTCTATTTTTTATCTTTACGAATTTGCTTATTCTAGGAAGCTCCTGTTAGTGGAATTATGCAATATTTGTCTTTCTGTGTCTGGTTTATTTCACTTAGCATAATGTTCTCAAGGTCCATCCATGTTGTAACATATATCTAAGTTTTATTTCTTATTATGGCTGAATAATAATCTATTATGTGTACATACACACACATACACACACCATATTTTGTTTATCCAAATGCCTGTTGACGGATTCTTGGGTTGTTTCCACCTTTTGACCTTTGTGAATAATACTGCTATGAACCTGGGTGTACAAATATCTGTTTGCGTCTCTGCCTTGAATTCTTTTGAATATGTGCCTAGGAGTGAAAATGCTGGCATATGTGACAATTCTATGTTTAACCTTTTGAGAAACCACTAGGCTGTTTTGTCAGCAGCAGCATCATTTTATTTTATTTTATTATTTTTTATTTTTTTATTTTTTGAGTTGGAGTCTCACTTTGTCGCCCAGACTGGAAAGCAGTGGCACACTCCCGGCCACTGCAACCTCGACCTGCTAGGCCAGCAATCATTCCTCCTCAGGCTTCCAAGTAGCTGGAACTACAGGTGCACGCTACCACACCCGGCTAATTTTTTGATTTATTGTAGAGATGAGGTCTTGCCAAGTTGCCCAGGCGGGTCCCGAACCCGCGGGCTCAGGCAATCCACTCACCTCAGCCTTCCAAAGCACGAGATTACAGGTTGAGCCACCGAGCCCGGTTAGCAGCATCATTTTAAATTACCACCAGCAATGCACAAGAATTCCAATTTCTCTACATTCTTGCCAAAATGTATTTTTTTTTTTTTTAGAAAGCAGGATTTATTGAGAGGACTGAAAACCTCCCACAGTGGGAGGGGACCTGAAGGGGTTGCCTGCCAAAATGTATTTTTTTTTTATTACAGCTATCCTAGTAGGTGGGAAATGGTATATCATTGTGATTTTAATTTGCATTTTCCTATGATTAATGATGCTGAGCGTCTGTGCTTATTGGTCATTTGCATATTTTCTTTGGAGAAATGTCGATTCAAGTTGTCTATTTTTGAAGCTTTTTGCTGTTCAACAGTTTTAAAAGGTCTTTGTATAGTAATATCAATCCCTTATCAGGTATGTAATTTGCAAATATTTTCTCTCATTTAGTGGGTTGTGTTTTCTTGATAGTGTCTCCTGATGCACAAAAGTTCTTAATTTTGACGAAGTTGAGTGTATTTAATTGTTCTTTTGGAGTTATTCCAATAAATTAAGTTCCTACCAAATTCAATGTCATAAAAATTTTCTCTATAGCCTTTATTGGAGAGTTTTATTTCTAGATATAGATTTCTAGGTTGACTTTTAAAAAAATATTGTTTCATTATCTTCTAGTTTGCATTATTCTGATGAGAAGTTGGGATTAGTTTTATACTTGTTATCCTGTAAATAATGTCTTTCTGTCTCTGCTTTGAAGATATTCTCTTATTACTGGTTTTCAGCAATTTGTGATTTGCCTCAGTGTGGTTTTCTTTTTGAAATCCTATTTGGGTTTCACTGAGATTTAGGAGTCTGTAGATTTGTAGTGCTAATCAAATTAGGAGAAAAAAAATTCTGTCATTATTCTGTCATATATTTTGTTTCCCCCTCCTTTTTTTCTGGAATCTCAATTACATGCAGGCATACCTCAAAGATAGTGCAGATTTGGCTCCAGATCACTATGATAAAGCAAATATCATGATAAAACAAGTCACACAAACTATTTGGTTTCCCAGTGCATATAACGGTTATTCAGATAGACTATACTCTACTATAGTTTATTAAGTGTGCAACAGTATTATGTCTAAAAAAGCACATATCTTATTAAAATATTTATTGCTAAAATGTATTAACAATCATCTGAGTCTTCAATGAGTCATAATCTTTTCATGGTAGATGGTCTTGCCTCGATGTTGATGGCTGCTAACTGATCAGGGTAGTGGTTGCTGAAGATTAGGGTGGCTGTGGCAATTTCTCAGAATAAGACAGCCAACCATGAGGTTTGCCACATCGACTGACTTTTACTTTCAGCATAGATTCTTCTGTAGCATGCCATGCTGTTTGATAACACTTTATTCACAGAAGAACTACAATAAAAAAATCAGCCGGGCGTGGTAGCGCATGCCTGTAATTCCGGCTACTGGGAAGGCTGAGGCGGAAGGATCGCTGGAGTCCAGCAGGCGAGGCTGTGGTGGCCGGGAGTGGCCGCTGCACTCCAGTCTGGGCGACAGAGTGAGACTCCAACTCAAAAAAAAAAAAAAAAAATTGGAGTCAATCCTCGTAAAGCCTCCTACTGCTTCATCAATTAAGTTTATGGAATTTTCTAAATCCTTTGTTGTCATTTCAACAACATTCACAACATCTTCTCCAGGAGTAGATTCTGTCTCAAGAGACTACTTTCCTTGCTCATTCATAAGAAACAACACCTCATCCATTTAAGTTTTATCATGAGATTGTAGCAACTCAGTCACATCTTTAGGTTTCACTTCGAATTCTAGTTCTCTTGCTCTTTCTACCACATCTGCAGTAAATTCCCTCACAGAAGTCTTGAAGCCCTTACAGTAAGCCATAGGATTGGAATCAACTTCTTCTAAACTCCTGCTAACATTGATATTTCAACCTCCTATCATGAATCATGAATGTACTTGATAGTATTTAGAATTTTTTTCCAGAAGATTTTCAATTTACTTTGCTCGGATCTACCAGAGGAATCACTAATCTTATGAAGAGTATTTCTTTAAGAAGACTTGAAAGTCAAAATTACTTCTTAATCCAGGTGTTGCAGAATGAATGTTGTGCCATTAGGCATGAAAACAACATTAATCTCCATTTGATCTCTTAGGTAACTGGGTGCATGGTCAATAAACAGTAATAGTTTGAAATAAATCTTTTTTCTAAGGAGTAATTCTCAACAGTAGCCTCAAAATATTTGGTGAACGCTGCTGTAAACAGATGTGGTGTTACCCAGGCCTTGTTGTTTCATTTACAGAGCACAGGCAGAATTGATTTAGCATAAGTTTGAAGGACCCTAGGATCTTCAGAATGGTAAATGAACATTAATTTCAACTTAAAGTCACAGCTGCATTAACCCCTAACAAGAGAACCTGCTCGTCCTTTGAAGCTTTGAAGGGAAGCATTGACTTTTCTTTAGCTATGAAAGGTGTAGATGCCATCTTCTTCCAACAGAAGCTGTTTTGTATGCATTGAAAATCTGTTGTTTAGTGTAGCCACCTTCATAGTGATCTTAGCTAGATCTTCTGGATAACTTGCTGCAGCCTCTACATTAGCATTTACTGCTTATTTTATGTTATGGAGATGACTTCCTTCTTTAAACCTAATGAACCATACACAGTAGTAACATCAAATAATCACTGATCATAGATCACCATAACAGATATAACAATAATGATAAAGTTTGAAATAGTGTGAGAATTACCAAAATGTGGTAGAAAGACGGGATTTGAACACATGCTTTTGAAAAATGATGCTGATAGACTTGCTTGACACAGGGTTGCCACAAATCTTCTATTTGTAACAAACACAATATCTGCAAAGCACAATAAGGTACAATAAAATGAGACATGCCTATATATATTAAACCACTTAATATTGTAATACATGTCATTAAGGGATTGTTAAGTATTTTTCTAGTCTTTTTATTTTCTGTGACACAGTTTTAATAGAGTTTACTGCTGTGTCCTTAAATTTACTAATTTTTTCTTATGCAATGTCTAATCTGCTGTTTAGCCTATCTAGTTAATCTTTTAAGATATTTTCATTTTTAATCACTTTAAGGTGTATTTGGTTCTCTCTTATATCTTTTATTTCTCTCCTTGTTATATTCATGTTTTCTTTTAAATCCTTGAGAGTATGTATAATAGCTGTTTTAATGTCCTTGCCTGTTGATTTCATCGTCTTTGACATTTGAGGGTCTGCTTTTATTGACTGACTTTCTCCTGGTTACAGATTATAATCTTCTGCATCATTGTATATCTAATAATTTTTATTGGATGCAGGACATCGTAAATGTTGTTTATTTAGTACTTAATTTGTGTCTTCCTTTAAATAACGTTAAATCTTGTCTTGGCAGGTTATTGCAGTTCAATTTGATTCTGTTCTTCTTTGGTTCTGTCTCCTTCAAACTCCAGACACATAAGCCTTTCTAAACCCTGTTTTCTATCCCTTCAACTCAAGAACCACTACAATCTGCTTGAGTTCCCCGTTTCTGCACTACAATCCAAAAATAATTCCTAGATAAAATGCTGGTGCAATCATAGGATTTATTATCTTTGCTTCTTTTCCCTCAGGGACTTGATCTTCTGCTTTCTGTTGTCCAACGTCTGAAAACAGTTTCATACATTGTCCAGTTTTCTAATTTTTTACAGTGAAAGGCAAGTCTTTTTCCAGTTACTCTATCAGGACTTTAAGCAGAACTAGGTTCTTCAGTTTGGAAAATATAAATTCCTTGAGAAGAGTCTCAAACTGTCATGGTCAATCTACATATTGCAGAGACATTTTAGGTATGTAAATTATTGTTTTTGTCTTACATAGCTATGTATTTGTGCTATCCAGTGCAGAGGACTCCAGCCAGCCATGTGTGGGCTATTGAGCACTGGGGCAACTGAGGAACTGAATTTTTAATTGTATAATTTTAACTAACTTAAATTTGAATATTCACATGTGGCTAATGGCTACCATAGTGAACAGTAGAGTGCTATAGCAATTATATTTTTATTATAGCTTATATATAATATGCGATAATATTTATTATATTATTACAAGGAAGAACTTGTAAGTTAGCAATATAATTACATATTAATATGCCTATCAACTTTCTATTGTAGATTTGAAAGTACTACATGTAGAAAAGATATCTGAATACACTGTATATAAAATAAGAAAAAACATATTTTAGATATTGAATGTGATGAAGTCTTGTTAATACATACAGAGGGTCTTGAATTAGAGAAAGAACTGAGTTATGTTTCTTTGACACATGGAGCTATGGGCATCCATATTGGTTTTTTTTTTTTTTTTTTTGAGTTGAAGTCTCACTCTGTCGCCCAGAATGGGGTGCAGTGGCCGCTCCCGGCCACCACAGCCTCGGCCTGCTGGGCTCTGGCTCAGCCTTCCAAGTAGCCGGCACTACAGGCTCAAGCTACCACGCTAATTTTTTGATTTATTGTAGAGATGAGGTCTCGCCAAGTTGCCCAGGTGGGTCTCGAACCCGCGGGCTCAGGCAGTCCACTCACTTCGGCCTCCCAAACCATGGGATTACAGGTTAAGCCACCGAGCCCGGCCTGCATCCATATATTTTTAAGAGTAGTTAATGGTCCCTAGGGATTATTTTTTATTCTGCCGCTGATTTGTGCATCTCCGTCTTGTCCTACTTTTTCCACCTAAAATAAATACTTTTAGGCTAAACTAAGTTACTGTAAACCACATAGGAAAAATGGAGAGAATTTGTGATATGTTAAGAAGCCATATTTAGAAGGTATCACCTGGGGGAGGAGGATGTCCTCTTTGTCATTTTATTCTTCTTAAAAATCAGTTTTCTTTTTTTTTAACTTTTAAGTTTTTATTTTAAAGTTGTGGAGTACAATTCGGGGTTAGGTATACAAATGTTCATTATGCAGGTACTCTCCTTGTTGATGAGGTGTGACCCCCTTCCCCAGGCAGATTCCCATTACTGCCAATCCCACCTCCCTGCTCCCCTCCCCCGCAGTTTCCTGGCACTGCCAATCCTTTGCTTATAGTTAAAAATCAGTTTTCAAATAAAATAATTTCAATAACATATATGAGTAAGATTGAATAATATTTTCAATAAATTCCATATATCTCACTTATTCCTTTTATTAGTCCTATGAGGAAATTAGAGTTATTATTTCTGCTTTGTAGATGTGACTGTTGTGCCTTCAGATAATTTAAGTGACTTGCTCTTGGTCACTGAGGATTTGAACCCAAACATTTTAAATCATTGCTTATTTATTCTCCCAATATGCAAGTTATAGTAGTTAATGAAGTCATTTGATTTTTAAAATCAATAACTGGTTCTTTCAACATTTATAGAACATCATGATTTCAAGCTTTGTGGCCTCACCTTTATAATTTTTATGCTTCAAATGGGAGAAAGCTTCGATTCTTGTCAACTGTTTAAAATTAATGGTACACTCATATTTTATTTAATAAATATTAATGCTAGATTTGGCAGAGGGCAGGGGGCTATTTTAGACCTTTACTGTAAAGAGGATCATTATCACAACCCCAAATTTGATTTCTAGAGTGCTTATTTATCAATATTTATTAGACACTTGGGTTGGTTCTAATTATGCTTCCTGGTTCATCCTGCAGAACACCTTTCAGGCAGTGTCGCTTCGGCTAAGTGTATTCCAGAGTGCACTTATTTGGCAGTTTTGTCCTTCATCAAAGGTTTGTTCCATCTTTGAGAAATAACTTGACTGTTGTTTTTGCCATCAGCACATGATACAATAGAAATCCTAAATCAATAACACATTTTATTCTTACGCAATTGATGCATAACAACCTTCTTCACAACGAGGTTTAATGTGTTGTAAATTAATTATCTGGAATGAATACAGGGTCAATGGACCTTGGTACGACCAGTATGGGATGTTAAAGTGTTCCATTTCTTCCTCCACTTCTCAGCATGCTCACTGGTTTTTTGGATGCATGTCAGTTGTGCGGTCTTCTGCAATCAACTCCCTTAAGAGTAGTTAATACCCTCGAGGGATTGATTGATAGGAAAAAATTTGCTTTACTATAAATTTGTTAAACATTTTCTGCCTTCCAGGCAAAAAGGGGATAATTTCATTTGTAATACACCCAGTGGCACTTTTTTTCCCTAAAAAAACAAAAAAGAAGATTTATTTGGAATTTAGAATTTCCAAAGTGAATAACATTTTCTTTTAATTTATAGTTTCTGAAAAGATTTGTGCAAGCATATGTAGGTTTTATTATCTATGCTTCTCTTTGGAAAGGAGACCAATAGTTTATTTTCTAGAATTCAGTTCAAAATGATAACTTTATCTATCCCATAATCTAAATGTGGATATGATGGCAATCCCATTTCAAATGATACAAAATCAGGTACGGTAAAGTGGATTTTCCATCAGAAGCAGAGCAATTAAAAAGCAGGAATTCACTAAGTTTTAAAGTACTCAATTTTCTATTTTCTTTAAAATAAGAATAGGAGAGGCAAACTCCATTATAGTTTCGAGGGGAGCTCTGCTATTAGTAGCTATAGAAACAAGGTAACTAGGTAGTGAATGAGAGAAAAAGAGGGAGAGACGCGGGAGGGAGAGAGAAATAGAATACGAATAGAGGAAAGAAAACCACAAACCTAACTGTTAACACTTAAATGCTAATATGATTTAGGAACTGTAAATTGGCCAATATCTTTGCTAGTTTGTCAGAATGAACTCTTCATTGTTAATGCCTAGTTTCTCTGGGATGTAGGCCTCTGATGTAGGACCCACACACAACGAATACAGCCATCTTCAAAGAAAAGGTAGTGAAGAATAGAGATATAAATACACAAGCGCCAAATTGCAGGAAGCACATTGGGGTCAGCTTTGAGATTTTTTTTGTGGAAGTCTTTTCCCTTTTGTCAAGTTAAGGGATGGAGACTGGAACCAAATCTACTTTACTTCCCTTGACAACAAGGTCAACACCACTTGTAAATCCGATCTCCTCCCACTGCAGCTGTGAGTGTCAAAGGTGGAAAGCTCAGTGGGACACTGAAATCATACAAGACCGAGCACATTTTCCAAACTCCAACTTGCCACATGCCTGGTGGAAATGCCTCTGATCTTAGTTTAAGTTCCCCAGGAATAGTTTCAGCTTAGAGTTTATCCCCACATCTGTCCTGGGTCATCAGAGTGTATTACATTGTCGCTTGATATTTAGAAACAAACACCCTAACAACCAAGTTGGATGTTCTACATGAGGCAGCCTTTCGAGTCAAGAGAGTGTTTCTTCTTGCTATTCAAAAGCCTTAGGACTTTGCAGGTATCAAATATAACGTCTGTGCCTCTATATCTGAGAGATAAATTATGAGATGTCCCAACAGATACAAAGGCAACAACCCAAGCTTTCACAAAAGGGAGGCACAATTTTTGGTTACTTAACAGAATAATGAGTAGTTTAGTGTGTGTGCCAAATAGTAACCATTGTACCAAGGCAACCAAATAATTTCAGTTTGAAATGATACATACTAAGCAATAATATCATGTAATAATGGTTAATAGCTGTTAATTTACCTGTTTTTGTAAATAAAGGTTTATTGACACAGCCACACTTATTCATTTCCATATTATCTATGTCTGCATTACCAATGCCATGACAGGTTGAATTTTTGTGATATAGGCTGTATGACCTGCAAAACTGAAAATATTTACTATCTAGCCTTTTAATGAAAATGTTTGATGATTTCTTTAAGAGTGTGGGTTTTTGAGTCACAGCGTCTGTATTTGAATTCATTTACTAACTGTGGTACTTGGATCAGATATTAATTATGCCCAGTTTCCTAATCTAGAAAATGGTATACAAATAACAACTTTTTAGAGTGCTGTGGAAATTACATGAGTTAAATATGTATTATATTAAGAGTCGACCTGGGATAAAGTAATCAGTCCTCTTTGGCTGCTCCCAGGCTCTTAGACTTCCAAGAAAGGGTTCTAGATCCCTGTTAAAATTATATTTTATTTTTATTATGCAGAGAAAAACTTTATTTTTTCTAAGAATATTAAGTATGTAGGTACCAAGACTCTTATTTCTTAAAAAGTACACATAATCAGCTTATTCCTAGTAGACAGAGGAGGCTAAAAGATCATCAGTCGCCCATGGGATTTTCATTGATTATTTTACATTTCTAGTGTTGCTCAGATATTGATACTAAATTCGGTTCACAAAAAATTCACTCATTAGTTCTTAAAATACCCCAGTAAGAGTGGCAGAAGCAGATGGCAATCATTCTACCTGGCAGAGGTACAAGATGAGGCAGACACAAGAAATGTGGCCAATGGACTACTAATTCTGAGAGAGTCAGGCCCATGTCTTTGAACTCTTAACTTTGTGTTCTTTCAAAGTAGAAGTCAGCATCCTACCACAGTGGAGACCAAGAAATCACAGGGAATACTGTTCAACAGCCCTTGTCTAGTTGTACTAGAAAATATTGCCTGGTTGATAAAGTACATTTCCCATGGTTTGATGCTCCTTCTCCTTCCTAATGCCGCCTCTCCTTGTTGCCCTGGGCTGTTCCCAAGTCCCTAAAGCATTACATCCTCAGATCTGGCTGTTTGCAAAATGACTAGTGTTCCAAAAAATCTTTCTTCAGATCACTTCACCAGTCCCATAGCAAACCTTCTCTCAGTTTCAGATCTGTCTACATTAAGCCAGAAATTGAGCTGATCAAAGTAAATCCTTCTCAAGGAATATTTGTACTTTAAAAGAAGAATCTTTGATGCAAATGGAACTCTAATCAAGACTGGGTGCGGTGGCTCAAGCCTGTAATCCCAGCACTTTGGGAGGCCAAGGTGAGAGGATTGTCTGAGTCCAGGGGTTCAAGTCCAGTCTGCACAACTTGGTGAGATCTCGTCTCTGCAATAAACCAAAAAATTAATTGGATGTCGTGGTTCACACCTGTAGTTCCGGCTACTTGGAAAGCTGAGGTGGAAGGATTGCCTGAGTCCAGCAGGTAGAGGTTGTGGTGGCCGTGAGTGTGCCACTGCACTCCAGCCTGGGTGACAGAGTGAGACTCCAACTATAAAAAAAAACACAAAAACTCTAATCAGTGAAGCATTTCTAAGTAAAGGGACCTTCGTTGTGCCTCTTGCTTTCTCAGGTTGAACTCCCTCCTCCTCCAATGCCAGTAGTTAGCATTTTAACACCCCTGTCCATTCTGAAAGATTGCCAATCTTGCATTAGACTAGATTGCATTGTATCATCTCATTAAAAAATATATCACAAAACACCACTCTCCCTGTGCAGTAATCAAATATAATGATATATTGGTTTTAAGCCCACAAAAGGCACAGAACTGTGCCTAACTGTCTTAAATACATCAGCGTGGATCTAAAGAATATCATGTGAAGAGCACAAAGCGGTAAAATCTATGATGAATTCCCTTTCTACTCCCCTCTAGGTTTGGAAATTTCCTTTTTGTTGGAGAATCTAGAGTCTGGTTTTTGCTGGGAATCTGGAATGTTTGCACTTAGTGGTTCTTTCAAAAGGATTATAATTTAACCTATCACTTAAAAATTTAAACCTTTATTGAGACGCTTTTAGATAATTTCAACTTGTCTTGAGGTAGAGGGAAATCTACACATTACTTTCCATAACGTATTCTGGATGATGCTAGGTACATCATTTTTCTAATCTGTTTTTAATAACATCAACAAATGCTAGAATCTAGAATTTAAAGAGCTCCTTTTTTCCTGAGAGTTTAATTTTCTCAAAATGTATTATATTTTTTTAAAACACCAATGCAGTCTAAAGGGAATGTCCTTTATGTTCATCATTTTAGAGGAGAAGTTTAGTCTCGAAGTGACTGACTTACCTAAGGCCAACCATTTTTAGGATATGAACCTGGGATGGCGACTCAGGCTCCTTCCACCTCCGACCAGTTCTCCATTGTGCAACTTGCTATTTCAGTGGTGACCTGGGAGTGCTACTGTGCAACATGCTATTTCAATGGTGACCTGGGAGTGCCCCTGTGCACTTGCTATTTCAATGGTGACCTGGGAGTGCTACTGTGGCACCATGCTGTGAGTTCACATGGGAACCATTTTATTTATTTATTTGTTTGTTTATGTATGTATGTATGTATTTATTTATTTTTTGAGTTGGAGTCTCACTCCACCTCCCAGACTGGAGTGCATCCCACTGCAGCCTCGACCCACTGGGCTCCGACGATCCTTCCGCCTCCGCCTTCCAAGTTGCTGGAACTACAGGCGCTTGCTATCATATCCGGATAGTTTTTTGATTTATTGTAGAGACGAGGTCTCCCCAAGTTGCCCAGGCGGGTCTTGAACCCACGGGCTCTGGCAATCCACTCACCTCAGCCTCCCAAGGCGCGGGATTACAGGCTGAGCCACTGAGCCCGGCTGGGAATCATTTTAAAAGAAATTATTTAGTTTAACAGCTAAGCCCTTTGGGTTTGGTCACAGATGAAACAACTTTACACTGAATGGTGAGAGGAAAGGGTCACAACTCCAGGGGAAGTCCTCATCCTCAATGACCTGCTCTGAGCAAGTTTCAGACAACCTTACGTCCATGTGGAAGGGCATCTTTCTTCACCTCATACATAAAATGAAGACCACAGTGTCAATTTGAGCGAACACAGAATGTCTGAATTAAGACTCTCTTGGGCATTATGATTAGATGTAAATTCCCTGAGCAAGGTGCACATATTTAACTTATTATTATTGTGTTTGAGTTGGAGTCTAACTCTGCTGACTGGCTGGGGTGCAGTGGCATGCTCACGGCCACCTCAGCGTTGACCTGCTGGACTCCGGTGATCCTTCTGCCTCAGCCTCCCAAGTAGCTGGAGCCACAGGCGTGTGCTACCATACCCGGTTAATTATTTTTAAATTTATTGTAGAGACGAGGTCTTGCCAAGTTGCCCAGGCTGGTCTTGAACCCGTGGGCTCAGGCAATCCACTCACTCGGTCTCCCAAAGTGCTGGGGTTATAGGCTGAGCCTCCAAGCCCGACTCACACGTTTGGTTTTTAAAATCTGGAATAGGAAGGTAGTTTTCTTTGAAAGAGCAATCAACACTTGGAAAAATCCACAATGGAAATGGTGAGAAGTCAACATTCTCTGCCCACTACCTATGCCATCTACTAAGAACTTTCATTTCCAATGGCTTTGATTTTATCTCTGGAAGATGAGCACAGTTTCCTTAACACATGGTCTCTATCACACACCCACCATGCACCATCCTGAAATGATTCTGGGAAACAAGGTCATTTCCTGAGTTTGGTCACCATGTGGCTGCTTGTTGGTTTGAGTGAATCTGGCATCTCTGCCTGGGTTAAGAGCATAGCTTAACAGCTGAAATAGGTATTTCCCAGTTCCAACTCACCGAGACCTGTTTTCCTGGGTGTCATTGGCTTAAGTTGGCAACTATGTAAAATGTAAAATGAAAATAAAAATATGTTAAAATTATCCGGAGAAAAAAGAAGAACTTTTCTGGGTGGCTCAAATCAGTTCTTTCTATGTACATATAGTTTTTTCATGATGTGTTAATGTCATCCTTACATTAGAGATGCTTTCTTGATGATGAAATGTAATGTGACATACTGTGTCACAAGCAAAATGCTTCAAATAAAGAAAAGATGTAATAAAAGAGGAATTTACTTTGGGACAGAATCCGATGGGCAGACTTTTTGCATGGTGTGGTTATCAGGGATGATGTGAGGAGAGGGGCTCTGAGATGATGTAAAAGGAAAAATATTGCATTTTTTTGAAGAATAGCTAATGGCTACTGTTCTCATCATTTTGAATGTAGTTCTGATTAATTGTTCTATTTTTTTTTTTTTTTGAGTTGGAGTTTCACTCTGTTGCCCAGCCTCGACCTGCTGGGCTCCGGCGATCCTTCCTCCTTAGCCTTCCAAGTAGCTGGAACTACAGGCGCGCACTGCCGCACTCGGCTAATTTTTGATTTATTGTAGAGATGAGGTCTCGCCAAGTTGCCCAGGCGGGTCTCGAACCCACAGGCTCAGGCAATCCACTCACCTCAGCCTCCCAAAGTGCTGGGATTACAGGCTGAGCCACCGAGCCCGGCTGATTAATTTTTCTTTTTCTTTCTCTGGGTATGATAGTGATTCACGCCAAGGCATCAGTAGCAGGCAAAACAGGAGGAAGCAAGTAGAAACTCGGAGTCCATTCATGGGATGATCAGTGCCGGAACAATTGAAGGATGGTGTACTGAGCAAAACTCTTGGGTGGCTTTGGAAATGTATGTTAAAGTTTTTTATAAAAGAGAAGGGAAAGAACTCTGTAATGTTAGAGAAATGTTTTCTCAAAATTTAAAAACTAAAGCTTCCCTTTATTCTTCTGTTTTCTTTCTCATCTTTTGATTATTCCTAGTTCACAGTGAGTAAACTGAAAATGTTGGGACTTATGTGGCTTAACTAAGGTCACAGAACTGGAATTCAGGAGGAAGCCTATTTCTGAAAACTCTCACTTTATAGTAAGGACCTTGTTGGACCAGGGAGGTAAGAGTTTGAGGGGAGGAAGAGGGCCACATAACACAAACAAGATACATTACGGGACAAGATGGAGGGGGAATGAACCAATTTCAGAGGCCATGGGAAGGTAAGCTTCGGAGAACAGAGGCTTGAAGTTTCTTGGAAATTTTCCAATCCCCTACAACCCTCTGCAAATAAAGCAAATTATTTGCAAAAGCAGTAGAAATGCTTATAGCAGAAAATATGAACTATTTAAGGAGAAAATTAATTTCAAGGGAATCTGTTAATAGCAAAGTTAATAGCACTGATTTTTTATTTATTGAATTTAAAAACTACAGCTTCCCCTTATTCTGCTGTGTTCTGATGAGTCCTAACATTAGGCTAGTGTTAGATTTGAAAAATACAAACAAACACATTACTTTTCAGGTATTTTCCCACTTAAATATACAATATATTTTCTTTCTATTTGTCCTGTATTATTTCTCTTTTTTTCTGTTTTAGGTGATTACTAAACTGGAATGAAGACATTATATGGAATTTCCACATTCTTTTTCCTCTTTTCCCCTCCTTTAACTATGTACTATCCTGAGATGCAGTATTATTAAATATATCCATGAAATTTCTTTAGGCATTTTGCGCGATTCATTTATATAGAAAATATAGCATGTAGTATACACATCCCTCAAAATAAATGATTTACACTTTTTGTTACATGAAATAAAAAATCAACATTTTTCTTTAATAATCCATGTCTTCCCAGATAAAGGGGGCCTAGCAAAAATATATATAGGAAATGGGAAATTCATTAACCTGATCACAAGTCTACATTAAATGGTATATGTAACTGCAGGCTGTTTTTCATCAAAAGCTCTGCTTTCCTAAGTTCTGTTCTAACAGTAATTGGTAAATGATATAACCACTATAGCTGGATCTCTACATCTTCAATGTTATAAAATGTCTCAATTAGTTGGTATAATTGTTAATAAACCTAAATCTAAAGTGTGCCTTATTAATTGAGATTGAGAAAATTTTACTTTACAATATTTCTTACACTGTATGTCATGAACCATACACTGTTCGAACTGTTTTAGAAGAGAACCATAAACAAAATATGCAGGTAACTTAGGCTTATATCTAGGTATGACTAAAAAATTAGTGACATCTGTGGGTGATGGAAGCTTGTTTGTATTGTGTTCAGTACAAAAGAGACAATCTGTTCGTGCTGGATCTGAAGAGGAAATTGTTAGAGGACTAAAGTTCTGTCCCGTGCATTTTGGTTCAAAATGGGAAAAAAATTTTAAAAAGTTAAAATATTAAAATAAATTCACTTATGTCTAGCTATTGAATACTTTCTTATTTTATCTTTATCTTTCTTTTCTTTGGCTTGCTGACTAGGCCCAGAGGGAAGAAAACATCTGTCTGCAGTCGATTCAAATGGAAGGCTCTGGCAGGTGCTGCAGACCTGCCCTTGACCCAGTCCCAGGAGCTGCTTCTAGCTGGGAACTTTGTTGGAGGCAGCTGGAGGAGTCTAGTGAGAAATGGTCCCCGCAGCTCAGTGAGAAAATGGTCCATTTTGGATCTTTTCATGTTTAAAAGTGCCTATCAATTTAAAAGCATTTAGAAGAGAGTGAGTCTAAACTGGTACTTCTGAGAAGAGAGAAATTAAATTCTTTGACTCTTCACACTAACTGCCGTAGGTTCTCCTTTGGAACTTTCACTCCTTTGTTTTCTTTGTCTTTCCTCCTTCCCTCATCTCTTTTACCTCACTTCCTTTCCTGCATAGACTCATGCCTATCAGTTATGATACAGTTTGTAAAGTATCTGTGAGCATTGATTCATTTACCAACACTGCTTAAAGCAAAACTTATCTTTGCTCTTAGTGAACTGTTGACAAGTGTTTTTCATAATCCATTTTGCGTATCTCCTATGTTCCATATTCCCCATGGAGAATAGGATGAGAACTAAGTCTGATCAAGGAAACCAGTGGAAAGGGGAAAGAATGTCAGTAATCTCTAGAGGGGAGCTAGAAAGTTCTGTGGCCACATGGGTCTTCCTGAAGTCAGGTAGTCACTCAGAGGTCACTGAGCACAGGAGTGACAGTAGCATTAGGTGATATTGCCTACGTCTGTAGATAGATCTATGTGATACTAAAGAGATTACTTCTTGGAGGTGTTTACGTTTTTAAATGAGTTGAGACAAGAATTCTACATTCTTGCATGCATTTTTATATAGATGATCAAGCATCATAATTACAATGTAGATTTTAGAAGTAACATAAAAGCAATAAAAAACAGTCTAATAAATTAATTTAATTTGCTGGGTGCAGTGGTTCAAGCCTGTAATCCCAGCATTTTGAGGCTGAAGCAAGAGGATTGCCTGAGCTCAGGGGTTTGAGACCAGCCTGAGCAGCATGGTGAGACCTTGTCTCTGTAGTAAATCAAAAAATTAGCCGGGCATGGTGGCACTTGCCTGTGGTTCCAGCTACTTGGAAGGCTGAGACAGAAGGAATGCCTGATCCCTGCAGGTGAAGGCTGCGGTGGCTGTGAATGTGCTATTGCACTGCAGCCTGGAGTAAGACTCTGACTTAAAAAAGATATTGATTTAATTATACAGAAGTCTATAGATATAGTTCTTTTTGTAAAGAAAAGAAATTTATTTCTCATATTGCTGGATCTGGAAAGTCCAAGAGCATGACTCTGGCAACAAATATAGTCCTTTAGTTGGTCATTGTTTTAAGTGAATAAATAAGAGTGTTTTATTTTCTCCTATTCATTTAGCAAACATTTATTGAGCACCTGTTGTGAACAGACAGTGTATTACATACTGCAGATACAACAGTAAACAAGACAGACAAGGACCCTGGTTTAACTGAACTTATATTTCAGTTGTGTATGTTGGAGGGGAGAGAAAGCAGCCAAGAACTATGAAGGGTCTGAGATTTCACTACAGTTTCATGACTTCTGTATTAGAGACAAGGTGCAGTTTATTATTCACAGCAATGCAGTAGCCAAGTAGTCATTGTTTTCCTTGTGCTGGTTTCCTGAATCTCAGTTCCCAAAGGGCAATGTGAAGAGGACTGAGAAACACCTGCATGTGCAGTAAATTGTGTTACAGAGTGGGGCCTTAAGCTTAGGGAACCCAAAGTTTTATAATGGGCAGTAAGCATACCGGTCCTTTGCTTTTAGGGAGACACTAATTCTCTTCCTGTCTGTAAGTAATTTGCCTTTTGTCCTGTTTTTAATTTTAAAATTTATTCACTATGCAGACATTCTTGAAAAGATTGCAGTTGTCTCTGCTTGTAAGATATGCAGAAAGAGCACTCTCCAATAGTGGCTAGTAAGGAAAGAGTCATATTGATACTTAAACAGTTATGTGAACAATGAAGTGGATCAAACTTGGACAAATCTCAATTTTGACTTGTGATTTCCATCAGTGATGTTGGCTCCCAGCATGAGCTTCAGCAGTCTTATTATAGTGGACTTTGTATCACCTGGTGGACTGACCCAGTGCCATGTGACAATGTGAATCAGAATTCACATTTCCATGCTGTTTCTCACCAGCTGTGTTCATTGTGCTGATGGCATAGATTCTCTAAATTTGTTTCCTATGAAATAGGAATATGGGAATAACAAAACCTAGCTTATTAAACTTTAATTATTGAAGGATTAAATAAATAACATCTACAAAATACTTAGCATAAAGTCTGGATATAATAAGCATTCAATAAATGGTAGATATTTTTACTTACTGAGTGTATCCTAGGTGTCATAGATTTTACTTACATAATTTAATTTAATTCTCACAGCAATACTGTAATGTACTATCTTCATTTTGTAAAGCAGGAAATGGAGACTCAGAGATTTATATGAGATTACTACCTAATAAGTAGTAGAGCCACAATTCTAACACAGGTCAACGAGTGTCAAAGCCCACATCATGTACTACCCAGCAGAGTTTAATGGTTAAGTCCTTGTATTTCCCAGTCAATTTTTCTGGTTCAAAATCTACTTCTGCCATTTATTATTTGAACAAAATCCTTCATCTGAAAAATGGGAATAATAATAGTACCTACCAGATAAGGTGGTTATCAGGATTAAATGAAATAATTTCTTGCATAGTCCAGGATAAATAGTAACAAAAACACTCATATTGATGTTATTAATATTAGTTTTTATTACTATTACCATGCCAGTAACACAGAAACAACATTACTTATTCAAGATGAGCATTTACCTTCATGAAAACCTAGGCTTCAATGTTAATCCTTCTGTGATATAAATTTTCTGTAAGCTGTGTATTAGACTATTTCTGAGGAATAATACACTGATGATAAATATGGTGAGTGTTTGCTACATCACCTTATATTTGATTAAATAAAAAAGGAAAACAATGTCAAATCAGTATAAAGGTGAGTTTGCTTTTCTATTCTCTTTTCCATTTCCCCCATACTTTTGGTAAAATATGCAAAACTATATTGACGCAAGCAATTAGATAAAACTTCACTTAATTTACTTTAGTTCCTTATACACATTTGTTGTATGGATTAACTTACCCTACATACATTTTATACAGTATATCACATTTATTTCAGAGAAAAAATTAGGAACATGACTTTTCTTTAATCCTTCCTAGTGAATATTTATCAATGAAGTCCACCATTTAAGTATTAATTTCAATAAAAATAGCATTGAGGACAAGTCAATGGTACTAAGAAAAATTACCTTCGTTGTTTTTTAGCTTCTAGAGACAAACTGCTCTGTGTAAGGCTGTACCAAATCTCAAAAGCAATACGGTATAGTGGGAAAGGCCAAAGACTCTGGAGTCACATGCCTGGGATTGAATCCCAGCTCAGGTACTTACTAGTTGTATGAACATGGACAAGCCACTGAAACTATCAGAAGAGTTGTTGGGGAGGGGAGTTGAATGAAGTAATAAAGTTGGAAGCAGTTGAAAAAGTTCCTGGTACACAGTAATTCTACACAGGTGTCAGCTATTGCTATGACTATTCTCTTAGCTACCTGACATATGATTCATCTCTCATACCTTGATCCTCGGGGTATATAGGGACTGGGGGCCAGTGCTCTGAGATGTGGCTGCAGGAAACCCTAGAAGTACTGCCTTCAAGAAGACTTCACTCACTGCTCTGACAGCTGTTTTGATTAGTTTTGTTAGAAGGCCTGGTATTGCCAAATGCTTTGTGAAAATATGCTAAAGAAAGATCTTCAAAGTATGTTTTCTTTTCCCAATATTCCTTGTCCATACAGATGAATTATTTCTCACTTTCGTAGCAGTTACCTATGATCAACTACACTGTTTATATGGATTGACTACTTCAGGTGACGTAAGAATTCACTTTTTAAGCAACTTACAGCATTGTACTCAATGCTGGTCATTTACCTTTTTATTTCTGAATAAAAACATAAATTCCAGGGCCACCAGTATTTGAGGCTGAATGCTCTTTTATCCCCTGCACTTTTGTGTTCGTCTTACGTATTTACTTGATAACAGAGGCTAATCTACTGATTCCAGACCCGCTCCCATTCTCCCTACCACACACCACCTCAGCCCAGCCCTGGTGGCTCTGCCTTTGCCAGTTTCCTCCTCCTTATGTCATTGTTCATGCTTAGATATTTTCTTAGGCCTCCCTTAAGTGTGACTACATTTACTCTCAATGCACCTCCACCCTTTTCTGACTTTTTCTGTAGAATTACTGGAAAATTCTCACTACCTTATTCTTTGAGTTAACAATGGGAAAGCATAACCCCTTTAATTAAAAAAAGTCATTTTTTTGGGAAGGGGAATAGGTGATTGCATGCCAATAATTAAAAGGACACTGTAAGGAAAAAGCAGAAAAGGCTGAAAACTTGTTGAAAGCCATATTCTTCAAGAGAGAGTAATAGTAAAACATTATGGGAGTACCACAGGAAAAAATTAAGGCAAAAGGATACATTTTCCCCCAACCATTCTGATGATGAATGATTAAGATAAACTAATGTATCCCTAAGTGCTAAGCTGTTTAAAGCACTCTCTCCCTCCCCAGAAGACATCGATTCTGCCTCTAGGGTATTCATACTAAATGGAAATTTCGGTGGAAGGAGTCCCTTCACTCAACTCTCCTGGGAAAGACTGGTGCTAAAACAAGAAGAAAAATGACTTGACCATTCAGGAAAAAACCCAGAAACGAAAGTGAATTTGACCTTGTGTCCATGAGATACAGAACTGATTTTCCCAGGTTTATTTCCCCACAGTCGGTTATAGTTATTTAAATAATAATTAACATGCTTATTAAACCCCTAAAGAGATGTACCTGTTGTTTTTATTCTCTTTCTTTCTTCCCTTTCTTCCTTCCTTCCCTCCTCCTTCCCCTTCCCTTCTCCCTCCTTCTCTCCCTCCCTCCTTCCTTCCTTGTTTCCTTCCTTCTCCTTCCTTCCTTCCTTCCTTCCTTCCTTCCTTCCTTCCTTCCTTCCTTCCTTCCTTTCTTTTTCTTTCCCTCTTTCTCTCTTTCTTTCCAGTCAAGGTCTCACTCTATCACCCAAACTAGAGTGCAGTGGCATGAGCATGGTTCACCACAGCCTTGACCACCAGGGCTCAGGCAATTCTTCTGCTCAGCCTCCCTATTAGCTGGGACTACAGGTACACAACACTATATACCGGGTCAATTTTTTTTGTGGAGATGAGGTTTTACTTTGTTGCCCAGGCTGGTCTCAAAGTCCTGGGATCAAGTGGTCCTCCCAGCTCAGCCTCCTAGAGTGCTGGGATTGCAGGTGTGAACCACTACACCCAGTCATTGATGCTTTCTTTTTTTTTTTTTTTTTTTTGAGTTGGAGTCTCACTCTGTCGCTCAGACTGGGGTGTCCTGGCACGCTCCCGGCCACCGTAGCCTCGACCTGCTGGGCTCTGGCGATCCTTCCGCCTCAGCCTTCCGAGTAGCCGGAATTACAAGCGCGCGCTATCACGCCCGGCTGATTTTTTGATTTATTGTAGAGATGAGGTCTCGCCTGCCCAGGCGGATCTCGAACCCGCGGGCTCAGGCAATCCACACACCTCAGCCTTCCAAAGGCGTGGGATTACAGGCTGAGCCACCGAGCCCGGCTGATGCTTTCTTTTTAATAGCAATAAATATGTGGAGAATTTCAGGTTGTACCAAAAATCATGTGTTGGCTGACTAGATCCATTTGCTGAATTTGTGGCCCAAATTAGTGTGGCATACTTAGCAAAAGCTTGTGTAATCACACTGTATCTCTGAAACAGTCCCCCGGTCCCAGGTCAGCCAGAGCAATTATTAAAACACCCAATGGTCAAACAAACACATCTTTGCTAGCAGATTATTTTACTTTATTTTTGTTTTTAAATTTTAGATTCAAGGAGTATATGTGCAGGTTTGTTATATGAGTATATTGCATGATGGTAAGGTTTAGGCTTCTGTTGCAGCTGTCACCCCAGGTGGTAAGCGTGCTACCCAAGGGGTGCTTTTTCAACCCTTACCCCATTTTAGGAGTCTGTAGTGTTGTTTTTGCTTTCTCATACTATGTATTTTTTTCCCCATTTAAATTTTAGATTCAAGGGGGGTACAGGTGCATG
The DNA here is from genome assembly GCA_027257055.1 of Cephalopachus bancanus. Lineage (NCBI taxonomy): Eukaryota > Metazoa > Chordata > Mammalia > Primates > Tarsiidae > Cephalopachus > Cephalopachus bancanus. The sequence goes on from JAPVLO010000241.1 coordinate 167,976, forward strand.
CTTGTTACATGGATATATTATGTAGTGGTGGGAATTGGGTCTCAGGTGGGGAAAGGGCACCCTCTTCAATAAGTGGTGGTAGGGATTGGCTAGCCACATACAGAAGAATGAAACTGGATTCTTACCTCTTGCCAGATACAAAAAATTAACTCAAGATGGACTAAAGACTTAAATACAAGACCTGAAACTATAAAAATCCTAGAAGAAAACCGAGGAAACACTGCTAACTGATGATTTTCCAAGAATGCTAGAGAATCAGTTTGAAAAGATCTGCATACCACATTCAGTAGTGGGCTTACAGCTAATAAGCAAATACAGGGCATTGCCTTCAACTGCTTTTCGTTATGCTAGCATCTCAAAGAAGGACTCTAAGAAGACCATAGGAGGTAAAAGGAAGTGCTGAATGGTTGCAGGCAGGGTCAGTGTGACAGTCCCTTCCAGCAGGCTTGCTGCAGAGAGGTAACATGATATCTTAACCAGCCCGATGCGACAAACGCAAGCACATTTTAAAGCCAGGCGCCTGGGAAGAAAACATGTCAGAGCAGAGTGGTATTATTTTTAATGGAGCATGTGTTTGTCTTGTAAGTGTGTCAGAAGGAGGGGAGCAGGTGTTCGGTTCCCGGCCAGCCCTTCTGATGCACAAGAGGCTGAGGTTGGATTTCCCATGGCCACGCGCCATCTTTGACTTTGCAAATGGGATATAACTATCCAGGTTGCATGTACAATGCTGTCCATTCCCAGTGCTGGTGTGCAATTGTTTTCAAAGTAAACTAGCTTCAAGGCGTGGATTTCATGAGCAGTCTTCAGGTGTGAGGCAAGTCCTGTTAGGTAATTAACAGCCCAATAAATAAGATTTTTGTGCATCACCATAAGATCAACACAAGGCAGTGGCAAAGTTGATCTAAGATCTGCTAGGCAGGAAAAGATAGGCGCCCCCTCCGCCTTCTTTTTTTTTAAAGAGTAAGAACGCGAATTTGTCAATAATAAATTAATAACCCTCATGTAAGAGAGTTGTCAATATGAGAAACTCTATTTCCCATGTTCAGTAATAAAGCTACCTATTATTTTGGTAAGAAATGCCTAAATTGAAATTCCAAAGGGTATTATGAACTTGAATTAAAAAGGTAATGGATTTTTTAATAAGTTCTGGGTCAAGATGTATTATCAAACTATTTTCCATAGGGCATAGAATATACCATCTATCCTTTTAATAATGCCAGATCTAGCCTTACTTCCAGCAGCCAGCTGAGACTGCTTGTCTATTATAGTCTCTCCCACCATTCCTAACAATGAACACATAACTAGATGGCCTATGAAACATTTTAAACAGAACTGTCTCCTAGAGAAACTGTTACTAGCAGAGACAAGTTCGACCCAGAGCTGGGTAATCTGCGTTGGATATGAGCAGATCAATATTGTTTGGGAGTAAGTAGTAGAGGTAAATATTATTGTGAATTAAGTAAATCATAAAACAAATAATCTATTCCCTGACATGCAGCCTTCTTATTTCACCTGATTGCTCTAATTAAGGACTATGCAAAAGATAATTCTATATGCTTTGAAATTCAAAGGGCTTTCGAAAACCAATTTTAATTATATAAACCATGTACTAGTCATGAAAGCACTATGTTTGCAAATCCTTAAAGACTGGCAAAGAACTTGACCATGCATTTGAAAAGTGGTCCACACATTCTAATTTGTAGAAGATGAGTTTCCTTTTTTCCTGACTTATGAGTTGGGTGAAAAGCCAATGTTATGTCTTCAAGCCATTCTTTCTGTCACCCCTGTCTCTTCTTGTGTACTTAGAAAACTATCTCACCTCCTGCCCCTGTCATCCTTCTTTTTATCACCGCTGGGTCTGGAGACTTGGGTATTTCTCTATGTAGCCCTGGAGAAAAAAATACAGGGGACCAGTTGACTAAAAGGTAGATGAACTCAACAAAAATAAGTATACTCAATGAAAAAGTAAATTATTGAGTTATTGTTTTTAAAAAAGCTGATTCATTACTTGTTTAAATAACTTAGAGATGAGTTAGTATAGGATATTGTCATAGCTATCTTTATAGCTGCATTCATTTGAGATGGATTTAGATTAATGCAGAAATTTATACTGTGACTTAATATTGGAAGCATGAAATTCATTGTTACAAATTGTGTTCTGTTTTCTATTACTTCAATAAAACAAAAATCTTGGTAAGATAAAAGAACACCTGCCTCCTTCATCATGGATGTATGTAGAGAGACAGTGGATCTGGAAAACAAATTTATGCTTTTTGTGGACATAGGAACCACTCATAAAACATTTACTGAGTTCAAGGTCTCCTTGCTTTCATTCTGCCTCCTATTCATATGGATGGTTGGCAACCCAAAGGTAGTTGGGGTAGCAGCACTTTATTGGATGAATCTACTTCAAACTTGAAGATTTATGAAGACTCTGAATGATAGACAAAATATAAATTTTCCTCTTTAAAAGAGCAAGATTGATATTCAGCTGTCATAATATATAATTAAAGAGAAAAAATGAAATGAGCTGTTTATGCAGGCACAATGAGTTGGTTTAATATTACAATAGACCCGAAAGTCTGTGGCAAAATTTTAAAATTTTGCTCCAGGGTTTCAAGCCCCTCTGAGGTGTTCTCACAAGCACAACCCCATTGCCATTTTTATGCATGTCGTGAACTTGTTTACCAGCTGCATTTATGTAAGATGCTCGAATGTCTCCCGCTGCTGCTTGTCTCCCTCTGTGCATCTTTATGTTCTATATGCCCTCATTAATTTTGGAAAGAATTTTAAAGAGTGCTCAAATAACACTTCCAATTAGTAGCTGATTTTTTTTTCTTCTTTTTTTTAAGGTCTTAGAGTGGAAAGCTCATTGAAGCAACCCCCAGACGGTTGAATTGTGTTCTAAAAACAGTCCCAGATAAGAGAAAGACTAACTGATGTCTAGAGGTCTCAATAAACCTTCTAACTCAGTTAAAATTCTGTTCCCGCTTCCTTCCTTTTCACTCTAGGTTCCAGTTTTAAGTTCTGTTCTTCATCTTTAAACTTCAGACCTTGGGAAAACCACTGGTTTCATTTTCGCTAAGACTTCATCAACTTGTGTTTTATTGTCAGAGAGTGGTAGCTTGGCTAAATTTGTATCAACACTTATTTCTCCCCTGAATGAAGTCTATGGTAATTTTGCAGGGTCGGGGTTGGGGAGGCTCTGTGCCCTTTGCATGCTGTGTAGAGGACACTGCTGAGTCAGAAGGACAAAAGAGCATGTATCGAAAAAAGGGATGGTTACGAATTATTTTTATATTTCTGGAAAGTGTTCTGGAATGTAGTAGGTAAGTACAAGAACTGGAGTTTCCTGGTCTTCATTTAAGTAATGAAGCCTGTCAGGGAGGGAATGATTGAGGGTCTACAATATGCAAAGACGACTGAGAGTTAAGAAACAAATTGTTGAGAGTAGGAGTGTGAACTTAGAAGTTGTCTCGATTGCTGCTGTTTCCCCCTCTCTCCTATGAAAATGGGCATCTTTTTTATTTTCCTTTTTTTGGCAATTTTTTTTTCTTTTAAAGATGTGGGGTATGATTCAGGGTTAGGTATACAAATGTTCATTATGCAGCTACCCTTGTTGATGAGGTGAGCCCTCCCCCCGGCAGTTTCCCACTACTGCCAATCTCTTTCTGATAGTATTAGGATAATCGTTCAAGGTACACTTATGAGTGAGACTATGTGGTACTTAGTTCTTTGTTTCTGTGTTAGATCATTCAGTATTATGAACTCTAAGTCCATCCAAGTTGCTGTGAAGTTCATAATTTTGTCCTTCTTTATGGCTGTGTAACATTTCATCATGTATGTGTACCACATTATTTTTTTTTGAGTTGGAGTCTCACCCCGTCACCCAGACTGGAGTGCAGTGGCTGCTCCTGGCCACCGCAGCCTTGACCTGCTGGGCTCCGGCGATCCTTCCGCCTCAGCCTTCCAAGTAGCTGGAACTACAGGCGCGCGCTACCATGCCCGGCTAATTTTTTGATTTATTGTAGAGTTGAGGTCTCGCCAAGTTGCCCAGGCGGGTCTCGAACCCGTAGGCTAAGGCAATCCACTCACCTCAGCCTCCCAAGGCGCGGGATTACAGGCTGAGCCACCGAGCCCGGCTTGTACCACATTTTTTTTATCCAGTCCTCTTTCAGTGGGCAGCACGGTGGGTTCCATGTTTTTGCTATTGTGAATAATGCTGTAATAAACATGCGTGTGCTGGTATCTTTTTCATAGAGTGATTTGAGTTCCTCTGGGTATATTCCCAGTACGGGGATTGCGGGGTCGTATGGAAGGTCGAGTTTTAGATCTTTTAGGAATTGCCAAACTGTTTTCCACAGAGGTTGTACTAGTTTACACTCTCATCAAGTGTAGAAGTGTTCCCTTTTCCCTACATCCTCTCCAGCATCTGTTGTTTTTTGAGTTATTGATGATGGCCATCCTGACTGGGGTTAGGTGGTATCTCAGTGTGGTTTTATTTTTATTTTTATTTTTTTTGAGGTGGAGTCTCACTCTGTCGCCCAGACTGGAGTACAGTGGCCACTCCCAGCCACCGCAGCCTCGACCTGCTTGGCTCCAGCGATCCTTCCACCTCAGCCTTCCAAGTAGCTGGAACTACAGGCGTGCACTACGGGGACTCTTTAGTCTTTTTGCCTCGGTGTAACCTTTAGAAAGCATTCAGACATTCTACTATAGAACAAGCAGCAGCCTATCCCATCCCTCTCAGCAAATCTTCAGATGCAAAACCAGGACAGCCTAACCATTCATGGTTTAGCATCATAATCTCTAGTAAACTTTTAGGTTCCTTGTCAAGACTGAAGATCAAAGATCGCCCTTTGGTTGACCAAAGTTATAAAAGTAATAATAAAGCCATCCCACTTTGGGCAAGGAATTTGTGAGTTGCAAATGTCTGAGTTTGCGAATTGCAAATATCTAACAAGTCTCTTGCAGGAATCCTGCCCCCCCCAACCTATTCAGCCCTCTGAACAACATAACACAGATAAGCCCCACCATGCAGCAATCATGTGACTAACCCACCCATCTGCCTGCTGTCCATCACCTGACATCATCAGTACCTGCGCTTGCCTGCCCCTTTGTGATGATGTGGAAGCAGACCACCACCGAATCACCCTAATGATCTTCTCCCATCAAGGGGAATGGTTAAAAGCACTCAACCACAAGCAACCAGCAGCCATTATCTTGCTAGGCTCTGGTGTAGCCATGTCTCTTTGAGCTATGGCTGTTGCCATGCTTCCTGGCTTTGGCCCCCTCTCCCACCTTGGGGAGGTGAATCTTCTTTCTTCCTTCTCTTTCTCTCTCTAACTTACTTTTAAATAAACTTTTCTTTCTTAACCTCTTTGTGTGTTGCAATTCTTTGCATTTACTTGGATCTCCAGGTTCCCAGAGCAGCACCTCCAGCTTGCCAGCCCCGGTGGTGCTGTGCCCCTTGCTCCATCCATTTTCCCTCACCTTGTCCAGCACCCTAACAATCCTGAGAGAAGTGGCTCTCTCATTCTTTTGTGTCTATTATTTCCTCTGTTCTTGAGTAAATTAGAGGTTCTGTGGACAAGGACTGGAAAGGAAACAGGGAAGAGCATGAAGGTAGCACTCTAGTTAACACAAGGAAATGTGTTGTTTACATACTGAGCATGGGTTCTTTCAGAGAACATTGTGAGGGTAGCTCTACGTGAAGTTCTTTGTTTTGATTTGTACGTTATTAAGGTAAAATCATTTTCCCTTCTTGAAATTCCACAAAAATCAGTTGGTTAAAATACAGATCGTGTTCTAGGAGGAAGTTTATAGGGATGTAAAATGCTGAGACAACCAGAAATCCCACATTTTAGATGTCAGGGCATTTGATTCATTTCTGTTAAGCCTTGGACATCAATAAATAAAATCCTGGCTGATTGAATGTGTAACCTTATAAATTTAAGTGCTCTTTACTCCGAAGATCTGTAGTTCTTTTAAAAAATCTGCTAGAGACACAAGGATCACGTGAGTTTCTTGACTCTAGATAAAGTCCATGGGAGAAGACCAGCTTTTAGCTTTCAGTCTATACATGTTAAATTTATAACAACTCGATGTTGTGGGTGAGTCTATGAATAATACAATTGGGGGTTCTGAATTTGTGAATGAACAGGCAGCTTTGAACGTCTTCTGGAAGCAGCTGCCATATGCCATTCAAAGGTAATTTCCCTTAGATTTACTTTTTATTTACTCATCTTGTGCCTCTAATGCCAAGTGCTGTGTCAGGCCTTGAACGGAAACCTAATAGCAAATAGCCATCCAGAGAAAGAATGATAAAGCTGACAAATGGTAGCTTCCTCAGTAAATCACAGATTCCACCAAGGGAAGTTGACTGTCGAGCCTATACATTAGAAAAATAAATGTAGAAGGAGGAAAAGAAAACAATAGTAAGAAACTTGCCATGACTCAGTGGATGAGAAAAATGAATCACAAAGAAACCTGGCGGAAGATAATAATTATCTGATTGTGTGTAGTAAAATCTCTAAGAGATAAGTTTGTTAAGCAGTTCTAAAGAAGAATGAGAATGAGAATTATTAAGTATAATAATAATAAGGGACAAAATCAATATAAGTTAAAAAAAAAAAGGTCAGGTCTTTTCGAACAAGGTGGAATGGAAGTTGTAGAATGAATGCCTGCAAGACCAAGGAGGTCAGATATCAGAAGGTGACAGGTACAGGCACCTTCCAAAGCAGGATGGTTACAGTTGCTTCTTCCATTTTGTATTAAGAAAATTTCCACTTTATTCAGATTTCGTGAGGTTTGAAGATTGAAAAATTTAGTTCAGTTTTTCTTAAGGAAAAAATAATTATGACTAGACAATTAGGCATATAGTCTTAAAAGTTGTCCATGAAATGGAGGAGCTCTGTTAACCTAGTTAGCCTCACAGTACATTCCCCTCTGGTACCCTTTGGAAACTCATCTTCATGTGACTGTGTAGGTAAGGTGGGCTTTGGGCTGCTTTCTTGGGCAAGTGGTTTATGATTCGTCTTGCATCACTTGCTTTGAGTCACTCTGTTCTCATCATCAGAATGGTGTGTTAAAGAGAGAGCTATGATTAAGGACTGGTCTGAAAAGATAAAGAAGCTATTTCTGGTGAAAGTAGCGAGTATTGTATTATTTTTCAAAAGTGTGTAGGAATCACAGAGACTTCTTTTTCTCTTTTTGAAGGGCCAGATATACCCGAGAATGTGCTTGACACTTGAGATACAAAGATGAAGAATAATGAACGAGACTTGGCTTTTGCTCTCAGAAAGCTCATAACTTGGGAATGGAAGGGGTAGGAAAGGGGTTAGGGGAGAGAATCAGGAAGAACCCAGAGTATTTCACCAGATGATATTGCATTTGGGGTGGAGCCCCACATTCATTCATTTAACAACTATTTATAGAGCACTACATTGTTCTAGAAGCTGGGAATCCAGCAGCAAACAAAATAGCCCCAAATGCCAGTCTACATGGAGCTCTTATTCTAGTGGAGAGAAACAGAGATAGTAGATAAACTATGGATATAGATCTATCATACACATATGGGCAAATGATGATAAGAACTATGTAGTAAAATAAGGGTTATAGGGGAATACTCAGTTTTTTTCCCTTCCGTCTGTCTCTTTCTTTCTCTCTCTCTCTCTCTGTGTATATGTGTGTGTGCGTGTGTGTGTGCGTGTGTCTGTGTGTGTGTGTGTGTGTGTGTATGTTGGGAGGAGAGCTTTCCAGGCAGAAAGAATAGCAAGTGGGCATGTCTGGAGATAGGAGTGTGTTTGGTGTGTCTGAGAAACAGCAAGAGAGGGCCAGTGGGGCTGAAGTGGGGCAAGCAATGGGTAGAGAGGAAGACCATAAGTTCAGAGAGGTAGCAGGGGACCAATGCAAGAACCCTCCTAGACCATGATAAGGACTTTGGGCTCTAAGGACTCTAAGTGTGATGGGGAGCCCGTGGAAGGAGCCCTGTGTGCAGAATCTACTTTGGAAGGGCAAGCCTGGGAGCAGTGAGCTCACTTGGGAGACTACTGGAATATCCTTCGTGAGAGATGATAGTTGCTAAACTGGTAGTAATGGAAGTGAGAAGCCATTGGGTTTCTTATTATATTTCAGAAAGGAGTCAGAAAGATGTCCTGACAGGTCAGGTCAGATGAGAGACAAGGTTTCATCTTGAGCAACTAGAAGATTGAGTTTTAATTTAATGAGATGAGAAGAGAAGAACTGTGGAAGAAACAATTCACAAGGAGCAGTTAGGGAGATGAGAAGACCTGTGGGAGAGGCAGTTCGGGTGGGATTTCTGTCTTGAGCTTAAGTTTGAGGTCTCCATTAGGCATCTAATTGGGAATATCAAGTAGACAGTTGGATGTGAGTTTGGAGTTCAGAGAATAGCATGAGTTTGGAGATAAATATTTGGAAGTTAAGACCACACAGACTAGTGGTGTTGGGACTGGAGGAGATCACCTAGGGAATAAATCCAAATATAGAAAAAATAAACTTCTATTGAACATTTGGGCATAACTGTCATTGAGCTTCTAGAGGTGGGGTTGAGTGTTTATGAGCCTAGGGTCTTGCTGTTTTCTCTCTCTCTACAAAAGCCCATGACATGACTTACACACCCCAACATTTCATAATCTGACATATAGCTGCTCACCTCTTCAGTTTTAGTTCCAGCAAACAGCAAACACCAAAAAAAAAAAAAAAAAAAAAAAAATCATGCTGTTCCATGCCTTCGTGTGCATGAAATAATTTTGCTTATGCATTTCTTCTTTGTGGAAACCTCACTTTGTTTCCATACCCAGTTCGTATGCACACACACACACGCATATTGTTTCTTACTATCTGCTCAATCCTTGCTACAGAGAACACTCAAAGAATTTATGAAAGTTCACCAAAATATTAGCAGAAAAGATGAGAGAAGAGTGATGAGTAAAATAAGTCTCTTGATCCCACAATAGCAGAACAGTAAAAAAGATCCCCGGCAACCAATAGTTATTGAGCTAAGTGTCCTTTCCTGTGTACACTCGGCACTTTAGCCCGGTCTTACTAAATGTGAAACAACAGGCCCTAAATGATCAATCATGGGGAAAGGAGGAAACAGATTAGAAAATAAATCTTTGCAGGAAGGAGGAGGAAAAGGAAAAACAGAGCCAGAGGGCTCTATTTTGAAACAAATTAGAATATTCCTAACTGTAATCTATCTCTCATTTGACTAATGAGAGTGACAGTCTCAACTGGGGCTTAAAAATAACTTACAAATACAAAACTCTTTGAGCTCAAACAAAGTTCTTTAAAATCCAACACTTAATCCAATCAAATAATTGATTTTGGCCGGGCTTGGTGGCTCAGCCTGTAATCCCACACTTTGGGAGGCCGAGGTGAGTGAATTGCTTGAGCCCGCTGGTTCGAGACCCACCCGGGCAATTTGGCGAGATCTCATCTCTACAATAAATCAAAAAATTAGCCGGGCGTGGTAGCGCCCGCCTATAGTTCCAGCTACTTGGAAGGCTGAGGCAGAAGGATCACCGGAGCTTGGCAGGTCGAGGCTGCGGTGGCCGGGAGCGGCCACTGTACTCCAGTCTGGGCGACTGAGTGAGACTTCGACTCAAAGAAAAATAATAATAATAATTTTATAATGTACAATTTTTAAAAATTTTATTGTTTTTTAACTTTTAGATTCAGGGAATATGTGTGCAGGTTTGTTATGTAGATATGTTGTGTAATGCTGAGGTGGCTTTTACCAAACTTGTCACCCAAATAGTGAACATAGTACCCGATAGACAGTTTTCAACTCTTTACTCCATCCTTCCCTCCCCCACTTTGGAAGTCCCCGGTGTCTATTGTTTCTGTTTTTATGTCTGTGTGTTCCCACTGTTTAACTCCACTTATAAGTGAGAACATGGAATATTTGATTTTCTGTTTCTGTGTTAATTCACTTAGGATAATAGACTCCAGATGCATCTATGTTGTTGCAAAGGACATAATTTCTTCTTTTTTTTTAAATCAATATTTTTTATTATGGTTTTGTGGGGTACAGTTAAGGGTTAGGTGTACAATTACGTTTCATTCAGGCGCCCTGTTGATAAGAGGTGTTTCCCCATCTCCAGACAGATATTTGCTACTGTTAATCCCATCCCCCTCCATAGTCTCCCAGTACCATCAGCAAAGGACATAATTTCATTATTTAAAAACATTTTAAAAAGTTGCTATCTAAAATTTTTTTAAAATTAAATTTTATTAATATTTTCCCCATGCTACAAAAGCCATCATCGGGAAACTGTTGATAGACCTGATTTCTTTGGGTAATACTACATACACTAGTTGTTTTCCTAATGCAAATTAGCTTTGGCATCTTTTATTTATTGCATCACTCAATTGTAAATTCCTTAAAAGCAGGAGCTACATGATGTAGGTCCTCAACCAATGTGTGTTACATTTAAATTTGAGGATGTAATTGCATGATTTTGGCACATTCTTGACTTCTCGTATAAAACATATTCACCATTCCATACTAACATGCTCTAATAATGGTACAGTCATGATTTATTAGCACTTACATGCTGTACTTGCTTTATCTCATTTTGTTCTCACTATATCCTATGGGAAAATATGTTTTTTAGTTGAAAAGAAGCAGAAACTATATGGGGCTTTAAGCAATTCACCTAGGCTCAGAAAACATTTTTTTTCTAATAAAAAAGTCTAAGCTTTTTTTTTTCTTTTAAATACCTTGCCGGGCTCGGTGGCTCAGCCTGTAATCCCCGCGCCTTGGGAGGCTGAGGTGAGTGGATTGCCTGAGCCCGCGGGTTCGAGACCCGCCTGGGCAACTTGGAGAGACCTCATCTCTACAATAAATCAAAAAGTAGCCGGGCATGGTAGCGCGCGCCTGTAGTTCCAGCTACTTGGAAGACTGAGGCGGAAGGATCACGGAGGCCAGCGGGTCGAGGCTGAGGTGGCCGGGAGCGGCCACTGCACTCCAGTCTGGGCGACAGAGTGAGACTCCAACTCAAAACAACAACAACAAAAAAAAAACCTTGACCCACTTAAACAAGCCCTAAAAAACTTGTGTATTAGTCCTATACCTACTTAAGAATGCCATTAATTAGGAAAACCAAAGTATATTATTGGATTTAAAAATTTTTATTAAAATTTCACTCAGACTTTTAAAAGATTATTAAGATTACTAAGCAAAAGTGACACATTAGAGTTACTACCTCAAATGTATATTAAATTTACAGTGATCACAAAGAAGCAGTTACCAATGAATAAAAATAAATATTTACTTCAGATGTTTTACTGAGTAATAGAATTTCATACTTATTTGACAACGAGGTGTTAACATGGAAATCTGTAACACAAAAATGTAAATATGAAAGTTTGGTGACAAACTTCATCTCTGAGGACATAAACTAATGAAAAGTAAAATCTTAGCTTAATGTTTTCTTCTAGTCAATCCTGTTCCCAATGCTTTATTATTTTCCTTTCTTTACCTAGGAAATACATCTACTGCTTCTATTGTGATGAACTCAAATTATTCTAGAAGGATTCTTTTTTTTTTTCCTTATTATTTTGGTGCCTTTGCCTGGGATGGCCTTCCTAAAAAACATTCCACATCTTTCAAGAATCAGCTGGTGACTCATAAATCTGTATGTCAAGCCTATATCCCTCTCCTCAACTTCTGTATCAGGTATTCCAATGCTCAGTAATCATCTCCGCTTGAATTCTTCTGGGGGATCTCAACTCACCATGAATGAGACTTCTTTTTTTTTTTTTTTGAGTTGGAGTCTCACTCTGTCACCGAGACTGGAGTGCAGTGGCCCCTCCCGGCCACCGCAGCCTCGACCTGCTGGGCTCTGGCTATCCTTCCACCTCCGCCTTCCAAGGAGCCGGAACTACAGGCCAGACTTCTCTTATGCCCCCACAACAAAAATGGATTATGGTGTTTTGGGTGCCTCCACTGTACTTTGTGTAACTTCTATACTACTGTCTGTAATACTTTATTTGAGGTCTGCAAATACCAGCCATACCGCCCACCCTCTCCAGTCTTCACTTTGGAGAACTTATTACTATAATAGCAATAATAATAGCTATTATTAATGGTGTTATTTGCTGAGCTCATATGACAGGCAGCTAATGCCAACAGATTGGAAACTATTGACCACAAATATTTACATATTTGTGTTACATACTAATATTTACACTTTTGTGTTATGTATTTACATATTTTAGCCTAGTGCCATTCATCATTTCTATGACTAGGACTTTTTAATATTCATTTTTATAACTCATGGTAGTTTCTGATAGCACTTAGAGATAAATTAATGAACAACAAATGAATAAAATAATGAATAATAAACGAGTCATATCATCTGTTAGATAGGATTTTTGGTAGTGAAACTGAGACACTTTAGGGAACTCAAAGTCTGTCTCATCAGCTTTTATGTAGAAAAGATCATATTTGATGACAGCCAACCTAACAATCCACAATCCAGTTCTCAAGCAGATAATCAAATTAACCTACCAAAGTATAATGCCAAAAAGTTTCTCTACTGTGAACCAAGGGAAAAGATGCACAGTAACCACCTATGACAAGTATGCAATATTTATTGTGTAGCTAATTCATTTTTAATATCATGGCTGTTTTAATTAGTAACCAAGGAACCAAAGAGTGATGGCTGCTTCATATAGCTAGAGCTTGTATATTATGTAGGTGAGAAAGCTTAGACTGCAAAAGACTTTATAACTTCCCATGCAGTTCAAGATTTATGAACCCTACGTGATACTTACAAAGTTTTCTCAAGCCAAATTATGATTATTAAGTAGTTAGAATTGTAATTACTTAACATATTTCCTCTTTATAAAGGGAGATGTTATCTAAGGGAATTTTGGCTGCTGGAGGCTAATGGGATCAGAGCGTTTATGGAATTTTGTTTTTCCATGTACTACAAACATTAAAAAAATTATGTCTCTAAAAGAGAAAAAATAATTAATCACTAATCAGTGAATTGCTTTGGTCTTCATATCCAGAGAACAATCTTGGTTCTGTCCTGGAAAGTCCTGAGTTCATTTTATTTATTTGTCTAAATGTTTCGAGATGATAGAGTTGGTAACTCCTCTGTCTCTATTATTTCCTGTTTCCTATGTGGTGGAGCCTCTATATCATTCTGTAAAGTCAGGTGGAAGAAAAAAAAGGAAGCATTGTTCAACTGACTTTTTAAAAGCAAGAGAAAATCACTCTCGTTTTATATCTTTTCAACAGAAATCGCCTAATAGACTTCAAACATAACTTTCTGCAGCATTTTTGTAATTATGCTCTTAGAATATATGATGTGTTTTTATTTTCATAATTAACAGGAAATACATGTTATACATTAAATGTGACACAAGAGATATGAATTATGCAGTCAACTCGGTATGTGCTGATGAGCACAAAGCCCAAGGCACGTTCAGTCGAGTTTCTATGAAGATCTATAATGAGTTTCAAGTACATCATTTCCTGATGGAGGATAAGAAAACATCCATCAATGCAAATTTCTGCACATTTTTTCAGCTTTTATGAATACTTTACAACTTCTAAAAAGAGTGAATTTCCAAAGTGCAACTTGAGCAAAGTCTATTAGTAATCTTATTTAGACTGTTTAGCTTCAGCAGACTCCTCAAAGATGTGTATGTGTGTGTGTGTATGTGTATCCACAATATATTTAAACTTATTATAGTTTGCTATCAATGAAGATAACTAGTGTAAAATGTTTGATACTGTACAATTTAATAAAGATCCTAGTTCATATCTAAGCCTATGATATTAGTTTTATGTTGAAAGTAAATTGTAGCAGGGAACAGGAAGCAAACAATTAAATTCGAAATGAAGACTTCCATATCCATATGCAAAGTAACACATATTTTATTCATTTAATTCTTTTAGAAGAGTTGAGATTACCATAAATAACTTAAAGTTTATGTTAGATTGAACTTTTATTTTTTAGGAGTATAGCATTAAAACATATACTAATAAAGACGAAGGAAAATGCTTACAGTAAAATCGTGTTGAATATTAAATAAACATTAGAAGTTACAGCACTCTGAGGTCCTTAGAGACACTTTATAGAATAACTTGTGGCTATTGTATAAGAAAGTTCAATAAGGAAACAGCCTCCTGGTTGGTTTCCTTAATCCGTCTCAACCTCCACAGTTCATTTTCCACAATAAGGAGTTATCTTGAAAAGCTCATCTGATCACATGGCTTCCTCGTTTAAAGACCTCCACTGGCTCTATAGTGCCCACAGGATGAAGGCTGATCTTCCTAGCCTGGCCCCAGCCTGCTCCTCCAGCTTCATTTCCTGACAGACTCCTCCATACAAATTAACCTCTGGTCCCGGAACTGCAGAAACAGGGCACAGCGGGGGTGGGCGGGGCCAAGGGGACAGGGAAAAGCATCACAGACACCACCTGATAAGTGCTTCTCTCCTTGTGGTGACTTGGCCCCTTTTTTATACTCAAAATGATCTGCAGTTTCATTATCTACTGTTTTTACTTTTTGTTTTTGCCCATTCTCTAGCAGAGATATTATAGAGCAACAAGAATTCAAACACTCTCACAACATAATGCAAAATGTAAAGAAAAAAATAAACTTTTGCTTCTTTCCTTGGCTAAAAATTATCTCATGGGTATGGGGAGTGACAGCTGAGGATTCCATAAACTCACAGGAAAAGGACACATTGACATGAGGAAAATGGTCAGAGAGCCTCCTTGATCCGCTGACTCAGGATGATACAAGCGTCTCCAAGCACATAGGCTCTAGCTCCTTGAACTGACTCAGGCACATAAGTTTTCACTAGATGTTTGTTAGTAAATGGATTTACTCAGCTGATAGATTTTAGTATTCAGACATTTGAGGGAAGTAGAACCATTTTAATGATTCTATATATAAGTGTATTTTGAATAGAGCATGTATGTTTTTACCAATACATCAACATCTTCCATGATAAGGAATTTTATTTTTGGTTTAAGTGAAAAAAGAATAGAGATTCAGTACCTGTTTATTAGTAAGAGCTACAAATTATTAAGGACCCAAATGTGGTAGGTGGTTTATTGGCATTTTCTTTTTTATGCTGTCACAGAACCCCAAAAGTTGGTATGATAATCCTTATTTTTACACATGGAGAGATGAAGTAAAATCCCTCAAAGCACATGAATATAAGTGGTAGAGACGGGATTGGAGCCCGTGTTTATGTGATTCAAAGGAAATGATCTTCCTATTATGCATCCTATTTAAATAGACCAGAGGCTTTCAAAAATTTTTTCTCTCAAGCTCAAGGAAGTCATTGATCTGGGTCCCCTTACCAAGAATGCATATTTTTCAATTCCCTGAAGTTTAACATTAAGGACCACTATTTCAGTTGTGAAGTGGCCAAGGGGAAATAGATGATTTCCTATGTAATCTGAGTTCATCCCTTTTAAGACCCTTACAGGTCCTGCTGCAGATTCAAAAATAAAAATAGTGTTATTAATGTATTTTATAATTCTTATAGCAGGAAGAAACATTACAAACGTATATCCAATATTAAATAATACAGGGAAAGGCATTAGCACAAGTAAAATTTTCATGTAAATTTCATTGTTTATGTAAGAAACATCGCTTCACAAACTATTTAAACTATGGCAGAGTATGAAAGAGTTTGTACATCAAGCATTTAGTCAAAAGTTATATTATGCTAACAAGCTGAAGAGCTTGTCAACATCTCCTGGGTTAAGTATGCCTCTTTGATCATTCAAAAAGGTTTCCAACACTGTAGGTGGTCCTAATTAACAGGGAACTGTGATCTTCTTTTACTACTAGATTTCACAAGTCAGGCAATAGACCACATTCTATTAATGCTCACTAATACTGTCCTATTCAAATCCCAATATCTCCCCAGATACACAGCTGATTATGAATGTGTGTCCTGTTTTAATAGTGTCTTTCAAGAGAAAGTTTGAGGCTTCTTATCTAAATATCCTCAGGGTTCCTGTAGTCAATTATATTTTCTCATCATGGACTAAGAATGCCCCACACTTAGAATAAGCTACATATCTGAATAATCCACATCTGAATTCTACCCTTGATTGAGTTTACAAGATCTTCCCGGGGAGGAGGGGGAGGTGAGTGTGCGTGTATGTTTGTGTGTGTGTGTGTGTGTGTGTGTGTATGCGCAGATAATGTGGTTTCATCTGCATTCAAGTCCTTTTATTTTAATCGCCACAAGGAAAGAAGATGGTTGCTTTAAATAAATTTTAATTTCTTTTAATAGTCATGCCAACCCCACAGAATTGTTATTTGATGTTCATTTTAGAGATTAAGAACCAAAACTCCTTTTGTGAAGTGATGGCATATTGAATACATGCATCCAATTTTATTTCTTTTGAAACCTCAGTGAAAATACAGTAAAGGGATCTTTAAAAAATATAACCAGCAAGGTTGGGTGAGGTGGCTCATGCCTATAATCCCAGCACTTTGGGAGGCTGAGGTGAGGCTTGCCTGAGCACACAGGTTCGAGACCAGCCTGGGCAACTTGGTGAGACCTCATCTCCACAATAAACCAAAAAATTAGCCGGGCATGGTGGCGTATGCCTGTAGTTCTAGCTACTTGGAAGTCTGAGGCGGAAGGATCGCCTGAGTTCAGCAGGTCGAGGCAGTGATGGCTGTGAGCGTGCCACTGCATTCCAGCCTGGGCAACAGAGTGAGATACCAACTTAAAAATAATAAAAATAATAAAAAACATAACCAGATGGAGAGAAGGAGAGTAGGTAGAATCTGTAAATGCTGTGAAGCAGTCAGATGGGTGACAAAGGATGTAGACCTGAGTAAGCCAAGTTCTACTCAAAACATGGAAGCTCAGACCCAGTCAAAAGGAGAATTCTCAAAAGGCTCAGAAATGCTCAGGACCAGGTACTTCTGGAGGTAGAAACAAAAGGGTATAGAGAATTATAGTCAGAAGAATTTGCTGAAAATTGGTTAAAATGCAGATTCTCAAATACCTTTTTCTGTTCTTTGCTGCGGAGTCACTGTCCATTTTCAACTTCCACAAATGCTTCACAGCTTATCCTCTGAAGAGAGGGACACCAAACCTTGCAATGGAGGATCCCAGGTGCAGTTGCAAGTGTGGATATTTCACCATTACCCAGGATCCAGTAACCCTGTGTGCTCTGAATGCTGACATGCGTCAGCTGTCCTTAGCTTGCTTGGGATCCCAGAACTCTGGCAGCCCCAGGTTTCACCCCCAAGGCAGGACAGGAAAGAATGGAGGGAGAGAGGGAGGGATGAAGGAAGGAAGGGAAAGTATGGAGAATTAGATTCCCCAGCGAAGTCTCTTCCAATCTCTTGCCTTTCCACTCAAGGTAACCAGTGACATCAATTTTTATGGTACTTGCTCATTTGCCTTTCTTTACCAACTAATGAGGATGCTACACGCTGTGCGTTAGTGCGTTAGTTAGAACTTTATATAAATGGACTCATAAAGTATGTATTATTTTGTGTTATGTGTATGCATTAAAATTATTATTTATCTATGTTGATAATAATTGAGGTTTGTGCATTATTGTTGCTCTATGGTATTCTAATATATATGAGCACCTCACAATTTATACATTATATTGTTGATGGATGCTAGGGTTGTCTCTAGTTTGCTACCATTATGAAAATGTTGCTGTGACATGCTTGTGTCATCTTCTGCTGCCTATGCACATGTGTTTCTTGTTTATTTAGGGTAGGGGTTGGCAAACTTTTTGTAAAGGACCAGATAGTAAATATTTTAGGCTTTTCAGGTCATATGATCTTTACCACAACTACTCACATCTGTGAAGACGAACCCATAGACAGTACTTAAATGAATGGCATAATTGTGTTCCAATAAAACTTTTTTTTTTTTTTAGTCAGAGTCTTACTCTGTTGCCCAGACTGGAGTGCAGTGGCACACTGATGGCTGCTTCAGCCTTGATCTGCTGGGCTCAGGAGATCCTTCTGTCTCAGCCTTCCACGTAGCTGGAACTACAGGCTTGAGCCACCATGCCTGGCCCAATAAAACTTTATTTACAAAGATAAGCTGAAGGCTAGATTTGCATGAAGACCTTAGTCTGCTGACTCTTATTTTAGGGTCTGTACTAGGAATGGAATTGGTGGTTATAAGGTAAGTATGTCTTCAACTTTAGTTAGACCACAGTGGTTTTCAAAGTACTTGCACCAATTTATATTTTCACAAGTAAGGTATGGAAGTAATTATTGTTAAACATTGTCTATGTCAACTCTTGGTCTTGTCAGCCATTTTAATTCTAGCCATTCTGGTGGACCTGCAGTGTTGTCATATTATGGTTAGAAGTCAATTCCTGGATCAGTTATTAAGTTTTCATGTCAATTGATCAGCTGAATTTTTTTTCTTTTGAGAAGTGCCTGATTAGCCGGGCTCGGTGGCTCAGCCTGTAATCCCGTGCTTTGGAAGGCTGAGGTGAGTGAACTGCTTGAGCCTGAGGGTTCGAGACCCGCCTGGGCAACTTGGTGAGACCTCATCTCCACAATAAATCAAAAAATTAGCCGGGCATGGTAGTGCACGCCTGTAGTTCCAGCTACTTGGAAGGCTGAGGCGGAAGGATCGCCGGAGCCCAGCAGGTCGAGGCTGCAGTGATCGGGAGCGGCCCCTGCACTCCAGACTGGGCGACTGAGGGAGACTCCAACTCAAAAAAAAAAAAAAAAAAAAAAGAGAAGTGCCTGATAAGGGATTAATTTTCTCCATTTTCTCGTCAAATTTTCTTTTACACTGGAATTTTTGTGTTCTATTTAAAATAAACCTCTCCACAATCTTGTAAATATTCTACATTTTGTTTTAAATACTTTGTTTTGTCCTTCAAATTCATGCCCATTTGAAATTTGAAACAATACATTCGAAATTGCTTTTAAAAAATACATATGGCTAGTTGTTAAGTTAGCTGTCAGGTTTTGTTTCCATGCAAATACCTAATTGACACAGCACCATTAATTGAAGGCACCATTCTTTCCATGCTCCTCTGTAATGCTAATCATATAATAAAACAAGGGACTATCTATCTATCTATGTATCTATAATAAAACAGGCATATATAGATTTTTTTTTCTGGTTTCTTTGTGTTCCATTTTTTAAAAAATTTAATTCTTATCCTGGCTCCAATACCACATTTCTTGCATATTACTACTTTATAAATCTTTTAAATGTTATTAATCTTTTAAATCGACAAAAGATATATTTATGATATACAAAATGATGTTTTAAAATATGTATTCATGTGGAATGCTTAATCAAACTAATTAACATGTACATTACCTCACATACTTTTCATTTATTTTGATTAGCAATTTTCAAGAATATAATACATTGCTATTAGCTATAGTCACTATGTTGAACTACTTTATAAGTCTTGATATTTGGTAGAGCAATTCGTCTCCCCTGTGTTCCACTCTTGTAACCCGGGTCAACTGAGGGCATTCATTTTACTGCCCATAGTATTCTGATCTTTCCTTCTCCTAAGAGCCAAAAAGGTGGGCCATGGTCAACTTTGAAGTAGAAAATGCAGAGTCACATTTCACATTGTGTATATTCTTGCTGGATATCCTGTACTTGGCCCATCTATGCTATATCCTTCCTGGATGCCCTTGATTATGATGAGCCTTTTTTCCCCCAGGACTTACTCATGACCTAGCCCACAGAATTTCCCAGGGAGGTTCTTAAAACTATCAGGAGACTAAAAACAGGCTGTGACCTAGATCTTTTCAGATCTTTTCAGACCTTTCCTGGGAAAATTTAATAGTGTCAATAGTTTCAATAATTTAATAATGTCCTTTCCTTGTGTAGCTAGTCCTGTGCTTGTACTTACTTTTAATATTATTCACCCTTTTCTTTAATTTAATAAATATTAATTCTTACAACAATAAAATATTACATCACTTATTAATATTAATTCCTTGGCACTTTTGATCTGCCTCTTGCAGATCAAAAACAAGAAAAAATCAGCCTTCCAGTGTTTGGGGGACATCCTCAGACATGAAGAGGTGACAGGCACTGGCGGCTAGAAGTTAGAGGATACTGAGAGACCCAAGGAATATGAGAGGGACGATGACAGTATTTGCTACACGGTGCATGCTTTAGAAGTCACTAAATACTTTTCTTTTTTATTAATGAAATAATACTGGTTCTCTAATAATAGTTTTTCCTGGGAGTGACAATGTTTCCTCAAATAATGTTTTTTTCCCCTATTTGTTTTATTCTCTATTGGTTCCAATTATGTATAATTTATCTCTTCTGTTTGTCTTTCATATCTATTATTTCCCTCCACTCTTTTAAAACTATTTGTTCGTTTCTAACTTCTTTTGCTCTGTTAAAAAAAAAAATCTGTCCTCTATGTTCTCTACCATAACAAAAGATTATTCTTCAATCTTTTGTTTTCATCATGACTTTCATTGATGGGATTTTTTCCTTCCAAATTTTTCTGAATTCGAACTGCTCAACTTTCATCTTCTTGCTATGTCTTCTCTGAACTTTGCTTTAGTTCTTGCTTTAAAGACATATTTTTTGTCTTGTTTTTAGTTCAAAGAAACATATTGGATCTCAGTTTTCATCTGGACATAGCAACGTTTTTCTGGTGCATTTTCTTTTTCCACCATGTGTTTTTCTGCTCTTTTCTTCCTCCTCCTCCTTCCCCTCCCCCTTCTCTTCCTTCTTTTTTTTCTCTATCTGTGTTCGGATTCTGCTATGATCTGAATCTTGATGTCTCTTCCAAATCCATACATTTAGAACCTAATACCTAATGTGATAGTATTAAGAGGTAGGTAGGGTCTTTGAGATGCAATTAAGTCACTAGGGCTCCAGTCTCATCAATGGTATTCTAGTCATAAAAGAAACTCAAGGGTGCCGTCTTTGAAACAGTGAAGCTCTTATTAGACACTGAATTTGTTGGCACCTTGTTCTTGGACTTTTCAGACTCCTGAACTGAGAGCAATAAATTTCCGTTGTTTATAAATTACCCAGTCTAAGATATTTTTGTGATAGCAAGTTGAATGGACTAAGACAGATTCCATTGTTATTATTATTAGTAATCTCTATTTTTTTCAATTTAATACATTTCCTGAGGTTTTATTGTATTTAGTGTGTTATTAAAATACTGTATTTGAGGAAGACACATAATACAAGAAAATAGTAGCCTAGCATTCTTGTATGAGCACTCGTTTCATAAAACCAATTATAGTAGATTCAAAAGCTAATTAGAAAGGTAGAAAGTTACAAACTATTATATAAGTGGGACCCAGAATTTTGTTTTAAATAGTTTTTTCATGTATCAAAATACTATTAGTTTAAAACAATCTTTAAAAATTTTTAAAATTATTATTAACCTTTAAATGAGAAGAGTTCTTCCTGGGCCAGTTCTTTTTAGACTTGGGGACAAGGACAGTCCAAAGCAGTGTCCTTGGCTAGCAATACTCTCCTTGGTTCTTAGGAAATTTTCTTATGGCACACGTTTATGTGGTTGAGTGGTTTTTTTTTTTTTTTTTTGAGTCTTATTCTGTCACCCAGGCTGGAGTTCAGTGGCACAAACATAGCTCACTACAGCCTCCAACTCCTGGGCTCAAGCAGTTCTTCCAACTCAGCTTCCCAAGTAGCTGGGAATATAGGCACATGCCACAATACCCAGCTAATTTTTTTATTTTTTGTAGAGATAAGGTCTTTTGTGTTGCCCAGATGTGTTTCAAAAATTCCTGGGATCAAGTGATCCTCCCATCTCAGCTTCCCAGAGTGTTGGGATTACAGGTGTGAGCCATATTGCCCTGAGGAGTGAGTTCTTTTAAACTTATTTTTTCACTGTTGGAAGGAATCTGCAAAGTTGTTATTTATCCAGAGTCTCTCTACTCATACTCTGCCTGCGGGCAGATGTCCTTCAGCATAAATCTGTGTATTCCTTGTTCAGCTCCACACTTTCAGCCTCTCCAATGTTGTCAAATGTGATTCCAAGAAGTTCCCTTCATCAGTTCCCCAAATTCTCATTCAAGAGAAAGCTTGTTGGCTTCACTATTCAGCTTTGATCACCTACTCTGAGAAATAGGCTCTGTTAGGCTTTCTCTGAAATCTGCAGCCACATATGTTTCCTCCTGGTATCTTCCTATATACCTGTTAGATCCTTGCTCATCTTGATCATTTATTGTGGTTTGCGATGATAGCATCCCATAGTTTCACCAAAGATGAAATTTACATTTCAGTTTCTCATTTAAGGTTTCAAGATGGTTGTTAAAAGAAGAGAGTATAAATGTTCATTTAAAGACAGAAGTTGACAGTTTATTGGTGTAGTTCTCTTCTCATCTCTCTGTTTCTCACAAATATTTTGTCTCTGCTTTTAGTTCAGCACTGTTCAATACTGCTTGTGTAATGATGGAAATGTTCTATATATGTGCTGGCCAATATAGATAGCCAATAGTCACATGTGGGTACTGAACATGTGGAATGTGGCTGAGAAACTAAATTTTAATTTTGTCTAAGTTAGTTTTTAAAAAACTAAATTTAAATAGCCCAAATCTACTTTAGGTTTCCCTAAAGATGAATGCATTTAAGAGGCATATGCCTTCCTAGGTTTTATATTTTTCTCTTGCTTGTCACATCTCTTCCCTGAGGCAAGGAACACAGAGGCTGAACAGTTTGGTGGGTAAAAGGGACAATGCTGGAGAAGAAAGAACACAAGTCGACACCTCAGAACTCTTATCCCCCATTAGTCGGGGTCTGATTTACTTCTGTAGATGGAGCTAAGAGGCCAAGGATTAGTTGGAGGCATCCAACAGCTTTTCCAGATACAGATGCCCAGTACCTTTTAGCCTCAGCTGTCATATTTGGTGCCTAAGGGAAATTCTAGTGCAGCAGTCTTTGGAATTTCTAATCATTTATGACAAAAACAGCTCATAGCTGGGTCACTAAGTCCAAAGGGGCACAATAATAAGGGAGAGACAAAATATAAAGTCAAGTGTGTTCTTACTCCCAGGGAGTGGATGGCCACAAAGCCATTCATTAGCCACTACCTATATATCTCCAGTGTCTTCTTGCAACTTTCCCAGTGGTTCTTTGTGGTCCGGCCTTTTCCCAGATTCAAAGACTGTAGCATGTTTCTACTCACTGTAGCATTTTTGCATGTCTTGCTCTCTGTATCTGAAAATTCCAATCATTCCTTTGGCATCTTTTAATTTTACCTCCTATTCATCATCTATGATAGGAGTTAAAAGTAAAAGATGCCAAAGGAGTGAGTGGAATTTTCACATCCTTGGGGGACACCTTCTTTATTTAGCTCCTAAGTCTTGGTCAGTTACACTTTGATAAGTAAAATGGTTTAGATGACTGCTTCAGGTATTTTAAAGTTGGAGCTGCATGTGGGAACACATCTGAATCTCCTCCAGGAGCGCATGATACTCCAGAGATGTGGAGCTCTCACCCTCTTTCTCTAAGATGCATGGATGTATGGTGTTTATCATTTTATGATGCCTGAATAAATGGATTTTGTTTTCAAAGTGGTCTTCTGAAAGCATAGGATAAAATTTCCTATTTCCATGTTAGCTGTAAACTATCACCTAGCTGTAAACGCATTATATAAATTCTCCTCTCACACACCAGTAAAACACTGAACATTCCAGGTGATTTGAAACTGAACTCATAGACTCTTTAGTCATAAAGTAAAAAAAGAATAAATATTTTTATTCATAGAACTCACAGACATGGGACACCTTTTTAGACTTGTGTGTTTTCTAGAAATGCAGGGTGGAATGTAAAGAATCACGGCACAATTTTATCACAGGGGAAAAGGTAGTGCTTGTACCTAATGAACAACGTTATTTCCCAGTTTGGTTGGTCTACAATGTTCTCTGCCAATTTAGTGCTTTGCTATTCTAGGGCTGGATAGTGGATGAACAGAAAGCAGGGCAGTGAAGAAAAGGGAAAATGAGAGAGTAAGATTGGCTTAGGACAGAGTGAAGGAAGTCTCTAAGACTAATTTTCTCAATGTAATAGAGCTTGTAAAAGCAATTTCTCCCTTTCAAAAACTACACTGATTATGCCGAGTCAGGTGAATGCTAGGTTAATATCTAAGCCATTTTGTACTGTTGTCTGCAAGGCTTGTAGAATTATTCATTGGCAAAGACGACTTACTGACCAAATAACAAGACTTCTTTGAGTTTCCCAATATATCTGGAGAGAGTTGTTCATTACCAATTATAGAGTGAAAGGCCATATGATACTGTCTTACTGGAGTTAATTCAGGATAAATCAGGGGAAGCAGGATAGTTTAGAAGGAGGTAGCTGGGGTATTAGGTCATTTCTAAATGACCCGAGTCAAAGTAAGCTTTTTTTTTTCTATAGACTCAACTTAATTTTAAATTTATAAATGTACTACAAAATTTTAGACTTTAGTTATGCATTAATTTATATTCTCTTATCAGCAATGGATTCACAAAAAGGTCCCAAAGGTCACAACATCAATCTATAATAGCAGAATTCTCAACTCCATCATGTAAGCTGTGACACAGAAAGTAGGATTAGCAGGGGCACCTATTTACAGGTGGAAACTTGGTCTGAGATTTCTCAGAAATGACCAATATAAATTAGTCATGTAACTGTTTTAAAGTAGCCTGAAAAAAATTAAATTCAGATGAAGTCATTATGCAGGCTTAACAGCCTTCTGAGAGTTTAGGCCTGAGGCTAAGAAAATAAAAGTAGATCTTATTTGTATTTAATCAACAAATGAATTAATTAGCTCTTTAAAAAGCTTTAAAATGGTCACGTTTAACTAGCCTTGCTCAGTTAGAATTGGAGAGGCTATTTTGTGAGTGAATCACAGCCAGTACCCTGTGAAAACAGAGGGTAGTTCAGCAGAATTACCATTTGTTTTCTCTTAATACTAGAACCCTTTGAAAAGAAAATAATGCTTTTCATTTTGCATATCATCAACAGGTAGATATCTTAGTCTCTCTTTCTATTTACCTGTCTGAGCACTTGACGGAGGGCCAATATCATCTGAGCACTTGCTGCCCTACATTCTTCAATAAAGAATACATATTCAATACAGGATACACCCTATGGCTAAGTGTGGCTTTCTTATTTTATTTTTTGACTGATCTGTGGCCCCTTTGCCAAAGGGCAGAGGGAGGAGATAGAGGAGGAGAGATTGGTGATCTTAAAGTGCTGGGTAAAAATTCATCAGCTCAGGGGAATAATCTCCAAGAGCCTCTCAGAAATATGAACTTAGTCACCTATTATCATGGATACAGTGTCACTAACAGGTGGCAGTAAGACTTCATTATTCACAATATAAATTCTTTGTTTTGATTGTAAATTTTGCTATATGAGCAAATAATGATGCTCAAAGTAATGAGCCTTAGACTATGAAGATTTTGTTCTTTTATTGAAACAAAATTTATGTTGTCTTACATATACTTAGTGAAACTTAAAACACCATTGCAATAACTTATAAATAAGCACAGATTGAACAATATGTCCACCCCACCATAGACTCTTAGAAACTGGTTGTGTTCAGATAACCATTGCTTTCTTGGAGGTTCAGAGAAGATAACTTTTCCCTGGGAACACACAGCTGGTAAAAGGTTCATACTTCCTCTCCTCCAAAAACACCCTCTCGTTCTTTTTATGAGATGTACCGTTATCCACTTTGGATATATAAATGTTTTAAATTAGAATATAAGATTTCCCTCCCTTTGGACAGGAAACTGAATGAGTTAATTTCTACAATTCTTTCGAAACTGGATGAAATTATGACAATTTCATACAGTCACATTTTAACTGTGTAGCTTTTTCTTCATAATCAGCAAAGTTCCCCAAATAACCATTCTGTTTCACTATCATTTCCACCATTACTACTTTTCAGGTATACTCATATATATTGTTTGGATAAAATTTTAACATTACTTTATCAGAACAGGGGCTACTTGGATCTCAATCATGTTTTTATAATTTGAAGTGTGAACTTACCTGCCCCTATCTTACAAATGTCTCGCGAGCCTCTAAATGAGAAATTTTGGGCAAATCTCAGGTTCTTTCTCTTCTCCTTATCTTCATCTACAGATTCTCTGAGTGCTAGAGCATTCGAAAGAGAGAAAACATTGTGTGCTAAGATATGAAAGTGAAGGTAAGAGTTTACAGCATACAGACTCTGCAGTCAGGGATGGAGCTGGATAATTTTGGGGGGCTTGAGGGGAGAGGAGGGGTTAAGATTTGCTCCAGAGAAGGATTTAGGAAGACTCATTTTATGATTCAGCCCCTCTGGTTCTCTAAAAGAAGCAATGTGTCTAGTTTGCTTTCTGGAGTCAGAAACAAATGCCTGGTTTCTCAGCAGAACTACCATTTGTTTTCTCTTAATACTAGAACCCTTTGAAAAGAAAATAATGATTTTCATTTTGCATAATTAAAAGTTTCAGCATACCTGAAAGAGTTAACTTCTTGGTATAAATGGAGTTGTGCAGGAAAGTAAAGACAGGTATCAGATCCTTCCTGGTTTTGATCAAGGCAAGGCCCTGGGAACAGAAAAGCCCAGGTCTTTTGTCATGAGGGGGAAAGGTGCCATTCTGGAAATCCTTGAGCAGAAGGCATGAGACAGGGTCATTAAAGACAAATTCCCTTATTCTATGATTTGCCTGGAGCTGTTCTAATGATCTTCATCTGAGTGCAGACGGATAAATCTGTGTGCAAAAGTTTGATAGCTCCTGATCTTACCAAATATCCACTCCTAGGTGAGGACCGTGAAACATTTTATAACACTCTTAACACTTTGTAGTCTTTCAAGATGTACCTTTTCATTTTTATTTTATTTTATTTTTAAATTTTTATTTATTTATTTATTTTTGAGTTGGAGTTTCACTCTGTCGCCCAGACTGGAGTGCAGTGGCCACTCCTGGCCACCGCAGCCTCGACCTGCTGGGCTCCGGCGATCCTTCCGCCTCAGCCTTCCAAGTAGCCGGAATTACAGGCATGCACTACCACGTCTGGCTGATTTTTTTGATTTATTGTAGAGATGAGGTCTCACTGCCCAGGCGGGTCTTGAACCCGCGGGCTCGGGCAATCAACTCACTTCAGCCTCCCAAAGGCGCGGGATTACAGGCTGAGCCACCGAGCCCGGCTACCTTTTCATTTTTAACTTTCCTTTTCCAAAACAGACCTAACCACCTTGCACATTTAAATCATGACAGGATAGAGGGCCATAAAGGTAATTTACCTTTGCTTAGGTTTCCATTAGAAGACTCCCCATGATGCTTTATTTTTCTAAAATTGACCATTAGCTGGTCCACTCTGTCACAGAGTAGAAATTTGCAGCATTAGTTGTGTCAAAATAGAACAAGCATGGGCCCACAGTTTAAGAGGTTGTATTTCTTCATCTAGTTAACAAACCACCTCTTATTGTTCTTTATAAGATATAACATTACCCGAGAGTTTCTGGCTAATGTTAGGATCAGACAGTGAGTTGATGAGCTGTAATGTCGATACTGCAGGAGCCATAAAACACCATCTACTGCCTTCCAGAACAGAAGAGGGATGACAGAGGGTAGAGGCTCAGAAATCTTCTCATGCCACCCTTGATTTATTTCTCTCCAGATCATGTAAAGATATGCAAAAAAAAAAAAAAAATTTAGGCTACAAAAAGTCTAGCTGGTTGACTGTTGGCTTATATAACATACTGGACAGGATGACATGACATTTAGGCAGTCTGGCTGTTACCTGAAACCAAGAGAAGATGAACATCCTGGTTTTTGGTATGAATTTTCTAGCTAGAAACAGCAGGGCTAAAAAGTGTTGGTACTTAAGAAGCACAAAATGCAAACAAACTGCTTCTATGCCTTTGATATGACTCTTATTTGGCTTCTGACATTTTGAAGTTCCTCTGGAACTTTCACAGTGCTGTGGCTTTTTATTCTCAAGTGTATAGGATGTGCAAACAGAAAGAGGTGGGCCTCTCTGTGTCCCCAGAGGTAGCATATCCCTGGCAGCCAGTTAGAGCTCAATTACTTCCCACTTTAAACAGGTTTCCTTTTTTTGGTGGGGTTGGAAATGAACTCAACTTGAATATTTCAGACTCAGCAAATAGGATATGGAAGATTAAAGAAAAAAATTAATAATGAATCTATTCAGCTGTGGTTAGCCAAGTGAGCAGCTCTGGAAAAAGTTGTCTAAGTTATGAATTGCCTAATGTGACTACCTAAAATATCTGTGATTTAATTTTTTTGTAATTTAAACTTTTCTTTTGGAAATTTCAAATTATTTTAGACTTACAACAGTTTTGCAAAAAATGGTACAAAGAATTCCCATATGTTCTTCACTCAGCTTTTAAAATGTTAGCATCTTACCTGGACCTAGTATAATTATCCAAATCAGGGAATTCACAATGATTTAATTCTATGTATTCACCTTCAGATTTTAATTAAACTTGCTACTTGTCTCACTAGTGTCATTTTCCAGGCCTAGGATCAAGTGCAGGATTATATCTTGTATTTAATAATTGGATAACGACTCTTTTAGGATTGCTGTACCACCTACTTTTTTTTTAAACAATTAGAAACCTTGAGTTTCTAATTTGTGTTCCTTGAGTCCCTACATTATGATTTCATAATTATACGACAGACTTTAGTAAATAATGTCATAATTATAAGACCAACTTGGTAAAAATGTTCAAGTGTGTTGATTGTCAGTTCAAATACAGACATACTTCATTTTATTGAGCTTCACAGATATGTATTTTTTTAAAAAACAGATTGGAGGTTTGTGGCAACCCTGCACCAAGCAAATCTATTGGCACAATTTTTCCAACAGCATGTGCTTATTTCATGTCTCCATGTCACATTTTGGTAATTTTCACAATATTTTAATTTTTTTCATTATTATTATATCTTTTATGGTGATTGGTGATCAGTGACCTATGATGTTACTATTGTAATTCCTTTGTGGCACCATGAACTGTGCCCTCGTAAGATGGCAAACTTAATTGATAATGTTATTATGTGTGTTCTCACTGCTCCATCGACCAGCTGTCCCATCTCTCTCCCTCTCTTTGGGCCTTCTTATTCTGTGAAACACAACAATATTGAAGTCAGGCCACTTAATAACCCTCGAGTAGCCTCTAAGTGTTCAAGTGAAAGGATGAGTTCCACATCTCTCTAAATCAAAAACCAGAAATGAAGCTTAATGAGGAAGGCATGTGAAAAGTTGCAGTAGGTAAAAAGTTTGAGTGGTCTGGATAGAAGATTAAACCAGCCACAACATTCCCTAAACCAAAGCCTAAGAGAGATGTTCTACTCTTTTTTTTTGAGTTTGAGTTTGAGTCTCACTCTGTCACCCAGGGAGTGGCACGCTCACGGCCACCCCAGCATCGACCTGCTGGGCTCCGGCAATTCTTCCGCCTCAGTCTTCCAAGTAGCCGGAACTACAGGCACTCACTACCATGCCCAGCTAATTTTTTATTTATTGTAGAGATGAGGTCTCACCAAGTTGTCCGCAGGCTCAGGCAATCCACTTGGCTCAGCCTCCCAACGTGCTGGGATTACAGGCTGAGCCACCCAGCCCGGCAGAGATGTCCTACTCTTTTCAATGCTATAAAGGCTGAGAGAGGTGAGGAAGCTATGGTTGAAAAGTTGGAAGCCAGCAGAAGTTGGTTCATGAGGTTTAAGGACAGGAGCCATCTTCATAATACAAAAGTGCAAGGTGAAGCAAGTACTGATTTAGAAGCTGCAAGAGGTTATCCAGAAGATCTAGCTAAGATCATCGATAAAGGTGGCCACACTAAACAATAGATTTTAAATGCCGATGAAATAGCCTTCTAGTGGAAGAAGTTAACTCTTGGGATTTTTACAGCTGGACAGAAGTCAATGTCTGGCTTCAAAGCTTCAAAGGACAGGCTGACTATCTCGTTAGGGGCTAATGCAGCTGGTAACTCTAAGTTGAAGCCAGTGCTCATATACCATTCAAAAACTCGTAGACGCTTAAGAATTATGCTACAATTACTCTGCTTGTGCTCTATAAATGAGACAACAAAGCCTGGATGACAGCACAGCTGTTTACAACATGGTTTACAGAATATTTTAAACTCACTGTTGAGACCTATTGCTCAGAGAAAAAGGTTTTTTTCATAATATTACTGCTCATTGAAAATGCACTGGTCAGCCGGGCGTGGTGACTCAGCCTGTAATCCCAACACTTTGGGAGGCTGAGACTAGTGGATTGCCTGAGCCCACGGGTTCGAGACCCACCTGGGCAACTTGGAGAGACTGCATCTCTACAGTAAAAAAAATCAAAAAATTAGCCAGGCATGGTAGCACGCGACTGTAGTTCCAGCTACTTGGAAGGCTGAGGCGGAAGGATCGCTGGAGCCCAGCAGGTCAAGACTGTGGTGGCCGGGAGCGGCCACTGCACTCCAGTCTGGGTGACAGAGTGAGACTCCAACTCAAAAAAAAAAAAGAAAGAAAAAAAAAGAAAATGAACTGGTCATGCAGTTTTCTGAAGGAGGTGAACAAGGAGATGAATATTGTTTTCATGCTTGCCAACACAACACCCATTCTATAGCCCATGGATCAAGAAATAATTTCTACTTTCATGTCTTATTATTTAAGAAATACAACTCGTAAGACAGTTAGTGATTCCTCTGATGGATCCGGGTAAAGTAGATTGAAAATCTTCTGGAAAGTATTCACAATTTTAGATGCCATTAGGAATATTTGTGATTTATGGGAGGAGGTCAAAATATTATTAACAGGAATCTGAAAGAAGTCGATTCCAATGCTCACGGATGAGGATGACTATGAGGGGGTTAAGAACTCAGCAGAGAAAGTAACTGCAGATGTGGTGGAAATAGCAAAAGAAGTAGAATTGGAAGTGGAGCTTGAAGATAAAACTTGAATCTGTAATCTCATGATAAAACTTGAATGGCTGAAGAATTGCTTCTTATGGAGCAAAGAAAATTATTTCTTGAGATGGAATCTACTCCTGGTGAAAAGACTGTGAACATTGCTGAAATGACAACAAGAGTTTAGAAGATTTTATAAACTTAGTTGGCAGAGCAGCAGCTGGGTTTGAGAGAGAATTGACTCCAGTTTTGAAGGAAGGCCTATAGTGGGTAAAATACTATCAAACAGCATCACATGATTCAGAGAAACCTTTCATGAAAGAATGAGTTGATCAATGTGGCAGACATCATTGTTGTCTTACTCTAAGAAATTGCCACAGCCATCCCAACCTTTAACAACCACCACCCTGATCAGTCAGCAGCCATTAACATCAAGGCAAGAACCTCCAACAGCAAAAAGATGATGACTTGATAAAGCCTAAGGTCAGCTTTTTTTTTTTTTTTAAGAGATGGTAGGTGCTATGTTACTCAGACTGAGTTTGCACTCCTGAGCTCGAGCAATGCTCTCTCCTCAGCTTCCTGAGTAGCTGGGGCTGTGGGCACTTGCCATTAAGCCCAGCTTTTTAGTATTTAACAAAAAGCAGCTTAAAATTAAATTATGCACATTTTTAAGATATAAAACCATTTCCCCAAATATACTGAAGTATAATGTAGACATAATTTTATATGCACTAGAAAACCAAAAAACTTGTGTGACTTGCTTCATTACAATATTTATTTTATTGTGGTGGTATGGAACTGAACCTGCAATATTGCCAAAGTATAACTATAATGGTTTGATGTACTTATTTCAGGTAGGATAGAAAGTAAAAAGGTAAAAAATTTTCCCAGGCACTTTTTCTTCTTACCCATTTTAAATGAAAAATGTTATAATAGCCTTTGAAGAATTTTGCTAGAATAGCACTTCCCATGGTCAACTGCGCCAGAAGCAAAATTAGAATAGCTTCCTATTTTTATTTTTAATCTATTTATTTGTTTGAGTCTAGATCTCACTCTGTTGCCCAGGCTGGAGTGGCATGACCATGGCTCTTCGTGGCCTCCAATTTCTATGCTCAAGTGATCCTCTTGCCTCAGCATCTTGAGTAGCTGCGACTATAGGTGTGTGCCACCATACCTGGCTAATTTTTTGATGTTTTTGTAGAGACGAGGTCTCGCTATGTTGCCAAGGTTGGTCTCGAACTCCTGGGCTTAAGCAATCCTCCTGCCTCAGCCTCCCAAAATGCTGGGATTACAGGCATGCACCACTGTACCCAGCTTAGAATAGCTTCCTATTTTTAAATTCCTTTGATATGAATTCTAATATCATTACTTGATTCCCAACTTTATCTAAAATTAGCCTTTGGTTTATCCCCTTTAAAAGCTTTTTAATCCTTTTTACTTTGACATATCAACTGTTGAAATTCTCAT
The DNA here is from genome assembly GCA_027257055.1 of Cephalopachus bancanus. Taxonomy (NCBI): domain Eukaryota; kingdom Metazoa; phylum Chordata; class Mammalia; order Primates; family Tarsiidae; genus Cephalopachus; species Cephalopachus bancanus. The sequence continues at coordinate 200,325 of JAPVLO010000241.1, forward strand.
CCTAAAGCCAATGTAGTTTTTTTCTTTTTGGTGGCAAGTGTGTGAATAATACTGAGTTAATTAATATCCTGAGAATTATAAGAATAGGTCTATCCTCAAAGAACTTGTAACCTTATTGGAGAAACAGTATATCTTTTTGCTAAAAATTGATTAAGATGTATGTATTAGTGAGGATTTTCTAGTGAAGCAAAACTAACAATATATGTACATGTCTGTGTATACAAATATATATATACATTTGTTATAAGGAAATGGCTCACATGATTGTGGAAACTACGAAATCTTAAGATCTGCAATTTAGGGCCAGGTATGGTGGCATGTGCCTCCTTGGGAGGTCGAAGCAGGAGGAATGCTTGAGCCCAGGAGTTCGAGACCAGCCTGGGCAACCTAGCAAGATCTTGTCTCTAGAAAAGAAAAGAATAGAATAGAAATGAAAAGAAAAGTTTACAATTGGCAAGCTGGACACCCAGGAGACGAGCCAATGGTGTAAGTTCCAGTCTGAATCTGAAGACCTGAGAACCAGTGGAGCTGAAAGTTGGCAAGCCCAAGATCCAAGAAGAACTGATGTTTCATTTGAACTCTGCGGGCTGGAGGGGGCCAATGTGCCAGCTCAAAGGGTCAGGTAGGAGGAACTCCCTCTTACTCAGCTTTTATTCTATTAGACCCTTTAGCTGATTGGATAAGACTCATCTGCATTAGGGAGGGCAATCTACTTTAATCTATTAATTAATGTTAATCTTATCCAGAAACATCTTCATAGACCCACCCAGGGTAGTGTTAGATCAAATGTGTGGGAATCTCATGGATGGTAAAACATGAGATGGTAAAATTAATCATCACAGTGTGCTGCAGAAGATAGAAAAGGGAGACCAATATGGATTGGAATAATGAACTTGACCTGGGCCTTAAAGAGTGGGCAGCATTAGGACAGGAGTGGAAATGCTTAGAGAGAAGAGAAGGAAGAAGCGATAAACTACAGCAGCAAAACTCTAGAGATTAAGGCAGAGGGTTTGAGATGAGCAGTGTAGACACACAAATGGATAGAACAGTGTCACTCACTAAAGAGTGACTCATTTTAGAGTACTGAGCTGAAACACAATGTCGTGATTGATAGGCAATGGGGTTTAGTGTTAGGACTTCTAAAAAAATTGAACTGAAAGGAATGATGACTTTAAATATCAATCTGGCGGTAATACTAGTATGAATTTGAGTGGATTGAGAAATGAAAACTGGCAAAAGACAATTGTAATAAGAATTCAGACATGAAATGATATCTTAGAAGGAAAGTGACTAAAAAAAAAATGAGGAAAAATCCAAGAAAAAGTACTGCTGCTAGGTAGCTGATGGAATAAAGGATATGAAAAAGAAAGAGACCAAAAGTTCTAATTGAAACCATGTGTGTATTTCTTACTATGTACTCTGGTAATGCTAAAACTTTAGACTGATCAGTCATCACAATATCCTGTGTCAAGTGTCACAGGTTTCTGTAGAGTGAAATCTAAAGTTTTAGTTGCCTGGCACATGGCTGTTTGTGTATAGACCTTGCGTCATCAGGGAAGGTCAGATCTGGTGTTAGCTTTCAGCATTTGGGTTTATTTGTAGTTGCATGAACAGGCTAACTTCTCTCATAATTCTGTTTCTATTCCAGAATGTAAATACCTAGTTTCTTCCATTTTTAGTTTGTTACGTACGTTCAAAATGTAGGGTAAACATTACTTTTTCTAGCACGTCTTTCCTGCATCTTTAAGGTCAGTTAAGGTGCTGTTGGGCCTTGTCTCTCTTATTGAATCATTGGATAATTTAAAAAAGGGAGCTATGCCTTTCACAGTGTATTCTTAGGGTCTTACAGTGTCAAATAGAGTATGATTGGTCTAGATTCATTAGTGTTGTTGATGAATAAATGATTGAATGAATGATGAGTGTATTGGTGAATATTATACCACTACCTTTCTGTTAAATGACTTAGTGAGTCGATATCTTAAGCCACTTTGTTTCAATTGCTTTTTCCCGGTGCCTAGAAATCATTTTCGTTTTTGCTATAAATCACTTGCTTGTTAGCACCATTTCAAATGCTATCTGGAATCACTGTATTACTAGCAAAATAGCTTCTGTGTCACCACCTCACCGTTAACTTGGACACATTCTTTGGCCCTGCTTACATGTTTTGCAGGTGTTGACAATGAGGATTTATTACCATTTCAAGATTCTTTTTCTAGGAAAGAGTCTATTTTGAAAATTTTAAATTATTTATTACCAGGAGAGGATAATTTTGCAAACATGACATCAGAACAAATTTTCTCCATCCTTTACATAACAATAGTTGTCATTTATTGGGATCTTTGTGTATGCTAGTTTATTTTATTTTTATTTGTTTCAAAAACATTCATTGAGCATGTACTATATGTTAAATACTGTTTTTTAGTGTTAGAGTTTTTAAATGCGATTAACAGTATGGCCCCAAACTTATATGTGTCTCATATTTTTCATATACTAGTTGCCTTGGATCATATAATTAGAGTCATATAGATTTTACAACAGCACTTCAAGACAGGTTTTATTTTCCCTGCTTTCTACAGAGAACACAAGAGCGTAGAGAAGTTACGTTTCTTACTCATGGTCTCATGGCTATGAGTTTCAGACTGAGATCTGGATCCAGGACTATCTTACTCCATAGTTAATATACTCTTGCTGTTCCGTGTGCCTCCTTAGTATAACATTGTTGAGAATCTCTGGACTCATGATCAGAAGACCTGTAGGAAGAAAAATCCCAACTCACTAACTTGCTACGTGCATGACTTTTGATGTATTACTGGACTTCACCGAACCTTGGTTTTTCCTCTGGGTAATAAGACTGACTCACAGTATTATCGTGAAGATAAAATAAAATGCTCTAAATGAAAATGAAAATGAAATCTCTTAACATACTTCCTGGCATAAAGTAGGCGTCCAGTAAATGTTGGTCTCATCCTAATTGCAAGTTAAAAAAAATTGCAATATTTTTACTTCGTGTTTAAAATTCCTTTTTAAGAGTCTAATAAAGTTAATCATTTCTAGTATCTGTGTGATGAATCAAATTTCTCAGGTGATTTCTCCTAATACTGTATTTTCTTTTCTTTTTTTATTATTATAAAGATGTGGGGTACTATTCAGGGTTAGCTATACAAACATTGATTATGCAGGTACCCTTGTTGATGAGGTGTGCTCCTCCCTCCCCTAGCCGTTTCCCTTAACTGCCAATTCCACCCCCGCTGACAGTTTCCCACTATTGCCAATCCCTTTCTTATAGCATTATGATAATTGTTCAAGGTCCACTTATGAGTGAGAACATATGCTACTCTGTTCTTTGTTTCTGTGATAGATCACTGAGTATGATCGACTCTAAATCCATCCAAGTTGCTACAGAGTCCATATGTTTGTCCATCTTTATGGCTGCATAATATTCCATTGTGTATATGCACCACATTTTTGTTGTATTTTATTTTCAGAATAACAACAGGTTCACAGTTGAATCAATAAGGGAGCTCAGTAAGAGGGTAGGAAAATGACAAAAATATTAGCAGAGACCAATTCCATGTTCTGGACAATGAACTAGTGAAGTCTTCTAAGTGATACATGTCCTAAAAGTAGCTTCTGGATGGTCCAGAGGCTGCAGACAGCTAAGTGACCCTCTGTCCTGCTTCCCTGCTCAGGAGTCTTACTCCAAAGAGCTGTCACAGTTCTGGTGTGCTCAAGCCACTCACCTGCCATAGTGCCTGCCGTTTAGACCGCCAGCTACTGATGCGCCTGTACTGTCGCTGCAACGACTGCTGTCCTCATTGCTGCCAGTCCCAGAATCGTTGCTGGCAGATGAAAAGACTTTGTTCTGGGAGTCAGGATCACAGTATGACTATGGGAAAGTCACTAAGCGGCTCCAGGTTCCTGTCGTCTGAAAAGTGAAGGGCCTGAGCAGAAGATCTCTCAGATTTCTTCTAATTCTCTAATTCTATGTTTCTTCTCTCATCTCTTCTTGACGCAACAGCTTTGGGAGTTTGGGGTTCCACTGAAGAAAGTGTTTTCATAGGAACAGACATTGGCTGTTGGTGACAGCTCATTCTTTTTCCTCCACAGCAGGCTGGCCAAGCGGTGTGCCAGAGAAAGACTCCCTGTCATGGGCCTCTCTGTTCACACCAGCTTTAAATTTTTTTTAATATAGCTTCAGAGGGTGCAAGTACAGTTTTATTACATGACTATATTGTATAAAGGTAAAACCTGGACTTTATTTATTTATTTATTTATTTTATTTGAGTCAGGGTTTCACTTTAGCGCCCAGGCTGGAGTGCAGTGGCACGATCATGACTCACCGCAGCCTCAGCCTCCTGGGCTCAGGTGATCCTTCCACCTCAATCCCCTAAGTAAGTGGGCTGACAGGCACGTGCCACCATGCATAGCTAATTTTTTGATTTTCTGTAGAGACAAGGTCTCTATGTTGCCCAGGCTGGTCTTGAACTCCTGGCCTCAAGCAATTCTCCTTTCTCAGCCTCCCAAAGTGCTGAGATTACAGATGTGCGTCTCTACATCAGGCGCCCAGCCAAATTTGGGCTTTTAGTTGTAACCATCACCTGAATAGTGTACATTGTGTCATTAAGTAATTTCTTATCCCTCCCCAATCCTCCCATCTTTCTGAGTCTCCAATATCTTTTCTTTCTTTCCTTCTTTCCTTCCTTCCTTCCTCCCTCCCTTCCTTCCTTCCTTCCTTCCTTCCTTCCTTCCTTCCTTCCTTCCTTCCTTCCTTCCTTCCTTCCTTCTTTCCTTCTTTCTTTTCTCCTTCCTTTCTTGTTCTCTCTCTCTCTGTCTCTCCCTCCTTCCCCCCCCTTTTGTTGGAGTCTCACTTTGTCACCAGACTGGAGTACAATGGGATGCTCACAGCCACTGACTTGTTGGATTCAGGTGATCCTTCTGCCTCAGCCTTCCAAGTAGCTGGAACTACAGGCATTGCACCGCCATGCCTGGCTAATTTTTTTATTTACTGTAGAGATGAGGTCTTGCCAAGTTGCCCAGGTTGGCCTCAAATCTGTGGGCTCAGGTAATCCTTTCACCTCAGCCTCCCAAACTGCTAAAATTATAGGTGTGAGTCACCATGCCTGGCCTGTCTATTATTTCACTGTCTATGTCTATGTGTATACCTTATTTTGCTCCCACTTACAAGTGAGAACATGCAGTATTTGGCTTTCTGTTTCTAGTTATTTCACTTAAGATATTGACCTCCAGATCTATTCATGTTGCTGCAAGACATGATTTCATTCTTTTTTATGGCTGAGTAGTATTCCATTTGTATGTATAACACATTTTTAAATCCAGTCACCCATTGGCTGGCACTTGGGTTGGTTCCATATCTTCACTATTGTGAATAGTGCTACCATAAACATGCGAGTGCAGGTATATTTTTGATATAATGATTTATTTTCCTTTGGGTAGATACCCAGTAGTGGATTTTTTTTTAACCTTCAACTATTGCTGAGTGTTTAGGGTTTAATTAGTCACAAAAAGAGATCCTTTTGGGGGGCGGGGCAAATTTTTTTTTTGAAATTTTTCTGGAGCTTGGGGATTCTATAACATTAAGCTCTAGGAAGATAGAGAAATGGTTTTGCTAGTATGGCAACAACAGATAGTATTTTTCTAAGCTTTTAAAAATATTTCATTTCACCGAATAAAATGAAAAGTTATCTGTAGAAAAAAGAAAGGATGAACATGGTAAATTTTATATAGCATTCCAAAGTAGCATTTTTCACAGCCTTCCCTGTAGGAATTTTAAACCTGCTAGTGTGCCTGTCTTATTTCTTGAGGTGGTTAACTCAGTTAATAAACTGTAGTCAACTTAATTTTTTAAATGCCTGTAACACTTTTAAAAATTGACCAGATATGGCATTTTAAGGTGTGATCTGATTTGCAGCTTATTATCTATTTTTTCATTAGCAAAATATTAATTTTTCTTTAAGGATAGTTTATTAAATGCATACAAAGAGAAATAGTCTTGACTAATAAAAGCTACAATGTCTGTCTTCTGCAGTAAGCACATCAGAGTTGACAAAAGAATCTTGACTGTCAAGGATCATTTAAAATCAATGAATTAAAAATCAGGAGGTCAGGGAGAGCCATGCAGAAACAATAAGGCTCTCTGTATTTGTCTTAACAAAGGAAGTATTAAGCCAAAGTGATTTTCTCCTTCGTTCTTTTTCCCCTACCAGGAAGAAATGTGAAACTCAATTTTACCCTTGGTTGAGAAGGTGCTAATTTGTCTGACAAGTTGTTGGAATCTGAAGATGCTCAAGGTATCCTTGATGTTTCAAACCTTCATGCTGAGTGAAGCATGCCTCTAATGTGTCAATGTTTAGGGGATATTTTATATCTCATTAGGTAAGAACAATATAAACCACATGAATGCAGATGGGGCGGAAATTTGTCCCCTGTCAAAGAGAAAACTGTCGACTTGTTATAGCCAAGGCAATTTTTGAATCTCCCTCATTCTACTAAATATTTGATTATAAATTAACTTTATTCTTTTAGATTCTAGAGGACTTAAATGAACTTTTTCCCCATTTGCTGCCTATTTCTTGAGAGATGTGATCTTCAAATCCTTGCCTTTATTGATTGCAGTGTCAATGAGTATTTATCAAGAAGGTTCCTAAGAGAGATGGCAATGTAAATATGAAAACTCTAATTCCTTTTCTTTTTAATTGTGTATTTATTGATTTTTTTGCAATACTTTCTAAGACCAAGAATTAGCTGGATGAATGACCTTTGCATGTTAACTAATTCCTAATTGGTAAACTGATGCATAATTGAGAGAAAATTCCTGTTGGAGAAAAAAACATTTTTCTAGCACACAATTCACCCCAGGTTGCATGGTTGATAATATTGGCTAACACATGTAACGCTACCATGAAGTAGGCACTGTTCTGAGTGCTCTTAATTATTTTAACTCTGGTAATCCTTTTTTTCTTTTTTTTCGAGGTGGGTCTCACTCTGTCACCCAGGCTGGAGTGCAGTGGCGTGATCATGGCTCACCTTAACCTCAGCATCCTGGGTTCAGGAGTTCCTTCCACCTCAGCCTCCCAAGTAGCTAGGACTACAGGTGCATGCCACCACACCCAGGTAATTTTTTGATTTTTTTGTAGAGATGAAGTCTCACTGTTCAGAAATGGAGAAAGACTCTATTACTGATCGTTCCAGGTACCTGTACGGTTACGAGTGGTAACTCTCCACTCGCAACTTTAAGTTGCGCAGGCTGACCCTAGACTCCTGGGCTCTAGGGACTCTCCTGCCTTGGCCTGCCAAAGTGCTGGTATTATAGGTGTGAGCCACCATGCCTGGTCTGGTAATCCTTTTAAGAATCCTGTGAGGTGGGCATTGTTATTTCAGCTTTACAGAAGCAGAAAATGACTTGACAAAAATTTCGCAGACATAAAGTGATGTAGTCATTGAAACTCAGAGTGTCTGACTTCAGAGTCCAGCTCCTGACTCTTATGCTGCACTGATGCTTCCTCTCATCTACGAACTTCAACTAGCAATGATGAAGGGTGCTACATGGGACTAGATTGTAAATGCAAGGAAAATGATTCTATAGTCAATACAACTTTTTGTGGGATCTCCCGGAGGCTGAGTTTTCCAAAAGACAGAATCACAAAATAAAGGTTAATATTTGCAAGAACATTTACGTGTTACCTTTTGGACTAGCATTGTGTGTGTGTGTGTGTGTGTGTGTGTGTGTGTGTATCTTGCTTTCTTAGCAACTTAGAGATAAAGTGTAGGCTAGTAAGCTATCTGTGTACAGTAGAATTGTTTGAATCAGACGATGTTGACATAGAGTGAAAATGAAGGGAAAGTGGCAGTGTTCACGGAGTAATTTCAATTTAATTAATGAAACAGTTTAGTAACTCTACAGTTAATTGCCTTATGATTGATTGTGTAGGGGGCTAATGTCATACTGGGTTAATAAGAACAATAAGATCATATTGTGAAAGTCTGATAAAAAGAAGACCTGATTAAAAAAAGTCTGATAGAAAACCATCCTGATATAATAGATCAGTGACTCTCAGTCTTGACTGCACCCTAGACTCTGCTGGAAAATGTCTGGAATTTCTGTTGTCCAGGCTGGAATTCAGACCAGATAGAACTGAATCTCTAGGGATGGGTCCCAGGCATCGGTACTTGTGAAAGCTGCCCAGGTGATTTCAAGTGTAATCAAGTTTATAAGCCATTGACCGGAATAACGGTTTTTAGGTAAAACTCTAGACCTATTTCAAGAATCCGTTCAACCATTAAAAATAAATATCACATGTTTTTCTCGAAGTTTCTTTTGTATGCATTGAGAGTTACAACATAATTACTTAAATATCTCAGTGCTTGGGGGTATATTTACTCTGAAAATATAAAAAGCCATTTATTAAGGTTATTTATTAAGTTTAAGTGATCCCATGTAACACTAAAAGATTCAATAGAAAGCAGGGACATATTTTAATGATAATTTAAACCATTTATTCCTGTAAAATTGACAATGGTTATATGTGTGCAGAGCACATTTTTATGAATATGTGCTAGGTATCTTCCTTTTACCCTCCAAGTGCCTCCACCATTCTTCCCCCATGGACAGGCTAACCCACACGGACAGCGACTGTGGTGCACATGCCCTCTGGCTTCCGGTTGGCTTAAGCCGATGAGAAGTCCAGGCGTCCCTGGCCCAGGTTTACAGGTGGGAGGCAATATGAAACTTTCCCTTGCTCCCTTGGCTCATTTCAAGGTTTCCCCAAACTGGCTGTTTCCCTCCACTGAAGCTCACTCTTGCCTTCAGTGTGATCTCTACTGGCTCTCTTATATTTGGAGTTTTATATCTAACCCTTTCTTCACACCTTTACATCAAGGGTGGGTAGGAGATTCCATTACTGATAGTTCCAGGTTCCTGCATGGTCCCCAGCAGTTACTCTATACTCCACTCACAATTTTATAATAGTTTTTATGAAAACAAACCTTCCTCAAGTCATCCCATTTTGATTGCACCATTTGTTTTTTGTTGGGAACCTGACTGGATATATGGTACAAAAAACCCCAGAATTATCTTTTGAGAGGTGGACCCCTTGTAGTACAGGGGGTACTTATCGTATTTCCCTACATGAATGTCTTAGCTCATACTATTACTTCCTCTTATAATTCAAGGTCTAGATCAAATGCTACTTCTGCCGTGAAGTATTCCTTGATCAGCTGAAGGAACACATTTTTCCTTTATGAAATCTAGCCCGTTGTCTGCACATGTTGTGGCATTTTCTCATTTACTTTGTGTCTCAGATCTGCCCCATCATAGCTGGCTGTTTTTGACCAAGCATCTATACTTTCCTGTGTTTTGTTTTTCTTATCTAGAAAGCAGGGGTAAAAATAGTAACTCCTTGGAAGGCTGAGGCAGAAGGATGGCTGGAGCCCAGCAGGTCAAGGCTGCAGTGACCGGGAATGGCCACTGCACTCCAGTCTGGGTGACAGAGTGAGAGTGAGACTCCAACTCAAAAAAAAAAAAAAAAAAAAAAAAAAAGGTTACTACCTTGATGAGTTGTGAGGTTTATATTACATAAGGTGGGTAAAAAAAAAAAAAAGTTTGGCACATCATGGACAACAGATATTAGCTATTTTATTATAGGTATGTCTTTGTAGTGGAACTATTTAGGCACATGCTATTATTACGTGATATATTTAAGAACTGGGACAGCGAGAGAGTCAACTTTGTATCCTCAGCACCAAGCAGAAACAGGCACTGAGTTGGTGGGTGGGTAGCTGGTTAGTTCACTCATTTGTTCATGGAATAAAATGAGCCAATATGAAGTGGTTAAACTCACAGGCTCAGAGATGTATTTCCTGGATTCAAGTCTGATTTCTATCATTTAATGTTTGTGTGACCATCATCAAGTCACCTAAGGTCACTTGTCTCAGTCTTCTTGTTCATGAAGTGGAGACAATAATATAACTCTACTTCAGTGTTGTTGAGGTTTATATGAGGTAATTATGTAAATTACTTAGCACAGTGCCTAGAATATCATAAACATTCAAGAATTGATAATATTATTAAAGGAATTGCAAGACTAGAAAGCAAGTAGTCCAGGGAAAAAAATAATATACGAGACAAAAGTACTGTGGTTTAATGATCATTGTATTAAAGGTCTGATATATTGAAAAAAATTACAGTGAAAAAATATACTCACGATAGACAAGAAAAGCATTTGAGGTTGAGAATTATGTCAGGACAGGGTATCCTTGTATGAAACTGCTCTAGTGATGTGAAAAAGATTCATAAAGTCTATCTCTTGCCAAAGGGTATGTCAAATATGAGATTTATGCTTCCTAAGAGTTGTGGATTGTGATACATGCCATTTATTTGTGTGTCAGTAACTCTATAATCACTCCTATAGAGGGCCCATTCACTTCTCGCTGACCTCCCCTTTCCACTCTGTACATTCCTCATTACGTACCAGATGTGTACTCTGATGTATGGCCAAAAATCTAGGTGAATCAAGAGTGGCAGTCTAGAATAGACAGGAGCCGCGTCTTGTGGTGATTCATTCTAATTACACCAAAATCTAACTAATGGGGAAGTCAGTTCAGTCAGAAGAGGGAGAGGAATGTGGCCTTTCTTTCTGCCTTTTCTTTTTCCAGAGACTGACCCCAGTGAACTGTTAACACTTGATAGCCATAATCAATAGCTTGTAAAACAATAAGGTCAGCATTGTAAAGATTCAGATTTTCTGCCTCCAAATGTAATGGAAACAAGACTGGTGTGCTGAGCCATTGAGGTGAGTCTGACCTTAGCTGACTGACTGATAAAAGACCCAGAGCTAAGGAAGAGATAAAAGAAGAACACGGAGAAGATGCAGTTGTAAATATTCTATCAGCACGATTCTTGTTTTTACTCTGGGAACATTGTTATTTTGCTATTGCATTAAAAGTGGAAAGTCTCAGCTCTGGAAAAATGGGAAATTAATAAAGGAGGGTTCAGAAGTAGAGTACTACATACTTTTGTGTCCTCTATTTAAAGGGTCTCTGTGTGTTTTAAGAGTCTTTATACTTAATTCCATTATTCTATTAGTTTACTCACATTTCCTAAATACCAAATTTACCTAAAATTATTTTTTAAAGACCAGGGATTAATTATTGTTTATCTCTACTGTAAGAAAGAGATTGACAGTAGCGGGAAACTGCCAGGGAAGGGGGGTGGCACACCTCATCAGCAGGGGTACCTGCATAATGAACATTTGTATACCTAACCCTGAACTGTACCTCACATCTTTAAAATAAAAAATTTAAAAGTTAAAAAAAATAAGTTTCAGATTATTATTGTCAACATTATCTTCTTTATCTAAATGAAAACATAGAATTTGGAAGACAACTGTTGTCCACTTTACTAGTCTGTTAAAATTAAATACATATGCTCAATGTAAAAAGAAATTATTGTTTATCTCAACATTCTAAGTGGATCTGATAGTTCAAAGGCCAGATTTTTCTACATTTAAATATATTGTAGGCTTGATCTTATTGAATAGGACTACTTTCCAAATAGCAGATATTTCTACTGTATCTTTGCAAAACATTTTTAGAATCAGATTTTAAAAATATGAAAAAAATAGACTTGTGGGTTAAGTAGATTCTTGCCAACAAGTTTAGAGGTTATTTTAATTGTAGATAGATGCATATGAATTGGGATTTGATGTTTCACATTAGGTACAGTAAGAAATAAAATTTCCTGTGTTAAAAATATCTTTAAAAGTTTTCTGGAAATGTATGAATGGCCAAAAAATCTTCCCTGGTGAGTAAATAACCCTGACCATTTTTTCTCTTGGGTGATTTACGGACCGGTAATTAAGCACATGTAGAGTAAGTTTTCCCTTCAAATAAGTATGAATTTAAATATTAGAAGAAAAAATCTTCTAAGCATGTGTTATATATTTGTTGAACACAGGTCATTCGAGAAAGAATTCAAGCTGTTTGCTGAAGCTAAGATGATCAGAGGTCACCATTTTGAGATATAAGACCACTGAGGATATAATATCCTAAGGAACAGAGGCTCTAATTTAGGCAGAAAACTAACAAAGTGGAATATGAAACAATATTGAATCCTGCTTTGAACAAAATTAGAGTTGAGCTAATAGTAAAGTTCTGCTCAGTATTACGTGATTGGAGTTTATTTTTTGAACATGAGTAAATGCAGTTACCTCTACAAGGCAAACGTGTTCTCCCTTTTGTGGGCAACTTCTGGGTTTTAATTTTAAGTGAATATTCAAAGAGAACGGACAGCATGGAATATAACCCGCCATGACAAAGAGCTAATGAATACTGCCTTCTAGACCCCTCTGTTGTTTCTAGAGTTATTGTTATATACAGTACATGCTGGAAACAGTATTACTGTTAGCATCTTATTCCTGAGTCACTGTGGTTGGAGACTGAAGTTTTAAAGTTTTAAATTATTAGCCTTGTTATTTTTGTCATTTTAAAAAAGTACTGTTATTCAGTGTTTGCTCTTCAAATTTTGCCTTTTTTCCTATCCCAGTAGGTATTCTGGCATAAAAAAATGGAATTTCAACGAAAAAGAAAGCTTAAAGAAAAAAAGTCTAAATTCCTTAGTGCATTTTAACCAACAATTGAATAAAATCTCTACCCGGAAACTTTTGAGACTCTCTGCTTAAAAGAGTTTGATTTGTCTATAGCTGAAACGATTGAGGCCTATCCCGTTTTCTAAATTTATAGGTAGATATCCTTTGTTATGCAAAGGAGATATTATAGGAGTCACTGAAAAATACTTTGTGTTGCTCACTGAGGTGGGGCCCTGAAGGCTAAGTATTAAAACTGATATAAATGAAATGACACACATCGCAAGGATTACTTCTCATTGCTCATATCTTGTCACTGTTAAGAGCCATGTGAGAATGCCACTACTTGTAAGAGATGAGAACTTCAAATTTTGGGGATTTTTAAAAATATTACTTCACCCGATCGTTATATAATAATATAAGCTTGACATTAATACTCTTCAAAAATCTCTACATCAAAGATAACATCTTGAAGGCCCGAGAAAGGTTTGGCTAGTGACTCTCATCAATACCTGGGAGAATAATTAGAAGAGTAGCTGTTAATAGAAATATTGGGCATTTCATAGATAACATAACGTAGTGCAACAAGGTCAACCAATACAGAGAAACATGTTTCAGAATATGTGCAGGACAGCTCAGAGATGCCAATTTCTCAGCAGGTTTTATAGAGTCATAACAGTGAATGATTTAAATGTTTAAGAGAATGAGTTAAAGATTCGACAAGAATAAAGACCACCTAGAGAGATTGTGCACTACAGTTTCATTAGCATAATTTTTATTAGCTGTCTGTCATAGCACTTCACATCACTGCTATTAGATGATCTTGAACATTTACAGGAAATTGAAGCCCGGGAATTCTATAATATGCTGAGGATTTAGCTAAGGATACCCAGGACGCCAAAATATTTACAATGGTACTCATATAGGCCCCTAAGTACAAGATAGGCTCTGATTGTAAATGTTAATAATTCCATTATATTGCCTCACAAGGACCTTTATCAAATGTATTGAGACATCCATGTATTTCTAAAGGTTATAAAATCCCACCAATGATATTTTTGAAAGGTGTGTTATAAGTGTACAGTGTGGCTTCTCTAGAAAGAAGCTTGTCTTCAAGAGAATTGATAATTTAATAAGCAAAAAGTCCTTTGAGAAGAAACACAAAGCATCCATATATAAAGTGTGTATACCATTAGAAAAGTCTGATTGTAGAAAATTCTTGAAAGTTTTCCCAAGGTTTTCTCTACTCTTCTCAGGTTCCAGTGGTTTCCATGGAAATAATTGATATTATTCTCTCGGAATTTGGTCATTGTACCAATTTACTTGAAATGGAAATATTTGCCTTATTTTTTAGGAAAAATTTAGAAAATCACCAAATCAGATAAGCTTTCTTCAGAACAATTATATGTGTCAATATACTGGTTGTGCTGGTACTGAAATCTAGTGAATATTAAAGTAAAACTAAGTACAGATTCTGAATGTATTTTTAAAGTTTTATTTCAAGATTATTTTAGTCTTACAGAAAATTTTGAAATAGTTTGGAGTTCCTATATACTCTTCACTCAGCTATCTCTAATTTTAACATCTTATGTAAGTTTAGTAAAATGATCAAAACTAGGAAATTACCACTAGTAACATTGCTATTCATTAAACTATAGACTTTATTCAGATTTCACCAATTTTCACTGTCATCCTTTTTTCATTACAGGATTCTATCTGGGATCTCATATTGCAGTTAGTTGCTATGTCTCCTCAGTCTCCTATGATCTATGATAACTTTTTATTTTTTTTTTTTTGACTCAGGGTCTCACTCTGTTGCTCAGGCTGGAGTGTAGTGGCACACTGCAGCTCTGACATCCTGAGCTTAAGCTACCCTTCTGCCTCAGCCTCCCAAGTAGCTGGGACTATAGGCTCACATCACCACATTTAGCTATTTTGATGTTGTTGTTGTTAGAGATGAGGCCTTGCTGTGTTGCCTAGGCTGATCCTGAACTCCTGGGCTCAAGCAATCCTTTCTCTTTGACCTTTCAAAGTGATGAGATTTCAGATGTGACCCTCTGCACCAGGCTGTAATAGCTTCTTAGTCTTTGTTTGTTTGTTTGTTTCATTTTAAATGCTTTATTATTTTTTGCCTAGTTTATAATATAGAACACAATTTTCTTGGCATAAAAGATACCAACTTTTCTGTCACATATACTGTAAGTAAAAGTAACAAAGATAACTCGATAGTAACCATTTTTCAAATTAAAAAAAATTTTTAAATTTATGCTGTACTTCACTATAACACTTGTATGCTTCTTAGCATTCAATATAAGCTTTAAAACATATTTAGAATTCCCTAATTTTAGTGATGCATCAGTACTGTCTAGGTACAATTATATTTCAAATTTTTCAGACAGGGAAACGACCATAATCTAGGCATGTCATACTTTAGTTTAAGCACCTTGGTAATATTTTAATCCCTATATGAGCCAATTATCTGAGAATGAAACTATTTCCCATTCTATAGCCATCAGCTGCATCATCTTATCTAAACCACTTTTTTCAAAATTTCATGTCATTCATGGGTCTCAGAAGGGTCTAGACAAGGATGTAAATGGCTGGCTGGCTCAGTGCAAATTTAACATCTCTACTGCTTCTTAGTCTTTCTTTGTGTTTTGTGACCTTGACACTTTTGAAAAGTACAGGTCAGATACTATGTAAAACATATCCAAATTTAGATTTACCTGATCTTTTCCCATGATTAGATTGAGGTTATGAATTTTTTGTAAAAATACTATAGGTAAAATGTGTGCTTCTCAGTAAATCTATCCAAAAACATGTTGTTGCTTTTCTTTTTACCTGTGATGCTCAATTGTTGTAGTTATTCCACTTTGGATTCAACCTATTTCCTGGTTGGTTTTTTCTAATTTACATATAGTAAAAAAAAAAAAATCACTGTTTGTGGTATACAGTTCTACCGTTTTTGGTAAATTTGTAGATTCATCATCACCACAGTCATAATTCACAATATTTTTATCATCACTATCTCTCATTCTCCCTCTTTGTATTCAACCTCTCTACACATCTCACCTTGCCTAACTGCTTTCAGTTCCTATAGTTTTGCTTTAATAAAATATATTTAAGATTCATTCTTGTTTTTGTGTGACTCAACTTTGACCCACTGTGTTGCTAAATAGTATTCCATTGTATAGATCTAACATAGTTGGTGTACCCATTCATCAGTTGAAGAACATCTTTTTTGGTATTGTGAATAAAACTGCAGTAAAAATTGGCATACAGATTTAGGTCCTTTTATAAGAATGTCCAATTTTTCTAACATCATGGAATTGCCTTTGTACTTTTCTAAAAAGTCAATTGACTCTATTTGTGTGGGCTTATTTCTGGACTTCTTTACTATTGATCATTGTATCTATCTTTTGACCAATACCACATTGAACCACATTATCTTTATTACTATTTTTTTATAGTAAGTCTTGCCACTGGGTAGTGTGAGTCTTTAACTCTGTTTTTTTTTTTTTTAATTATTTTGGCTGTTCTAGCTCCTTTGTGTTTCTATACACATTTAAAAATTAGCTTGCCAATATCTACCCTCCCTCCCAAAACAAACAACTCAGGCTGCTTGGATTTAATTGAAATTGCAATAAATCTATAGATCAATTTTCAGACTTCATAATCTTTCTTTATATCATCCAACATTATAATACAATATCATAAATATTAAAGTATTTAGTTGCTGTAAGATTACGATATACTTGCAATATAATTCACACTTGTAATTACAATTTTACAATTATAATTACAGTATAATTTTTCAATACAATATTATAATACTGTGTGTTCTAGTTCATGAACAGATATATTTCTTCATTTATTTAGGTTTTTTGGGGGGATACTATTATAAATGATTGTGTAAGAAATAATTCGAATTCGAATTATTTATTGCTACTATATAGAAATACATTAATTTTGTATATTAATATTATGTTTTGTGACTTAAATAAACTCTTATTAGTTCTTGTAGGTTTTACATATAAGAGTCTATGGATTCTTTTTTTTTTTTTTTTAAGTGAGAAGGCAGGATTTATTGAGAGGACAGAGTAGCTTCCACAGTGGGAGGGGACCTGAAGGAGTTACCTCTGAATTCTTTATGTACAGTCATGTTGTCTGTGAAAAGAAACAATTTTATTTCTTCCTTCACCATTTGATTGCCTTTTATTTCTTTTTTCTTGTTTTACTGCACTAACTAGCACTTCTAATACAAAGTTCCACAGAAGTGGCGACAAAGAACATCCTTGCTCTGCTCTCTATCTTGGTGGAGGGGAAACATTTCATCTTTTCCCATCAAATATAATGTTGACTATAGATTCTTGTAGATTCCATTTATCAAATTTAGGAATTTCCCAGGTCGGGCACTGTGGCTCATGCCTATTATTGCAAACTTTGGGAGGCTGAGGTAAGAGGATTGCCTGAGTCCAAAAAAGTTAGCTGGGTGTGGTGGCACATGTCTGTAGGCCCAGCTACTTGGAAGGTTGTGGTAGAAGGATCACCTGAGTCCAGCAGGTCAAGGCTGCAGTGGCCATGAGCATGTCACTACTAATCCAGTCTGGGCGACAGAGTGAGATTCCGACTCAAAAAAAAAAAAAGGAAATTTCCTTCTACTTTGTCAGATGCTTTTCTTATATTTATTGAGATGATCATAGGTCTTTTATTCTTTGTTTTGCTAATGTGGTGAATTACATAGGTTGATTTTTTAAATGTTAAATATGTCTTGCATTCCTGGGATAAACTTGCTTGGTTCATATTTATTATCCTTTTCATATGTTGCTGCTTCTAATTTCCTAATATTTTGTTGACTATTTTGCATGTATATTTATGAGGTATATTCATTTATAGTTCTCTTTTTATTATAATGATTTGGTCTGGTTTTGATATTAGGAAGAGATCTGACATGTAATTTTGACAACATGCAACTGTTCTGTTAAGCCTAAGTGATTGGCACAGTGGAGAAAGCAGAGACAAAGGAAGGAGTCGTGGATTTTACGTTTTTGGAATGAGAGTAAGCTATTTCAGAAAATTCGAAAGGGATGTACACTGAACTGCATTTTGAAAGACAGTGCTTGAGGGTATATATCAGGTCAGGGTATTTAAGAAAGAAAGAACTGGAAGGCCAATTGAAAGGATGTGGAAAATATTTCAAAATACCAGGTGATAGCATCTGCAAGTCGATCAGGGGACAGGTGAATTGGAGAGGCTTCACTGGAAGGGACATAACGTAATCATACCCTTGCTATAGTTTCTGCGTTAGGCTCTCCTCAAGTTCTATCCTCAATCTTGGTTTCCCGCCCCCCCTTTTATCCTAATGTCTTCTCCTTTCATTCTGTACTGCCACATTCTTCCCTGCTATCCCCATTCATTTCTAAACCTGGGTTGATTTGGAGCCAAACTATGCTCCTAGGAATTATATTATTGGTTCGTATTGCTATGATATGATCCTAGTTGTGATCAAGGTTTATTTTGATACACTGGACAAAGCAAGGTCTTCTGAGCTTGGGTATTTACAGATGTGAAAAAAAAAGCAGAAAAAAAATCCATATTTAAACCCCTGGAAAAGGAACCAATACTTGCTACCTCACTCAAATACTATGTAGCATGACTTATGGGATACTGTTACCTAATGAAGCCTGAAGTCATTCAAAATATTGCATGCTCATAATAATTCAGATATAGTGCTTGTTTGTGGTAGTGCTGCAGGACGAGCAGCTCCCAGAGAAAAGAGAACTACTGCAATCTTCAGTGTCTCCTAGTCATGCATTGATTGCTGGGTTGCTGTTCCAGGACTTCAATTTCAGGTCTCTTCCCTTCCCAATCCCCCTTCCATCCAAATGATTTGTTCCTATTATTTTATTTCTTTTAACTTATTTATGCCTCACTTTTCTTTAATTTCAGTTATCTCATCAGGAGGATAATCTGCTTATTAACTTGTGAAAACTCAAATTTGTTATGCTTTATTCTTTCACTTAATGGGATTTTCACTTGCTGTTTATGCAAGTTATTGTGACATCATGGCATCCCAAAACTTATATTTGAAGTTAGATATAGTCTGATTTCCTATAAATACAGATAGCCCCTCATTCATTACATTTTCTTTAAAGAAAACAAGAGTAAAACATATTTTCTCTTTGCAACATCAGTAAGCACAAAACGTTCTCAGTTCTCTATTCACACAAGGTCTTTAAACATGGCAGTGTCTTCTGACTTAAGTTCTAAGACCACCACATCCATGTTTTAACTGAATGTTAGCATTTCCCTGGGGATATCTCCTTTCTGGGGCTGGCTTGAGTGGCAGCAGCTCTTCTCATGTCGCATAGTTGTAGACTGGCATGTGGACGCGGCTGCAAACAAGCTGTATACTCCTAGTCGGAGGCCCATGACCCAGCTCACAGTATTGTATGCCCAGAAACCCTTCCTCTTGCTTTCTGACACCCTGTACTGCACTCTGCCTCTTCTTGCCCCTGATATCAGCACCCCTAGATCACTATTCACTCCACATCCACTCCATCCAGCTGTCTGTGCTAACTCTGCACAGTAGACACCCAGTGGGTGTTTGTGGGATACTCACCAAAAGCAGAAGAGATGGATGTTCTAGTAGAGGGCGAATCCAAACGTACTTTAGATTTTAGGCTGTGAAGTTGGTTATTCAAGTTCAGGACACAGCCAAAGTGCCAAAATATCTTCCCTTAAGACATTCATTATTTCACGTCCCTTGGGGTCTTCTCCAAAATGTCTTATTCTCAGTGAAGTCTTCCTTACTGCTCCATTTCAAACTGTTTATACCTTTCTAGAACTTATTGTTTCTAGATAAAAAAAGTCCCATTAACTTTTTTTAGTACTTATCTGATATACCATATTAATTAATCAAATAATCTATTTATCTTCTTATTTATTTAATGTTAAATAAATAACAACAATATGGGCAAAGGCTGCTGTCTCTTCAATTGTTCTGTTCCCAGAGTTCAGAACTGTGTTTAACACATGCATGAAGGACATTTAACAAATATATTTTGAATGAATGAATGGATGGATGGGAGAGAAAAGCCATTCTCTCTTCCTTCTGTCTGCTTTCTCCTTTTCTCCCTAAAATGACTCTTTTTTGCTTTTCTTTTTTAGAGTTGGGGGTCTCACTCTCTCCCAGGCTTGAGTGCAGTGGCACAATCACAGCTCACTGGGTTCAGGCAATACTTCCCTCTCAGTTTCCCGAGTAGTTGGGACTACAGGTGTACACCACCATGCCCAGCTAATTTTTTTTTATTTTTTTGTGGAGATGAGATCTTGCTATATTGCCTAGGCTGGGTAGACTGACTTTTTCTGTGACCCTATTCCACACACAGAACCAGTTTTTCTACAGCTTTCCAGTTCCCATGTCTTAGTTCTAATCACATTTAGAGGCTGAGTTGCAGTTTCTCAGTCTCAATCTCAAATTCCCAGGGGAGAAAATAAAATGGACACTGCTTGCATCATATGTATGTCTTGGTCCAGTCTCATGGCCAAAGGATCAGGAATACAAATCATGCATTCATTATTGCCAGGATCCACTTTTCTGGGGGGAGGTAATTTCAAAATAAAATAATTATGTGTTGAGTGGGCACAAGTTACCCACAGTAGCTCAAGGGGCTTGATGAATATTTTCCAAATCACTTAAACCTTCCCAAATATATTTTAAATGGATTCTCTCTCTCTCTCATACACACACACACACACACACACACACACACACACACACACACACACACATTATTCATCTTTGCATCCTTAGCACCTAGCAAAGTTCCCAGTGGCAGACTTCATGGTTTGAATTATCCTTGTGCATTACCTAATGGTTTTTGGTGTTTAGTAATGCCTTTGTTCTATTGATGATAATAGATAAAAATGGTACAAATGGGAAACTTTGGCTGATAATGATGTCGTGAAAGAGAAATATAAGTCAGGGCATTAATGGATAAATAATTTTAAAGAGGTGGTAATAGTGGGAGGATTTAGGATTGAATTTATGAAAGAGCAATCCCTTATGAAAATGTACAGGTGTACTTGGAAGCTAATGTTTTCGATGCAAGGGCTTGACTACAGGATAATAGCTTACAAGTTGTCCCTTGCTGTTTGGTAATGTTAATGGCAGGAAGTGAGTAATGATTTATAAAGTGATGTTGGAGCTGTAGTTAACGAGTCTCCCTGACCATAGTGCACCCTGCAGGAGGAAGCAGCATTGCTGCTCACAGAGGAGGGAAGGGGCTTTTCTTCATTGTTCCTGCCTCATACATTGTTCACTTTCTAAACTGCCTCCCCCTCTTCCTTTTTTTCTGACAATAAGGAGCCTAAGGATGACCTCTGAGGGGGCCTTGAGAGCAGGTTGTCAGATATAATGCCGGATGCTCGCGGGCTTTGTGGCTCACTCTTGTAATTTCGGCACTTTGGGAGGTCCAGGTGGGAGGATTGCTCGAGTCCAGGAGCTTGAGGCCAGCCTGGGCAAAATAATGAGACCTCGTCTCTACAAAAACTCAAACATGTAGCCAAGCTTGATGGTGTGGTTAGTGAGCCTGTATACACAGCTTCTCAGGAGGCTGAGGCAGAAGGATCATCTGAGCCCAGAAGGTCAAGGCGGCGGTGAGCCATGCAGGTGGCACTGCACTTCAGCTTGGACAACAGAGTGAGACCCTGACTCAAAAATTTAAAAAAAGAAATGCAGGATGCTCAGTTACATTTGAATTTTGAGTAAAGAGCAAATAAATTTTTTAGTATAATTATGTTCCAAATATTGCATGGGATAAATATATATGGGAAATTGTTCTTGTTTATCTGACATTCAAACTTAACTGAGTGTCTTTATTTACTAACTCTAGTAACTTTACTTACCGCCCACATTGCTTTCTAAAAGGTTACTAAGTAATGGACATGTAAGACTTTTAGCTCATTCTTAGCATTGGGGGGTGAAGAGGGGGCGATGACAATGCAGTGACAGACTTGCCAAAGAACAGAGGCTTAAAATCAAGCTGTTAGAAACACTCTGTTGTTATTAAATACTCTGAGTTGATGTTTGATGGTTTAAAAGAGTGACACTATGTGCCTGTGTTGGGAATGTGTGGACTATGACAACAATTTTTCGTTCTATATTTAGGAGATAAAACTTGGTAAATCATAGAATGAACCAGCTAGAAGAAATTAGAGATTCAGAGTCTGTCTCCCTCATTTTACAGAAAAAGGAATTGAAATAACAGTTATAATAGTCTTGGAATCAGACCTGAAAAATCCATGCTATATCAGTTAATAATTTGGGGAAATGGGTGAATGATTTATCTGAGCTTTAGTTTTCTATTTCCAGTACAGTGCAGATAGAAATATTTACCTTATAGAATTCTAGTGAGGACTAAATGGGTCAACGTAACTCCCACAGAACTGCTGTCCAGGGTGTCAATGTACATTGTTGCCAATGTACATTGTCCTTTCTTTCTTTTTTTTTTTTTTTGAGTTGGAGTCTCACTCTGTCACCCAGACTGGAGTGCAGTGGCCGCTCCTGGCCACTGCAGCCTCGACCTGCTGGGCTCCAGTGATCCTTCTGCCTCAGCCTTCCAAGTAGCCGGAATTACAGGCGCACGCTACCACGCCCGGCTAATTTTTTGATATATTGTAGAGATGAGGTCTCGCTGTCCAGGCGGGTCTCGAACCCGCGGGCTCAGGCAATCCACTCACCTCAGCCTCCCAAAGGCGGGATTACAGGCTGAGCCACCGAGCCCAGCAACATTGTCCTTTCAACATCTGGCCAACATGTGGCCTGATGTGTCCCCTCACACCGCCCATCTTGGCCCAACTTGATTGTTAGAAGGTGATAATTTGCATCATCATTGGTCTCTGTTTATCACCAAAGTTGGGTAAAGAGCAATTGATCTCTGTGGGATATATCGTAAGCTTTAAGATTGACTCTGTTAGCAAAAAAAAAAAATGTGGGGAAGAAGACATGAAATAAACATGCACATCTAAAACACAAAAAACAAAATCCACAAACAAAACAAAACTCATCAAAAACCTCCAGAGTGGCTCTTTCTCTGAGATAGGAAAAATGTGGTTTACTCTGGGAGCTCTCCCTAAGTTCTCTGGGTACCTTTTGTGAAGCAGGGATCTCCTTTGTTGACATTTCCTTCTAACTCCCAAACCTGTATTTTGTCCAACTGAGATACTTGTTTATCCTATTGTGCCAGTTATTTTCCCCCCAAATACTCATTTTCACATCCTCTAAAGCCTTGGTTCTCAAAATATGGTCTCTGAGCCAGAAACAACACCTCTTGGGAATCTTTAACCAATGCAAATTCTGGAAGACCAACCCAGATGTCCTGAATCTGAAACTCTGGATGTTGGACCCAATAATCTGTGTTTTCTCAACTCTTCTGGTGATGCCGATGCTGGCTAAAGTCTGCGAAACCCGGCCCTAGAGATTTACCTTCCAACCCTCAGCTCTGTCTGCATCTTGTTGATCTGATAGCAATGAGGTTAAACCTGTCTGCACCTTTGCCCACCATATCTAGTTAAACTTTGTGGACACTCAGTAATTATTTTAACTTCTTCTTCTTCTTCTTTTTCCCAAGAGACAGGATCCTGTTACCCAGGCTAACGTACAGTGGCTTAGTTACAGCTCACTGCAGCCTGAAACTTCTGGATCCAAGCTATCTTCCCACCTCAGTCAAGTAGTACCAACCAGAGTAGCTGGGATTACAGGTGCATGCCACCACACCTGGTTAATTTTTAAATTTTTTGTAGAGATGGGGGGGTCTTGCTTTGCTACCCAGGCTGGTCTCAAACTCTTGGCCTCGAGCAATCCTACTGCCTGCCTCGGCCTCTCAAAGCACTGGATGCTCAGTAATTATTAAATAACAATATGGGAAGGAGGGACATTTACATTCATTAAATACTGTTCTAAACTACACCTGGAATTTAATTGATAGAAGTATGACTAAGTGACGACAGAGCAAGGTCAACATTGTTGAAAGAAAGACTTACCGCTACTCACAGTCCCCCAAGAAACGAGAGGCATGGCATGCCACGCGGGGTAGGGGGGAAGCAGTAGTTTCAGCCAGGAGAGAGAAGCAGGAGTGGGGGGGAGTCAAGACTAAGGCCTCTGTTGGGATTTCTGCAGGAAGGGCAAGGCAGAGCAGGGCACAGATCTTCTGGTGAGCTAATTTAATAATTCTAGGAGGCTTTGGGGAAAGAGAGGGGCTCTCTAGTTGCTTGGTACCTGCACCTAGGGTGATTTAGGGCAGGAAAAATATTGGCTTGGTGTGTGAGAGTTAGACAAGGAAGTAGTTGAGGCTGTAGATCCAGGGTTGGTTGGTATGCTCTGGAGCCCTTTATTCCCTGGCCAGCAAGTTTTTAAAAAACCATCACAAAAGAGCAGGGAGACAGTTCACAGAATGGGAAAAAAATATTTGCCAACTGTATATATGACAAAGGCCTAACATCTAGGATCTACAAGGAACTCAAATGCACTGAAAGGAAACAAACAAACAAACACACCAAACAGCCCTTTTAAAAAATGGGCAAAAGATACGAATAGAACCTTCTCAGAAGAAGATATACAGGCAGCCAACAAACATACAAAATGCTCAGCCTCACTCATCCTCAGAGAAATGCAAATCAAAACCATATTGAGATACCATCTAACCCCAGTAAGAATGGCCATCATTAATAAAACAAACAACAACAGGTGCTGTCGAGGATGTGGAGAAAAATGAACGCTTCTACACTGCTGGTGGGAATGCAAACTAGTGCGCGCTCTTTGGAAAACAGTGTGGCGATTTCTGAAAGAACTAGAAATTGACCTTCCATATGACCCAGCAATTCCCCTATTGGGAATATACCCAGAGGAACTCAAATCATTCTACAAAAAAGATACCTGCACACGTATGTTTGTTGCAGCTCTATTTACAATAGCAAAACCATGGAACCAACCATGTTGCCCATCAAAGCTGGACTGGATAAAGAAAATGTGGTACATATACACAATGGAATATTATGCAGCCATAAAGAAGGACCAATATAAGGACTTTGCAGCAACTTGGGTGGATTTGGAGTTGATCATACTCAGCGATCTATCGCAGAAACAAAGAACGGAGTACCATATATTCTCACTCATAAGCGGACCTTGAACAATTTAATACTATAAGAAAGCATTTGGCAGTAATGGGAAACTGTGAAGGGAGGGGGGTGGGATAGACAGTTGAGGGAAACTGCTAGGGGAGGGAGGGACATACCTCATCAACAAGGGTACCTGCATAACCAACGTTTGTATACCTAACCCTGAGTTGTGCCCCACATCTTTATAATAATAATAATATAATAATAAAAAACCAAAACAAAACATCAGCAAATACAGATAATTTTTAAAAGTGGTTAAAACAATTATGTGCCAGAGATTATGCAGGATACTTTATTTATTTATTTATTTATTTATTATTTATTTATTTATTTATTTATTTATTATCTCACATGCTCATAGCAGCCCTAGGCAGTTGGCATTATCCCACCATTTAATAAATAACTGAAGTTCAGAGAGGTCAAGTAATTTCTCTAAATGTTCAGAGAGGTCAAGTAATTGGTCTAAGCAGACACAACTGCAAGTGGTAGAGCAGAGATTTAAGCTGTTTTGACTTTGTTTATGAGTTGGGGTCTCACTCTGTTGCCCAGGCTGGCACACTTACACTGGTACCATTATGGCTCACCATAGCCTTTACCTCCTAGGCTCAGGTGATCCTCCCACCTCAGCCTCCCTAGTAGCTGGGACTGTAGGTGTTCACCACCATTCCAGGCTAATTTATTTATTTGTTTGTTTGTTTGCTTATCTGTTTATTTATTTATTTAATTTTGTAAAGATGGGGTCTCACTATGTTGCCCAGCCTGGTCTCAAACTCCTGGGCTCAAGTGATCCTCTTGTCTCGGACTCCCAAATTGCTGGGATTTATAGGCGTGAGCCACCTCACCTGGCCTAGTCTGACTGTAAAAGCTCTTTCAGACTCATAAAGGTATATAACAGGGTTTAGCTTTCTCCTAGGAACGACAGTCTATGAAACTGGGAGGATCAAAGACTAGCGATGACTGGGGAGGACTGCACTGGAAAGTTTCTCAAGCTTGTTAGAGTTGCTCAAGCTTGTTAGAGTTGAGGGAACTAGGGCTGGGAGGGGGCAGCTATTAGGGGAGCCAGCTGCCAGCGATTCTGCATTCACACTCTAGGTGGGGGAGGGATGGGCTATCCAGACGCACATTTCTCACAGCCAAGTTTAAAACAATTTAAACGGAGCGAAGTATTCAATTAGAGATGCTTGAGGAAACCAAGCACGTATCATCTGTGTCAGCAGCAAAGGAGAAGAAAATATTTAGGCTTTGCAAGCTGTGACCACTTCAACACTGTGTGATGATGTCGCCTCACGGAAGAGCAAAAGAATACATCGAATACCTTAGAGAGATTAATTTCCCTAGGAAAAAAAAATAAAACAAAGGAAGATCCTCTGATTACATTTAAATATTTCCTTGCCAGTGCTTAGGGGAATTCTAACATTCCTCCTCGCAAAGGAAAGCTTTTGTGCCTGGGAAAAAGGTGATTAGGGCACCAGGCCTGGGAGGCTAGAGGCGCCGTTGGAGGGGGAAGGGGAGGAAGGGGTGTTTCAATAGCAGCACAGGTGCAACAGTTTGGAGTGAGTGATGGCCTTACACATGACCCTGGCACAGAGCAGAGGAAACCCAAGGAGAAGATTAATTGAATTATAGCTATAGTGTGTATGCATTTTGTTTCTTTGCAGAGTCTAAGTGGATGGTGGGGGCAGGCTGACCAGCTGGGGTAAGGTCAGAATATTGAGGAAATGGCAGGGCACGTAGATGAACAATTTTCCGGATAGGGAACAAAGTCCTGCTCCTGTTTGTTTTTGGATAGAGCATTTTTGGAGTCTGAAAGGGCCCGGTTTATAATCTCTTCTATCTAAGAGCAATCAAATTATTTTTGATGTCAGGATAGGATGAGTACTTAAAGATTTTACTTTAAAACAATGGAAGGGAAATTGGGATAAGGAGTAAAACATTTGCTTTATAACCCAATTTCTCTTTCCAAGAGAATTGACAGATTTTTTTTCCCTTAGAGCACTGAAAATATAATTTAAGTTTTAAGAAAGATTAATATCCGCATAACTTTAATATAGCAGTATATGCTGTTAAATATTTTCTTTGTGACTATGTTATTCATGCAAAGTTTTCTAATATCAATATGATTTCACATTTGCTTATAATGTTAATCAAATTAATTGAGGACTGTGATCAAGTTGAATTCAAGTATTTGCCTAACCTTTCAAAAGCGTTAGGCTATTTATAGGAAATTAAAAGTTTAGCTTATCCAATAGTCTTTTATTTAGGTATTTAATTATCTATATAATTATACTGATGTAATATCTTGTGTCCATGTTTCTCCTGGATTTGTTTACTTATTTTGAGCCAAGGACTCACTCTGCCACCCAGGATGGAGTGCAGTGGAGCAATCACAGCTCACTGCAGCCTCGATTTCCTGGACTCAGGTGATCCTTCCGCCTCTACCTTCCCAGTAATGGGACTATCAGTGTGCGTCACCATGCCTGGTTAAGTTTTTGACTTTTTTGTAGAGACAGGGTGTCACTATGCTGCCCATGCTGGTTTTGAACTCCTGGGCTCAAGCAATCCTCCCGCCTTGGCCTCCCAAAGTGTTGGCATTACAAGTGTGAGCCATTCCACTCAGCCTCCTCTGTTGTTTTAATACATACTTTAATGTTTCCGCCAATATCTCTATGGATAGCTTGGCAGGAAACAACCTCATATATTTAAAGGCCTAGCAAATAATGTTTCTAATCCATAAAATGAATATTAAGTCTCAAAAGAAGTAGGAGAGGTGCTATGGAGTTAGCACAAGAAATAAACTTATTAAATGAGCAGGAACATAGATAGTTTTAAAAATCATGAAATTTTGAATACAACAGACTTGAATTCAAATTCAGGCTCCATATCTTCCTACTACTAAACTGGGCAACTAACCACTATAGTGTAACCAAGCTACATAATTTTTAAAATATTTTAATTTTTTCCTCTTTATTTTATTATTGAGATGTGGGGTAGAAGTCAGGATTAGGTACATGAGTCATCTATGTGTCGGTGAAGTTTGGGCCTCCAGCTGGTTTTCACTTCCCGGTTTAGGGTCAGGCACCCTTTGTGATGCCATGTGCCCTCCCCCCGCCTCCCTCCGCTAGCAGTGCCCCACGGCTGCCGGTCCCTCCCTTGCAGCATTGTGACAATGTTCAGGACCCACTTATGAGTGAGAACATGTACCTATACACGATGTAGTATTATGCAGTCAAGCTACATAATCTTTTTTTTTTTTTTTTTGAGTTGGAGTCTCACTCTGTCGCCCAGACTGGAGGGCAGTGGCCGCTCCTGGCCACCACAGCCTCGACCTGCTGGGCTCCGGCAATCCTTCCGCCTCAGCCTTCCAAGTAGCCGGAATTACAGGTGCGTGCTACCATGCCCAGCTAATTTTTTTTGATTTATTGTAGAGATGAGGTCTCGCTGCCCAGGCGGGTCTCAAACCCGCAGGCTCAGGCAATCCACTCACCTCAGCCTCCCAAAGGTGCGGGATTACAGGCTGAGCCACCGAGCCCGACTCAAGCTACATAATCTTAAACACCATTTTGAACATCATTTTAACTGCTCTGAGATCTGGCTCAGTTGTGTCTAATACCACCTCGATCTGTCTTCTGGGAGTCACTTTCACCCACAAGTTTCTCTCTGCACCTTCTTGCTAACCTCGTTCATGGTTGCGAATGCTGTGGTGTAGTGAGATCTCGTTAGCCAGCTTCAATGGCATCCTGCTCTTCACCACTAAGTGAAGTCTAGAGAAACTTACAAAGTACTGGATTTGTTTCACAGGGACTTCAATGACCCACATTCAGGCACCACAGGAAGCTCTGTATTGCTTCCTTAACAGAGTGATGGTGAGGAGCCAATGAAATAAGTAAAAGCCACTTATAAAGTATAAAAGTGCTGGACCGATGTTCATTAAATCCTTGTACCTTTATTCTCACAGCCCTACATACTTTGTCTTTCCTTTCAAAAAGCTTAAATTACCTTGTGTCTTTTACTCCATTTAGTCACACCAAATCCCTTTAAAGTAAAGAGCTAATTGCTTGGTTTAATAAACTTCTCCCTTCTGACAGTCTATTAGCTGTTTTGTCCTTTATAAGTTGTGCAGAGTGACAGCAGGATTGGCTTTGAAGCCTTCCAGGGTTTTCCACTTAAAGTCTTTCCTGGGGAGCTTTACATCAAAAGCATGAAGGACAGAATCTCAAAGGCATCACACTTTGGTAAAGTTTTCGAGGAAACAAAAACAAAATTAATAATGAATTTGTTCTCTGAGCAATATATTTCTTAGCTTCATACAGGTCATTGAATTCTAAAGTAGTAACTGCACAAAGGGATTCTCTCCCTTCTTGTGTCTCAGTCCATGCTCCGAAGACTCCCCTGGACTATACGTTGAAATTATCTTGCAACTTAGGACACATTGCTTGGAGAAACTACTTACCTGCTCTCAATAGCATTATGTTTTATTTTTACCGTAACCATACTATTGCTGTATTGTACTATAATAATGCTTCCAGTGATTTTATTTTCCCACTAGAACCTTACGTGCTTTAATTCATTGCTGTCCTCTACTGGACTTTAAATTCTTTGACGATAAACTGTATTTGCCTATTTCTTAGCTTCATCTCCTATCCCTGCTCAGCACAGTGCTTGGCATAGTGTGGACCAGCAGACATTTGCTGAGAAGCTGAATAATACATGCTTTTATTAACAGTATACATAGAAACCGGATAGTACTCAGATTGAGAGCATTTGTTGGATCTGCACCTCTTAGAATTCTGAGTTCCACTTTTTGTTCCTCTCAACATGTGTAGTATGCAGACCCCAGGTTGAGTTATGAAATCCAGTACCGGAGATCTCATCGTCATAGCAGAGCTGGTGGTACTGAGGCATCATATGTGTTGGAAACATCCTGTAACTATGGGTTCCTCTCTTGACTGTGAGATTATCTGCAGCAGAATGTAAGTAGAGTAGGATCTCACTAAATCTCCAAACTCATATCTCTTCAGAGAGGATCCTGTGTAATGTGGGAGTGTAGGAACGGGGGAGTGGGGGGAATGATGATTCGGGGTTGAAAAATGAGAACCGGAATTATCATAATACTATAAGAAAGGGATTGGCAGTAGTGGGAAACTGCCAGGGGAGGAGGGGTGGGATTGGCAGTTGAGGGAAACTGCCAGGAGAGGGGGGTGGCACATCTCATTAACAATGAACATTTGTATACCTAACCCTGAATTGTACCCAACATCTTTAAAATAAAAAAAATAAATAAATAAAATAAAAGAGAAACGGAAGTAAAGGTAACATAAAAAGAACGCTGGAAAAGAGATCCTTGACTTGTATTGGGTGTGTGAGAGGAGAAAAATTATAAACTTTTAGGACACAAAAGTCAGGGATCAGGGTTATTGATGAGTAGTGTAATTGACAACACATACTTTTTTTAATCTTTGAGAACAAATAACATGTCACAGTTAGTCATCATAAAAATCTTTTATTATTTTAATGAAACAAATCTGTTGAATTATAGAGTCACAAAATTGTCGAGCTAAAAGGAAAGTTTGAGAACACCTAATTTGATTTTTTTTTTTTTTTTTTGAGTTGGAGTCTCACTCTGTCGCCCAGACTGGAGTGCAGTGGCCGCTTCCGGCCACCGCAGCCTCGACCTGCTGGGCTCCGCGATCCTTCCGCCTCAGCCTTCCGAGTAGCCGGAATTACAGACACGCGCTACCACGCCCGGCTGATTTTTTGCTTTATTGTAGAGATGAGGTCTCGCTGCCCAGGCGGGTCTCGAACCCGCGGGTTCAGGCAATCCACTCACCTCAGCCTCCC
The DNA here is from genome assembly GCA_027257055.1 of Cephalopachus bancanus. Classification (NCBI taxonomy): domain Eukaryota; kingdom Metazoa; phylum Chordata; class Mammalia; order Primates; family Tarsiidae; genus Cephalopachus; species Cephalopachus bancanus. The sequence goes on from JAPVLO010000241.1 coordinate 230,942, forward strand.
AAAGGCGCAGGATTACAGGCTGAGCCACCGAGCCCGGCTTCTAATTTGGTTTTTTAATTTTACTGTTGAGGAAGCGAAGACTTTTCCAAAGATCCTTATGGGCCTTATTTCTATTTTGCCTTCCATATTTATTTGGTAACTGTGTGAAATGCTTGGTATTATGGTGAGATTGGTTACAGTAAGGAATTAACACATAGTCGGTGACAATTAACACATGGAACTGGACTAAGACAATTGATGATAGGGTAAGCAGTCATTTTACTTCCTTTCCAGAAACAGTAAGCAGCTTATACAGTACCTTTCTGTGAGAACCATTAAGAACCTCTCTTATAGGGCCAGGCCCAGTGGCTCAGGTCTGTAATCCCAGCACTCTGGAAGGCTGAGGCGAGAGGGTTGCCTGAGCCCAGGGGTTCGAGACCAGCTTGGGCAAGTGTGAAACATTGTCTCTACAATAAATCAAGAAAAATTAGATGGATGTGGTGGGTCATACCTGTAGTTCTAGCTACTTGGAAGGCTGAGGTGGAAGGATCACCTGAGCCCAGCAGGTCAAGGCTGCGGTGACTGTGAGCGTGCCATAGCACTTTAGCCTGGGTGACAGAGTGAGATTCCGATTCAAAAAAAAGAGAACCTCTCTTATAAAACAGATTATTTTACTGAGAAGAGTAGATTGGATATCTGAAGAACAGAACTAATTTTTGATTTTTGTGCCAACTGCCCAAGATGTCTCAAGTCATTTTCCCCAATACTATTTTATTCTCAATATAATCTGCATTTGGAGGGAATGTTCTTTGAAAATTCTAGATGTTACATATATAAGAAATATTCTGCTGTGTGCTTCCCTGTTTCCAGAAGCTGTCTTTCAAAACATATCTCTCTAAAAATGATAGCATATTACACTTTTGTAAACTGGTTAGAGTCACCGCAATTGCCCCCAACACAGTTGTCTTCAATCAACAATGGCACTTAGAAGCCTACATTTATTTCATTGATGGTTAGAGCAAAGCATTAGCTCTTCTAATCAAAGGACTTCTGTCCATATCGTATAAAATTCTAGGCATCATCTCTGTGATATATTCATAGTGAATCAGGGATAGATTTCATAGAATTTCTGTTCATGTCCATGAGGATTAAGAATGTAAATTGATGCTAACTGCATGACTGACATCTAGTGGATATATGCCAGTGGTGCTGTTCATAACCAGGATCCTCCCCACCTTTTGGCAAGCATGATATAAGTCTGTCAGAGCATCATCTATGTGGGAAAAAAAATCACACTGGAAGAAATCATTGTCTTAAATACAACATTATATTACTAGATATTAGTAAAATGATACAAATGGAAATCTGTAAATAAAGAATATTCATCTTATAGAGATTTGAAAGTATGAACAATAGGTTGGAGTAATAAAAGACCAAATATAAAATTTTAAGTTTATTTAGTTTGTTGGAAATGACTTAAATACATTAATATGATAGTGAAAGCTTATGGACTATACAAATATCCATACAGAATTGAAATGCTTATTATTATTTCTTTCTTTTGAAATCTCTTTTGACATTAGGTTACATGTTCGAGAGATATACTGAAAAGGTCTATTCTACTTATTTTGATATAAATAATTACTTGGAATTATAGTAAAGATTTTAAAACTGTGTTACTGTTTTAAAATCAAGTATTATAGTCAACAATTAGAATAAGCTTTAAATTATTTGTTTATTTTGCTTATTAGAAAATTGCATTTATTATGATCAAAAATAGACAAAAGAGTTCATCATGCCAATAAGAAAATTTAAGCACAAAATATTTTAGAAAAAATCAGCCAGGCTCGGTGACTCAGCCTGTAATCCCAGCACTTTGGGAGGCCGAGGTGAGTGGATTGCCTGAGCCCGCGGGTTCGAGACCCACCTGGGCAACTTGGCGAGACCTCATCTCTACAACAAATCAAAAATTAGCCGGGTGTGGTAGCGCGCGCTTGTAGTTCCAGCTACTTGGAAGGCTGAGGCGGAAGGATCGTAGGAGCCCAGCAGATCGAGGCTGCGGTGGCCGAGGGCGGCCACTGCACTCCAGTCTGGGTGACAGAGTGAGACTCCAACTCAACAACAACAAAAAAACCCCAAAAAACTCAGCTGTTTTGTTATAACTGAGGTATTGAAATCCAGTTAATTATGGAAATATAATATAGATTAAAATGTCAAACTTTAAATTTTAGAAAAAAGTCTGGACACTTACTCAAGAAGTTACTAGAGGTAGAGAAATGATACACTGCACAATGTGATAATGCAGCAGTTTGTATGGGAGACTGCCATTTTTGACCAAAGTAATTTTTAATTACCAGTAATAAAAGATATTTTGGCACGCAATCTTGTATCTTTTTAAAATTCATGTTTTCTTGCAGAAGTTTTCTTCAGGAGAAATTACTTTTCTCTCTATTCTGTTCCTCTCTTTAAGTTATGTGAAGCTTCAAAACTAGAACATTGTCTTAAAGGGCATGTTGTCAGTGAGAGTAGTGCAGGTGTATCAATTGCATTGTGTGGGACAATTCTGCAGGATAAGAGTGTTGAATGAGAAGGAAAGTCATGCTGTTCACAATTCAAGGCACATGACTTGTGTGTCTCTTCATAGTTATCGGTGGATCAGATAGACTTGACTCTGATCCTTTAGCTCATTGTTTACTCTAGGAATGGTTACAGTAGAGTTGGCCATAGTGAACATTGTACCAGCAGATGTGAAGAGATGACAAAAGTCAACAGAAATTTTACAAGCAATTTCACACTGGCTGGGAAGAAAAAGACTGCAAATTTGCTAACTGCATTTGTACTGAGAAAAGCCTCCTGTGATGATGTGAGAAAGCTGATTATTAGTACACTTAAATTATAGAGCCAGGGCATTATTCTTTCTTTACCGTTTATTTATTATTTTAGAGATGTGGGGTACAATTCAGGATTAGGTATACAAATGGTCATTGTACAAGTAAATGGCCTTTTTTGGGCCTCCATTTGGTCCCCACTTTGCCTGGTTTGAGATCAGGGACGCTTATTGATGTTGCCCCCCCTGGCAGTTTCTGGCTACTGCCGATCCCTTTCTTATAGTATTATGGTAAATGTTCAGGGTTTGCTTATGAGTGAGAACATATGGTACTCAGGTATTGTACTTTTTTTGAATTAAGGTATAATTTACACAAAGTTGAAATGTAGTGTTGCAGTTAAATGAGTTTTTACAGATGTATACATCTGTGTAACCCACATCTCATATCAAGATTAAACATTTTTTGATCTCCCTAGAAAGTTCACTTATCTCTTCCCAGGCAAACCCTGCAGCATTCTGTGCTCCTTCCCTCCCCATATTCCCTCAGGAAACCATTTTTTTGTTTGTTTTTTTCACCATATATTAGGTCTGCCTGTTTTAGAATTTAATATAAATGGAATCGTTGTGTATGTACTCTCCTAAGTTAGTTTTCTCCTCAGCATAGTGTGTGTGTTTGTGTGTGTGTGTGTGTGTGTGTGTGTGTGTGTGTGTGTGTGTGTGTTTCTTTGTTTTTGTTTTTGAGTCGGGGACTCACTCTGCCACCCAGGCTAGAGTGCCATGGCACTATCACAGCTCACTTCAACCTTGACCTCCTGGGCTCAGATATTCTTTCTGCCTCAGCCTCCCAAGCAGCTGGGAGTACGAGCACTTGTCACAAAGCCCAAGAGATTAAAAAATTTTTTTTGTAGAGACAAGGTCTTGCTATGTTGCCTAGGATAGTCTCAAACTCCTGGGCTCAAACAATCCTCCTGCGTTGGCCTCCCAAAGTGCTGGGATTACAGTTGTGGCCCACCACGCCCAGTCCTTGTCATAGTGTTTTTGATGTTCATCATACCTCTTATTTTGTGTGCATCAACCTTCTTACTGCTGGGTAATATTTCTTTTTCAACAAGAGTGCTGTGCCCCCACCCCCAATGTCAACAAGTACTAGGTTATTCTTTTCTGCAAAACACATAAATTAGTTTGGGAATTGTCACAACCCTGCTACACCACACACACACACACACACACACACACACACACACACACCCCGTTAAACTTAACAAAAGGACTTAACACCTGTCTACAATGTATCCTTCCCCCAGCTCCTCCTTAAATATATAGTCAAAGTACTGTGTTCATAAGTTATTTGTATTAGTTACTTAAATTAGTTGTTTTCTTAAGTGTGATTATGTTACTCAACTGAAATATAGTTCAGTTAAATTTAATCATTTCTGTTGGAATTTAGTTTTTTTCTCTTTTTTCAACACTTGTTTGATTATATAGATCCTTCACAGGCATATATCTTGTATTCATCATAGGATTCGATTTTGCTTATAAGTCAATTGGAAATTTTTTAAATTAAATGAATAATATAATTTCACATATATTACTTCAATTGATACATGTCATTTCAACTTTTATAATGTAATTCCCATGTGCGTTTTGTACCGCTTAGTGTATTTTATGTTGTCTTTATTTGTTGTACCTTATTTTCCATTAAAATTTTTCTTTTGTATTTAGAATTTTGTATTTTTGCTCTAGTGGTCAACTTTGTATTTATATTTTTACCATTTCTGTCAGTTTTAAATGATATGTTTTGACTCACACCTGGTAACTATACAAGTGAGAAAGCCAATATTTTTTAGTTGCTTTATTTCTATTTGTGAGAATATATCCTCTTCAACAACTCTATTTGGGGCCTCATCCTTGTTTTAGTCTTAATTCAAGTAAATATATGAAGTGCCTATCAGTCCTTTGCCACAGATTTCCCAGACATCTTTTGGTTGGATGCAGTTTATCCTGTAGTAGGTTTCTCATGAAAGAAACATATGTACAGTATTTCTGGAATCCTTTCATGTTCAAATAGTTTTCTGTACTCTTGATATTTGAAGGATATCTAAGTGGATATAAAATTCTTAGCTTGCACTTTCTATAAGTTTCTCAAAATTGCTGCTTGGCTCTTGCCTTGCTTTGTATGTTGCTTTTGAAAATGCCACTGCTCTTGTGACCTGTTTCATCTTTTTTGCCTGGGTCCTGAGGATTTTTGTTTTAAATCTTTTTTTTGTTTTGCTTTTTGAGTTGGAGTCTCACTCCGTTGCCCAGGATAGAGTACAGTGGTTGCTCATGGCCATCCCAGTGTCGACCTGCTTGGCTCAGGCTATTAGTCTTCCAGGTAGCTGGAACTACAGGCGTGTGCTACCATGCCCAGCTACTTTTTTGATTTATTGTTAGAGATGAGGTCTTGCCAAGTTGCCCAGGCTGTTCTTGAACCTGTGGGCTCTGGCAATCCTCTCACCTCCGCCTGCCAAAGTGCTGGGATTATAAGCTTGAGCCACTGTGCCCAGCTTTTTTTTTTTTTAAATCTTTAAAGTTTAATTGTTCTTCCATATACCCCACAGTTGATAGTTCTGGGGCTTTTCCTAGGTATCTGGTGCACTTTTCCATTGTGTAGATTTACTTCTTTTATTTCTGGAAAGTTTTCTTTATCACTTCCTTCCTGCCTGCCTTTCTTCCCCCTCCCTCCCATCTTTTTATGAGTCTCACTCATCACCCAGGCTGGAGTGCAGTGGCATGACCATGGCTCACGGCAGCCTCTAACTCCTGGGCTCAAGTTATCCTCCTGTGTCAGCCTCCCAAGTACTGGGACTACAGGCACACATCACCAGGCCCAGCTAGTGTCTTTCTTGTTTGTTTGTTTGTTTGTAGAGAGGAGTCTCCCTATGTTACCCAGGCTCACTCCAGCTCCTGGGCTCAAACCACGCTCCTGCCTCCTTGTCCGAAGTGCTGGGATTACCAGTGTGAGCCACTGTGCCAGCTGTTTTTAGTTTTTTTTTTTTTTTTTTTGAGTTGGAGTCTCACTCTGTTGCCCAGACTGGAGTGCAATGGCCGCTCCCGGCCACCGCAGCCTCGACCTGCTGGGCTCCTGCGATCCTTCCCTCAGCCTCCCGAGTAGCCGGAATTCCAGGCATGCGCTACCACGCCCGGCTGATTTTTTGATTCATTGTTAGAGATGAGATCTCGCTGCCCAGGCGGTCTCGAACCCACGCTCAGGCAATTCACTCACCCCAGCCTCCCAAAGGGGCGGGGTTACAGGCTGAGCCACCGATGCCGGCTTGTTTTTAGTTTTTAACATTAGCTTTCTCCCACCCTTTCTTCCTTCCGCCCTGCCTTCCTTTTTTCCTTTTCCCCTCCGTCCCCTCTTTCCCACCTCCTCCCCCTTCCCCCCTCTCTCCCTTCCCTTCCTTCCGTTTCTTTCTTCCTTTCTTCTTCACGGGCTTTGATGTTTAAGTTGAATCTTCTTTACCTGACCTACATTGCAACTATTTTCTCTCTAAACTTTCTTTAAAAATTTTTTTCTTTTAACTTTTTTTAAAAACTTCATTTTTGTTTGCTTAGATGTTTTCCTTTTTCCCCAATATGTCTTATTAATTTTTAAATTGGAATGAGTTCTTTATTGAGTGTCTTATCACTTCATCTTTATTTTTGATACTATTTTGCTTTATTCCATGTTTTTGAATGTAATCAATTCAATTTTATTTCATACTCTCTTTTGTTACTTTTTTGTTTTCAATTTTTGAATTTATAATTCAAAATTAGGCTGGTCTCGGTGGCTCAGCATGTAATCCCGCGCCTTTGGGAGGCTGAGATGAGTGGATTGCCTGAGCCCACAGGTTCGAGACCTGCCCGGGCAACTTGGCGAGACCTCATCTCTACAACAAATAAAAAAAACTCAGCCGGGCGTGGCAGCGCATGCCTGTAATTCCGGCTACTCGGAAGGCTGAGGTGGAAGGATCGCCGGGGCCCAGCGTGTCGAGGCTGCGGTGGCCGGGAGCGGCCACTGCACTCCAGTCTGGGCGACTGAGTGAGACTCCAACTCAAAAAAAAAAAAAAAAAAATTCAAAATTATTTTTCATATTCCTAAATACTTGTTTAAGAACATTTAATTAGTATGAATTATTGTGTTATCATTTTTTCTTCAAAATAGCTGTACTGGGGAAAGAATTTTTACTTGTTAGATTGTTTTGAATCATAGTTTCTGTTTTATATATTTAATAGTTATGTACAAAAATGTTTTGACTTTTTTTCTATTTCTATACATTTTGTGGACAGGGTTCTAGGACAAGAGCCCTGGCTCTGTCAATTTAGTAAAATGTGGTACATTTAATATATGATATTGGTGATGGGACAGGAGGAATTTTCTACTTTCTTTTCACTGTCAAATCTCCAAGGGGCACCACCCTTCCAATATTAATCTAAATTTTCCTGTTGTTGTGAACTACCAAGTCCCCGATTTGTGTTCAGTTTTTGGCATTCAGTGTTCTTTTTATGGGAGAGTATTGGATTTTTTTCCCTTTTATCTTAAGTTTTTCTTTTTCCCAATTCTTAGATGTTTCTAGGAAAAAGTGAAGTTTTTAAAATAAGTTAAAAGAAAAACTTTTGAAGAAAGTGTAGAGAGAAAGTAGTTTGCAGCTGTGATGACAACTCTGTTGAATTTTCTTTTTTTTTGGTCTACTTATAGGTTATTGAAAGTCATGTTTTTTTCTTCTTTTTTTTCTCCTAGCCTTTTGTAGTTTTATTTGTACTACTTGATGATTTGATATTTTGGGGGCATAATGTGTGTGGAAACTTGGAATCAAGTAATTGTCACTATCCTAAAGGCCTAGAGACTCCCAGATATATTTTTGCTACCAATTTTTAATTTGATTTCCTTTTAGCCAGAAAACATGCACTATATGATAACAATCTTTTCAAAGTTTTGAAACTTTTTGTGACCCAATGTGTGAAAATTCCATGTACTCCTAAATATAATATACATTCTACCATTGTTGAGTGTGATGTTTATTGAACCTATTGTCATTAGGTTCAGTTGATTAAATTGATTTTTTATATCATCATTGTTTTTTTGGTACTTTTCCTATCAATTATAGAGAGGGGAGAGGTAGCGTCTCCAAGTATAATTGAAAATTTATTTATTTATTTATTTAATTATTTTGAGTTGGAGTCTCACTCAGTCGTCCAGACTGGAGTGCAGTGGCCTCTCCCGGAAATTTATCTATTTCTTTCCTTATTTTTTTAGTTTTTACTTTATGTATTTTAAAGTTTTTTAAGTCCATGCTATTAGGTCTATTGACATTAAGAATTATTAATATTTCTTGACTGATTGACACTTTATTCTTATGAAATGTTCTTTTGTATTCATGGAAATACTTGTCTTGAAACCTACTTTGTCTGATATTGATATAGGTACCCAAGCTTTCTTATGGTTAATGAGTATATGGTATAATTTTATCATTTTTACTTGTAGCTATTTTATAGTTAACCATCTTGTACTTTAACCTTTTGTATATTTTGCACTTTTAATAATTTTGTACTTAATGTTCAGTCTTGTAAAGAACAGAGTTGGATTTTGCTATTTTAATACAGTCTGACAATGCTTGCCTTTTAATTGACATACTTAAGATCATTTATATTTAGTATAATTATCAACATGTTTAAGTTAAATATACTGTCTGCTATTTGTTTTTTTATTTGTCTTATTTATTTTGCTGCTGTTATTTCTCTTCACCTTATTTTTAATTAAAAAAAATTTAATTATTAGAGATGAGGTCTTACTATATTCAAACTTAGGTTCAAGAGAACCTCCTACTTTGGCCCCCCAGAGTGCTGGGGTTACAGGCATGGACCACCACACATAGCCTACGCTTTCTTCCTTTTTTGGATTATTTGTGTGTGTGTGTGTGTGTGTGTGTGGTATGTGTGTGTGTATTATATTTTATAGCCTTCATTGACTTTATCTCTGTTTTTAGTGGTTTCTCTAGGAGTCAAAATATGCATCTTTAACTTATTATACTCAACTTTCAAATAATGTATAGCATTTTAGGTATAATTTAAGAAAATTGCAACAGTATATTTTCACTCTCCCATCCTTTGTGTTTTTGATGTCATTTGTATGTATGTTATATATTACTTTCATTATTATTTTTTCTTTAAACAGTCATATTTAGAAACAAGATAATGATCTTTTATATGTTCAGACATATTTTTCCATTTCTGGCATTCTTCACAATGTCACATCTGTCCAGGTTTTTACCAGCTTTCATTTTCTTTCAGCCTAATGAACTTTTTACAAACATTTCTTATAGCACAGATCTGCTGGTTACAATTTCTTTCAAATATTATTTAAAAGTTTCCCTATTTAATCCTCATTTTAAATGATATTTTCACTGGATATAGAATTTTACATTGATTTAAAAAATGCTTATTAAATAAGTTCTCTCACTGACTTCTGGTGTGCATTGTTTATTTTATGAAGTCAGTGATATTATAATCATTATTTTCCTCATTTTTTTCCTCTGAGTACTTTAGTATTTTTAGTATTTTTATTTATTTATTTTTTTTGGAGTTGGAGTTTCACTCTGTTGCCCAGGCTGGAGTGCAGTGGTACACTCATAGCTACCACAGCCTCAACCTGCTGGGCTCAGGTGATCCTTCCGTCTCAGCCTTCCAAGCAGCTGTAACTACAGGCATGCACCACCACACCTGGCTAATTTTTTGATTTATTGTAGAGATGAGGTCTCACCAAGTTGCCCAGGCTGGTCTTCAACCCCCAGGCTCAGGCAGTCTTCTCACCTCAGCCTCCCCAAATGCTGAGATTACAGGCTGAGCCACTGTGCCCGCCCTATGTTTGTTTTTTAGCAATTTGATTCCTCTTGGATTTAATTTTTTGAGATTCTTGGATATGTGGGTTAACATTTTTATGGCATATGAGAAAATTTCAGCTATTATATTTTCAAATATTTTTCTGTCTCAGGAACTTTGTTCTCTACTTTTGGGACTCCAATTACACACGTATGTCAGACTGCTTGATCTTTCCCCACCAGCCACTGAGGCTTTATCATTTTAGCCTTTTTTTCCAGTAGGCTTTGGTGTTAACAGTTTGTATTCTCTATGTTCTGCCTCTTCTAATTAAGTTTATAATGTTATTGAGGATATCTAATACATTTTTAATCCTAATTATTATTTTTTGTCAGATCTAGAATTTTAATTTGTATATCTAAAGATAATTTTCATTTTGCTGCTAAAAAATCACTTTTCTTTATTCAGTGTGTCTGTATTTTCCTTTAAATCCTTAAACATATTTCTTATAGCTCTTTTAAATTTCTTATCTGCTAATTCTAACATCTCTGTCATCTATGAGTCTGTTTCCATTAAATTTTTTTTCCTTTCCTTGTATGGGTCACCTGTTTCTGCCTTTTTTCATGTCCAGTCATTTTTAATGGTGCTGGGAAGCATGAATACTGCATTGTTGAGAGTCTGAATTTTATAGTATACTTAAAAAAATACTTAACAGTGCTCAATTTATTAAGTTTATTATATTTTTCAAAAAGGCTACTCAATACATTTTTAAATTTTATAGAATTTATCCATAAACATTTATTTTCCTATTTTTTTTCCTATTTTTATTTTAGATTCAGGTGGGTACAAGTGCATGTTTGTTACATGGACATGTTATGTAGTGGTAGGTTGGATCTCAGGTGACCCATTCTCCAGATAGTACTGAATAGGTAATTTCTGAACCCAAACCCCCTTCTTTGTGGGGGTTATTATTTAGCTCCTGCACGTAAGTGAGAACATGTAGTGTTTGGTTTTGTTTCTGAGTTTGTTCACTTAAGATGATGATCTACAGTTCCATCCATGTTGCTGCTGTAAAGGACATGATTTTATTCTTTTTTTATGGCTACATAGTATTCTTGTGTGTGTGTGTGTGTGTGTGTGTGTGTGTGTGTGTGTGTGTGTGTGTGTATCACATTTTCTTTATCCAGTCAATTGTTGGTGGGTACTTAGATTGTTTCTGTATTTTGCTGTTGTGAACAGTGCTGCAATGAACATATAAGTACAGGTATCTTTTTTTATATAATGATTTTTTTTCCTTTGGGTAGGTCCTTGATAGTGGGATTGCGCTAATTCAATTTTTAGCTCTTTGAGAATTTGCCATACTGTTTTCTATAGAGGCTGAACTAGTTTTAATCCCATGAACAGCAAATGAGCATTTCCTTTTCTCTGCAACCACATTAACATCTGTTGTTCTTTGACTTTTTAATAGGAGTTATTCTGACTGATATAAGGTAATAGCTCATTGTGGTTTCAGTTTGCATTTCTCTGATGATTAGTGATGCTGGGCATTTTTCATATGTTTGTTGGCCGCTTGTGTGCCTTCTTCTGAGAAGTGTCTATTCATGTCCTTGCCTACTTTTTGATGGAGTTGTTTATTTCACATTGAGTTGTTTGAGTTCCTTGTAGTTTGTGGATATTAGCCCTTTGACTGAGGCATAATTTGCAAATATTTCTCTCATTCCATAGCTTTTCTGTTCACTCTGTTTATTATTTCTCTTGCTGTGCAGAGCCTTTTTAATTTAAGTCTCATTTGACTCTTTTAGTTTTTGTTGCAATTGCTTTTGGGGGCTTTGTCATGAATTCTTTGATTAGGCTGATGTTTCCTAAATTTTTTTCTGAGATTTTTATAGTTTCAGGTCTTATATTTAAGTCTTTATCCATCTTGAGCTAATTTTTGTATATAGTGAGAGGTCGTGAGAGGTAGGGGTCCAGTTTCCTTCTTCTGCATATGGCTAGCCAATTTTCTCAGTACCATAGTATACTCATAAAGAATATTAATTTATTAGGAGATCAGTATGATCCTTTTCAGAATTGTTTTTAAATTTTCTTAGGATGAACCCAGAGTACTCTTTACACGAGGGCTAGAGTAGCTCTACCCTTAGTGTCTGGGATTTTGGGGATTTCATTTGAATGTCTGAGCAGTTCATTGAGATCTTGCCAATCTGACTTGTCAGAAATTCTGTCTCCCAATATTGTGCAACTTTAGAAATAACATTCAGCTCACAACTTCCATGGTTATTATTTTTTTTTTCTTTTTGACCTTACAGATTTTTGGAATTCCTTCTTTGTATAGATCTCTCCTCTTTGATACTATGCTTTGAATCTCCTCCAGTAGCCCTGACTCTGGTTTCAGCCTCCTCAATCTAGTAAAACTACCAAGTTCTGCTGGTCTCCACCTTTTTGAGCCATAGTCTGAAATGTTTCCTCAGGCATAAAGCCAGGGTGAATGTAGTCTTTACCTTGTATGTGTGTTTTCCTTTTTTCTGAGGTCACAGTCCTGTGCTACTGGGTGTATAATGTCTGAAAACTGCTGCTTCACATATTCTGCCCAGTTCTATAGTTGTTTATGGCAGGAGGGCTAGTCTGTTTCTAGTTACTCCATCATGGCTAGAAGTAGAAATTGCTAGCCACTATTAAGAAATTTTCATGTCACTAGAAATTGTAATAATTGTATACCTCCATTGGGATATTGCCTGATATGGCCCTTTTATGTCTAGTTTTATTTGACAGCAGAAGTAAACACTGGGGTACAAAGGCTTCCAAATCGCCAAACAACTAAATACTTGGCATACATATATTTTGCTAACTGTATATCTGACAAAGGCCTAACATCCAGGATCTACAAGGAACTCAAATATGCAGAAAAGGGGGGAAAAAAACCCCCCAAACAAACAGTCTCATTAAAACATGAGCTAAAGACATGAATAGACACTTCTCAAAAGAAGAGAGATGGGCAGCTAACAGTCACATGAAAAAGTGCTCAGCCTCACTAATCATCAGAGAAGTCAAAGCAAAACCACATTGAGATACCACCTAAACCCAGTAAGAATGGCCATCATTTTAATAAAACAAACAGCAACAGATGCTGGTGAGGATGCGGAGAAAAAGGAACACTTCTACACTGCTGGTGGGAATGCAAACTAGTGCAACCTCTTTGGAAAACAGTGTGGGGATTTCTGAAAGAACCAGATATTGACCTTCCACATGACCCAGCAATACCCCTATTGGGAATACACCCAGAGCAACTCAAATCATTCTACAAAAAAGATACCTGCCCATGCATGTTTATTGCAGCACTATTCACAATAGCAAAAACATGGAACCAATCGTGCTGCCCATTGAAACTGGACTAGATAAAAAAATGTGGTACATATACACAATGGACTATTATGCAGCCATAAAGAAGGACACATAGAACTTCGCAGCAACTTGGATGGATTTAGAGTCTATCATACTCAGTGATCTCTCACAGAAACAAAAAACTAAGTATCACATGTTCTCACTCATAAGCGGACCTTGAACAATTATCATAATACTCTAAGAAAGGGATTTGCAGTAGAGGAAAACTGCCAGGGGAGGAGGGGTGGGATTGGAACTGCTAGGGGAGGAGGGGTGAGGTAAACTGCCAGGGGAGGGAGGGGCATGCCTCATCAGCAAGGGTACATTTGAAATAAATGTACATAATGAGCATTTGTAAACCTAAACCTGAATTGTACACCACATCTTTAAAATCAAAAATAAAAAAAAACTTGGCATACATATATACTCATACGTATATATGTACAAATAAATATATACACAAGGACACACACACATATACATACACACCCAGAAACTGACAAAAGTGGAACTTAAATTTTTTTATTAAAGAAAATTATACAAAGATATTTGATAATGAGATATTATTAACCAAGGACTTTCTTTTTGCTCATCTCTTGGCATTTTATACTTGTAAGATTCTTAGATTTTGTTTGTTGGAATTTTAAAAAATATCCATATTTTAAAAACAAGAAAATAAAGGTAAAATAGTTGATTATGATGCAAACATAGTAAATAAAATTATAATATAATATTATAATATGATATTTACTATTTCAGTAGAAATTCAATATCATTAAATTTCAGTAGAAATTGAATTTCATGAATGTGACAGATACCATCTCATCAGATTTTCTTTTGTAAAAACAAATAAGAATGTTTTGCTAGAAATAAGATTTAAACAATCAAGAGGTTTTTTTCCTTTTGTTACTAATGTCATGGATATCAACACCCACATATATGTCGATATATGTGAGTATATACACATGCAATTTTTTAAAGTTTTGGTTGGTTATTGGTTATATCTAAAGTTATATGTTTAAATCTGGGGCTATGTGATATAGTTGTGCTGGAGCATACAATGCAGGCAGAAGTGAAGTAGAGAGGTGAGTAGTAAGTAGGAATAACAGTCCAGGTGAACATGCCAACATGAGGAGAAAGACTGTTAAGAGCATAGAATGTGTAAGATTCAGTAAGGAGACCAGTGTGACAAAGCATGAGGCTGAACATACCTGAGGGCGGGGCCAAAGAACATTCCTTTCATGAACGTTTACTAGGTATCAATTGTGCCAGGCAATCTGTAGTTTTCTGGTGTCAATACTGGTCTTCAAGAAACTTATACTCTATTAAGGATACAGATATATAACAGATCTTTTTTTTTTTTTTTTTTCAGTTGGAGTTTCACTCCGTCGCCCAGACTGGAGTGCAATGGCCGCTCCTTGCCACCGCAGCCTCGACCCACTGGGCTCCCGCTATCCTTGCACCTCAGCCTTCCGAGTAGCCGGGATTACAGGCGTGTGCTACCACGCCCAGCTAATTTTTTGATTTATTGTAGAGATGAGGTCTCGCCAAGTTGCCCAGGCAGGTCTTGAACCCGCGGCTCAGGCAATCCACTCACCTCAGCCTCCCAAAGGTGCGGGATTACAGGCTAACAAATCTTTATAATATAATTATCAAAATAAGTTTTATTGTGTTAGAGGTTAGCTTTTATACGTAGAGAAAGCTATTTATAGTTATTTAAATTCATTTAAATTTTTATTAAAACAAAAATGGTTTTCCTTGAGAGCTTATATTTCACTGAAAGGTTGATAATTATTTCACAATCTTCCTTACTTTTTCCTGTGTATATTTGATTATCTTAAGATAAACAGATAAATCACCTTGAAAATTTATCTCTTTTAGGAAGTTTGTTAATGGAATTCCCTTACATACTTAAAATAAAAAGTTAATACTTTTAAACAAAATGTGTAATTGGGAAAATATATAACCCTAATAATAAAAATCTCAAGTACTATCAACGATTCTTGAAAATTCTAATAAATTTAGAAAAAAAACAAGTTTAAATTTTAAAAAGATTTGACACTATTAGCAAACTTAACCAAGTTCTCACATACATTTTAGCTGAAAAATCATTACTTTAAACTCAATTATATATTTGAATTGAAATCAAAAGATTAATTTGTTAAATTCTCTAAAAGGTCTTACCCTTTAAATGTATGTTTAACAAACATACATATGTGTTTATTTCCAAGTCTTCTCAGACACTTAACCATTAAAAAATAGATTTTCGCCTTAGGAGAGCTAGGTTGCTATGTAAGCATTTTGTGACTGTAACGTGGTTACCTCTTTGGGTAAGTTAAATAGTTCTAAATCTGGGATTAGATTTTGAGAAGCAAGATATAGTTACTGATTTATTCTGAGTGCCAATGGATATACTGAGCAATTTTTGGTCACTAGGACAAAATGAAATTCTGAGTTTATAATCTCCAGGTTGAGATTTCTTTTGCAATTTTTAAATGCCTGAGTTTGATCCTCTTTCTAACATTTTCTAACCTATTATAACTTTATCACCTTCATGGATGAGATTCTACCAACCATACTGTTTCTATCCCCACTTGATTGCATTCTTCTGTTCTATTGTCTGATTCTTTTTACTTCTGATGATTGACTACAGCTTTCATGTTCTTTTAACAATGACCCTGTTTAAAGAACCAAAATAAAGATATGTGCAATGTGTTGGGAACATAAAAAAAAAAAAAGAAAACTAATTTCCTCTCCAGGATAAATGCTTTCTCTTTCTGGTATTCTTAAAACCTGTGCTTACTCCTATTTTAATATTTCTTAAAAGGTATTCTCTTATCTTGCTATTTTTTTTCCAGTAGAACTTATGAACTGTCTGAAAGATTATACCATATCTTTTACATTATATTCTGAGGACCCAGAACACTACTGGCAAATATTTGTTGAATAATATTTATTTATTTGTATTTATATTTATAAATTTTTCTCCTAACTTTTATTATGAACATTTTCAAACATACAGAAACATTGAAAGAATGTTACAATGAACACTCATATACCCACCACCTGGATTCCACAATTAACATTTTACTGTACTTGCTTTTATCACTTATCTATCCATCTATTGATTGCTTGGTCTATCATGTATATATTTTCCCCCAAATTTCGTTTCATTTTTTAAATTTAATTTTTTTTCAGACTTTTGGTCTGAGTGCAAGTTTTTTTTTAACTTTTAATGTTTTTAATTTTAAAGTTGTGTGGTATACAATTCAGGGTTAGGTATACAAATGTTTATTATGCAGGTACCCTTGTTGTTGAGGTGTGACCCCCCTCCCTCAGCAGATTCCCACTACTGCCAATCCCACCTTCCCCACCCCCTGGCAATTTCTTGCTACTGTCAATCCTTTTCTTATAGTATTATGATAATTGTGCAAGGTCGGCTTATGAGTGAGAACATGTGATACTCAGTTCTTTGTTTGTGGGATAGATCACTCAGTATTAGAGACTCTAAGTCCATCCAAGTTCCTCTGAAGATCATAATTTTTTCCTTCTTTATGACTGCGTATTACATTGTGTATACGTACCAATTTTTTTATCCAGTCCTCTAACTATGGGCAGCACAGTTGGTTCCATGTTTTTGCTATTGTGAACAATTCTGCAATAAACATACGTGTGCAGGTATCTTTTTCGTAGAGTAATTTGAGTTCCTCCAGGTATATTTCCAGTAGGAGGATTTCGAGGTCATATGGAGGGTTGATTTTTAGATCTTTTTGGAATTGTCAAACTGTTTTCCACAGAGGTTGTATTAGTTTACACTCCCACCAACAGTGTAGAAGTGTTCCCTTTTCCCAGTATCCTCTCCAGCATCTGTTGTTTTCTGAGTTATTGCGGATGGCCATCCCGACTGGAGTTAGGTGATATCACAGTGTAGTTTTAATTAATATTTTTAATTAATATTTCTTTGATGACTAGTGAGGCTGAGCATTTTTTCATGTATCTGTTGGCTGCTCATATATCTTCTTTTAAGAAGTGTCTATTCATATCTTTTGCCTACTTTGTAATGGGGCTGTTTGTCTTTTTCTTTTTGGCATGTTTGAGTTCCTTGTAGATCCTAGATGTTAGGCTTTTGTCAGATACAAAGTTGGCAAATATTTTTTCCCAGTCTGTGGGCTGTCTCCCTGCTCTCTTGATGGTTTCTTTGGCTTTGTAGAAGTTTGTCAGTTTGATGAGGTCCCACTTGTCTATCCTATCTCTTATGGCCAGGGCACTTGGGGTTTTGGTATGGAATAGGTTGCCAGTTCCAACTTCCATAAGGGTTTCTCCTGCATTTTCTAGGGTTCTTATAGTTCGACATATTACGTTTAGGTCTCTGATCCACTTAGAGTTGATTATTGTGTATGGTGCTAGGTAGGGGTCTTATTATAATCTTCTGCATGTGGTCAGCCAGTTTTCCCAGCACCATTTATTTAATAGATACTCCTTTCCCCAGTGGTTGCTGGTGGAGGCTTTGTCAAAGATGAGTTGGTTGAGAAATTAAGGTTTTGCATCTGGAATCTCTATCCCGTTCCATTGGTCTATATGCCTGTTCTTGTACGAATACCAGGCTGTTTTGATTGTTTAGTTTTATAATAAAGTTGAAAGTCTGAGAGTGTGATACCACCTGCTTTTTTTTTTGCTGAGGATTGTTTTGGTTATTCGTGGTCATTTATGTTTCCATATGAGTTCCTGTATTGTTGTTTCTAGGTCTGAGAAGAATGCTGCTGGTAATTTAATGGATATTGTGTTAAATCTGTAGATTGCCTTGGGTAAGATGGACATCTTAATAATGTTAATTCTTCCAATCCATGAGCATGGAATATTTTCCCATTTGTTTTTGTCATCTTTGATTTCTTTGAGCAGTGTTTTGTAGTTCTCATTGTAAAGGTCTTTCACTTCTCTGGTTAGGAAGATGCCAAAGTATTTAATTTTTTGGTGTGACTTTTGTGAATGAGATTGTGCTTTTTATTTGGGTTTCTGTTTGTTTATTGTTGGTGTATAGAAATGCAACTATCTTTTGCACATTTATTTTATACCCTGAGACTTTGCCAAAGTCCTTTATCAGTGCAAGGAGGTTTTTGATAGATTCTCTTGGGTTTTCGAGGTACAGAATCATGTCATCTGCTAAAAGGGATAACTTGACTTCCTCTTTTCCTATGTGGATACATCTGATTTTCTTCTCTTGTCTGATTGCTCTAGCTAGGACTTCTAAAACTATGTTGAAAAGGAGGGGTGAGAGTGGGCATACTTGTCTTGTCCTAGTTTTCAGAAAAATGGTTCCAATTTCTGTCTGTTTAGCAGTATGCTGGTTTGGGGTTTCTTGTAGATGGCTGTTGCTATTTTGAGGTATATTCCATCTATGCCTAGATGTTCAAGGGTTTTTATAAAAAAGGGGTGCAGAATTTTATCAAAACTTTTCCCTCATTTAATGATAAAATCATGTGGTTTTTGTTTTTACATCTATTGATGTACTTAATTATGTTTATAGTCTTGCAAATGTTGAACCAGCCCTGCATCCCAGGGATAAAGCCTACTTGGTCGTGGTGGATAATTTTTGAGATGTGTTGTTGGACCCAGTTTGCTAGGATCTGGTTAAGAATTTTAGCATCTATATTCATCAAGGATATTAGCTTGTAGTTTTTTTTTCTTTTTTGGATTTTTCCTGGTTTGGGTATCAATGTGATGTTAGCTTCAGTGAATGATTTGGGGAGAGTTTCATCTTTTTCAATTGCCTGGAATACTTTCAATAGAGTTGGTATCAGTTCCTCCTTGTATGTTTCATAGAATCCTGCTGGAAAGTCATCTCGTCCAGGGCTTTTTTTGTTGGTAGTTTTTTTTTTTTTTATGACATAGTTGATTTCCTGGATTGTTATTGGTCTATTTACGTCTCGATTTCTTCTTGTTTCAACCTGGAGAGGTTGTGTGATGTTAGAAAGTCCTCCATTTCCTTTAGGTTTTCAAGCTTGTTTCCATATAAGTGTACATAGTAGTCTCTGATAATCTTTTGTATTTTGGGGTTCAGTTGTGACTTGATCATTTGCATTTCTGATTGCATTTATTTGGGCTTTTTCCTCTGTTTTTCTTGGTCAGTTTAGCTAGGGGGTCCATCAATCTTGTCTATCCTTTCAAAGAACCAGCTTTTTGTTCCATTGATTTTTTTTGTATTTTTTTTTTTGTCTTTGATGTCCAGGATTTGGGCTTTTATTTTGGTGATATGGAATCTTCTGCTGAATTTAGGATTTTGGTGGTCTTACTTTTCCAGCTTCCTTAGGTGATTTGTTAGCCTGTTAACTTGTGATCTTTCCATTTCCTTCATGTTTGTTCATACTGATATGAATTCCCCTCTTATTATTACTTTCATGGCATTCCAGAGGTTTTGGTAAGATGCTTCTTCATTTTCATTTGTTTCAGGTATCTTTTAATCTCTGTTTTGATTTCCATGTTGACCCAGGAGATGTTTAGCCTTGTGCAGTTTAGTGTCCATGTCTTTATGGGTTTTGGGGGAAGTCTGTTGGTTTTGATATTTATTTTTATTCCACTGTGGTCTGATAAGTTGCATGGCAGAATTTAAATATTATGGAATTTGTTTATGCTGGGTTATGGCCAAGGATGTGGTCAATCTTAGAGTACATTCCATGTGGTGATGAGTAGAATGTATATTCTTTGGTTGTTGGATGGAGTGTTTTGTAGGTATCAATTAGTCCATTTGGTTAAGCGCAACATTGAGATTCCACATCTCCTTTTTGAGTTTTTGTCTTGATGATGTGTCTAGGGTTGTGAGTGGGGTATTTAAGATCCCAGCTATGATAGCGTTAGAGTCAATATTCTTTTTAAGTTTACCTAGGAGCTGCTTTATGAAAGTTGGTGCTCCTATGTTGGGTGCATATGTGTTTAGGATGGATATTTCTTGTTGATGGATTGAACCTTTTATCATTATGTAGTGACCTTCTATATCTTTTTAAATTTTTGATAGCTTAAAGGATATTTTTGTCTGATATTAAGATCATGACTCCTGGTTTCTTTTGTGTTCCATTCACCTGAAATTTTGATTCCCATCGTTTTACTTTGAGTTTGTGAGTGTCCCTTCTCATAAGGTGAGTCTGTTGGAGACAATATATTGTTGCCTTATGATATTTTATCCATTTTGTCATTCTATGTCTTTTCAGTGGTGCATTTGGTCCATTCACATTCAGGCTAATTATTGATATTGAGAGTTTACCCTGTCATGAGGGTCTTATAGAGTTTGCTGTTGTTGTGTTTGTTGTCTTTCTTTTGATTTTGGGGCTGATTCATGTGTGTTTTTCAATCTTTTTCCTGCATTCTTGGGAAGGGTGTTGTTGTTCTTTTTTTCTTTTCTTCTGTGTTTAATACTTTGTTTGTTATAGAGCTGGTCTGGATATAGCGTAAGCTCTTAGGGATTGAATGTCTGGGAAGGATTTTAATTCTCTGTCACTGATGAAGCTTAGCTTAGTTGGTTAAGTAATTCTTGGTTAAAATTGTTTATCTTTGAGAACTTTGAAGACTGGGCTCCAAGCTCTGCTATCCTGAAGTATTTATGTAGATAAGTCTGCTGCTATTCTAGTTGGTCTTCCCTGATATATAGTCTGATGCTTTTGTCTTGCTGTCTTTAGGATTTTTTCTTTTATACCTACTTTGTGTAGGCTAATTACTATGTGTCTAGGAGTTGGTCTTCTCATTTGTTGTCTTGTAGGGGTTCTCTGAATCTCTTGTGTTTGAATGGTCATGTCACTGATGAAATGAAAGAAGTTTTCTTGGATAATTTTATGGAAGGTTTGTTCCAGGGTGGTCTCTGTCTCTTTATCTACCTCAGGAATTCCAATTAATATTAGGCTCAATCTCTTGAAAGGTTTTGTTCTGTCTTTTTAAGCTTTTTTTTCTGTTTTTACCAGTTTGGGTTAGTTCCATAATTTGGTCTTCAAGCTCTGAGATTCTTTCTTCTGCTTGGTTAATTCTGCTTTCCATGCTTATCTATTTGTTATTTATTTCATCCACTGTGTTCTTTATTGCTGCTATCTCAGTTATCAACTCCCTCATTCTTTCCTCTTTGCTCTCCTCAATTCTATTTATTCTCTCTATTAATGTCTTGATATCTGGGTGGTTTGAGATCAGTCATTCTGGTGGCTCATCATTGTTTGCATTCTGAAGTCTGTGTTCTCAATGGCTGAGACCCATATTCTTTCTTTGGTTTTTCTTCATTTGTGTAGCTTTTCCTCCCCCTCCCTGTTTTTTTTCAACCTCTTCTTTAATTCTCTTGTTAGGTATGGGGGAGTAGCTTTTACTTCTGTTTGCTCAATCTCCTGTTCTTCCTTATGTGGATTATCTGGCTTTGTTTAATTCCAAAGCTGGACTGTGGGTTGGGGCTTTACTTTTTGCAGTTTTGAGATTTAATTGAGAGGGAGCTATGATTTGGAAAGTACCTGCAGATCCCAGTATCCTCTGACAGGTGTGTGGGACCCCTGTAACTCTCTTCTCACTGCCTTACAATCTGTCCAAGCAGTGAGGGTAGAGGTTTGCCCCCTGAAAGCAACTGAGGTAATAAAAAGAAAAATAATGGAAAAAGGAAGGAGTAGGATGAGAGGAAGGTGGAGAGAGAGAAGAAGAAGAGGGAAAACAGACAGGTGCACTAACTAACAAATGAAAGGAGACACAAACAAAGACAGAAAAGATTAAAAAAAACAAAAATATATAGACAATCAAACAAACACACAAACCAATAAAACCTCCCCATGGATGCACTCTCCCTCAAAAATACCCATACACAAACAGGAAGTCTAAAAAAACAGCAATAAACAAACAGAAACAAAGCAAGTATGGGAACATAACCAAAAACAGAAAGAAAGAGAGAAGAGGAAAAGAAAAAGCTAAAACAAAAATCAAGCAAAACAAACAAAACAAAAACCAAAAAACCAAAATTCGTTCTGAGGCTGTTCTAGTAACTTTAACTTCCTTTCAGCTCTGGTCTCCAGCCCCTCCCCACTGCTCTCTGCACAGGTTGATAGGGTTGCTCTCTGTGTGGGTCAGATGGTCTCAAGCCCGTCCCCATGGATTACTGTGGGAGGAGGGTGGATCAGATCTGGACTCACCCGGCTTACTGCCACTGTTGATAAGTCTCCCATTCAGATCTGATGTGTCTGTGCCTATTCCACATGGGAGAGAGGTGTCTGTCTCTCTGAGTTTGATGAGATAAACTCTAGGTTCCAGGTTGGAGGCTGGGTGGAGCGGGATGGGGTGATGCAGGTCTCTGCTTGGTCCTGGGATAGAGAAAATGGCTCTGGTCAGCATTTCTTCACTGGTGGTGGGGCTCCTCTCCAGTTCTCCCTGACCTGTTTTCTCCACAGATCCAGGGCTCCACCTCTCTGCTGTCACAGGTGGTGGTGTGGGCCTGGCGCCAGGTGGTGAGCATCAGCTGTATTCAGCAGCCTTTTCTTAGGAGAGCCCCAAGAAGAGTAGATGATCCTGCTATGCCGGTGGCTCCAATCTCAGGGTGGTGGAGGGTTGCAGTCACCTCCAGAGGAGAGCCCCGGGGTCATGAACCCCAGTCTCCCCTCAGACAGAATTTCAGTCACCCACTGGCACACACTTACTCATGAAGAGAAAAAATAAAAAAGTAGTTTCTGGCTTGATAAAAGTAGAGGCCATGAAATCTTCAGATTAAGGAGAAAGATGGGAAAAAGTAGGAGGAAAATACCAAGTCTAGTTATTATGATAGATAAGAAGGAGGGATTAGTAAACAATATCAAATTCCTCAGATAAAGACCCAAAAGAAGATGTTGGTTGGCAGTTGGGAAGGCCAGAGACTTGGTGAAGAAAGACCACCATTCACACTTTAGGGTACATATGTCCTCCTGTTTGTCTTTGATTTGACTGAGAGTCAGACCAATGTGAATTTGAATCCTTGCTCTACCACTTCTGGCAGTTTTATCTTAGGCAAGCTTCGCAAGTCCTGATTCATAGTTTCCTCAGATGTCAAATTAGAATAAATTCTTGCAATGTTGTTGTGAGGATGAAAGGAAATAACTTATGCTTTTCAAATAAGGTAAACTACACTGAGAGGATGTGGGTTTTGACTGAGAGGGGATAAGTGAATGATTTTAGAAACTGGAAAATAAGAAGCAAATTCCTTCTTTCTTTTTCTTGTATACCCTGGTCCTAGACACCACTGTATACCAGCCAAGTCCACATCAGTATGCTAATACATAATAAATAAAGCACGGGTCTCTATTATGTTTTTTGTTGACTGGCATAAAATTATAGCCACTACTTATAATTATTTCTAGAGGAAATCTCTTTTTGGTTATACATATCACACATGGACCTTGAAGCAAAACTAGCTTGCAAATTGAGGATTGATTGCATTGGCTTGTGTCAGGTGGCAACCAAATTTCTACCAGTGTAAGTAAGTTACTTCCACTTCATTAAACTGTGAGAGTGGGGGTGTATGTGTAGAAATATGGACATAAATGGAACAGAGGATAAAAATTCCCAGTGAAGAAGTTGGTGTTTGAGAATGGCAAGTCATATGTAATATCAGGAAGAAACATACAGAATTCAGGAGTCAGAAACACTGCCCCAAGTTTTTTTGAAGAAAGAAAATGAATTATATGCAAATGAAGCATGGTATTGAAGCATTTGTAATTATAGTATAATAGTGATAAGATTTGAAGTTGTTTTAGAAAAACTGATCAAAGTGAACTTTCCAAAAGCTTTCAAACATTGCTTTATATTTTTGCAGTACATTTCATTGACACTAAGTTTAAGTAAAAGAGATAATTTTTCTACAAGTCTTTTTCCTTCACATCTCTAATTTCTACTTTGACTCTAACAGTCTTGGAAATGATGTGAGAAGTTCTAAGCTAAACTGCAACTATTCAAGATCAGATACTCTGGAAGCCAAGAATTATAGTTTTTGCAGATTTAAAATACTTGTAAATTTGATACATAAGTTTTTTGCTGTAAATTAAGTTCTCTTTATGAACTCAAATATAGCACCCATGCCATGACTCACATGGATCTGCTGATGTTGTGGGGGAAACTAACCATACATATGCACTAAGTTGAGGGTACAATAAGAGTTCAGTGTAAATAAATCAGCTAGAAATCTAGTTTTTAGTACATTGCAACAGGGTTTCAAAAATTCCTTACTAAATTTACTGGGTGTGGTGGCTCATGCCTGTAATCCTAGCAACTCAGGAAACTGAGGTAGGAGGATTGCTTGAGGCCAGGGGTTTAAGATCAGCCTAGGCAACTCGGCAAGGCCCAGTGTCTAAAAAAAGAAATTAGGCGGGCATGGTATCATGTGCCTGTAGTTCCAGTTATTTGGGAGGATAAGGTGGGAGAATTCTTTGAGCCCAAGAACTTGAGGGCAGTGAGCTACGATTCTGCCATTGCATTCCAGCCTGGGTGGTGACAGAGCAAGACACTGTCTCAAAAAAAAAAAAAAAAAAAAAAGAAAGAAAGAAAGAAAAAGAAAATTCTTTATAAAATATAAAATTAATTTGATGACACCCATTAAAATAGCACTTTCAGGAATGGGAACAAGTAAAAAAAAAAAAACACTCATTCACAATCACTTGTTTTGGATTTGTGAATTCCTATTTCCCTGCAGTGGTGGGGATGATGGAGATGGATTTAGCTCTCCCCTCCCCATCCACTTAGACTCTGGATTCTTTAAGGTAGAAAATGCCTCTGGAGTTTTGGCTGCCATAATTTTCCTAGTTGGCAGTGTTTTTTGGTCAGTTACTGGTTAATTTACTACTAGTGGATAATCAAGTCAGCATAGGTTATGAGAAACATCTACAGATGCTAGTAGGTCAGTTAAGCCCCAAAGCTTTCCCAAGTGTGTTATACTGGACATTTAAAAATAACTCCCTCATCTGAACCCACAGAGTTCCCTCATTTCTATCTGAACCACCACCCTTAACTTGAACAGTTCTTCCCCTGGTTGTCATCCCTGACTACATGTTTGAATTCCCTGGGGAGCTTTTAATACTCTTCATGCTCTGTCTGCAACCTGAACCAATTAAATCAGATCTCTGGGTATGAAGCCTAGTACCAGTGTTTCTTTTAAAACTTCTGGAGACATTCGAAAGTGCAGCCAATTTAGATAACTCACTATTCTAAACTCTCTTTATAGAGCTGGAATTGTAGATTCATGCTCAGTCAGAGGTGCAAGTGGCACTGTGGTTGTAGCCTTTTAGATCAGCTGATGCTAGTAGGAATTGGGACAGGGATAGTTATGAGCTGAATCATGACCCCTCCAAATTCACATGGTGAAGTCCTAAGAAGAGGACATTAGGACACAGACATGCACACAAAGGAAAAACTATGTGAAGATACAGGAGAAGATGGCCATCTACCAGTCAAGGAGAGAGGCCTCAGGAGAAACCAGCCCTGGGACCTATTGATCTGGAATTCCAGCCTCCTGAACAATGAGAAAATTAATATCCAGTTTGTGGTACTTTGTTGTGACAGATCTAGCAAACTAATTCAGGGATAAAAAAGATTGTAGAAATAAAGAAGAGAACAGAAAATAAGAGTTTAAAAAAAAGGCAAGAAAAACTTTATCAATTACCTTGTGAAAATAGAATCCTGTGCATAGAATTTATTGATGCCAGAGCTGTCTTGCTGTGGGGACAGGTCTCCTGAAAAGTTCCTCTGTGCCAAGGCAATTTAACTGAGAGCAAAGAGCCAGGGACCTAGACCTTTGACTGATAATTATGGTGGAGACAGAAGGAAGAGTGAATGTGCTTGTGTAGCCTTCAGATACACATCTAGTCCTGTGGTTTATAAACAGTCTCCAGACTGTTCTCCTAGTTTTGTGCGGTGGTGTTCTCCACAAATGCTTCATATGAAATTGCAATATTAGCCAGGCTCGGTGGCTCAGCCTGTAATCCGCGCCTTTAGGAGGCTGAGGTGAGTGGATTGCCTGAGCCCGCGGGTTCGAGACCCGCCTGGGCAGGCGAGACCTCATCTCTACAATAAATAAAAAAATCAGCCGGGCGTGGTAGCGCATGCCTATAATTCTGGCTACTTGGAAGGCTGAGGCGGAAGGATCGCCGGAGCCCAGCAGGTCGAGGCTGCGGTGGCCGGGAGCGGCCACTGTACTCCAGTCTGGGCAACAGAGTGAGACTCCAACTCAAAAAAAAAAAAAAAAAAAAGAAAAAAGAAAGAAAAAGAAATTGCAATATTATAAACTCTTCAAGGAGATGAGCCAGATCTCATTTTTTGGTGTGATTTAGTAAATTGCATATAGCAGGCAATCAAGTGTTTTGAATGAGTGAATACATTGATTAAGTAGTGAGTAAATAACCTGCTATATTATATCTAAATTTTAATTGGTTTTCAAAATACTTTCTTCTCTGTCCTTTTCAAAATGTATCTTTTCTTCTACCTAGCTTATTGTTACTGAGTAGTTTCCCACAAATTGCTAGTCTGTTCCTCATATTTGTATTAGCTGAAGGTATTGCCACCCAAATTGTCTTTTATTTGCAGAATTTTTTGTTTTCTGGTCAAAAGTCATTTCTCATGTCTGTTTGGCTATAAGCAACAGATCTCAGTCTATACTCAGCAATCATTTATTGAGCCTCTACTCTATGCCACTGGGTTAGATACTAGCGATGCAGAAATAAATTCAACAAAGTTTTCTACCTTCTAGGGCCTTGCACACAAGCTGGGAAGAGAGTTAGGTAGTTAAAATACAATGTCTTCAGTATAGCAGAAGCAGAAAACAAACGCTATTGGATAATAAGTGAAATATAATTCAGATCTACATTGGGATTCAGAGAAGGCTGAAGAAAGAAAGTGACTTGAATTGACTCTGGAGAGCTACCTAAGAATACATAGGTGGAGAAAGTGTGTTAATAGTGAACCGAGAAGAGAAATAACACATGTTAAAGCCCAGAGACTTTGGAAATTGTTTAGCATTTTTATTTTGTTACTGAATCTGTTTCTGCAATCTTGAAATCTTAAGAAATGAGCACCACTAGAATTTACCCAGATTGCTTAGGAAAAGAGGAGAGGATTGGTGATATAAAACATCCCCAAGATGAAAGACAAGATGAAAATGATACCAAGCAAGTTATTTATTTGAGACCAATCCTTGTATGTCCCTATCTACAAAGTATTTCTACATGCATTGTCTCCTTTAAATCTCACAATAACCCTCTGAGAAAATAATAGCGAGTTATATTCTTACTAACATGGGAATAAAGAAACTGAGGTTCAGTAAGATTGAGTCATTTGAGCAGATTTGCAGATCTGAGATTCATACTCAGGTTCTCTGACTTCTTAATCTAAGCTCTTTTCCTTACATAATGTTTTCTTCTGTCAAACATGTGAATAATTTCCACAGAAGAGGGAATATGGAACTGACTACTTCAAAGTGTGGAAATTCCACGTCTAAAATTTTGGGAGTAATATCACCAGAAATGTTTCTTAAGAGGACTGAGTTCTAAGGAGATATAGTAAGAACACTTCACTGTTCTGCCAATATATAATTGTCAATCTATCTCTTATGTCCTTCGGTAGAAAATATTTTAGTGTAGATATATTCAAGTTCTTAAGTGTCACAGAAGCAGTTAGATAACAAATCTACATGTCCCAGGGGGTGATAAAGAATGGTTAAGAGCAAGGGTTCTTGAATCAGACTTGGGTTCAAATCCTGGGTCCATTATTGATGGTTTGGTTAGTTACTTAAGGTTGCTGTGCAGGTTTCTTGATCTGTTAATGTGGATAATAAGATTTTTCTCACAGGGTTGGTGTGAAAATTCAGTGAGTCAATACATATGAAGTGCTTAGAACAGTGTCCAGCAAATAATTACTAAAAATACTAGCACTTATTATTACTATTTCTCATCCTAAACCTGTGGAAGGAAAGTGATACATCTCATGGGTTCTGACAATCTTGTTCTAATGTCAATCAATATTGGTAGGTGCTAAATGACATTCTCTAAACCTATAAGAGCATTCTCCTTGTAGAGCTTTGGAATGCTTTCTTTGTTTGGTAGAGACATTATTATAATTTTTCAGGATATTTAGATTTTACTTTTGTAGACAATTTTCTGCCAAATGTAAAGTCTAAAAGTTATATCTAAGGTATGTTTATTGAATAACAATATATATAATATTTAGAGTGAACTTATGCGGT
The DNA here is from genome assembly GCA_027257055.1 of Cephalopachus bancanus. Lineage (NCBI taxonomy): Eukaryota > Metazoa > Chordata > Mammalia > Primates > Tarsiidae > Cephalopachus > Cephalopachus bancanus. Next base: position 259,165 of record JAPVLO010000241.1, read on the forward strand.
ATGAAATCTTAAGGGACTGAATAGAAAATATTTTAAGCAGGAAGCATGCTGTGAAAGTATACATTAGGGCTAACTTTAGAAGATGAATATAATGTGATGGTAGTATTGAGTTTAATCTTACACTCTTTCTGCTTAGACTATGTGATAAGTTAAATTATACCTTGAAACAGTAATTGTCTTTTTAAAATGTTATTTCTTTATAGATTGATTCCAAAAACAAATCTTTCATTAAGAGCACAATTGGTCCTTTTTAGTTATGCCAATTTTGTCATCTGGAAAACATGTGGTGTTTATATGGTTTTCCAAGATACATTTGATTTAGTTAGGTACCCAGAGACCTGCACATGAATTGTTAATTTCATATTGCCCACAACAGCCATCCCATGAATGTTTGCAGAGTTTATAGGAGATCAGTTACAAATGTGATTATATCAGCCATTCCTCAGACCTGACACCAGTTTCAAATTAAAAACTGACAGGGCTCACCTGCTCCTGGGTTCACCCACAGGTCACCTTCTTGTCACTTCAGCTCTCCTCCCATTAAAATGACATCTGTGTTCATAAAGGGACTGAGAAGGACTATGAGTTGTTAGAATTGTTGAGGAATAAGAATAAGGTGGTGTCTGCTCAGATAATGTAGTGTTCAACTTTGGCCTTTCAGGGAACAGGAGACCAGCAACATCGACTGAGTTTTCAAACCCAAGAACAGAGGCCCAGAGAGGTCATCTGAAGAGTCTAATACAACCCACGGAATAGAATAAATGAACCCTCATAAAGAATATGTGTTCATGCTAGTAAGGGGAAAGGGGCAAACAGAAATAGCGATCTTTAAAATATTCTTCCCAGACATCTAGGTATTCTCCAGGTATTTTATTCATTTTACCCAAGAGAAAAATATTAGAATTTTTTTTTCTTAAGAAGTATAAGAGGCTGGGTGCAGTGGCTCATGCCTGTAACCCTCAGCACTCTGAGAGGTTGAGGTCAGATAATTGCTTGAGCCTGGGAGTTCAAGACTAGCCTGGGCAACATAGCAAGACTTCGTCTATATAAAAAAAAAAGAAAAGAAAAAAGTAAAAAAAAATAAATAATAAAATAAAAAGAAAGAAGAAAGAGAGAAAGAAAAAAATTAGTCAGTCTTGGTGGTGCATGCCTGTAGTCTCAGTTAATTACTTGGGAGGAAGAGATGGAAGGACCGCCTGAGCCCAGGAAATCAAGGCTGGGGTCAGCCATGATTGTGCCACTACCCTCCAGCCTGGGCAACAGACTGAGCTCTCAACTCAAAACAAACAAGCAAACAAGTACGAGATACAATTAGATCAATACAAATTTAAACTAAGGGAAGAAAGCTGGAAATATCTATATATAGTGTTATCCTAGAATAATTTTCCATATACGCTAACTGTAACGTTTGTGTAAAACATCATAATGTGTTATCCAATTTCCAAGAAATAGAAGCAGATATTATTTCAACTAACATTACCAGTTAGACCAGGCTCGGTGGCTCAGCCTGTAATCCCAGCACTTTGGGAGGCCAAGGTGGGTGGATTGCCTGAGCCTGCGGGTTCGAGACTAGCCTGGACAACTTGGCAAGACCTCGTCTCTACAAAAAATTAAAAAAAAATAAATTAGCTGGGTGTGGTAGCACACGCCTGTAGTTCTGGCTACTTGGAAAGCTGAAGAGAAAGGATCGTTGGAGCCCAGTAGGTCGATGCTGGTGTGGCCGTGAGTGTGCCACTGTCCTCCAGCCTGGGAGACAGAGTGAGACTCTGACTCAAAAAAAAAAAAAAAAATCTGTCTGGGTACGGGGGGCAGGCACACCTCATCAACAAGGGTACCTACACAATGCATATTTGTATACTTAACCCTTAACTGTATCCCACAATTTTAAAATAAAAAATATGTATTATATTAAAAAAAGACTACCAGTTAAAGTAATGAGGGGGAAATATATTTTTAAAAGGATTTCATTCGAGATACTGTCTTACTATTTCAGTATCTGTGATACTTTTGTCTTCATTTGATTCTGGAGCATAAGCAGCCCAACATAGTTCCTCTGTATGCCTGCAACAAGTCCCGTGAACAAGCCAAGCTTTCTAGTACACGTTGTTCAACTGGGAAGCAGGTGATGACGAGGGTAAGGCAGAAGATGGAAACCAATCATTCAAATCTCTTTTTCACACTTTGTATTATATCTTCAATCAATTTCTTCACTTTTTTACTGTCTTCTAATGCAGACAGCAGCTCATGGTGGCATGATGGCACGGTGGCTATGTTGTCTTCCTGTGAGTGAACCCCCTGTTATTTGCTTCCCTGCCTGGGTAACCTTATGCTACTTATTCACCCACTTTGCATTTTATTCTCCATATCTGTAAAATGGGGGCAATAATCATACCTATATCCTCCTGTAGGATGAGATAAGTTGATGCTATGCAAAGCACTCAGAATACTGCTGGGGCATATTAACTGGTATACCATTGTTTGTCAAATACACAATTATAAACTAAAAATTATTATATTACTTATATTTTGAAGGTTTGGTATAAAAATTAAATAAGAAAGTCAATTAAACTTGAATATACTTGTTTGATAGTATGATTATTACTATATTATTGTTATATATAAAATATGCAGGACTGACTGTAAGAAATATGAAAACAGTTCCTGTGCCCCCAGAAACTATCCTGAAGCAGGTGCAATGTGATCACTCATGTATTTCTCTTGTCCAAGAGACACAATGGAAGGGGTTCAAGAATATCACAGAACAGAGAGGTTGCCTAGAATCAGGAGATTAAGCAAAGACTCACTGTGGGAGGCAGTATTTGAGATGAGGCTTAAAAGATAAATTTTGAGAGGAAACCAGGTGGAAAGTATTTCACTTTAGGAGTTCTGTACACACAAATACATGTATTATGAACTGAATTTTAGATATGATGAAGAGTTACTGATATTTGTCTTAGAAAGATTGTCTTGATTGCCTTTAAAATTAGAGGGGGAATCAGGTTATGTTCACATAGAGATTTATATAGTTCACACAAGCTGGTTACATAGAGCTCAGTATAGGGACTCAGATATTTATTGGCTGTCTGTAATAGTGCTAGACTAATAAAAACTGAGATAATAATGATAATTATTATTTATAGTTTTCCTTCTAAATTACTGGCAGAGTGTTAGAAACTTTATATGCATTTTTGTCATTTATCTACAAAGTAGATGCTATTATCATCTATATTTTATAATTGAGGAAATATTGAAGTTTAGCGGGGTTAAATAGCTTGTTCGTGGTTACAAAATTAGTAAGCAGGGAAATCAGATCTTTCTATCTGGAGGCCAAGTTGCTCATTTCAATATACTGTGTCACAAATGTGCAAAACTATAAAACCATTTTAGTTGGGATGATAGCTCTGGACAGTAAGATATGGTATTGATGAATAGATTTAAATAATACCAAAAGGAACAGAAGTGGATACAAAAGATGCTTTTTTGGTGGGAAGGAGGGATGGTATAGAGACAGGGAGAGACTAAGGGGACCTTCCAGGATGCTGGGAATGTTCTATTTCTTGATCTGAGGATGTTATATGAGTGTGTTCCCTATTTTTCATAAAACTGTGCACTCAGAATAATATCTTTTCTGAATGGATGTTGTATTTCAATTAAAAAGTTTGTAAACAAATATATGCTTTACATAAAGAGTTTCACTAAAATGAGTTAGGGAACAGAATATATAAAATATATGTATAAAAAGTCCACACAAGCATGCACATAATTTTTGGCCACAAGAGTGCCTCCCCCATCTTCAACTTACCCTCGAGCAAAGCTTAACTTCAAATTAGAAGAAATAAACAGCAAAACTTTTCAGACCTTTACAATCGGGAATGATGCCACGTATCTCTCACAGGGTGAAAGTGAAGATTGAATGAAATCTAATGAGATAACATGGAACTAAGATTCCTGAAGATCACAAGAATGGGTCCTCATATACCTGTGGGATGAGCGTTCATGTTCGAAAGTTCTTTCAGATTCTCTAAAAGGGTCAAATATATTCTTTGTATTTCGTCTCATTTTATACTTCTATATTACACATGCATTGTCTTTGATCTGTATGTGATTATTGCTAAAAAATTAATAAAATGTTGACTATCATCTGGAAGGGCACTGGAATGTAAAATCCAAACAAAAATTGTAGCCCTGCTTTTTAAGAAAACTATGCAATGTCATATGGCATATAGCATATACATACTTGTTGATTCATGCCAAGAAAATCAGAAAAGAGCTAAAATGTTTCAAAGGAAAACTACAAACAGGCGTTAAGAAGGGAAGTGATTCCCCCCTCCCCCGTCCCCACCATGAGTATACTATAAAGATTATTTTGGAAAGATAGAGTAGAGGAAGACATGATAGAAAATGACAAAGAAATGTTTGGCCAGGATAAGATACTAACACTCTAAAGTATTAGTATGGGCTGTCTACCTATAGCCAGTAGGCTAAATTCAGCCTACCAGCTGTTTTACTTTGCAGCCTATCAGCTAAGAAAGGGCTTTACATTTCTAAATGGTTGAAAAGGTAGATTTTGTTTGATGTAAAAATTATATGAAATTCAGATTTCATTGTCTATAAGTAAAATTTTATTGGAACACAGCCCTGCTGATTTGTTTACATATTGTCTTTGGCATAATGGAATAGTTGCAACAGAGAACATATGGCCTGAGATGCCTAAAATATTTACTGTCTGGCCCTGTACAGAAAAAGTTTGCTGGCTTCTAATTTAAGGCTCAGTGTTTAGGTCAAGAAAGGTGGTATAATTACACACATAATATAGTACACTTATGGAAATCATTTTCCCTCATATACCTAGCTTATGAAAATGTTCAGAGCTTAAAAACTGTTTTAGCTGCATATTGCTTTTGAGCCCAGCTTAGATACAACCACCTCCATGAAGCTTTCTTGGCTCTGACAAGGAAATGAGACTTTTCCCTACTCTAAAAGCCCTTTGTATCTCTTATGGTACTCACCACGTTTTGCCTAGGACTAATGTTGTCACTAGTGCTTACCCAGTTTTCTTAGCTAGATCATTTTCTCCTTGAGAAACAGGACTAGGTGTCTCTCATCTCACTTTTCTCCTTTGTGGATAACTGTGTGCGCTGTGTTTTGTCCAGAGTATTGCTCAGAATTTGTTCAATAAATATCAATGGCCTGATTAACTGCATTTTTAAAGAAAATGGATTCTCGAGAGGTTATGACAAAATCTACTTTGTATGTTGTTGTTTCCAGAATAAATAATTGGATAATATATATATATTTTGTTTTTTACAAAGAGGCTATGTATCGAGTGAGATCTAGAGTTAGAACATTAGTATTCTCCCCTTGATTTATTGTATGTTTTCTTTTTGACTTCTTCCTTTCTGTCTACATAGATTTCCCCTTGGAGTGTGTGCTGCTTCCTCTAGTCGCTGTCTGAGAAATAAATGTTAGAATTTAACTTTACGTTATTGTTGACTCTTTATGTAATTAGAGTTTTTTTATCTTAGCTATTGCTTTTTCTTTTTCTCATCTATCATGTGAATGAGAAGAAAAGACTACAATTTCAATCTAAAAAACAAGTTTTTAAATTCAAATTTTGAATTCTTTTTTTGTATTTTATCTGGGAATCCTTTTCTTTGTTGTTTTTTATTTGCCTGAATATTTGTTAACATATTTCCTTCCTCTTCCATAATCTGTTTTTCTTTCTCACTGTAAATAGAAGCTTCAATGTAAATTCAAAGAATGGGAAATTCACTATCCAAATCCAAAGAAATTTTGTGCAGGCCAAGTAATCAATATAGTGAATAGATGAGGATAAATTAAATGGAAATAAACTGAAGATAGAGCTGTGTATGCAATTCTGTGTTTGAAGAAAAGGATCTTTTCAAGGTTTGTAAAACCATGCTTGGCAGGGGGAAAAATAACAAAAATAGATTTACTGAGGGCAACACTTTAAAAAAATGATTTGGGTATTGATCATGTTTAATCTTTTGCCCTGAACAACTGAGAGATGTATTATAGCTAGAGCCTGCAATGAAAAGCAGGTCTGTTCTTTAACCTGCCCCAATTCACTTCAACATATTTTATATCTCGGGGGATTTGGCCACAAAGTCCATTAGAGCTTTGGAGGCAGTCAGGCCAAATCAATTGTCCACACTGCAGACAGGGTACCCATCATTTACGGTAATTCACCCCCGTCATGGTAGAGGAGAGGAAAGGTTAAAAGCTGTATTGCCATGAGAACATCTCATCTATCTTTCAGTATATTGGTAATACCCAAACATTGCTTAAGGAACAGGACGTACAACTTTAAATTAAGTCGGATTTAAGGGCTATAGGCAGTTCACAGAATTCTGTTAATGATGTCTTAGTAGAAATTAAAGAAATATAGGCATGCTCTTGAACAAATCTAAATAATTTTTCATACTTGATAAGATATATGCAAAGTATACAGGATGCTTAGTAATTAAGTCTTGAGAGATTCAGAATGGCTTGAGTAACTGACTTCTATGTCTTCCCTTCCCTTCCCCCAAACTAGATTCCACTTCACATTTAGTTATGGGAATAGAAGAAATTTATACAACTGTCATCTATATTGGAGGCATAAAAATAGATCCTAAGCAAAGGAGAAAGAGATCAAATCAAGGGGTCACTAAACAAATAATTTCTATATTTTCAGGAAGAAAAAAATTCCTCATATTTTGAGGATGCATGTTTAAAAGGTGTCAAGTAACATTTTATGGTAGTCATCGACATAGTACAAATGCATCCCTCAAGCTGTTTTAGTAAGGAGAATTGACTTCAACTTATAAACCCAACCATGCTTTCCTATGGCATCAATTGCTTCTTAGTATGTGGTTGGGGGGTGAGGGTGAGGGGATAAACTCACATACACCTGCCCTGGAATTTTAAGTGAGGTGAAAAACTATTTGCAGAATAGGGATGAAATAAAATATCTGTGTAAAATTAGCCTTTTATTTTTCCTTTTTATCTTAGTGCTTTCTTTGCTTAGTTTCTTTCTTGAGTTATGTTTTCCATCATAGACTTCCTTATGGAAAGCAAATGATTTTAAAGAGGTTCATGTCTTTTGTGGAGAAAGAAATAGGCTGTGAATGCGATTTATTTTTGTTTCTGGGGCCTGTGTATGACTAATCAAAAAAATGTTGGAAATCAGTACAATTCATGTAGCAGATCTTTCCCAACCCTTTCTATGTGCTTGTTTCTGTCTAAAGAAGAATGCAAGGCCGGGCTCGGTGGCTCAGACTGTAATCCCAGTGCTTTGGGAGGCTGAGGTGAGTGGATTGCCTGAGCCTGCGGGTTCGAGACCCGCCCGGGCAACTTGGAGAGACCTTATCTCTACAATAAATCAAAAATTAGCTGGGCATGGTAGTGCATGCTTGTAGTTGTAGCTAATTGGAAGGCTGAGGCGGAAGGATCGCCGGAGCCCAGCAGGTCCAGGCTGTGGTGGCCGGGAGCATGCCACTGCACTCCAGTCTGGGTGACAGAGTAAGACTCCAACTCAAAAAAAAAAAAAATGCAAAGAAGCCAGTTGTGTAGGAAGGCTGTGAGGTAATTTCCCTGGAGTAGAATTGCTTTGGTAACAGTTTATATTTAAAAAATGGTCCCGATTTACTGGAAATGACAATAAAGCAAAAACACACCTATAACTATTAATGTAATTTCTTTCAACAGCTCTTATCTATGATATGGCTGCAGATCAGGACTTTTTGTTCCTCTCCGTAACTTCTTGTTTCCTCCATCTTCAGGATTTCTGGTGATTTCTGAATGCACAAAACAAATGGAAGAGATATGACATGCAACAAGGAACAGAGATATGTCAAAAAGAAAATAGCATAGCATCAAATCAGCTGTGCATAAGAACACATCTTAAAACAACCAGTAACTTGAGCCAAAACCCTAGATGGCAATGATAATTATGAGTCAAGGATATGTCTTTCACTGGTTCCAGAATATAATAATGAATATTTTAAGATATCTATTCTGATCACTCCATTTGAAAATACACTGAAAAACATTAAATCAGAAGAATTTCAAAACTGCCGCTGGAAGCAATTGTTCTGGTTTTAAGTTTAGAGAGTGGGAAATATACAAATTCAATTGGAGTCAAATCAGAGAATAGCTAACGCATCTTCAGGAAAAAATGTCTTTGAAACGTGCATCTCGTCTAAAATTTTGAGATCCAGATTTCTGCCTAACAAGATTTGCAATAAATGAAACAGTTCTGGCAATAATGGAATCAATAGCAGAAATGATGACTTGCTAGACTTTGAACAAAACAAGATTGTAGAATAGAGCTTTTCTGAAATAATTTGTTGTTTGAGGAGAATATCTAAAATGTGTGTTTGAAAACCCAAAAGAATAGTTTCAGTTGGTCAAAGTGTCCGTTACTAGTTATGTCCTTATTTACAGAAAAGCCAAAGATTAAGTTAGTGAGTGAAGTCTGTTCTAGAATTTAAACAAATTATTAGACAAAGGGCTAGACAGATATCTTTCTCAGGTGAATTGAGAAGAATATGGAAATGAATTCGATATTCTTTAGAAGTTCTAAATAAGCTCTATATTTTCATTTTGAGGAGTATTTTTATTATAATATGTTTAGAAAACTATAGGAAGGACACTGGCTAATAATACAATTGAGATTCTATTTGTCATTATCTATTTACTTATTAGAATGTTGTAGCTTGAGGTCTATAAGTGGTAGGAATATTTAAAACTCAATTGGGTTTCCGGAGTGAATGTGAAAGTATTTATAAGAAATCAGGTTTTGTTATTAAGAAAGAGCTATTGGCCAGGCTCGGTGGCTCAGCCTATAATCTCAGAACTTTGGGAGGCCCAAGTGAGAGGATTGCTGAAGCCCACAGGTTCAAGACCAGCCCAGGCAACTTGGCAAGACCTCGTCTCTATAATAAATCAAAAATTAGCTGGGCGTGGAAGCGCACGCTTGTAGTTCTAGCTACTTGGAAGGCTGAGGCAGAAGGATGGGCATGAGTGTGCCACTGTACTCCAGCCTGGGCGACGGAGTGAGACAACTCAAAAGAAAAAAAAAAAGAAAGAAAAAAGAAAGGGCTGTTATAGTAATGCATTTCTAATAGTGAAATTGGTATTTATAGAAATAATTGTATCCAGTACATCCAGTGAGAAGGATCTTTTAATGTTTAAGCAGAAAGCACTATTATTCTTTCCTTCACCATACCTTCACATGTTACCTCATTAGAGAAGTATGCTTGGATCACGCATCTTCCTTAAAATAGCCCCACTCCTTCACTCTCTGTCCTCTTGCTAAACTGATCAACACCTAATATTTTTTATCTGTTTCCTTGTTTTGAGTGTAAGCTCTATGAGAACAGGGCTTTGGTCTGTCCTCAGCTACACTTCCAGAACCTGGAACAGGGCCTGGCACATACCAGGCATTTGGGAACTCTTTGTTAAGTAAGTGACTAGATCAATGCATGAATAGGTTTCTTTTTTCTTTCTTTTTTTTAAAAATCAAAACAGTACTGTGTACCTTGATTGCCTACTTTATTAAGTACATTTGCTCAAAATTGCTATTGGCTGTTTCCAAATGTCAATATTTCTCTTAGCAGAGAAAACTTGGTCTTAGTAAATATTCTAAACAACATGCTACATGTTTTAAATATAATTGTGTACAAGTTCAACTTATTATAATTATGCCCCAAAACAAAGGAACTATAGAGAGATAGTGCATGAAGGAGTGGACTGCAAATTTTAAAATATTTCCTTGAATTTTGATTTGTAAAATTAAATACCATATATTAGAAATTTGACATTTCACATGTAACTTAGAGGAAGGTTTTTTCCTTCCTACTCAAATACCTCTTTCTACACAATTATCTCTTTTTCTTTTCTCCCCAAATAAATTCTATTTAATTTAATTCTATTCAATAAGGTAAAAAGTGGTCAGGGGACTCACAAGAGAGAGGACATAATTCTCACTCCTATTTTTCTATTCAAAGGATGTGTCAAAGAAGAGTCTTTTCCTCCCGAAACTCACCTTGCTCTTCCTGTTTTTTGTAACTGGATTCACAAAAGTCCCTCTGTCCCCACCCACAATGGCTCATCATATGCCCCCTCCCCGACCCGCCATGGTTTATTGTGTGTCCTAAACCAAAATGAATCAAAACGAGGTGTCTGCCACTGGTCTTAGCCATCAGTGTTGGGCAATTTTAATACAACTTGGTTTCTCAATTCAGTAAAAAAGAATAGTTTGTGGAGATTCAGTTTTTACATTCTGTTATTCTTCATATAAGACTTGAGTTCCTGTTAAATCACTTAAGCAAACTAGTGATTTCATAAAGAAGAAAACTTATTTTTATGAAGTTCAAAGTGAGGCTTATTCTGGGAAGTGGAATATAAATGTGGACTCATGTGGAGGCAAGCCTAAAATTAGATAAAAAGTAGATGTCTTGTACATATTCTTCAAAGACTCACACTCAAACAGCCTAAATATGAGAGCTAAAACCATAAATATCTTAGAAGAAAACATGGTGTAAATCTTCATGACTTTGAATTTGACAAAGAATGCTCAGATATGACACCAAAAGCAAGAGCAATAATGAAAGCATAAAGTATTGGACTTCATCAACATTAAAAACTTATGTGCTTCAAAGTATAACTGTTATCACAAAAAGAAAAAATAACCACAAAATAAGAGAAAAGATTTCAAATCATATATCTAATAAAGGTCTTGTAACTAGAATATATAAAGAATTTCCACAACTCAATAATAAAAGGACAAGCCAATTTAAAAAAATGAACAAAAGATCTGAGTAGATATTTCTGCAAAGAAGATACACAAATGGCCAATAAACACATGAAAAGATGCTTTACATCATTGGTCATCAGGGAAATGCAAATAAGAACCACCATGCAATGTCATCTCACACACATCAGGATGGCTAGATTAAAAACGTCCGACAATACCAAGTGTTAGTAAGGACATGGAGAAATAGGCATGCTCAAACATTGCTGGTGGAAATGTAAAATGGTGCCACTACTTTGGAAAACAATCTGACAGTTTCTCAAACAGTTAACATATGACCTAGCAATTCCACCTACGATATACCAAGAGAAATGAAAACGTATGTCAACACAAAAACACGTACACAAATGTTTAGAACAACATTATTCATAACAGCCAAAAGGTGGAAACAACTCTAGTATCCATCAATGGGTGACTGAGTAAATGAAAGATGGTATATCTATGTAATGGAATATTATCCAGCCATAAAAAGGAATGAAGTACTGATGCATGCAACAACTTGGATGAACCTTGAAAACAGTATGTTATATGGAAGAAGCCAGTCACAAAATCCATATATCATATGATTCCATTCATTTGAAAGTTCAAAATAGAAGCATTTTTAGAGATAGAAAGTAGACTAGTGGTTTCTTAAGGATGAAACGATTGAGGGTGGGGAGGAGGACTGGGGATAATAACTGAAGAGTACAAGGTTTTTCGGAGGTGGTGAAAATATTCTAAAGGTGACTACAGTAGTGATTGCAGATAACTAAATATATCAAAGTCTATTGAATTATACATTTAACTGTGTGAATTGTATGGTATGTGAAGTGTATCTTAATAAAGCTTAGGAAGAAACCTCTGAACAAGTGGTAAAGACTCTTCTGTGAACAGTCATTGATGGTTTTATATTGGAGTACATTATTAAGTGGGGTTACCTTAAGCAATATTTTTGCTTTATACATTTTAATGTGTTCTTTAAACATGAATTAGAAGTCTCTGGCTTTCTAAGTTTCTAAATACAACTTTACTTCTTTTGGCAGCAACCTTTCTAACATCATACGTTGTGTTTCTTGTCCCGCTGAAATAAAACAATCTTCTTCAGAAATCTTAATAGGATTTGCCTCCAAGATATTTATTTAAATTTTGGTAAATGATCAAGTATTTTCCTAATAATGCTTATCCATAATTTTAAAAAATTAATTATATGCTACAGAGAGTTGGGGCTGGCATCATCACAAGGTTTATATGCATTCTAAAACAATAGCTACTGAAGTATGGATTCCAACTACAAATGAAATTAACTGCTTTGGTCATTTTGATGATGGCAAGCAATATCTCTGTATAATGTGACAATTTTAGCATTTAAAGTGTTCCTTCCCTGTTGTAGCACTATTACCGGTAGTATAAAAAAATAGAAATTTTTTGGTTGGCAGGAAAACATGTATTTCACCACTGGTGACTTAACAGCAATAATAGAACCACATTTAAATACTGTAAATTAATAGTGTATACAAAAGCATAAGTGCATATAGATTGCAGGATAAGCAGTGATTATGTAAGTTAGGAAAGGTTTCTTAGAGGTCAGAGTTTTGAAAGAAAGGAAGAATGTCATTTATCACTCTTGGATTCTAATTTATCTATATTGAGTTAATGGGCATGCTTTTTCACTAATGCTACAGTTCAGTTGCCTAGGAAATTTACAAGAGATGTATACAAGTTTCTTTCTTTTTGACAGGATGGGTTCTTCATTTCCTACTTGGCTAGAAAACCCCCAAAACCCAGGAATAGGTATGGGTAGAGATAAGCAAACAGCTAATAGCTGTAATGGTGGAAAAAGGAAGTAATTAATTAGGGTTTAAATTGCATTTATTTGCTAAAGTAGACTTTCTTTTAACCAAGACATTCTTCTTAAATAAAAGTAATATTCACATGTAAAAAATTATATTTCTTATAAATTGATAGTTTTTTTTTCTTGTATTTCATAGCTGGGATATAGATATAGCTCAATTTTGTGTATTGCTAGTGAATTCAAGAAGAAAGAATTTTTTTTTTTTTTTTTTGAGTTGGAGTCTCACTCTGTCGCCCAGACTGGAGTGCAGTGGCTGCTCCTGGCCACCGCAGTCTCGACGTGCTGGGCTCCTGCGATACTTCCACCTCAGCCTTCCGAGTAGTCGGAATTACAGGCATGCGCTACCACACCCGACTGATTTTTTGATTTATTGTAGAGATGGAGGTCTCGCTGCCCAGGCGGGTCTCGAACCCACGGGCTCAGGCAATCCACTCACCTCAGCCTCCCAAAGGCGCGGGATTACAGGCTGAGCTACCGAGCCCGGCTAGGAAGAAAGATCTTACTTCAACAAATAATGCTTTTGTCACCATGGGAGAGTATTCTATTTGTGAATTTGCTAATTATGCTTCTTTCCTTATAGTCTGAGCATGAACGTCATCAGTTTATCTAGAAATCCTAACCAAATAATTTTCAAGATAATTTGCTGTGCACAAATAATGTACTTGAAAAAAAAATCAGGACAATTTCAAGATATTTTTCTCTAACTGTTTAAGGAAAAGCTTGTTAATTTGATCTCAATCCTATTTCAGTGTTTTTGCCAGACAGAAAGTCAGAATTTGGCATTAAACTGTGACTGGCATTGATAAAGAAGATGGTAGATGTATACAGTAGATGTTCCTTAGACTTTTGTAAGGTGTTCTGTTTCTTTCTAGAAAGGTTAAAACTTTATAAGCTGTTTCCATGTAGAATGCCTTTGGCTAAATTTTAGTGGGCTAGGATTGTGTTAGGATATTTACGAAGCTCATAATGATGACTGATATTTAATGAGTTTGGAGGAAATATGCTTTGAATCTGTGTTGATAGTAGTAGTTCTAGAATCATGTCATTAACCACTGAGTCTTTATAGAAAGATGTTGTGTAAATACATTCTAGATGTCATACGGCTATGCTCTTTCAGATTCTTGTATTCTACATATAATGATATCATGTGTGCATATGTCAGTATTTGCATAGAATTGTGGTACAATGAAAGCATGGTATTTGGCATCTGAATGATTGTACTTATTCATAACTCTGATACTTACTATGCTAGTATGTTGTTTAAAATTTCTGAATACAAAAATGAAGATAATAAAATCAAGCTCATGTGAGCTCAAATTAAACTATATATGTTAAAATATCAGTATAGTGCCTGGCAAAGAGTAGGTGCTCACTATAGAGCAGTTTGGGATATTAAAGTTTAAAAGAGATAGCTTAGTGTTTCTTGGGACTTGTAAGCTTTTGGTGATGAATTTTAAACTTAGTGTTTTATTTGAAAGATAATATAGAGGATTTATGAAGACAGTCTGTAACATGGTATTACCTTGCAGTTTAGTACCCATGTTAGCATTATGTGTTTGCAATTATAATTATATTAGTGCTAAGTGAAGGTCAAATCACACCATTACATGGTGCAAGAATGAAGCATTCACAGTAATTAGAACATTCTGTGTTGAAGGCAAAATGGAAGCAATCATAAAAAATTAATTTACATTCATATTATTTAAAAAATTTTGTTTCCTGATTTTAAACAGTCCGATGACAAAACTAGAAATATTTTCATCAATATTTAAAATAATGGAAAACTAACACCTGCTATTATTTTCTCATTGTCAAATTTCATTAATAGTTACATAACCACTTAATATATTTTAATAAAATCAAATAAGTTTATACTCATATAAGACATATTTACAATGTTGTTAAATGATACTTTATTAAAACTTCATTTGTACTATTCTGTACAATTTACATATATAAGTTTAACAAACTATTAACATTGTTTTGCCTCTATAGAAGCATCTTTCTGTCTAAAGGTAGATTTAAATTTGTTTCAGAAGAATTGTAAAACAAAGAATCAGATAGTAGTTAGCTGCTGCTACTAAAAAAATGCAATTTTGCCTCAGGACAGTAACATGATCAGGTGGGGAGGGGAAGAACTTTACTTTCCCACATTACTCTTGAATTATCTGTGTAGAATTGTTCAGTATTTCTAGAAGAGGAGCCTGGCAGAGGCATAGATGGTCATACTGGGGCAAGATAACTTTGTAATGAGGACTTTGGAACTGATAGCCTGGGATGTGACCAGGACCAAAAGAGAGTGACAGTCAGACCTCGATGGGGTGCACAGCAGTAGCCAAAGGAGAGCCAAGTCAACCAGGACACAACTCTGGATTTGTCCAAGCTGAGCGAGAACAAAATGCCAACTGCAAACTTCAGAATTGAGGTCGGCAGGATGTTTGATCACGGGAAGATAGTGAGAAAAGTATCCGGGCACTGCCTAAATAAGGGAACTATGTCCCCATTATCAATGCCAAAATCTTTCATAAATCTAGAAATGATACTAGGGAGAAAACCGAGTGTGTGAAAGGCAGAAGAAAGACTGTTTTTGACAGATGAGCATTTTTGCCCAAGAAAGACAAGTGTTGAGCTAAACTGGACTGCCGGTTAGCTCTTTCCTGTAAAACAGAAGTTACTTGTGGAAATGTTGATGGATGCTATGTAGGTCAAATTGAACAAAATGAGTGAATTAGTTTTTACTAAGACATAAGCACTGTAGTGTGAATTAAATTAGCAGGCATAATACAATTGCAGTTGTAAACAGACATGAAAAGTGATGAGAAACAGTGATTGAGACAGTCCTGAATTCAAATTTAGACTTTGGCATGTAATGGTCATGTGTTGTGGATAGGTTATACATCCATTCTGAGTCTGACTGCCCACATCTGTAGAATAAATTGTTTTGAGAATCACATGAAAAAATGTCTAGATAGTGTGAGAAGCATATCATAATGTCTGGCACATAGTAAACACCTAATACTTGATAGCTAAAGGATCTACATATCTGTCTGTACATTGGACACTTGATATGGGGGTTCCAAAGCCTAGATTTAATTCTCCACTTTCACTGTTATGTGACTTTTGCCTTTGGACAGCTTCTGTAACCTTTTAGCCATTTAAATAGATATTTGATCTTGAACAAGCTTTTGAGGATTCTTAACTCTTTCCTGTTAAACAGGAAAGAGTTAAGCATTTTTGTGCCTCATCTATAAATCTGAGTTAATATTTTCTTTATGATATATTTCTTAGTTTTTCTCTAAAAATAATAACTGACAATAGATTTAACATACTTAGAACATTGCCTGACCCCCCTCCAAAAAATTGCTAGTTAATACTATCATCATCATCATTGTTTGAAGCTTTTAAAAATTGTTTCCTTATGCATTATCACCTGTTCCCTTGCTCATGTGCAAGGGGCAAGCCGATTATTAGCAAAATAAATAAATAAATCTAGAAATAGAAACATATTATAGATGTTCTATAATAAACTATATGGTAAGACATATTTTGCAAATTCATTTTTCAGGCAACTACAAATGAATAAAACAGGGTTTTTGTTAATCCCCTTTTAACAGCTTTACTGAAGTGTAATTAACATAAATAAACTGTACATCATTTATACAATTAATAAGTTTTGTCTAGGTATACAACTGTGAAACCATCATGACAATTAAGATAACAAACATATCCATCACCCATAAAAGTTCCTTTGTTCTCCTTTATAATCTTTCTCCATACATTGCCCCCCTTGCCAGGCAACCACAAATATGATTTTTGTCACTATTACTCTGTATTTGCTAGAACTGTATATAAAAGAGTATGCACTGTATCATATCTGTCTTCTTTCAGCCAGCATAATTATTATGAGATTGATTCATGTTGTAGTGTGAACTACTAGTTTATTTCATTTCATTGTGAAATAGTATTCCATTAAATGGATCTACTACAGATTATCTATTCACTTGCTGATGAATATTTGAATTCTTTGTACTTTTTGTCCATTATCTAAAGCTGGTAAGAACATTTGAATGCAAGTTTTTGTATGACATATACTTTCTTTTCCCCTGAGTAGATGCTAGAATCGGAATGGCTGAATCATAAGTATGTGCATGTTTAACTTTTAAAGAAATTGCTTGTTTTCCAAAGTGGTGATACCATTTTATATCTCCACAGCAGTGTATGAGAGTTCTAGTTTCTCCACATTTTTGCAAATACTTGGTATGCGGTGTGGTCAGTCTTTTTAATTTTAGTCATTTAAATTGGTATTTATATTTACTAATGTTGATAGCCAAATCAATTTCTAAAGTTATTATGTAGTTATAACTCATTATGGTTTTAATTTGCATTGGCTTAATTAGTAATGTTAAATTTAAGTGTCTTTTCATGGTTTGTTTGCTATTCATATATCTTTGGTGAAAGATCAGTTAAAATATTTTGCCCATTAAAAAAATGGCTCTTTTGTTTTTATTAACTTGTGAGAACTCTTTGTATATTCTGAACAGAAATTCTATTTTGGATATACAACTTTCAAATATTTTCTCCTAGTTTGTGGTTTGTCTTTTCATTCTATTTGCAGTGCCCTTTGAAGAGCAGGATTTAAAATTTTTGATAAAAACAGTTTATTAATATGTTCTTTTATTAATTACGCTTTTGGTTTTATATCTTAGAAATCTTTGTCTCAGAAAATTCATGAAGATTTTCTCCTATGTTTTATTCTACTAGTTTATAGTTTTAGGTTTTATATTTAGGTATATAAAATATAATAATCTATTTTGACATAATTTTAGAATATATTGCAATGTAGGTAATGAAGTTCAATTTTGTTTTTGCATTTAATAACCAATAGTTCCAGCATCTTTTGTTGAAAAGATCATACTTTTTTTCCATTGAGTTGCCTTTGGGCCTTAATAAAATATCAACTGTCCATATATGGATCTATTTCTGGATTCTTATTCTGTTCTATGGATCTATTTGTGTATTTTGTTATCAGGATCACATTGTCTTAGTTATGTAGCTTTATAAGTTGCAAATTCAGGTAGTGTTAGTTTTCCAATCTTTTTTTTTTTCATAATTGTCTTAACTATACTAAGTCCTTTGCATTCCACATAAATTGTAAAATCAATTTTCAATTTCTATTGAAAAGCCTGCTGAAATTTTGATCTTGTTTGTGTAGTATCTATAGATCTATTTGGCAAAAATTTACATCTTAAAAATATTGAGTTCTCTAACCCCATGAATGCATTCTATTTCTTGATTTATTTTGATCTTCTTTAATTTCTTTTGGTAATATACATGTCTTTCACAACTCTTATCAGATTTATTCCTAAGTAGTTCATGTTTTTTAGTGCTATTTTAAGTGATATTTTCAAGTTTCAATATACTTTTTATTTATTTATTTTGTATCTTGCAACCACTTATTAATTCTAGTAAGCTTTTGTTTTTGTAGATTCCATAAGATTTTCTATACAATCATGTCAACTGTTAATAAAGATAGTTTTACTTCTTTCCCAAAGTGTACAATTTTCTTTTTCTGACTTATTGAACTGATTGGAACTTCTAGTACAATGTTGAATAGAAGGGATAAGAGCAGATATCTTTGTCTTGATCTTAATCAGGGTGAAAGCATTCAGTCTTTCACCATTAAATGTAATGGTGAGGAATCAGTCTGAGGAAGTACTTTTTTATCCCTAGTTTGCTGAAACTTTTGAGCAGACATTAATGTTGGATTTTGTCAAATAATTTTTCTGTATCAAGATGATATATATACTTTTTCTATTTTAGTTTGTTACAATAGTCAATTATTTGCATTGATTTTGGAATTTTAAACCAAATTTGTATTCTTGTGGTAAACCCCATGCAGTCATGATATCTTATCCTTCTGCTATATTGTATTTGATTTGCTAAAATTTGCAAATAAATTTTGCATCTATGTTTTTTAGGGATAGTGTAGTTTTCTTTCCTTATAATATCTTTGTCTGGCTTTGATATCAGGTAACACTGGCCTTATAAAATGTGTTGGACTGTATTCCCTCCTCTTCAATTTTATGGAAAAGTTTGTGTAGAATCGATATTATTTCTTACATGTTTGGTAGAATTCACCTGTGATGACTTCTGGTCCTGAATTTTTTTCTGTGAAAGTTTAAAATCACAAATTTATTCCTTTGATGCATGTAGAGCTATTCAGATGATTAATTTCTTTTTGTGTGTGCTTTGGTTGTTTGCAACTTTCAAAGAAATGGTCTATTTCATCCAAGTTGTTGAATTTATTGGCATAAGTTTATTCATAAGATTCACTTTATGGTCTTTTAATATCTGTAGGATCTGTAGTGATGTCAACTCTCTTATTCCAGATGTTTGTAATTTGTGTCTTCTTTCTTTATTTCCTAATTAGTCTTATTAGAGTTATATCAGTTTTATTCACTTTTTCAAAGAATAGCTTTTGGTTTTATTAATTTTCTCTAATGTAGTTCTTTTCATTGATTTCCATATTGACATTTATTATTTCAATTCATTTAAATCTGTCTAAATATTACTGTTTTATAAACTGAATTTGAAATTTTAAAAAATTCAGTGGGCCTACAAAATATGGGTGTCATTTTTCGGCTTTTTTTCTTTTTCAGCCCTGCCCAGTGATAGTTACTGAAAATGTTTGTATTACTTTTTAAAATAATGTGGGCTGCTATAGTAGTGGCCTAACACAACAGATACTTGCTTTCATTCACACAAAGTTCATCTGGTATTAGGAATGGGGACAAAGTTGTGTGAACTCTGCTTTACACAGTAATTTGGGGTACCAGGATTTTTTCATCTTACGGCTTTGTCTTTTTCTGGGGTGTCTAACCTTATCCATTCATCCAAAAGGAGAGGAAGAAAAGAAAGCCTGCAGGATAGCAAAGAAGGATTCTATGGGCCTGCACCAAAAGGCAGGATACATTATTTTCGCTCACAACCCACTTTGTTGATCAGAACTCAGTCACATAGCCTAATCTAACTGCAGGGTTTTGTAGCCCCTAGGGTTTAGTTATGTGCTCAAGAAGAAAGAAAAGCAGGTTGGTGAATGACTATTCATTCTCTGAACTGCAATGACAGCCCCACTTGCAGCCTGAGGTAAACATTTACTAAACCAGGTGGTGCACAGTTAAGAAGCCTAACTCTTAACAAAAACCAGAACTGGTTTCTGGTGTTTCTGGTATAGTCCTTTATCTGGTTTGAACTTGTATATTCACCAAACTGCATTGCTCTTCACCAGTAATCCTACAAAGTAAAGGTATTCTGTGAGTCTGGATATCTGCCTAAGTTTCCTGGTTGTAGACAGTTTTCTCATTGGCTCTGTTGTCTTTTTAACCTTTGGTCAATTTGATTGAGGCTCTTGCAACATAGTAATCTTTGTTATTTCCTATATTCCCTCAGATACTGTCTGAGAAGCTGCTTCAAATCAGATGGATCCCCTCCTCCATCCAAAACCATAATGGCACCTTCCAGTGACCCATGGACTGCATAGTGTTGCTTTTACCTGCCTTCCAGAGCAGGCTCTTAAGATAAGAATGCTGGTTTGGATGCAGTCATATTTCCATGTGTCTCTTGGACATTATAATCTGAACCTCAGACATCCTGAAAGGACTAACCCTAAAGGTGATTAGTTTTTTATTCTGGCTCTCCCCTTCCCTTGCTGATATCGAACTCCGGTAACTCCCAAGGTCCCTTGTATCCTCTGTTAACTGGTCTAACCATCACCATGTCCTTTGATAGAAAAGTCCTTTGTCTTACGTGATGGGAGACAAGAATGCATCTTCCTTTTCATCTAGTCCACAAAGAATTTTTTTTTTTTTTTTTGAGTTGGAGTCTCACTCTGTCGCCCAAACTGGAGTGCAGTGGCCGCTCCCAGCCACTGCAGCCTCGACCTGCTGGGCTCCGGTGATCCTTCCACCTCAGCCTTCCAAGTAGCTGGAACTACAGGCATGCACTACCATGCCCGGCTAATTTTTTAATTTATTGTAGAGATGAGGTCTCGCCTGCCCAGGCGGGTCTTGAACCCACAGGCTCAGGCAATCCACTCACCTCAGCCAAGAATTTTTACTATTAATAATTATGAATAACTTAAGTGTTATACTTCCACATTTGTTACAGATGATTTCATGAAACTATCCTAACATAGCAGCTTTATTCAAAAGAATGTTATTATTGATGTTTCAAACGTTGTGTTTTAAAATTTTTTCAAAAAGATTTTGTCAAAAGAAGTAATTTTATATAATTTATATTATTTCTGTTACAGTGCTATGAATAAACTGTCTGCTCACTAGATACATACATGTGTTCCTTAGAGAACTGGTAATTTTAAAATAACTTCCTCCTCCTTTTTTTTTTTTTTTGCTATCACCTTTGTCTCTTAATTTGAAGTGAAACAGAAATTCGAGTTTGCTTGGTATCATTCTAATGATCAGTTGATATACAAATGATACCATGTTGTTTCTCGTTTTTTTGCTTTAATATACGTGACTCTTTTTTGGGTGACTTTTTTATAATCAATACTTTTTATTATGATGTTGTGGGGTACAGTTAAGGGTTAGGTATACAAATATGCTTCATTCAGGCACCCTTGTTGATAAGAGGTGTCTCCCCATCCCCAGACAGATATTTACTACCGTTAATCCCATCTCCCTTCCCCCCCATAGTTCCCCACCACTGTCAGTCATTTTCTTATAGTATTATGTTAGGTGTTCAAGGTCCACTATATGAGTGAGAACATGTGATACTCAGATCTTTGTTTCTGTAAGAGGTCACTCAGTATTATAGACTCTAGTTCCATCCAGGTTGCTGCAAAATTCATGATTTTGTTCTTTTTTATGACTGTGTAGTATTCCATCGTGTATATGTACCACATTGTTTTAATCCACTCCTCTTTTGATGGACAGCATGGTTGCTTCCAGGTTCTTGCTATTGTGAACAATGCTGTGATAAACATACGTGTGCAGGTATCTTTCTTATAGAGTGATTTGAGTTCTTCAGGGTATATTCCCAGTAGGGGGATTGCGGGGTCATATGGGAGGTCGATATTTAGAGCTTTTAGGAATCCCTATACTGTTTTCCACAGAGGTTGTTGGGTGATTTTTTTAAGCCATACTGTTTAAAATCCTTATTGGTCTAAAGGCACTTGAACTGCATTCAGTTTACCCATACAAAAAGAGTACTTCCTCTCTTTTCACATACAGTTAATTAGCCTCTTGCTTATTTCTGACTTCATAGTATGATATTTGGATTGTCACTCTTAAATGCATATCAGCAATATTTCTATTCTGCTATATTCAGGAAAATGTATGTATTTACTTGCTGATCTCTGGCTTCCCTGTGAAATGTTAGTTCAGTTCAAATTGACATCTTTTACTGTGATAAAAAAAGAAAGCAACTGTTTCTCTGATACATGTTTTCTGCCAAATAAGGCACATCTGGGCACTTGGAAAGAAACTGCAACATCCATCCATATCTGGAAGCCTGGAAATGATGTGTTAGTGGTCTTCGTCTTTTAAGTGAATTGTAGAGGTTAGCTCATCTGACTTTCACATGGTAGTGATCCTTTCTCTCCTGGGAAGAGCATTGTTGTTGGTTTTTAGTGGTTGTTATTCTTGGAGTAGGGAACTTGAAGGAAAGAGAGGATGAGTAAAACTGAGACCGTAAGGAATGGAAAATAATTACTGCATGTGTGAGGCTGACAAGATGTATGATATAAAAATCTTTGTTCTCAACCAAAGTGTTTCATTTACAATGGAGCTTATAGTAAGAGCAAAATGAAGTCGTCTAAAAGATGACGTCTCAGGGGTCTTTATTCTGGTTTGACTACAAGTTAATAGTGTGGTCAGCACTTAACTGTGAACTGCAGGACTACATTATCTTTTAACAGATGCCACTCATGTACAGTCCAAACAGGTCAATTACTAGCAAATCTCTGATGATCTCAATGCTCTATGAAAGAGCCAAAGATCATGCACAAATGCGAAGACACATAAAATCGAAATAGAGTACAAACTAGTTTATAGAAATGGAACTTAACCCTTGGAGGAATAAAACCAGCCTACTACATATTCATTTCTGTCTTATTAATTATTTATGTAGAAAGTGAGCATGTCACTTGAAGCAAAATTTTACAAACCAATAAATTCATGTGTTTTAAAATCCCTTTTTATTCAGGGCATGGTATATCTTTAAGAGAGAGGGAGAATGTAAAAGCTATAAATATTGAAGATTTCCTCATCTTTTTATATTCCTCGTTGGTTACTCTAGTTAAATTTAACACTACAATCTTGAAGTAAACACAGTAAGTCTATTCATCTCTCATAAATGCTTGTGTCTAACTCTTATTAATATTAATGAAGTTGCATACAAGCATTGAGGCGATAATAGATCCCCATTAAAATCCATTTGTATTCATGAGCTTTTTTCTTTAAAAGGTTACTCTTCAATCATTTCTTTGAAAAATATGAGTCAATGATTTTAAAGATATTTCAAAAATAGCTGAGTAAATAAAGTAAGAACCCAATTAAAGTTTATTTGTAACAAATTTCCATGGAAAACTTGATAGTAAACCGACCCATTTTTTCCCCCTAAATATTACCTTCTTTAGTTTGTATATATTAACCAGAAATCATATTTTTGTTTTCTGCTTCTGTTAGTCTTTGTAGTCTGAGTTTGACAGATTGTCAGCTGGTAGTATGTCCATAACTAAGTTCATAAACTAAGCTTCTCAGGCTGGTAAATTCAATCTAAACGAGTCTACTTAACATTGCCAGCTGTAGTATACATCTCTGTATTCTTCAAATCATATAGGAGAATTTGAATTTTTTTTTTTTTTTTTTTGAGTCAGAGTCTCACTCTTGCTCAGGCTGGAGTGTCAGTGGCATGTTCACCACCACCCCAGCGCTGACTCACGATCCTTCTGCCTCAGCCTTCCAAGTAGCCGGAACTGCAGATGCGTGCTACCACGCCTGGGTAATTTTTTGATATTTTGTAGAGATGAGGTCTCACCAAGTTGCCCAGGCTGGTCTCGGACCCCTGGGTTCAGGCAATCTTCTCACCTCCGTCTCCTAAAGTGCTGGGATTACAGGATTGAGCCACCATGCCCGGCAAGAATTAGAATATAAAAGATGAGGAACTTTTAATAAATCTTATGTTCAGAAAATAAATATTTTATTTGTTAAATAATTTATCTTTGTACTATTACTGATTCTATTACACAGTAGTTATAAAAGAGTAACTAG
Source organism: Cephalopachus bancanus (assembly GCA_027257055.1). Taxonomy (NCBI): domain Eukaryota; kingdom Metazoa; phylum Chordata; class Mammalia; order Primates; family Tarsiidae; genus Cephalopachus; species Cephalopachus bancanus. Next base: position 283,103 of record JAPVLO010000241.1, read on the forward strand.
TAATAGAGGAGATTTAGGAAGGGAAAGTCAGTATAGCAGACAGTTTGTGTTTTTATGCAACCATTGTGCTTGTAAGAAGGATCAAGATAATGGGATGTAAAAAGGGGATTGGGGATATGGCTAAACTCGCTTGTAGTCCTAGTGATAAATCTCTTCTGGAATTTATTTTTCTTTTTGTGTTGGAGTCTCATTCTGTCACCCAAGCTGGAGTGCAGTGGCATGCTCAAGGTCACCCCAGCGTCGACCTCCTGGGCTCCAGCGATCCTTCCCCCTCAGCCTTCCGAGTAGCAGGAACTACAGGTACATGCTACCACACCCAGCTAATTTTTTATTTATTGCAGAGACGAGGTCTCGCCAAGTTGCCTGGGCTGGCCTCGAACGCGCGGACTCAGGCAATCCACTCGCCTTGGCCTCCCAAAGTGTTGGGATTACAGGCTGAGCCACTGAGCCCAGCCTGGATCGTTTTATTAAACAAATACTTCGTGCTTTTAAGACAAAATCTACCATACTTTCAGAATCTAAATTAAATGACAATTCACACATTCCTGAAAACAACACACATTAAATAAAGGAAGCAGCCTATTCTTCAGCAGTTTCTCCTCATCCAAAAGACTAAGCTGAACCATTCTATCTCATAAAACGTCGATGTGTATTTTCTTTGGATGGGCATAGGGTTGAGCCTTAATGAGAGAAACAAGTGTGAGTGAGGTAGTGTTGAGGTCTCCAGAGATTTATAATCTAGGAGAGAAAATGAATACCCAAACTGCAAGTCATGTTCCATGCAACTATAGTTTATGGCTTTAGATAGGGGGCTTTCATAAACCTAGACCCAGCTGGGGGAATAATACAGCAAAATAAAATATACACCATACATAAGGGAGCTACATTTATTTCTGGAGTAGGGAGCAAGGATACAGTGAACTGCTTTTATATTTGAGGATGGGGGTCATCTAGGAGATAAATACATGTATACTAATGTAAATTTGACCAAAATATTTGTCATATGTAATATATATATATATAAGCCGGGCATGGTGGCTCAGCCTGTAATCCCACACCTTGGGGATGCTGAGGTGAATGGATTGCCTGAGCCCGTGGGTTCGAGACCTGCCTGGGCAGCGAGACCTCATCTCTACAATAAGTCAAAAAATCAGCCAGGCGTGGTAGCGCATGCCTGTAATTCCGGTTACTCGGAAGGCTGAGGCGGAAGGATAGCCGGAGCCCAGCAGGTCGAGGCTGCAGTGGCTGGGAGCGGCCACTGCACTCCAGTCTGGGCGACAGAGTGAGACTCCAACTCAAAAAAAAAAAAAAAAAAAAATATATATATATATATGTGTGTGTGTGTGTGTGTGTGTGTGTGTGTGTTTGTGTGTGTGTGTGTGCACATACACACTACATATGTTGTTTATTGCATCAGTGTTAAATATTTTAAAAATATGAACATTTACTGCAATACACAGAGTGCTTAGTGACACTAACTTGGATACTAGCAGTAGTAAAGGTGGAATGCATCAGAGTAAGTGGAAAAATGGGAAGAAGCAAACTCTTGAGTGTAGGCTCAATCTCTGATTTTTGGGGGCTTTTACATGATTTGTTAGGCCACCTGTCAAGATGCAACATAGTGATGATGAACAGCAAGACCAGATATCCCCATATATCTGAACATTTACTCATATACCTTGATTAAGTGATCTACTATTTGCCAAGTGCTGGGCTGGAGGTCAGAAAAGGAATGAAAGACACATACCTATCCTATATTATTTTACAGATAAGAGGGGAGACAGCTGAATATAATAGGTAAATGTGTCAATGGAAACATGAACAGGAGCCATGTGAGTAGGTCGGGAGGAAGAGATAGTGATGGTGTCAAGGAGCAATTTCTAGAGATATAACTGAACTACATCTCAAAAGATGAAGTGGGAGGTAGAGGGAATAGCTCATCTAGGATGTGCATCTTGCTCAGTTATGTGGATGGGTAAGATGTGAATGAAGAGGTGTTGCCAAAGACCTGGTGGCAGGGCACAGTGGCTCACGCCTGCAATTCCAGCACTTTGGAAGCTGAGGTGGGAGGATCACTTGAGCCCAGGAGTTTGAGACCAATCTGGGCAACACCATGAGACCCTGTCTCTAAAAAAGGGAAGGAAGGAAGGAAGGAAGGAAGGAAGGAAGGAAGGAAGGAAGGAAGGAAGGAAGGAAGGAAGGAAGGAAGGAAGGAAGATTTGAAAAAAAAAGGAAAAGAAAAGAAAAGACAGTTGGAGGATGCCGAGCCACATTCTGCAGAGGGTCGTGTGTTAAGAAGTTGTGTATTTTACTTGAAAGTTGATGGTGAGTCATTGATGAATTTTAAATACTTGCAAACCAGGGGCAGATCATGAAAACATCACTATGGTGACAATGTGGAGGATGAATCGGAAAGAATTAAATTAGTAGCACAAAGACCAGTCAGGAAGCCTTTGCACACATGTGTATAAGAAATTAAGAGACCCTGAACTAAAGCAGTCAATAAAATGCTAATAAAAAAAGACACATGTGGAAGCTATTTAGGTGGAACACAAAGGGGTCAATTAAATAAAAGGGTGAGAGAAAGAAGAGTGGTATAAAATGAATTCTATTTTTCTACATTGAGATGTATGTACAAGTTTGAATGAGAAGACATTAAGTTCAAACTTTGAACACTCAGACCTATGTGAGATATTTGATTGAAGATGTCTCTTGGCCATTGATTTATGACACTGAACTTTCGAGCAAGTGTCTGAGCAGGAAATATAAATTTATGAGTTGACTGATGACAATGAATGATTACGATTATAAGTAGGAAAATAAGGATCTTTATATTTTGGTTTACCCTGTTGTGGATAGCTGTTGTTTCTGAGGTATCCAGCCTTCTTCTGGTAACTGCTTTTATATTTGAGGATGGGGGTCATTACAACCCCTGATCCATGTGGTTGGGTGTACTGACTCTACTTTTGCTCTAAGGGAGGCATGTCTGATCAATCAGTTCCCACTTCCCTGCTCCCTGGACACAATAGTTCAGCAAGTAAACCAAACCAGGCCAGTGAAACTAAATTTCTGGAGCTTAGTTGCAGTTGTGGGGAAAAGTCTTTTCTGCTGGGATTGCAGAGAATAGGTTTGCAGCCTGTAGTACCTATCTTGCTACCAGATAGGAAGACCCTGAGACAGCAAAGGAAAAGAGAGTTGAGAGAGAAAGGGAGAGTCAGATCAACAGAGTTTCAGTGATGACATTGAGTTCTTTGTGAGCCTGAATCTAGAATGATCCCTAGACTTTTCTAGGAATGTCAGAACCTTCCTTTAATTACTTAAGCCAGTTTGAGTTGACTTTTTTTTACTCATAAAATAGTCCCCATTAAGGACAGAGAATGCATTTATATAATTTTTGTTTTTGCTAATTACAAAGTAGTTGATAATAAATGAATGAGTGGCACACAATAAAAAGGAGAATGATTTTATCTTCACTATAATTTTTTTTTTTCGAATTGAGGTCTCATTATGTTACCCAGGCTGAAGTGCAGTGGCATGATCATGGCTCACCATAACCTTGACCTACTGGACTCAGGTGATCCTTCTGCCTCAGTCTCCCGAGTAGCTGGGACTAGTTGGGACTATGGGTGCATGCCATCAGATCTGGCTAATTTTTTGTAGAAAGGAAGTCTTGAACTCCTGGGCTCAAACAATCCTCCCACTTTGGCCTACCAAAGTGCTGGGATTATAGGCATGAGCCACCACATTTGGCCAGTATATATCAGCATAATTCTTGATACCTAATTTGAACAGAATTGACATCTTTGTAATTTTGAATAACTTATTGTAAATATGGTATGTATTTTACTTAGCTCTTCTTTCAACAAAACTTTATCATTTGCTATTTAAAAAGCTCATAATTTTTTGGTAGATTTGTTTCTTGGTAATTTAAAAATTTAATAGAATATCTTTTTAAATGTACATTTTAAACTAATGATTAGCAATATTTATAAATTAAATTGACTTTTGTGTATTGATTCTATAACCAGAAATTTTGCTAAACCTTTATTAATTTTAATTGGTAGATTATTTAGGTTTTCTATGTAGAAATCTTATCTTCCTCAAAACATCTTTTATGCTTTTCCAATTACTGAGTCTCATGTTTATTGTATCTTTTTTTTTTTTTTTTTTGGTGGTGGTGTTGTTCTTTTTTGGTGGGAGAGGTGGTGAATATGTCCTTAATCAGTTTAAGAATTTTCTTTCAATTTTTAGCTCTCTATAAGATTTTGGTTTTTGCTTTTTATTTATTTATTTACTTATTTTTATTATAAAGATGTGAGGTACAATTCAGGGTTATGTATACAAACATTGATGATGCAGGTACCCTTGTTGATGAGGTATGCCCCTCCCTCCCTTAGCAGTTTCCTCAACTGCCAATCCCACCCACTTCCCCTGATAGTTTCCCACTACTGCCAATCCCTTTCTTATAGTATTATAATTGTTCAAGTTCCGCTTATGAGTGAGAACATATAGTACTCTGTTCTTTGTTTCTGTGATAGATCACTGAGTATGATTAACTCCAAATCCATCCAAGTTGCTGCGAAGTTTATATGTTTGTCTTTCTTTATGGCTACATTATATTCCATTGTGTATCTATACCACATCTTTTCGTCCAGTTGAGCTTCGATGGGCAGCATGGTTTGGTTCCATGTTTTTGCTATTGTGAATCAACATGTTAAGAATATTAAATTTTAAAAATATCATCTCTAAATGTAAAATTGTGCATCATTTAATATTGTTTTTCTCAAATGCAACTGAATTTTACATTGATGGTTCCACTTCTACATTCTTTTGGTGTGCATTTTACTTTAAAAATGTTATTATCATTTGTTTTGGGCATGTTTTTTGTATTAAGAACTAAGTTCTGTGTTTACACTGCCTGTTCTTGAATGCTGTTTCTAGTATTTACTTTTGATGTGATCTTGGGCAAATTTTTCACTACCAATAAGCAGTGCAATGAGTTTAGGCAAGACCCTGGCAGATGATATTCAATAAGTATTTGTCATTATATGACAATGACAATAATAGTAGTAGTTATGGTCGTTGTGTAATAGAGGTAGTGGTGGTAGTGATGGTAGCAATATTATCCATTATTTGGCCTTATGTTATTTTGTTATCTTCTCTTCTTCCATCTTTTTTCAGGTATTTTATTCTTGCTTTGTTGTACCTTAATATTTCTCTAAAGCTTTGAATTCTACACATTATTTTTAACTATTAATTATTTGCATATGATAATTTAACTTGTACATATTTAAAATCTGACTTAAAGCTCCCCTTCATTTTTTTTTTACTTGGTTCTTTGTTTCTGTGATAGATTACTCAGTTCTATAGTCTCTAAGTCCATCCAAGTTGCTGCAAAGTTCGTAATTTTGTCCTTCTTTATGGCGGTGTAATATTCCATTATGTATATGTACCACATTTTAAAAATCCAGTCCTCTTTTGATGGACAGCGTGGTAGGTTCCATGTTTTCACTATTGTGAATAATACTTAATTATTTTTAAAACCAGGAGATAGGCAAAAGAAATTTAATGAAGAATCATAAGCAACACATTTTTAATGCTTTGATTTAGTGACAAGGATATGATTAAAAGATAATTGATTAGAAGCCTGAATGCATTTTCATAGTGAGAACTAGAGGTGGTCATAATAAAGCATTTAATTAGAAAAAAATGAGTGTAGCATAGATATTGTTAGCTAAGGAAACTTGAGTTTTACAGTAGCAGGGAAACTTGAGCATTAGAAAGAAACCAATAAAAACAAATAAAACTCTGGTCAGAGAATATTTGAGTAATATTTCAATAGTTAGCATGACTAAAACATTAAATCATATTTTTGTTTTCTGTTAGGACTCAGAAAATGATATCCCAAGGTACAGTGCTTTGGCATACTGAATGCTTTGAACTAAAAGAACCAAAGTCTCTCTGACCTTCTGCCTCCAGTCTCTCATTCCTCTTTCTTTTCCTAAGCATAAGGTATATCTCTTTTGTAACTTCCCCTATCTACCCAAAGATAGATCCTCAAAAAAGAAATTAAATTGTCATAATTTCCTCTTTGGGAATTTCATAAATCAGAGAAGATTAACCATATCACAGAATAGACTGAAGTTTGGAACCACACTTAAGACAGATTTTGTTACAGGCTGTCACCTGTTGATCTTCCCCCCCAAATCCTAAATTGCCTGCATTCCCCTCACTCTTCCCTATGAAGAGATTATATAAGCTTCTAGACCTCACTGGGCTATTGGAGGATTCACTTTTCTTTCATGTGATTCCCTAGCATGTAATGATTTTGATTGTCTTTTCTCCTGTAATCTGTCTACTGTCAGTTTATTTTGTAGACTCAATGATCAAAACTTCAGAGGGTAATGGAAAGTTTTTCTCACCCCTACACCTTTTTATATTTAAGGATTTAGGAATAGTGAACAAGGGATTTATTTCTGTGATTCTTAGATAAGTAAAACTCCACTGAAATCAGCTTTTTATTGGATTGACTCAGTTAATCAGCCATTTTGCTTTAAAAATTTGTTCTGTTCAACAAGAGTTTTCTAAATTGATCTCACAATGTTATATGAAAATACTAGAGTGAAAATAACAGTGTTAGCTACAGTGATAATGTAGCTAACATTTATTGGAAACAATGTGCTTGGGACTGCACAATCAAGTTTTCACTGATAATTTTGTGTACTTACTTATAAGACTAAGGGTTATATACAACTTATTTGAATTTTGTTTTTTTGAGTTGGAGTCTCACTCTGTCGCCCAGACTGTAGTGCAGTGGCATGCTCCCGGTCATCGCAACCTCAACCTGCTGGGCCCCAGCGATCCTTCCGCCTCAGCCTTCCAAATAGCTGGAACTACAGGGGCGCGCTACCACGCCTAATTTTTTTTGATTTATTGTAGAGATGAGGTCTCACCAAGTTGCCCAAGCGGGTCTCGAACCTGCAGGATCAGGCAATCCACTCACCTCGGCCTCCCAAATGGCGGGATTACAGGCTGAGCCACCGAACCCGGCTATTTGAAAATTTTAATCACTTTATTATAGCTATAGTAGCCATTGGTCCTAGAGCACATGCTCTTGACCGCATTTCACTATTATAATTGAGAGCCAGAGATAATTCTTCAAACAGTGGTTTAGCAACTCCTTTGGAAGTCGTTCTCAAACAAATCTTTACCAAAAACAAAGCAAATAAAATAATAAAACAAAAAACAAGTAAACATTGGTGTCGAGGGAAGAACAAAATCAGTTAATAGAAACATGCCATGTCTTATATTCTGTTTGACGTTTTAACCAGTAGTGGATTAACCAAAAAAGAATTTCAAGAGAGGTAAGGGAGTGGAGCCAGTTTGGGACAATTCATATGAGAACATTCTGGCAACTGGCAGCATAAACGTATTTAAGATACTTGTTAGGAGACTGCTAAAAGGCAAATATAATTAACATTTCCAAAAATGAAAAAAAAAACTGAATAAAAATAATATATTCTCTTCCTATGTAGTCTTTTGTTATACAGCTAATTATGCTTTTGCATAAAAAAGGTTTTGCCTTGATTATATCCCACAATTAATTGAGCTGTGCATCATTTCACATCCTATCAGTCTAAAGATCATACTTTAATGTGATAACTGCTCTCTGGAAGGTGCTGCCTTTACTTAAACATTTGAATAAAAATAGCTGAAAAAATCTCCACGACTTATTTTTTCTTTCTGTATGGACATCAGCTGCTGTTTGTATTTAGCTCTGAAATGCACAATTTTAGAAAAATTTAGACAAATTTCTTGGTCAAAGGACCAAGAAAACATAGAGCTATTATGCTCTAATATACATGTGTGAAAGGTGGGAAACAATTACATTTACATATTTGTTTATTTATGCATATTTATATTGGTTTACCACATTTTCTAACATGACCCACCCTGAGACTTAAGACTTGGGGAATAATTTTTTTTAAAAAATATGAAGTTTTATTGTTGAGAGAAAGGTTTAGACCATTGTAAAAACCATTTACATGGATAATAGTATCTTAAGTTAAAAAAAAAAAAATTAAAGCATTTTCATAAAATAAGTATAATTTGTTTGCAAGCTCTGTATAAATTATATACCTAATGGCAATTTTAGATTGCATATTCAATACATGATATATATGTTCTCCAGAAGAAGTGTATCTATGAGTTTTTTAGTGCATTTAATATTTTTTATTTTTTCTGAAAAAGATAAAGTTGGAAGTTTTGTCATTTATTCATGTTCTTTCTAGCTTTTGAATGCATTATCAAATGCAAAAACAGATCAAGTAATATATTTGATGTCATGTTTTATAATCTTAAGTGATATTTTACATAATATAAAGAGCACAGTGAAGTAAAAGGACCACTGGGTTTGGGGTGTTTTTTGGTTCTACCACTAATTAATTTGCTATTGAAGTGTTTCTTCATCTTATGTGGTCTTGGTTTTCTCCTCTGTAAAATCCAGGAAAGTGGGCTAAGTTGTTGCTACTCAGTATGATGTTCTGTGGACCAGCAGTATTCGTATCATGTGGGACCTTGTTAGAAATGCATATTCTTTGCTTCCACCCTGGGTCTACTAAATCAGAACCTGTATTTTATCAAAATGCAAATAATTTGTATGATGATTATAGTTTCGGAGGCACTGGGCTGCAGGAGCTTGGACGTCATTACATCTGAAAATGTATGAATCAGGATGTGACATTTTATGTAGAAATGTCCACATATTTGTAAATGATAGAAAGTGTCCTAAAAGATGTAGCATACATTTGGTACCATATAGATTTAGATTAATTCCAGAACTACTAGTTACTCCCTGTGTGATATTAAGTAAATTATTTAATTTTTATGTTCTCACATGAAATGTGGACATTGGTAACTATCTCACAGGAATGATGTATTAAATGAAATAAATATTTTATAATATAAGTGGAGTTCAGTAAATGTTAACTTTTCATTTTTTTTCTCTCTGCCACCCATTCCTATCCCCACCCTAACTTGTATTAAACCAAAAGAGGTTGAGATGAATAAATTACATTCTCTTGAGAAGAACATCAGTAAAATGTAGCGGAGCTATAATTAACCTGAGCTGAGCCAGTTAGTTTCCTACTCTAAAGTAATTCTTTTCATTCTCAAAAGTTGTTCCAAGCCTTTCTTACTCTCCTCACATATAGAATGCCACCTCTTCCTGCCATCTTCAGGCTTCTGCTAGGTCAAGTCAGTGGCTTAAAGCCAGATAGAGAAGGTGGAGAATCACGACTTGAAAACACAATCATATCACAGGCAGGACAACATGAAATAGCAGTCCCAAACACATGTGTACACCATTCCATCAAGCTCAGGCAAATAACTAGATGGTGTCACTGGGTGAAGAGCAGGGTTTGCGACAGAGAAAGATTCTATCATGGAGTGAAGAATTGGAAATTGATGACCTTATCACAGAGCATGGTGCATGTCTCTTTGTTTCATTGACAGATACTCAATGCCTGACACAATGCTTGCTCTATGAATATTTCTTGCCGAGTAAATGGAGGTGAGTCTTTTCTTGAGTTATAAGAAGCATGTGGGAGAGGTACTGGAAAAATAAGACAGTGCCCAGAATTGGTAAATGTGCAAAATTAAAGTTCTAAGCAAGATACCAACCACAAATAATGAAACCAGAAGAGATAAAAGTAGAATCCCTGGACTCAGGCTCAGGAATGACAAAGAAGCCAGTTATAAAAATCTGGCTTCATATCAATACAAGACTCATGGTAAGAACCATTTGGATGCATCCAAAGGAATCATGAAGATAGAGAAAATACTTCTAGATTAAAAAGAAATTCCCTGGTGTTTTAGATGGTACTTGGAATTTATTTTAGTTAGAAGCAGTTAGATACACAGCATAGAAGTGATTGTCATGAAGGAATATATTTATTATACTAACAGTTCCCTAGAGGAAAGAGGAAGTCCTGCATTATTTAAATGTACTTGGTTATTGTACAGTATGAACTGCACACCCTCACAGAAGAGTATGACGATGGAAGGATGCCAATGTGTCAAGTACAGAAAATGAAATGATGCCTATTAGACCTGTGCTGCTTAATGGAGAAGATCCCAGAGACTTTGGGTTCTGGTGAGCTGGAGGAGCCCTCTGTACTGGCAGCATCCTGGGAAGGTGGCTGGTCATCAGGGAGGAATGCTTGGTGGTTCCCAGACTCAACACAGGTCTCTGGGCCATTGATGTGATCTAGAGGCACCGACCCTGAAGAGACTTGTGGATTGAGACAGTGATTGTTACCGTGGTACCCAGTGTGAAAAGATGATACTTTGGCACTGAGTACCCAGTAATGGGCACAATCCTGGGGGAAAAATGGGGAGCTCTAATTGTGACTAAGATGAAATTTCTTATTAGTGCAATGGGGATAGAAGCTCAGAGTTTGAAATTAAGAAAACTTGGGGTCCCGGGAGTTCAAATTGGCCTATGCAACGTAGCGAGGCCTCATCGCTACAGAAAAATAGAAAAAACAAACAACCAAAAAAATCATCTGGGTGTGGTGGCAAACACCTGAAGTTCCACCCTCTTGGGAGACTGAGGCAGAAGTATTGCCTAAGCCCAGGAGGTGAAGGCTGTGGTGAGCTGTGATTGTGCCACTGCATTCCAGCCTGGCGACAGAGTGAGTTCTGACTCCCACTACCCCCAAAAAGAAAATTTTGAAAACACTAACATTTGTGGGCTACAAACATAGCTATTACAAGTTGACAGTCATTTAAAATGTAAATGGGAGTTTTTCCATTTGTGAAAACTGAGGTGTATAATATGGACCAGTGTGTGAATATTAACTATCTGACTTCTACTCAGCTGTGAGTGAAGACAGCACCTCAAACTGAGGGAATAATTTTTTGGAAAGTTGTTTGTGCTCTACTTAGACATAGAAGTACATTTCCCCCCCAACAACTGGCTTCTTATTATTTTTTAATGAATATAACACAATCTTTTTTCCTTCAATAGTTTTAAGGGTACCAATGGTTTTTGTTACATGGATGTTTTGTATAGTGGTGAAAAAGTCTGGACTTTAAATGTACCTGGCACCTCCACTAGTGTACATTGTACCGGATAGGCAATTTTTCATCCCCTTCTTCCTCCCCCTCCCCAGGTCTCCAATGTTCATTGTGCCATTCTATAAGCCCCTAGTTTAGCTCCCACTTATAAGGGAGAACATTTGGTATTTGGTTTTCTGTTCCTGTGTTACTTCATTTAAGATGATGACCTCCAATTCCACCCAAGTTGCTGTAAAAGACATTATTTCGTCCTTTTTACAACTGGCTTCTTGTTCCAACAATATTAATACTTTATCCTTTTCCCACTAGTTTGAAATGTTGCCTTTACCAAATATTAGACTTTGATCTATTATTTAGGCCAGTAGTTCTTCAAGTTTTGGGCTACAAGTGGTTTTGCTCTCTCTCTCTCTCTCTCTCAATCTCTCTGTCTCCCCTCTTGTTGAAACAGAGTCTCACTCTATCACCCAGGCTGGAGTGTTGTGGTACAATCATAGCTCATTGTAGACTTGAACTTTTGGTCTCAAGTGATTCCCTTGACTCAGCCTCCTGATTAGCTGGGACTACAGGTGTGTCCACCACTCCTGGCTAATTTTTATTTTTTGTAGTAATGGGGTGGGGGGGGCGGGTCTCACTATGTTGCTCAGGCTGGTCTTGAACTCCTGGTCTTAAACCTCGGCCTGCCAAAGTGCTAGGATTACAGACATGAGCCATCATGCCCAGTCAGATTTTCTCTCTGATATTATCCCAATATCTTAGAAACTGGAACAAAAATTCTGGCTCATTAAACTCCATAACGGAACAGGGTTAATGTGTTGTAGACACTCAATATGAAATAGCTAAAGCCCAAATCTCTGGATTAAAACACTATGAGGACAATGAGAGCCACTAATCCTAGCAATAATTTTTTAGCTTTGCATTGAATGGTGAAAGGTTCAATGACCAAATTCAGCTTATTTGGTAATTTATTTGTTTCTTTCTTAGCTTCAGTAAATATTTGCCTTAATTTTCAAAATTTGAAGGCCTTATTTTAACCTTGTAAAAATCAAAAGCAATGGAACCTATGACAGTGATATATAGGAAAGAGCATTAAGTGTGAAACAAATTTCTGAGAGGTTCTGCTTCTAACATTAATTTTGACTCTACTCACGGTGTGGATTTGGAAATCACCTTCATCTCTCTGAGGCTCAGCTTTCTCATCTCTAAAACAGGAATAATGATGATAGTTATCCTCCTTGTTTCAGAGGTTGAGAGGAATGCAGTGTAGCGACATTTTTTGAAGTATTTGTATAATACATGGTATCATGCAGCGCTGGAGTTAGGGACTTGTAGAGCCAGTCTGATGCTTCAGAGAGTAGCTTGTCCATGAGTTCTTGGAACCTAGGATATTTTCTAGGTCTTTCTCTGATCCAGGGGTGAAGCTGGGGACTCAAGTAGGAGGAAAAGTCAAACTGTAGTATAGACTTTGCTGCCCATTTGGCTGTATGGATTTGGTTTATGACTTCTGGTTTGTTTTTTTTTTTTGCTTAAAGAGAAAGATACATTTGGACACTTCTAGTTCTAGTCAAGACCCTCATTTTGTATTGTTTTCTTTTTTGAGTTGGAGTCTCACTCTGTTGCCCAGGCTGGAGTGCAGTGGTACACTCATGGCCACCCCAGCATCAACCTGCTGGGCTCCAGTGATCCTTCCACCTCAACCTTCCAAGTAGCTGGAACTACAGGTGTGCACTACCACGCCACGCCCGGCTAATTTTCTATTTATTGTAGAGATGTGGTCTCGCCAAGTTGCCCGGGTGGGTCTCGAACCTGCGATCTCAGGCAATCCACTGGCCTCTGCCTCCCAAGGTGCTGGAATTACAGGCTGAGCCACTGAGCCTGGACAAGGCCCTAATTTTCACAGATGAAGAAACCGATAAACAGAAATTATTTTACCATTTGCCCAGCTTGGCAATAGCAGTGTTGAAGTCAGAAGCATATTCCAATATTTAATATGCGATATCCATTCATTTTGCCTGAACTTTATTTATTTAAAATCTGTACCCCAAATTTAAAAATTTTTAGCTTCCAGTCTAAAAACCTGATTTTCTGTTTATCTGTAGCCAGGCATAGACCATACCTTTTTAAAGAAATAAAGCCAAATATAGATACACAATATAGATGCTGTTTAGTCTGTCAAACTTAGAAATCTTCATCTTAAAGAAATATTTACATACAGTGGTTCATATGTCCTAGTTATAAGAAGACATTAGGAAACATATCCTTAGAGAAAGTAAAAATATATTTAACCGAGATATTTCTTTCTTTGAGGCGTTAAAAAAATTCATTTGAAAGAAGAAGAATAGATGGTCCTTATTAAAGTCTGACACAATTCCAGGAGAAGTTTTCTTTAACCTTCTGTGTGTCATCTCTATATGAGTCAGACATCCAGGTGTCCCCATGTATGATTATGAATATTTTTGGTTTGATTTGACTTTTCTCCAGATAATCTGCTATGTGGACACAGATAAATTAATTATTGCTATTCAATCAAGTTAAAAAAAAAGGATTCCTTTACTAACATGTCTAGATTTTGACAAAATAAAACTCAAGTTGGAATATTAAAGTACTCTGGTCTTCAGGAAAGCAGTGTTGGCCTCTTTTGGGGGGACAGAGAAGGCATGTGACCGGTCTGTTTTTTTCCTTCTGGAATGGTGTTAAATACATAAGAGCAAGTAGCCAGGCAGCATATACGAAGGGTTACTCAAAGAAACTCAGAATTATTTTTTGGAAGATGGGCCCCTTGTACTAGAGGATTGCCCTGCTAGGTAAGTGATCTAGGAACCTATCAGCATCAATGTACCAGCTACTGTTTTTCTGAGAGGGTGAGTTTGGCTTCAGTGAATTTTTTTGGGGGATCCTTTCAAGCATTTGTCCACTTCATGATGGGCGATTTACGAGTGCACCTGCCCACACTGTGCTGATTGTCCAGCAGTTTTTGACTATGACCCTCATGGCCCACCCTCTCTATTCACTCAATCTTGCCCAGAGCAACCTTTTATTTGTTTTCCCAGATGAAAAAAGTCCTCAGAGGGAAATGTTTTGCCAAAGTGGAAGAGGTGAAACAAAAAATGGCAGAAGCACTCAAAGGTATCAAAATGGACAAATTCAAAAACTATTTTGAGCAGTAGAAAAAGTGTCTCGGTAGGTGTATTGCATCAAATTAAAAGCTCTTTGAAGGTGACTAAAATTTAAACATGTAAGAATAAATGCACAATTTTGTAGAAATATATTTTGATTCTTTTTGGATCTCTCCTCATACACCTGTCCTGCAGAAACAGCTTTTACTGGGGTGAATTTTCAGAGTCATAATCAGGAGTCTCACATGTCCACCATTGCCCATCATAACCCCTCATATGCCCATCACACTACAAGGTAGGATGTTGGATTGTGAGAGAGGGACCTAACTCTTTGGCTAAGGGTCTTTATAGTATTTTGATTATGAAAACACTAGCCTCTTATAATCAGGGACTAGTATACCATAGATGCAAAAACATTTTTTTAAGCAGATGATTTAAATAAAAATATTCAGAGTTTCTTACTATCCAAGAAGTTAGAAGATAACAATGTAAATTTCCTATTAATTTTTGGCACCCCTGAATTACAGAAGAATGGAAAAGTCAGTGCCTTATGTAGCAATGCTTACGTATCAGGCTTATAAAGTAAACTTTACAGAGACCAATGAAACTGCAGATCAGAAGGTGTTGCATATTTATGCAGACGATATGCTTCCTTAATGGGTCTTTGTTATAGAAAATGATTTGTGCTGGATGCGGAACCCTTTTTAAAACAGGAAAATGTAAGTCTCATTTTACATGGACTCTGTTTTTAATTATAATTTGACAAAAGAAATAACTACATTACCTATTTGATTTGCCAGAACCTTATCTAGCACCACCTGTTGAGCCTGAGGCACTCAAATGCTGACATATTGCAGAGAGCAAAATTTTGTAGCTGGCATACTAACTAGCATTGATGCCAAAAAAAGCATAATGTAGCCTTTGTACTTGAAATAAAACAAAAATACATTAAGCTACCAACTGTAAAGGTTTAAGAAAGCCACATTTAATTATATACAAACAGATCCTTCTAACAAAGAAATATAATGAAAAAATGGTCTTGGAGTTAAAAGGTCAAAGTTTACATGGTCCACACTGACAACTATCATGAGCTTAAACAAAACAGAATTTTATGGTACAGTTGATTTGTATTAAAAACGACAAGAGGATGCTGAACCTGTTTTTATGAACTCATGGGTTCAACAAAGTAACATTTGCAATCTGAGGAAACAGCAAAATGCATTGCTAGAATTGGCAAAACAAAAAGTTATAATTAATTATTAACTTGTGAGTGTATAGTTCATTGGGATCAAGTTTATAAAGTGCATATTGCCTTTGAAAGTTCACCTGCTTTTGCCTTTGTATGTGTCGATTTACAGAAAGTGAGTGCTAAAATGTGCAGTCCAGACACAAAGGATGTGTAAGTATCCTCCTCCTATTTCAAGACAAAAGAATATAAAAGCCAGCTTGGAAGACTGACATTGGCAGAAACACAGTGTATGATGTTTGGAAGTATTGATGACTGTATCCATTCACTGTTGAGTCCTTACTTTGGGCCAAACATTGAAATTTTGTGTATATTATCTCATTAATCCTCTCAACAACCCTCGAAAGTAAGTATTATTATTTCTGTTTTACAGATGAGGATTTTGAGGTTTAGAGAGGTGAATTAATTTGTCTAAAGTTGCTTATTAACTAAACCAAGTCTGTCTGATCCAAACATATGTGTTCTGAATCTCTGAACAGTAGATATCTATGATGGCATTTTCCCCTAAAAGATAATCTGTAAATTTGTGGATTAGAATGCTCAAGACAATGTGACTAGAGTACACATGGGAACCCTCCCAATGGAATTTATGTATTAAAAATTGTGTATTATTGTGTATTTATTCTTGTATATTTAAACTTTAGTCATCTTCAAAGTACTCTCGGTTTGATGCAGTGCACCTATTGAGATGCTTTTTCCACTGTTCAAGACAGCTTTTGAACTTGTCCAGTTTGAAGCCTAAATGCTTCTGCCATTTTTTTGTTTCACTACTTCCACATCGGCAAAATGTTTCCCTTTGAGGACTTTTTCTAATCCCGGGAAACAAATAAGCAAAATGTTGCTTCGGGTGAGATTGGGTGAATACGGAGGATGGAGCATGAGGGTCATGCTGTCTTTGGTCAAAAACTGCTGAACACTTAGTGTGGTATGTGCAGGTCATGTGTGTAAATCACCCACGTGAAATAAGTAAACACATTGAAAGAATCTCCAAAAAAATTTCACTGAAGTCAAAGGTGGCCTCTCAGAACAACGCTAGCTGGTACACCGATGCTGCTGGGTTCCTAGATCACTTAGTGAGCAAAGCCTGTATTATAAGGGAACCACCCTCCAAAAGATAATTCCAGTTATTTTTGGGTTCCCTATATAGTTCACTGCCTGAGATGTAACCAAATACATGATCTGATTAATTGTATTAAAATGTAATTGCATAATAAAATGATTATTTATAGAATAAAGGCATTCTATGCAGAGATTAAAAGAAAAAGGAGTGTATATATAGAATAGTAAATAGTATTAAGAACAAGAGAGATACTCTTCTAGTTGTAAAGGCTAAAATTGACTATTGGAGCAAAAATATCCCGGGTGTGAAGAGATGCAATTGTTTATTGATGACAGTATAACTCTTGTATTCTGATTCTGGTTGCTTCAAGAAAACTTCTGACCTATAATTTTGTCTCTGAAGTGAATTGGTCCACCAGGAACTAACAATCTGGGCAACTGACCTAAGGCTGTTAATTTGGCTTTGTTTCTTTTATTGTAATTTAATAATTGGCATTCTGGCTTATAAAACAGTTTCCTGCAATTTTAGTTTGTCTAAATAAATGTCTTTGAGCTTAATGGGTAGGATGCACTAATAAAAGGTGCTTTCTGGATTTAAAAATCTGAGGACCAGGACCTGGAATCCAGTAACTACACTGAGATAGGAGCCACCTGGGACACCATGTCTGTGTCCTCCATCTCTTCCATATGGCTCATTAGGTGGAAGCAAAGGCTTTAAGTTTTTTAGTTCAATTTTCTCACTGTACAGATGAAAAAAATAAGGTAGAGAGATACAACAACTTGTTTAATTAGATAAGTGCAGTGAAGTTCTGATTGTGCTTCTCCATTTATATCCTTACTAATTTTTTGTTACCTTCATTACAAATTTTCATTACATATCGTTCATTTGTCTTTCCCTCTCTAATTGATAGCAATAGATTCACAGACGAAAGCATTTGATCCTTTCCAAATCTGCTAAGGAGGTCAAAGTGTCATTACTTTATTATTATTTGCAATCAAAGGAACCCTACACTCAAATATTGAACATTGTATTAAGTTGTAACAATATGATGATATACCTATCATGATAGGTGATTTTGAAAAACATGTCAGACACTTTTAAAAACTGTATGTACTAAACTTTCACAACGTTTACAAACAAAGCTGATTGTTCAGTTTATAATTTTTCTGTATTCTAATGGGCTCTGTGCTTGTTTTGATGCTCTGCTGTTATTATCTTAAAATGTTTAATATTTTTTGAACAAACGGTGTATAATTTAAATAGAATTTGTAATTACTGTTGCCCAGCTAATAATTGGCAAAGCTTCAGCTTGTCTATCTACAAATCTTATATTTTTTTTCTGAAATACATGCTGCTTTTGAGTTAAAATCATAATTCTTAAGGGCAGTTTTTATAAGTACTGAATAGGATTAAAGCACCATATCTGATCTAGGTCAAATGTTTTCAAAATAATAGCCCCCATAGGTCAAAATATTGCTAAGTAGATGGTAAGAACATCTAGGATTAAAAGGTATTTATTTATTTATTTATATACATATTTATTTTAAAGATGTGGGGTACAATTCAAGGTTAGGTATAAAAATGTTCATTATGTAGGTACTCTTGTTGAGGAGATATGCCTTTCCCTCCCCCGGCTGTTTTTAAGTGAATATAAGAAAAAGGAATGCAAAAGGAAAAGAGGACCACACACTACAAGTAAATATCCTTTTTTCCTATTATTGACAGTCACGTCAAGCTGTCTGTGCTGCTAAAAGCTGGCAAAAAAACTGTACCAGGGATGGTAACCAAAAGCGAGGCAGTATGAGTGTGGGTTGTGCGTGCAGATGGAAGAGGGAAGGAGATGAAGGAAGGACGAGAAACAAAGTAACCAGGGTCGACTTTAGGAGTCTATGACCTGGCCAGTTGCAGAGTGCCTTGCTCTCTGAAAGGCCCTGTATTTGCTTTAGTACTGCAGTCATGCTCTCGAAATGCTTAATAAGTTTTGAACAAGGGCTCCACGTTTTTATTTTGCACTGGGCCCCAGAAATTATGTACCCATCCTTTGGAGGTAACGTTTGTGGTTCAGACAAATCTCTTGGCCCTTGGTGTGAATGACTATTTCCCTAATATTCTGAAAAATTTCCCCAAATTATACTTATTTCAACAATTTAGTACTCCTTTGGTCTCTCATATATTTTCCATTTTATTGGTTTAGGGGAAGTTGAAGGTAAAAATGAAGGATGTTGGTCATTTGCATGTTTCATTACCCCAGCAATCTAGCCCATCTGTGAACAATTACATAAGAAAAGGGCTTAGATATTCAGCTGTACATCAGCTACCCACCAGTCTCTGAACTTAGAACTTTATATAGGTATTTCATGTAATGTTCATAAGCAATTCTCTGTTGAGGATATTAATATCTGTATGTTACAATTGAGCAGAATAGAACTAAGAGAAAGTAAACACTTTATCCAAGGCTTGTATTCAAATCCTGGCCAGCTAACTTTGAATTCCAAGTTGGTTTCTTCAAGTTAAAAACTCCCCTACTTACAATGGCGATCTTCAGGACTAGAGATAATTATTTGAAATTATATTTGGGGAATAAAGTTCCCACAGACCCAGTGGTACCCTATTGGTGTAATTAGTGGTATACCATCAAATGTTTAAGGGTCAGCTCTCCGAGGCAGGAAAACTCCTTATTTATAGAATTCATTGTTTTCCATTGTGTAAATCTTCCCTCGATGGGTGAGTGTGAGTTACCTATGCAACATCAATGAACATAGATTTGGGTAGAGATATCGGCAATTGACTCTTGCTAGCTGCCTGAGCCAGCTCCAACATCTTGTTGCTTTTATTTCAACAATTTGTTAGGTTAAAACTTTAACTTAAATTTGAGTGCTCTTTCCCAAGATGTTGACAATTAAATGTAAGTGTCATGGTCTCAGTGAGGAGGAGATATAGGGAGGAGAGATAGGGAAAGTTGATAGAGACAGAGATGACTTAGTTCTTTTGACTTTATTGATAGTTTTCTTTGCTCACTGTTGAATTAGATGGGGGTCATGCTCTTTTTTAAAAAATTCTTTAAAAACCGACAGCAAGTCTGTTGAAAAAGTTTTATATCTAGGATCAATTTGTAGAAAACAAGTTGTTAAAAAAAATCCTCATACTCACTGCATACCAGCTCTAGGACTTCTTATTTGTGAGCATTATTTTCTTGTATTTATTTTATCTTTGGATTTTTGACAATTTTTGTTTATTCTTTGTTTTCAGATTTTAAAACATTATCACCATTCTTCTGCCAACTGACTGTGTGAGTATGGAAGTATTATTGAATTTCTTTGTTGAACTCAGTTTATCTTTTAAAACTTGGCAGTTTACCCTATAAATAGCAGAACTGAACAATATGGCGTTTGATCCTATTACATACTTAGAATATAAGGAAGGATTCACTAAAATAAAACGTTGAGCATGATAAAATATCTAAGTAGAATAGTTCTGTAATATTCTTTTTCTGAATATTTAGTTCCTGTTTCTGCTTTTTGAATCTCTTGAAATTTCAAGCAAACCAGAGTTTCTCAACCTCAGTACGATTAACATTTTGGGCCAATTAATTATTTGTTGTGAGGGGTCAGTCCTGTGCATTGCAGATAGTTAGCTGTATTCTGACCTCTAAACTGCCTCTAAGATGTGACAACCCAAAATGCCTCAGACACTCAAACACTCCCTGCAGGAGGTAGGGGTAGGAGGGGATGGAGTTGGCAAAATCACCTTTGGTTGAAAATCACTGGTTTAAATTGTGTAGATAGTATGGATTGTTTATTGTGGTTTGATGATCATTTCCATTGTTCTTTAAATTAGTCAAGGATTATGTTGTTGAGCCCATTGCAAACAGAGCCCATATTGTTAGTAAATATTTACTGAGTATCTATTATGAGTCAAGCACTGTTTTAGGTGCTTATAATACATTATTGAACAAATAAGATGAAGGCGATCCTCATGGAGCTTATGTTCTAGTGACAGTACAGAGACAATATATAATACGTAAAATGATTGAGTCTCACTATTTGGAGCATATGTTAGAAGATGATAAAGTACTAGAGGAAAGAGAAAAAAGTAGTTAGTTAAATTAATAAGAAACATGGTGAGAGGTTACTGATAGGAATTTTCAACAGAGTAGCTAAGGAAAGTTCTCAGTAAGAAGGTGACATTTGGGCAAAGAATTGAATTGGTGATATTTGAGGAAATTTCAGGAGGAGGAACTAGCCAGTACAAAGGATGTAAGACAGGAGAAGGCCTGACTTTTAGGGGAACAGCAAGAAGATCAGCGTTGATGAAGCAGAGTGGACGACGGGAGGTAGGTGAGTTAAAGGGGTCTTGGGACCACAGCACATAGGGCCCAGTAACATAGCAGTGACATGATCTGACTTACCTTTGAATATAATCATTCTGGCTCTTCTACTGAGATGAGTCTTTTTGGTGATGGGGAGAGGAATGGCATTAGATAAAAGCAGAGAGACCTGTCAGGAGTTTATTGCAGTAATTTAGGAGACACATGATAGTCAGGATTGGTTGGGAGAAAGTATTAGAAGTGGTTGGATTCTGGATGTATTTTGAAGGTGAACACAACATAATTTCCTGAGAATTAAATAAAGAATGTGAGAGAAACAGAGATGTCAAGGATGATGCTGAGTTTTTTTTTTTTTTTTTGAGTTGGAGTCTCACTCTGTCACCCAGACTGGAGTGCAGTGGCCGCTCCTGCCCACCGCAGCCTCGACCTGCTGGGCTCCGGCGATCCTTCTGCCTCAGCCTTCCAAGTAGCCGGAATTACAAGCATGTGCTACCACGCCCGGCTAATTTTTTGATTTATTGTAGAGATGAGGTCTCGCCTGCCCAGGGGGTCTCGAACCCGCGGGCTCAGGCAATCCACTCACCTCAGCCTCCCAAAGGCGGGATTACAGGCTGAGCCACCGAGCCCGGCTGATGTGAGTTTTTTTAGTGCAAGTAACAAAAGATGGAGTTGCCATCAAAGCGAATGAGGAAAATGGTGGGCAGAGTAGGTTTGGTGGTTGAAGTGTTGAGATGTTTACTGAATAAACAAGTGGGAATTTCAGGTAGACAGTGCATAACTCAGTCCACTTTGGGAGAATGTGAGGGCTAAAGAGATGAATTTGGGATTTATTGGCACATAGATGGTATTTAAAGTTATGACTGTATAGACTCTCTAGTGGAGTGATTATTGAGAAAAGAAGACCAGGTAGAAATCTCTGGGCACTCCAACATTACATAGCAAGGACAAGACAAAGAAAGCTCTAGCAAAGCAGACTGAGAAGGAACAAGAATTGAGAAATCCAAGCTACTGTAATGTTCCAGAAACCAAGTGTAGAAAGGAAGGATGAACAGTGGTATCGAATGCTGCCGCTAACTCCAGGAAATGACTGAGAACGGACCACTGGATATTGAGATGAGAAGGTAGTTAGTGATGCTGATAAGAGTGTAGTGACCCATGGCTGAATGAATTGGGTTTAGGAGAGAATGGAGAAGGGGAATTGGAGACAGCACACATGTACAGACAACTTTTCAAAGAGTTTTTTTTAATTAGTAACAAGGGTAAGAATAAATGCTACTGGAGAAAGTGAAGATTAGAGGAAATTTTTTTTCCCCAAAATATAGCACAAACAAACAAAAGTTTGTATTCCAATGAGAAAGATCCAGTAGAGAGCAGGAATTAATAGCATAGCATAGGATAGGTTATGGAGAGCTGTATGAGCGATGTCTGATGTCCTTGAGTGCGTGGGAGGGATGGGATTTGAGTATAAGCGAAGAGATTGACTGTAGAGGAACTATCATATGTATTTGATAGATAAGGAAAATGAGACTTGTCTGAAGTGATTGAGCTTTGAGAAAGAAGAGTCGATTTTGTGTTATTCATTATAGAGAACATGCAGTATACAATATTTCATTTGGGAAGAAGATATTTCTAAATAATCTTCTAGCCATTAGTGGGATTGACTGCTTTGTTCTTGAATGCATCACTATAGGTGATTATAGTAGCTTCTATCTGACTATAAAAAATAATATAAATGGACAATGAAATATACAATACTATGTTGGCTGAAGCAATCTAATTTTATAAATTCACCCTCAATTTAATTAAATTCTTGTTTCTTTTTCAGGAATGCTGTAGATAAAATGTGCTCTGAGAATATAATATTTCTGTGAGGACTTTGCTTTTGAGAATAATGGAATAGAATAAAAGTATTTTTACCTCAGTTTGTTACAAGTGAAAATTACAAGATAGCCGTTTATTCAATAAATGTTCATTTTCTTTCATAGTAGGGTACTGTTTTATTTGCCAAATGACAGCTTTGTATTGTAGGCTGATCTTTAAATTTTCAAAGCAGCAGAAT
This sequence comes from Cephalopachus bancanus, assembly GCA_027257055.1. Classification (NCBI taxonomy): domain Eukaryota; kingdom Metazoa; phylum Chordata; class Mammalia; order Primates; family Tarsiidae; genus Cephalopachus; species Cephalopachus bancanus. The sequence goes on from JAPVLO010000241.1 coordinate 305,987, forward strand.
CCCTTTTAAAAGAAAACTCTAATTGTAACCCTACTACATACTGAACAGATTAAAATGCTATTTCTTTTGAATAAATGTCTATTTATAAGTTCAAACGGATAACACTTACTTAATAAAAATCAATTAATTTTTTTGTGAGAGAACAGACTAAATTCGGGAGCTAAGGATGACAGCTGCTGCCTATGCTTTGTATTGGTGAAACTCTATTAAGAAAATCATGAATCATTCTTTTTATCACAGGCTACAAAGTTTTTGAACAGCTCAATTTATAATTTCAATTTATAATCTCAGTATTAAAGATGAATAAAAATTTTCAGAGTCACCTATGGTATCTAACAACTGACTGGATTTTCTTGATAAAGAGACATTTAGAATACAACTTTTAACAGGCACCTGTATTGATTGAAATATTGTGTTGTTACCATTAGAATTGCTCTATATTTGCTTCTTATTTCACAATAGACTACATATCATGATAGGATAATGCATATAGCAAATGTTCCTGGCATTTAGTTGAATATGTGAATATATGAATTTAGTTGAATATAGAACATGTGTCTTATTTGTGGAATTTTATGAAAGTATTAACATATTTTAATTCAGTAAAAAACCAGTACCAAAATAATTCTAACTGTCAGCACATTCATAAAAATTATAAATATATGCACAAAGCTGATAAAGGTAAGTTTTATTTTAAGTGAAACACAGAAATAAGTGAACCTAACTACACAAGTTAATGAATGGTGATCTTCAGCATGTTAAAGTTTGATTTATAATACTTAAAAATAAAATTTGTGTCTAACATTTGCAGAATCCACAATCAGAAAACCACTCATGTTATAAAAAATGCCAAGAGCTACAATATCCTAAGAACTGCCTGGGAATCCCGATTCTTTCATGTACTAGCTATGAAAATTTGGCCATGTGATGTAATCTCATTAAGTCTTCATTTTTCTCATCTGTAAAATATAAATTATGACCCTTAATACAGCTAGTTTTTTCTAAATCACTTATTTATGTCAAAATTCCAAATATCTAATACAGTATCTGACATAGAGAGGCTATGCATCAAATACTATTTACATCTAAGCCTGACGTCTTAAAAAATAAAAAGAGTAATTTCTAAATTCTTAGAAAAAGACAAAAATTGTAGTTTGGGGAAGAAAGGGAGATTATTATTTGATTTGAGAGAAAAAAAGTGATTTCTTCACAAAGAGAATGATTTCCTAATAAAAAGAAATACATGAAACAAAATGCTTACCTTTGGAACTGAATGGAAATGTTTACAATTTGGGTTGAATGCTCTAGAACATTAAATAATGTGCATTCAATTTTATAAACAGCCATTTCCATTTTTAGAGTTTTTAAATTCAGTGTTCTCTTCAGCTTTCCTGGAAATATTGTGTAAATAAAGTGGTCAACAGAAGACAAAATTCAGAAAAGATGTAGCACTTTGATTGATGTAGCTTTTCTGATTAAACTTGTCTTGTGCTCTGTAGTTGAAATCTCAGCAGTGCTGTCTTCCACTTGGCAGGTCGACCTGGGTCAATTCGTTCTTCCCAAGCTGGGACTGAAAACTCCATCACTCTCTCACCGCAGATATGGTAAAATCACCTCTTGTTTGCGGGTCCAAAGGAACCCACATCCCTTGAACGTACTTTTCTTCACATGTAATAAAGAGCCAGGAATGTCCATGGTTTGGTGACTTTCCATTATTTAAATCTATGAGCCAACTCAGTGATACAAAAGATTACATGTTATTGGTTCCAAAGTCTGGTTGCATGTCAGCATCGTCAAGGGAGTATGTTTATGAAACAAATTTCCAGGGGTTACCCTCAGAAATGCTGACTCAGGTGCAACCATTTGACTCTACTTTAGAAGAATGTAGAGTCCATTGTAAACAAGCTTACTGTGAGACCAGTACTGTATACACAAAAAAAGGGATTTCCTCTAGCTGTGAGGCAAATGCACTACTTTTGAAGATCCCAGGAACATGTGGGTTTAGACAGTAGTCTAATTAATTCAACCTCTCACTGTACTCTTTGTCATGGTTTCTGAGGGCAGGCCAAAAGAGCCAATCACTGAGTGTTCAGTGGGTTAAATGACACCTTTTCGTTTGAATTCCTAATCATCTTTTCTCCTTGCATGAGTCCTTGATCCTTTGTTTCCCCACTGTTCCCAGAATCCCTTTGTTTCTTTTCTTTGAGGCCTCCTGCAAGAGACTTTGGGCTTTGGGATAAATGTGGAATATTGAGGGATGGGTTACAAATCCTAATAGAGTGTCAGTAAGAACATTTTACGTTATCCTTCTGTCAAAATTGAGATCTATTTCAAAAGAATCCTGAGTCCTCTTAGTCAATAGCTCTACCTATTCCATAGGATTTAAATATGTCTTGCCACAGGAGGGGAGAAACGGATAAGGATTAAAGAATCTTACCCAATTTTGTTGAACAGTCTTTCTGAAATTGCTTTTAATTTTCATATTTTTACATACTTTAAAAACCATAATATCTTTCAAACACAATAAAGTATTGGGCAATAATTTAATATTCACCATTTAATTTATACATTTATATATCCACCATGCAGAATTAGCTGATATCAGCATTTTGCTATAATTAAGTTCTTACATATGGTGGATGGGAGTGTAAATGTATACAGTCATTTTGGTAAATTATTTGACAATATCTAGTAAAGTTGATCATATGCATATCTTGCAATCTAGCAGGTTCACTTCTAGGTATATACCCAATAAAAATGTACACATATGTGTATTAGCAGATGTGAAAAAATGCTTATAATGCTATTCATAATAGTCCCAAATTGGAAACTACCAAATGTCTATAAAAAGAAAGTGTAATGAATTGAGGTATATTCATACAATGAAGTGCAGAACAGCAATGAAAATAGCGGGCAGGGCTCGGTGGCTCAACCTGTAATCCTAGCACTTTGGGAGGCCGAGATGAGTGGACCAGCACGGGTAACCTGATGAGACCTCGTCTCCACAATAAAATAAGAAACAGGCGTGGTGGCACACGTCGGTAGTTCCGGTTACTTGGAAGGCTGGGGTGGAAGGATCGCCGGAGCCCAGCAGGTCGATGCAGGGATGGCCGTGAGCCTGTGTGCCACTGCACTCTACCCTGGGTGAAGGAGTGAGACTCTAACTCAAAAAAAAAAAAAAAAAAAAAGGAAAGGAAAATAATGAATTATTATTGCACTCACAAGACAAATGACTCTCTCAGACATAAAACAAAGGTGAGTGAAAAAAAATCAGATCCCAAAGGGTATACATAGTGTAGTTCCATTTATATAAATAACAGGCAAATAATAAATGGTGATAAAAGTTTTAAAATGTTACTTTTCTCGAGTGCTGGGAAAGTTCTTTATCTTGATATGGATGGTGGTTACATGAGTACATTTACTGTGCAAAAATATAACTGAGTTGTACACTTAAAATCTGTATACTTTATATGTGTTATACTTCAATTTAAAAGTTCATCAACCAAAATAAAAGATGAATGACTTCTGGCTTCAGAGATTTAAAATTTTAAAGAGGATAAGTGAGGAGAAATCAAAATTTAGTAATATTATAATAAAATGTAAAGACATTAATTTTATTAACATCTATTAAGTTCGAAAGAGAAAGAGTTGTTCGTAAACAAAGGAACAAGAATAACATTAACTTCAAATTTCTCAGCAATTAACGTTGGAAGCAAGAAGAAAAAGGAGTAATGATTTTATAGCTATAAAAGAAAAGAAAAAAATTATAGATTGTTCCTATAATGTTATAGCTAGCCAAATTTTCATTTAATGTGAAAGCATTATAAAAACTATTTTTAGACAACTTATTTTATCATACATAGACCCATTTTGGAAACTTGTTTGGAAAAAGTTCTAAAAGAAGAAAAGAAAAATTTCTAGGAGATACAGCAAGAAATATAGAAAGTAACTATATTCAGAAAATTTCTTATTTTATGTTTTAAAAAATCCTTTCTTTTAAGACTGCTAGGTCAGACAAGTCAAGCCACTCCAGTAGCAAAAATCATGTAGAGTGTTATCTTCCTGCAAAAACCTAGTGTTTCATGTCCTTAAGAAAGCCATTATTAAACTGAGAGGAAGAGATGGGCAGTAGCTACAGGCCAGTAAATAAGAGATGATTTTTAAGTCTAGGAAAGATTTTTTGGCTTGGATTCTTGCCATATGAAACTCATGGACAAAAGTACGCTGAAAGTCTATTAAATTTTTCAGAAAGCTGTATTTTCAAAAGAACCACAGGGATGGCCGACAAAAGCTGTGACTGTTTTCCACCTAATTCCTATAGAAATCCCTGGGCCACAAGCCTGCACTCGCATTAAGTAGGCTACAAAATCTGCATAGCCCCTAACAAGAGCATATTCTTCAATGCCCACCTCAGACGTGGTCACGCGGAACCTCTCAGAGGGAAAAATCTAGGATTATGATAGACAAGGGAATCCCTCCTGAAGACTAGCAGCATGTGCTATTAAAGGGGATAACCAAGGAATTTATTGCCAGGTCAGGGAACTTTAGAATTTCTGCCTTTTAGCATTTGAAAATTGCTACGGACCAGTGACTGCTTTGTTTGTTCCTTTCTTCCTTCCCCTAAATTAACATTTTTGATGTAGTTATTTTGTTCTTTCTTTAGCATTATATATTAGATATAGAAGAGAGTGGCAGATGGCTTGTGTTTTATTTTATAGGCTGCAGGATTATGAAGCACCATACTTGAACCTGTTGAAGAGGAAGACAACTTATTTTACCATACATGGACCCATTTTGGAAACTTGCTTGGAAAAAGTTCTAAAAGAAGAAAAGAAAAATTTCTATTACCCAGAAATCCTAGGGTTTGAGCTGGATGTTGTAATTAAACGGGTTCCTAGGATCATCTTCCTTGAGGAGGGAGTAGGTTGCTATGTGGCCAACAAGATGTACTATAGCAGACAACATCTAGTGGTTAGACCAACAACATCTCTGTTTCCTTTTTTCTGTTAAAAAAACAACAACAACATTTAGCTGGGACATTGATGCTTATTATAAACTACCTATCTTGGTTTTTCTTGAGCTAGATATGGTCGTGCAATTAAGTTCTGGCCAGCAGGATGTTAGTGAAGATGAAGTGTGTGACTCTCAGTCATTTCTTGAAAGGCATACAGCATGCCTTTCCCTTTATTGTTTCCTATTGTTTACAGTGTAAACTTGGGCATGAGAGCTGAAACAACCATCTTAGTCCATAAAATGTAAACTTTGTGTTGAAGAAAACGGAAAACAAAATTAAGATGAAAAAGACATAGAGAATAGGTTTAGTAAATGAAAATTTGAAAAAAAAAGCCAAAAATGAGCTCGAATACAACAAATAATATGCACATATATGTATATATATACATATATATGGGGTGAGGAATTAAAGTAATCAGTTGAGACTGAGACTTTCAGATTGAATGTCTGACAATATTTTGTTTATGGGAGGCCATTAAAAGCATAAAAAAAGACTGGAAAAATATACTAAGCATAGAAGACACACAAAAAAACTGGAGTAACATTCTTAACATATGACAAAATAAAATTCAAGATAAAGTTTACATAGGAGCAGAGACATGAGAGACAGTTATAGTTTTTGAAGCAAGCAGATATATTTGCCCACTAACGTAGCCTCAAAATATGTAAAGCAACAATGGCCAAAACTGTTCAGATAAATTGATAGTAATTTCACTTACTCTTTGGAACAGATCAAAAAGGAAAAATATATAGAAGCTGTGAATATTATAAATATATAGGTTATTAGATAAATACAAACTCCATATCCAACAAACCAAGCATACAAACATATATAAAACATTACAAACTTGACCGTATAATATGGAAGAAATAAATCTCTGTATGTTTACATTCTATGTATGTCTTTTGAACTGCATATAACCAGATTTATCATTTTTATTTTAAATACTGTATAAGTGTGTTAAACTTATTTATTTATTTATTTAACATTTTTATTTTTTTGTAGCGTCGAGGTCTTGCTATATTGCCTGGGCTGGTCTTGAATTCCTGGGCTCAAGTAATCCTTCTGCTTCAGCTTCCCAAAGTGCTGGGATTACTGGTGTGTCACCATGCCCAGCCAAGAGAGTGTTAAGTTTGGCTGAGTTTAATTCATTTTATTTTTTAAAAATAAACAATTTAGTTTCTATTTTTCTTCATTAAAAATTGTTGTGATATATTGTAATTGTGCAAATTTGGGGGGTACATGTGATATTTTGATACATGGGTATAATGTTTAATGCTGAAACCAGGATAATTGGGCTATTTATCACCTCAAACATTTGTCTTGGTGTTGGGAACAGTCCAAATCTCTTCTTGTTATTTTGAAATATACAATGAATTATTATTAATTATAATTTTCCTACTCTGCTACCAAATACCACAACATATTTCTTCTATCTACCTATATTTTTGTATCTCTTAGCCAACTTCCCTTCATCTCCCCACCTCTTTTTCCAGTCTCTGTGTTCATGAGATCAACTTTTTTAGCTCCTACGTGTAAGTGAGAACATTTAGTATTTGTCTTCATGGCTTTTTCACATAACACACAACCTCCAGTGCCATCCATGTTGCTGCAAATGACAGGTTTTCATTCCTTTTTATGGCTAAATAATAGATTATTATACACACACCACAGTTTCCTTATCCATTCTTGTATTGCTGTACACTTAGGTTGATTCTATAACTTGGCTATTATGAATAGTGCTGCAATGAACACAAGGTTTCGGATATCTACATACTGATTTCATTCATATACCCAGTAGTGGGATTTCTGGATCATATGGTTGTTCTAGTTTTTTGAGGTACCTCCATACTGTTCTTCATAGTGGCTGTCCTAATTTACATTGGCACCAATAGTGTCTGAGTCTTCCTTTCTCTGCATCTTCACTAGCATTTGTTGCCTTTTTCTTGTGTGTGGAAAAGCAGAATTTATTGAGAAGACAGAAAAACTACCAGAGTGGGAGGAAATCTGAGGAGGCTACCCTATTTTTTGTATTTTTGATACTAGCCATTTTAATTGGGGTGAGATGATATTGCGATATTATTTTCATTTGAATTTCCCTGATGATGCGTGACATTGAGAACTTTTTCATGTACCTATTGGACATTTATATGTCTTCTTTTGAGAAATGTGCATTCAAATCTCTTGTGCATTTTTCAAACTAGATTATTATTATTATTATTTGCTTGAGTCAGAATTCCTTGTTTATTCTAGTTATTAATCATTTGACAAATGTATAGTTTACAAATATTTTCTCCCATTCTGTGGGCTATCTCTTCATTTCTGTTGATTGTTTCCTTTGCTGTACAGAGCTTTTGGTTTGACACAATCCCTTTTGCCTACTTTTGCTTTTGTTACCTGCACTTTTAACTTACTACAGAAAATTTTTGCCCAGACCAGTGTCCTATGGTATTTCCCCAATGTTTTCTTCTAGTAGTTTCATAGTTGTGGGTCTTACATTTAAGTCTTTTATCCATTTGGAGTTGGTCATTTCTTAGTCTATGCATGAGAAACTCTATCTTAGTCTGAAAATATTTTTGCTCTTGCACTTAAATTCTTATTAAGCTAGAAATAGAAATCTAGATTAAAAGTTACTTTTGTCTCAGAACTTTGAAGATAGATTTTTTTTTTAAAGTCCTTACATTGTTGCTGTTGGGAAATCTAATAGGTTAATTTTTCTTTCTTTGCAGGTAATCTGTCTTTCCCTCTGGTTATTTTAAGATTGTTTTTTCTTCATCTTTAATTTATTTCATTTCACTTCAATATTTCTGTTCTTCAGTTTTTAAAAAAATTATTTCTCTTTCTACTGAGCTTCTTCACCCTTAATATTTCTATAGTTCGTCAATTTTGAAAATTCTGAGCCAGTATGTCTTCACATATTGTCTCTTTTGTATTATCTTAATTCACTCTACTTGGAACTCCTCTGAGACCATTGGTAGAATTTCTTCCAAGTCTCAACCTCATTTTAATAATTTCTCCTCTAAATATCCCTGGTTGTATTCTAGAAAATTTTTCCAAATCTCTCTCTCAACTCATCAATTTTCTTTTCCTTTGTATCTAATTGGCTATTCTATTTACAGAGTTTTAAATTTTATTGACTGCATTTTCATTTCCAGAGTTGTAGTTAGTTCTTTTCTACAGTATGATTACTTTTTCTTTAGTGTCTTGTTCTTTTATCCTTTAGCTATTTAATCATTGTTATAGGCTGAATTGTGCCTCTGTCCTTTCTCTTCCCCCTCTTTATGTGTTGAAGTCTTAACCTCCAGTACTGCAGAATGTGATTGAACAGATGCAACTCGACTTACAATGGGATTGCATTCTGATAAACCCATTGTAGACAGAAAATATTGTATGTTGAAAGTACACTGAATGCACTTCACCTACCAAATTTAGCACAGCCTAATTTAAACACGCTCCAAACACTTACATTAACCACAAAGTCATTTTATAATAAAACGTTGAATATCTCATGTAATTTATTAAATACTGTGCTAAAAGTGCAAAACAAGATAGTTGTCTGAGTCTCATCATAAAGTCAAAAAATCATAAATCAAATCTTTGTAAGTCTGTGTGGGATCTTTAAAAAGATAATTAAGTTAAAATGGGGTCATTAGGGTGGGACCTAATTCAGTATGACTGATAAATTTATACTAAGAGATTAGGACACAGACACACACAGGGGAAAGACCATGTGAAGATACAGGGAGAAGATAGCTATCTACTAGTCAAGGAGAAAGGCCTCAGAGGTAGACTACGCTGGTGACAACTTGATCTTGGATTTTTAGCTTTTCGAATTGTGAGGAAAAACAATTTCTGCTGATGAAGGCATCCAGTCTGTGGTACTTTGTTATGGCAGCCCTGGCAAACCAACACAATCATTTAAAGTTCTTTGTTTGGCCGGGCTCGGGGACTGAGCCTGTAATTCCAGCACTTTGAGAGGCCAAGGCGAGTGGATTGCCTGAGCCCGCGGCTTCGAGACTAGCCTGGGCAACTTGGCGAGACCTCATCTCTATAATGAATCAAACATTAGCTGGATGTGGTAATGCATGCCTGTAGTTCTGGCTACTTGGAAGGCTGAGGTGGAAGGATCGCTGGAGCTCCGCAGGTCTACGCTGGGGTGGGCGTGAGTATGCCACAAACTCCAGTCTGGGCGACAGAGTGAGACTTCAACTAAAAAAAAAAGTTCTTGGTTTATTTAACTTCCTACTTTTTGTGACTGATAACTCTTTCTGATGATACCTTGTTTCCTTTCATTTTATTTTATGTGGATGGTGTGAGTTTGTCTTTATCAGAGTATATTTTTTCCTGTGGGAATCTGGTGTGGCCTAGATAGTTGTTCTATCATTCCAGAATATATCCGAGTTTGATTTTGCCAGGTATCCCAAGGGTCTCAATGGATCAGGGATATTTTAATATTAATTTTTCTACTTGAAGGTTTTAAGACTCTATAGTTATAACATTTGGATCTCCAAAGTATGTGATGTGTAAACAGCATTGGAAGAGAATTATACTGATAAGTTCTTTTTTTAACATTTAAAAGAATGGTTTTAATCATCATTTTAAATGTAAATGGTAAAAGAAGTGTGCTTTAATTAAATAGATATCATATCAGATGCTGACAAGTTGAAAGTTACTTCTAATGTTGATAGCTATAAAAACTAGTTTTTACATGATGGGACAAGAAAGAAAGCAATTCCTTTGAAATAAAAATCTCAAATAAAAAACATTCATAGTGGTTTGTATCAATAGTATGCATTTTGAGATAAGAACATGTACAGATTCAGAGCACCCTAAATTTCTCTTTATATCCTAAAGAAAATAAGTACTTACATTACAGTGGGTTGTACTGAATTTTTAAAAGATCAAGTACACTTACCCCTTAGGACAAACTGTTCTAGGGTGTACAGCTTTTATGCCATCAGTTAAATTGTTTGCAAAAAGAAATAGATAATTAAAACACAAATATTTCTAAGGAGACCTCTTCCCTTCTCTGCTAAAAGCCCAGGCAGTGACAGGCTTCCTTATCTTCTTGTGCTGGTGGTAAACTTTTTTTCTCACTCCCCTTTCCCTGAGAGTGCTAAGACCTTTGAGGAGCCTCATTTTATTGGGAAGATTTAATTCCTTCTGTTTTATTTGGTTCTGAGGAAGCATATGTACTCCTATAAGATTAGTACCTGTTGTTCCTCTCTCCCTTCCCCATCTTAGGCAGATACAGAGACAGCCTAGGTACTTACTCTTTGGTTCAAGTTCTCTTTTCAGTTCAGGAAGTTGGATGTTTCTTCTTCTTTTTTGGAGATATCAAATATGTATTGAAATTATTAAATATTTTCATAATTATTTACAGTAGGAGAATTTCAGATTATTCTGACATGGTTTTACATCCAAGCAATTCCCCTTCTGATAATATACATTCTACAAAAAAGATAACTGCATATGCACTTTATTGCAGCACTATTCACAGTAGCAAAAACATGAAACCAACTCTGCTGCCCATCAAAAATGGACTGAATAAATAAAATATGGAACATATACACAATGGAGTATTACGCAGCCATACAGAAGGACAAAATTATGGACTTTGCAACAACTTGGATGGATTTAGAGTCCATCATACTCAGTGATCTATCACAGAAGCAAAGAACTGAATACTTGTAAGTATGTCCTGAACATTTATCACAATACTACAAGAGAGGGATTGGCAGTGGCAGGATGCTGGCAGGGGGAAGGAGAGGTATAGCATCACTAAGGGTACCTGATCCTAAACCAAGGGAAGTAAGGACCAGTGGGAGGTCCGAACTTCACCTGCACATAGACCACTTATGTACTTAATCCCAACGTGTACCCCATATCCTTAAAATAAAATTAAAAAATATTATATTTATTTATCATAGTTGTACATGTTTTTGAAGTATATGTAATATTCTTATACATGTATACAATATATAATATACAAATTAGGGTAATTTGAATACCCATCACTTCAAATATTTATCTTTTTCTTGTGTCGGAATATTACAATTCTTCTCTTCTAGCTATTTTGAACTCTACAATAAATTATTATTAACTATGATTTCCCTACAGTACTGATGAATACTAGAACTTATTTCTTATGTCTAACTACATTTTTGTGTGCCTTAACCAACTTCTCTATCTTCTTGATAACTCCAGGAATAGAGGAATTCCAGCCATAAAGGTTTTTCTTTGTTTAGAATTTATGACTTCTCAGGACAGAGTAAGTGACAGACTTTTCAATTCTACTACTTTTTGTGTTTATTTTACATGACATAGTACTCACAATACATGCCATGCCTAGTTTTAGATTAGTAAGCACATATCCATTTAAAGTTGAAGTGTTCCAAAGTTTTACCCCTTTTCTTCAGATTTGTGTTATCCAAAGAGGAGTTTTATCTTTAAATGAGTCAAACAAAAGCTGCTGATCTACATATTTGTCATATTTAATATACTCAGAACAATATGTTAACCTCCATAGATGTTAAAACAACTAAAATTACTGCTTTCAAAGTTTAATAATTTTTCAAAAATTTTTAAAACTTATTTTAAAAAATGTAAATCTACTTTTGTCCTTTCACTTCCTAATATTCCTAAATTTTTCAAGCTTCGGTACATTTTATTTTCCTCTGTTAATCATTTTTGTGGCATCATCAAAGTTAGTGCCATCTCAGAATAAAGTCTTAATAAATGTTTACTCCTCCTTCCAAATAATTAATTCAGATGCTACATAAAACAAAATGCAACCCTGGCCTCTTTGCCATCTCATTAAATATCATCTCTCTATTCAGGATGTTGACACTTTTCATTATTTGCTATTTCAATCTCAGTGACAGTTTGCCTAACCAAATCAATTTGAAAAACATTTTCTTGGAGGACTTTACTATGCCATATTTCAAATGTCCTGCTAAAACTCAGGACATTACCTCTACTGAGTTTGTTATCTTTGATACAGTATTTTTTCTAACTTAAAGTCTATGGATATCTAGTAAGTTCAGTATTTTAAAATTTCAGTGTGCTCTTAAATTTCTCTTTTACCCCTTTGTTCAAAGCTTTTTTATATTTTTCATATTATGAACTAATTCCTTTTGGAGACTCTAAAAAGTAATAAGAACAAGGAAAATTATACCTATGAATTTTAAGGAGACCTTTATAAAAACAATAAGGAAGATATTTAGTCAGATTTTATGGCAAATATAAAAGTAAAGTACATAGATCAATTGCTCTTATACAAATCATCAAACATTTAGACATGGCATGGGCATGTGCATGAGGACCAATCACATAGCAAAACACTGAATACCATGTTACACAAGTCACCTATTCCTCCTGGGTTAGAATATTCAAGCTGCTATAACAAAAGTACAATAAACTTGGTAACTTAAAAACAACAGAAGTTCTTATCTCAAGGTTCTGGAGACTGGGAAATCCAAGATCAGGATGCTAGTAGATTTGGCATCAGGTGAAGGTCCATTCCTCATATATGGTGTGTCCTCACAAACTGTAAGGAACAAGACAGTGCAGTGGGGCCTCCTTTACAAGGGTATTAATCCTATTCATGAGTGCTCCACCCTCATGACCTAGTCACCCCCCAAAGGTCCTAATACCATCCCATTGGGGATTAGGCTTCAACATATAAATTTTGCGGGGACACAAACATTCAGACCATAGCATAGCCCCTTGTCAACTCCACTTCACTTCAAATCTCTTTCTATGTTCTATTAATGTTCTTACATTACACACAACAGGGAGAACTTCTGAGGAGCACTTTCAAGGCTTGGCTTCCACATGCCACACTTTCTTGCTTTTCCTCTCATCTTCCTGGGGAGTCCTTATTGGTCGCTTTCCCCTGTTCCTTCTCCTTCTCCCTGCCATTTTGTGTTGGAGGGTTATGGGGCTCAGACCATGACAATTTTCTATTTACACAAACTCTCTTGGTGATCTCATCTCAGTGGATGCCAACTTCATTTTTTTTCGGTTGTTTAAGCCCAAAGTCTTGCAGTAATACTCGACTCCTACCTTTCCTTCTCTCTGCCCCTCTGCACACCAATCTGTTAGGGAATCTTGTGTGTTCTGCTTTTAAGATTTTTTTGAGGCAGCGTCTTGCTCTGTCATGCAGGCTGGAGTGCAACGGTGTGATCATAGCTCACTGTCACCTTGAACTTCTGGGCTCAAGTAATCTTCCCACTTTAGCCTTCTGAGTAGCTGGGACTACAGGTGCATGCCACCATGCCTGGTTAATTTTTTTTAACATTTATTTTGAAGAGACGATGTTTCATTCTGTTGCCCAGGCTAGTCTTGAACTCCTAGCTTCAAGCATTTCTCCCATCTCTTCCTCCCAAAGCTCTAGGAAGGATTACAGGTGTGAGCCACCATGCATCACCTAAAGTCTTAAAATGTAACCTGCTCACTTCTCACCATTTTGGTTTGAGTCATCCTCACCTCTCTTCTTACTGCAACAGTATTCTAAAAGATTTTCTTGTCTCTATCTTGTAAGTTTAACCTCAAATCAGATGCCAGAATCCATTTAAAAAATGTAGATTACTATGTAATTTCTCTGCTCACAGTTTTGAAATAATTGTCTATTTCATTCAGAGTAAAATCCAGAATTCTATAATGGCCTACAGGACCTCCCATGATTTTAAGCCCATTAATACTTCCATGGCTTCCTTCTCCACCACTTTCCCTCCCTCTTTTGCTCCAGCCACCCTAACCAACCTGCTGTTCATTCGAAATATCAGGTATCTACCACCTAACAACTTCGCATTAGCTATTCTCTCTGCCCGGATTGCTCTTCCTCTTCGGCTACTGTCTCATATCCTTTCATTCTTGCTCACACATCACCCTATCAATGTGTGGCCCCTCCACACTATCCAGTACTACAACTTACCTTCACCCCCACCTTTTTCAGATATGCTGGGTTCTCCTTATCTGCTCTATTTGTTTTCACTTGCTTTTATTATAATTTTGTACACTTTACTTATTTTCTTCAAAGTAGTTTGGCATTTGGTCTCTTGCCACTAGAATGTAACAAGTTCCTCTAGGTCAGGGAACTTTGTCTGTTTTATTCACTGTAGGTATCCCAAACACCCAGAACAGTCCCAGAATATAATAGATGCCAGGTGGGTATTTGTGGAATGAATAAAGAAACAGTCTAGTATGGGAGATAGATGAAAATAAAGATGATTGCACTATCTTGTGGTAAACTCTGAAAGAGCTATACATTAGGTACTCAAGGGGTACAAAAAGGACATCTAGTCTACTCTGGGGACTCAGGGAATCCTTCCTGGATTACTGAATGGGATCTTCAAAAATTAGTAGGCATTAGCCAGTGGACAAGTTCTTAGCAGAGAAAATAGAAAGAATAGAAACATTTCAAACATCAAGTCTTGCGTTGAATTAGTAAGTTTGGAATGTTTCCTTAGAGGTGCCTGGCGAACATTCACCTCAACCCCCAATGTAACTGTATTTGGAGATAGGACTTTTAGGAAAGTAATTAAGGTTAGATGAGGTCACAAGAGTGGGGCCCTGATCTGACAGGGTTGGTGTCCTTATAAGAAGAGGAAGACACACCAGAGATCTCTGATGTCCACACATGCATAGAAAAGAGACTATGTGAAGACACAGTGAGAGGATGGCCATCTACAAGCCATTAATAGAGGACTCACCAGAAACCAAATCTACCAGCACTTTGATCTGGGACTTCTAACTTCCAGAATTGTGACAAAATAAATTTCTGTTGTTAAAGTCACACAATCTATGATAATTTGTTATAGTAGCTTGAGCAGACTAATATCCCTTTTTTTTTGTTTTTTGAGTTGGAGTCTTACTCTGTCACCCAGACTGGAGTGCATTGGCCGCTCCCGGCCACCACAGCCTTGACCTCTGGGCTCCACGATCCTTCCGCCTCATCCTTCCAAGTAGCTGGAACTACAGGCGCGCGTTACCACGCCTGGCTAGTTTTTTGATATATTGTAGAGATGAGGTCTCGCCATGTTGCCCAGGCGGGTCTCGAACCCGCAGGCTCAGGCAAGCCACTCACCTCAGCCTCCCAAAGGCGTGGGATTACAAGCTGAGCCACTGAGTCCGGCGTATACCTTCTTTTTAAAAAAATTTAATTTAATTTATTTTAGAGTTGTGGTTATAAGTATAAATGTTTTTGGTTTTGATTACAGAAAGAAAGGATTTGAATACTGTTAGTGAACAGCTCGCAGGGGATAAGTCAGGCTTCTGAGTCAGAGAAGCCTCAGCTGCTCCTAAGATTCTCCTGGCTTTGCCATTTCAGCCACTGATACAAGAAGAAGGTAGTTGCTACATCACACCATGCATTGTGGTATATATGCACAACAATGGAATATTATGCAGTCATAAAAAAGGACAAAATAATATATCTTCTTATGCTACCCAGTTCCCACATGAACTCAAGTGTTCCACAGTTGAGGTTTTTTTTTCATGTTAGCTATCAATTCCCACTCATTTATTTACTTATTCAACAAATATGTTTTGAGTGTAAGCTACAAGTGTTATGTTGCAAGTTAGGTAGACAGAACAGAAAGTAGAGGCAGACCTTTAAATTCATGAAACTTATAATCTGGGGAAGAAGATAACATAACAGAACAAGAGGTCTCTAGTAAACTTATAAGCCATGATTTTAAGAAACTGTACAAGTTGGAATGATAGAGGATAATTAAGTGGGAGTAGGAGTTTTGGGACTCCTGACAGGGTATCCCAGGAAGACTATGAAAATAAAATAAAATGGAGCCTACCGTAAGATATTTGGGTAGGGAAAGGTTGGACAAGGGCCCACTCTCCACATATGTTTGAAAATCTGAAAGGAGGCCATAGTGAAAGAGGATCAGAGAGATGAGAAAAGACCGAATCCTATGGAAAGGGCTAGTTAAGAAGATTCAACTTTATTCTGAATGTATTGGCAAGCCATTCCAGAGTTTTAAGGAAACGAGAAAGAATGATTTATGTCTTCAAAAGATGGCTCTGGCTGATCTCAGGAGAATAGTTTTGAAAATGAGAAAAAGTAGCCGGGCTCGGTGGCTCAGCCTGTAATCCCGTGCCTTTGGGAAGCTGAGGTGAGTGGATTGGCTGAGCCCGCGGGTTCGAGACCGCCTGGGCAGCGAGACCTCATCTCTACAATAAATCAAAAAATCAGCTGGGCGTGGTAGCGCATGCCTGTAATTCCGGCTACTTGGAAGGCTGAGGCGGAAGGATCACCGGAGCCCAGCAGGTCGAGGCTGCGGTGGCCGGGAGCGGCCACTGCACTCCAGTCTGGGCGACCGAGTGAGACTCCAACTCAAAAAAAAAAAAAAAGAAAATGAGAAAAAGTAATGACAGAGAGACCTTGGCTTACTACTACAATAGTTTCAGGAGAGAGATAAGATTGCAGCCTGCTTTACGATGGTGGCAGAGTAGATAGAGAAATTGAGAAATCCCCCAGTTTAAAGTAGACATTTTGAACTAAGATGCTGTGGAATTGACCTACACACCATGTTTTGAGGCAAGTACAAGTAAAGATGGGAATGCAGGACAGACCCAGAGCCCCAGGTAAAAGAAGAAAGCAGAGCCTAGACCCATGTCTTATGTGGCTATTCTTTCCTCCAATGAATATTTGCTGAATTCTTATTTGTAAATGTGCACACTCGTCCAGGTGCTAAGGTTGCAATTGTATAATGGTCCCTTCTTTCTTGAAATCTGGAGGCTAGTGAAGAACAGGCAAACAAAGAGGAAATTTTAACATAGTGTGGTGGTGGTAAAGGAATTTTAGGTATCATGAAGGCATTTTAGGTATCATGAATAGAATTCATAAAGGAATTTTAGGTATCGTGAACTGATGCAAGGTTGCTAGAAGTGAAATTTAACCTGATATATCAAGGATATTTGAAAGTAAATCGATTTTTTAAAAAAGGAGAAGAGAATGACTTGTGCTAAGTGATGAAGAAGACTTCAATGAAATAGATGATGGAGAGACAAGAGGGCCTGGGATCTTCCTCAGTTTCCTACAGTCCTTCGCCATGTAGCAACTACCTTCTTCTTGTATCAATGGCTGAAATGGCAAAGCCAGGAGAACCTTAGGAGCAGCTGAGGCTTCTCTGACTCAGAAGCCTGACTTATCCCCTGCGAGCTGTTCACTAACAGTATTCAAATCCTTTCTTTCTGTAATCAAAACCAAAAACATTTAAATGGAAGATATCTGAGAGATTTACATATAAAGTGTGAGTATGGCTGATACTAATTTGTTTCTATTCTGACAAAAATCCTGAAAGTAAGGGCAGTGGATGGCATTAGAAAGAAAAAAGGAGTATGAAGGAGAAACCGCAGATCTCTTACTGGACCAATCATTTCTTCAATCCAACATTAATCATTAATGCTCCAGTGATCTGAATTTATGTCTTGGTTCCAGTGGCATGGCCTTTCTTGTCTTGCTCAGCCACCAAGACCTTTCTGCCTTGTATGCTGGATCTAGGGAATAAATTTTTGTTATTTTAGCTGTGGTAAGAACGTTTAACATGCAATTTATCCTCCCTCTTAACAAAATTTTAATCAAAGGAAAGAGAAAAATTGTATGCTGAGGTTGCTAAGGTCTATGGGTAAGAATAAAACTTCTATCCCTGATATTGTCAAGAAAGAAAACTAAATTTATGCTAGTTTTGCTGTCATCCCTCAAACTGGGAAAGTTTAAGTACTATCTGAATTTTGGGCATCTGCTGGGGGTCTTGGAACACTGATAAAGGGTAGACTACTGTACTTGATTTTAGGAAAGACTTCTCATTCATTCTCACAAGTAGAACCAAGACTGAAGAGTGAGTGAAAGAAACTGTTACCCAGAAGTAACATATCTACCGAGAAGACTCAGGTTTTGCCAGGGGCTAAGAATTCCCAGATTTATTTTTTCCCCCATCACTATTACCACTATTTTATTGTTGTTCTCCCAAATCATGCCATTATATCATAATTCATTTTTCTTGCTTTTAAATAGACTAGAATTCAAGATTTAAAGGATAAGTTCATAAAATAAAATCTGATTTTTCCTTTCTGTAATTTTATGTAGCTATTTTTCTTTATTTTCATGTACTAAGTTTATTTCAGAAAATGGCTCAAGCCACAGATGACTCAAACTATCTAAAAGTTTCACTATAAAAAATTTACATCATTCTTATGAATTTTGTGGGCATTACACTAAGCTAGAATTCGAGGCACGAGATCACTGTTTTTGTTTTTTGTTTTTGTTTACTCGGCATTTCACAATGTATTTAACCTCTTTTTTCCACGGATACAGTGGAGAAAATACTGGTCAGCCCAGACACTGTGAAGATAATTTGGTAATGTCTAAAAATGTGTATAGTTTGCCATATAAAGTTAATGCTAACACGTTTCTTCCCTGCCTTTTGTCTAAGATCAAGTGTAGCATCTGTTTTATCAGTTTAACATAAAGTTAATATTAATATTTTAAACATTTTAATAATAAACAGAAATGGATATTTTTGAAAAAATTTATTTTTCATTTGGTCTATCAATAATTGCCACATATAGTACCCCCAAATAACCTTATTTTTAAAAATATCATTTGAATTGCTGTGAGTTTACTGAGGAGAAGTTGTGTAACAAAATTGTGTACATAGTATGAACATGTTTTTAATTTGAAACTGGCCTGGAAAAATGACATTAGTGACATTTCCAGTGCCAGTGGCCTAAAATCTTTTGTCAAAATTAATTAGAGCTAAACTTTACAAGTTGTCTAAGCCTGCCAAGAAACGCAAGAAAAAGACAATTAATTGAATGACAAATCCAAGGTAATTTGTTAATTTTAGTGTCTAAGTAAATTTCTCGATTTCCTTAATATGAAACATTTTTCAAAAGAAACCATAATAAGCTTACATGAAAATAATAAAGCATATGAAAGATTAGTTTATGGCACAATATTTGCCCAATGAGCTATCTGCTTTGGGGTTTTCTTGTAGAATTAGATGTTACATTAGATATCACAGAGATATTGTATTTTCTTAATATATTCCTATTCTAATTCAAATCTCAAAAAAGACAGTAATATCCAGCCTTATTGACTGTGTTTCACTATATTTTCTAAATATGGATATTAGATTAGGGAGCATTAATGTAATTTTAAGAAGAGTAACTGGCTGTTTCAGGATCAACTTTATAGGTCCATTGTTCCATTTTGGGATGTGTTGGGGTGAGTCAGAACAGGAGTCCTATGGGAGGTTGGTTTGTCACCATCCTGGGGCAAAGTCTCAGAAACTTTATTTTATTCATTTATCTAGATGTCATCAATTTCTGAGGGATTGATTCACTTATACCAACAGAGAAAAGATTGCTAGAGATGCTGATGTACTAATATCCTCTATGATTTTTGTTCATAAAATTACATAGATTTGGAAACTAACGTAAGGGAAAATGTCTTCAGAATGAGATTTGCTCTGTGTTGCAACATACAACTGAGAAAGGTCACATGGGTGCCTCCCTGTACGTTTAAAAAAATATGAGCAAGATTAATTACTGAGGGTGATTATAATTTGGCCCACTGCAAGCAGGAGGATGGATCACCATGACCAATTATGGGAAATTGTTGTAAGGACATTGCATTTGACAGTATCTGTCAATGCCTATCACTGTTTATTGTTGCACCTCCAAACATTACTCTAGTAGAGCTTTCCACATTTTTTTCTTGCCTTTAGATAGGATAGGAATTCATTTGGGTGACTTTAAAAGGCAAATTCATAAAGTAAAATCTGATTTTACTTTTCTGTATTAATTTTTTATATAGATATTTATTTTTACTTATCAAGTTTGTTCTTTCAGTGGCTCAAGCCATAGACATATACTAGGGAGAAACCCTTATAGATATTGTGAATCAAGACATATTCAGTGTCATGATTTTATGTTTATTCAGCATTCCCTCTTCTCCCACTCCAACAAATCAGAGAAATGGGGCACACACTGTCAATAAAATTTTATTAAATTGAAATTAATTAATAATTTGCTCTTTTTAGCAATTCATGGTGAAAAGAAGTTTTGATTCCTTTTATAAAATTTAATTTTTTAGGAAAATGTGAAATTCATAATCCCTGTTAATTAAATTTATTATTCTTTCAAGAGTCATGTAAATTTATATCTTGGCATTTTAATCTTCTGTTTCATAAATGCTTTCCATCTATAACTTGATTTATAATGAGATTACAGTATCTATAGATTCCTTTATACATATCAGTTCTTCCAACACAAGTTGGAATTATTAATTTTGCTATTAGAAGTCTTAATTTATTTTATGTGCATTTCAAAGGCAGTATGAGTGAACTAAGTTATATGTGGAATGGTAAATAAACTATACTATATTTATTTACAAGAATATCATAGAATTTAAAAAATAAACATTTTTATTTCAGAATAATTTTAGACTTACATAATTTACAGAGATAGCAGACAGAGTTTCTGTATATTCCAGTTTTCCTTGTTAATGTCTCATATTACCCTGGTATATTTGGAAAGACTAAGAAAGCAACATTTGCACATTACTATTAACTAAACTTCAGACTTTATTCAAATTTCTCCAGTTTTTCCACTAATGTCTTTTTTTCTATTCCATGATTTGATCTAGGATACCGCATTGCATTTACACAAGTTTCTTATTGAGATAAAATTTAGAATTAGGAATAAATGTCCCCTTCCCACGAAAAATATGTGTGTATGTAATGCCAAAACAATAATTTCAAGTCCAAGTCAAAGTGAGGAAAAAAATTCTTGCTCCCATGAGAGGGTGCCTTGGAAGAAACCGCTTCTGCTACTATCTGTTAGACGACTCTAAACCCTTTCTCTGGTTTTCCTCATTTATTTCAGTTAAGTAAAAGTGAAAAAGGAACTGCACACTTGACTGACTCTCTGTCCTAAATCCTATCCCATTGCTCCCATCTCCGATAACCCAGTAAACATTCTAACACTTTAAATTCTTTTTCAATCACCTCTATAATCTATAGTCTTCAAGAATGTTCTTGCTGAAGAATCAGAGGACTGCTGTAAGAGGGCATTAAACTATTCCTCTATGAAACAAAGTATAAGATAGACATGCTCGTTTTTTTGTACTGGGATACTTTTATTGGGGAAGGAAGTTTGGTAATGGCTTCTGAAAATTAAAAAAAAAAAACCCATTCTGGAAACATTTTAAATCATTTGCTGCCATTGCTACTATATTATACACTGATGTAGTGGTAATGATTTCCTCTAAAATATTTTTGGGAAAGGATATAAGTCTTTGGCATCCTGCAAAAGATGCCATCTGACATCTGTGGGAGAGGCCTCCTTTTATGGGGCTTTGAAAAAGGACTGATCCACCAGCAAAGTTTTAAGCTTAGGTGACAGTAGAAAAATATGACTTTGCAAAAATAATTACTTTGTAAGCTCTTAGTGCTCTTAGAAGCTATTATTTCACTTTTGAGCTTAATTTTCTGATTAAAAACTGCACCTTTAAATCTAGAGATTTAAATGCATGTCTTTTAAACACAAAAGCATAAAGATACATTTAAATTAATATTTTATTTGAATAAGCAGTTTTGTCATATGAGCATTAAAGTTATATTTGCTAGGAACCCATCAGAGGGCTTATATAATACTTCTTCTGAAGTATTTAACATTTTTCTTCTGTAGTTCTTTTTATTAATTTATTTATTACTTATTTGGTAAAAATTGTACATATTTGTCATGTTCAACACATTGTTTTGAAGTGTGTATTTGGGTGACTACACAAAGGCTAAATTAAGGTAATTAACCTAGAGTTTAAATATACATTATCTCACATACTGATATTTTTGTGGTGCTAGCACTTAAAATCCTCTATATATCTTGAATACAATTGTTTTGGAATGATAACGTTACTTTCATATGCAAGAATATTGCAGTGAAACAAAACTGGGAGATTTTATAAGAATATACTCTCCTTGTGTTGTATTTCTGAAAGAACTCAATCTTGGCCATTTCAGATGGAATGTTAGGATGTAACCTTGTCTTATTGAATTCATGTTGAGCTACAGGGAAGTTATTTGAAAACTGTTTTGTTCTTGTTTCTTAGTTGTACATATTAGCAACTTATTTTGACTTGCACCAACTTGGATCTTGGGTTATCCTATATTCTGAGACCAGTTTCTGTACTTTACTTAGCCTTGAAGTTTATAGCGAGCCCTGGTTTGAATTATTAGCTTTGTAGCCGGTTCAAATTTCCTGGTATTCCTACTCTTTATTATCTAGTATCCTGTGTAAGTCTTTTGACACTCTGTTGTCTTGGCTCATTACCTGAGTAAATACTTCTATTTGTTTCAAGACCTATATTTGTGAACAATTTACCAGACTGTAAACTGACAGACCAGTTTACCTCCTACCCTACCCTATCTTTGGACTGTAAGCTTTTTTTTTCCTTCAAGCTAGTCAAGTGAAGCTGTGGGAGTGCAGAACAAAAAATCTGTAACGAATTGTGATCAATTAGTTGAAAATACCACAGCACTTACAGTAGCTTTGATTCTAACCTTTTGATTAATATATCTGAAAAGGCCGGGCTCGGTGGCTCAGCCTGTAATCCCGCGCCTTTGGGAGGCTGAGGTGAGCGGATTGCCTGAGCCCGCGGGTTCGAGACCCGCCTGGGCAGCGAGACCTCATCTCTACAATAAATCAAAAAAACCAGCCGGGCATGGTAGCGCATGCCTGTAATTCCGGCTACTCAGAAGGCTGAGGCGGAAGGATCGCCGGAGTCCAGCAGGTCGAGGCTGCGGTGGCCGGAAGCGGCCACTGCACTCCAGTCTGGGCGACAGAGTGAGACTCCAACTCAAAAAAAAAAAAAAAAAAAAAAAAAAAAAAAATATATATATATATATATCTGAAAAACCCAAAACTAGTTGGGTCTATTACCTTATCTCTTTTACGTAGGATTTGTTCAATTATTGAATTTCTACTGTGAGTCAGGAATTGGGAAGACGCTATGGGGAATATAGAAAAAGACTCAGTTCCTGCATTCTTATAGCTCTAACTGGTGGGAATAAGACACACGCGCGCGCGCACACACACACACACACACACACACACACACACACACACACACACAGATTATTTCTTAAATGTGTAGTGAGGGCTCAAGGAGTTCTTCTGGGTAAATTATACTTGAGTCCCAGGTCTTGATCCTCCTGGCTGCTTGGCAGCACAGCAAAGGCACAGAAGTGTGAACCAACATGGTGTGCAGGCATATGGAAAGTGTCATTATTACTAGAGTATATTTAAAAACTTTGTTTGCCACCCCACATGCTGTAGTGACATAGTAACTGCTGAGAAATCAATATGACAAGGCTCCAGTGAGGTTGATTCAGTATTAGATTAAGGGACTTAGCAAGTTGAAAGTCCTGAACTCTATCCTGAGTCATGGTTTAATTAATTTGCTGTGTTCCAGGTAAGAACTGGGGTAAAATAAGAATTATCTTAGAGAGATAATTTGGTTTCTCATTATGGTACCAATTCACGGATTTAATCAGGGAGCTATGAACTAGGATCTCATCATGATTAGTGAATACATTTCCAGAAGGAAGTCCAGTTATTGGCTTTGTAAGGGCCTTCCAGTTCTTGACTTTGTAACTTGTAGCCTAATTTATATTTTAGACTAAATTAGCTTCTGTTCGTTGCTATAAATTTTTGTTGAGTTGGTCACAGTGAAGGAGGTAAATAAGACATTGCTACTGCCTCAAAAACATCAGATCAAATAATGGCAAATTATATGAGATACTGTTATTAGAATATGTGTTGTGTAGTTTGAAAATGTAGAAGAAAATCTCCTAGCTGGATTAAGTGGCATTTACTCTCTCTGTGTCTTTTGTCATTTCGCTGGGTTCTACCTGCCTCATCTGTAAGTTGTGAGGATTTGATGATATGTAAGGTCCTCTCCAGCTTTAAAAGCAATGATCTTACAAAGTTTGTACAAGAAATTTGGGCTTGAATCTAGATATCTCAGTGTCTATAGGGAACTGTGTCTCTGCAAGGGGATCCATTAGACCAAGGACATCAGATCCAACACGTCTCCTTTTTTAATACCTGTAATGAGCATATAATTTTAATCATGTCAGAAAAGACTGTTGATATGGAAGATGGGAGTGAGGAATAAGAGAAACTATATACGAGTCAAACTGTAGAGAGAGACTGTTGTTTGGATTCAGATACAGATGGTTGTATTAAACGTATTTCCCAATTCATGGCAAATTATGATTCTATGTACGTATTCCCCTCTCTTACTTTCTTCCTTCCTTCACTTTTATCCCCATGTCCTAATTGTATTCTTTTCCTCTCCCTCACAGGCAGTTTTTTACAGTGTGTAATGTGGATCTGTTTGCAACCATTGTTCATATATATAGTGGTTTTGTGTACCTGTATTTTTAAGTTATGCATATTGTGTTGCGCTATTTATTTCATTGTTTTTATCCCCCTCCACTGTACTTGATATACAAAATCCACTTATGTTACTGTGCGCAATTCTCATCTGTCGCTTAAGTCAACGTGGGCATCCATCCTTTTTCCTATCTACTTTACTAGTGATATATACTCAAGTTGCCAGCAGTTTTTTTGCTCCCAGTGTATATGGAGATAAACATCCTCATACAGGTCTTTTTAAGGATCTGTGTGAGAGCGTGTTTGTAATATATTATAAAAATATATTATGAATCTGATGGATCTTAAGGAATGCATATGTGTAATTTGAGTTAGTGTTCCAGATTATTCTCTGAAAAAGTCATAACATTTTACAATTTCCCCAGCAGTGCACATGGATCCTGACACCTCCACATTCCTGTCTTTACTTGGCTTATTAACTGCCAACTTTTTGCCACTTTAACAGGTATAAGTGCTATCTCACTGATTTGACCACATAGGGTCAGCAAGGATCCCAACAGAGGAATGACAATAGCTAACCTAGCCATCTCTGGTTCTAACTTCCATGAGCATGTCTTATTTCTCATTCTTCTGTGGCCATTAGAGAAGAATATTGGGGGGGGGAGAGGATTCTCCGTCTCTGGTCCCTAGCCTTTTGAAAGTTTATTACTATAAAAAAATTTAAAAAAAGAAAGTTTATTACTTCATGCTATTGTGATTTGGAGGGCATGGCTAGAGATTGCCTATACCATATGTCATTGGTCAATCACAGGTTACTGTTTGCCAGGCTGTGCCACTCCAGGAACTCAACCTCTATAAAATCTCCATGGCTGGCTAACAATTTTCTTGGGACTTAAGTCATAATCAGAACCAGAAATTTTGAGAAAGAAAGTCTAATTCCTGAACTTGGACATCTCTACAATATACCTCAGTGTTCTAAATTCCTCTAGTCACAGCTTAACTGCTCCTAGGGGTACTTCTGCCTCCAGGGTATTTTCTGTGTTAAAGACAACCTCAGTTGGAGAGTGTTGACTGGATGGAGATACATGAGTACAATCTTCTGGTTATATTTTAATTCGAATTCAGGACAATATCTAGTTTCCTTCTACATCATCAGGGAAAAAATGTTAGAAGGAAAAATAGTATCAAGAACACAGCAGTAGTTTGGGAAACAGGGAATCCAAGTCTGGAATATTATGATGTGATGTTTGTAATTATGTTGGGGAGTCAAGCGTCATGAGCATAAGTTTGGATGGCCAGAAAATTGTGGAAGAAAACGATTCAGATTTTCATATAAGAGTTATAATTTGCCTTTTTCCTATTTGAAGTTGGAGTTACTTTATGTTTCTTATGACCCAAAGAAGCTTCAAAGACTGATCATTACAAATATTTGAGGGTAGATAACTGGTACTTAACTACTACCAAAATTAATCTTATGCTCGATTTCAGGAAATGCAATATTTGTAATCATTCTCTAATTATTGTTGATGCTATGACTGGATAAGCACATGGAAATTGACATACACCTTACCATCCATAAATGGGAAGCTCAAAGGTGAGCTCAGAATGATTGTCTTTCACAGATCATGGCATAAGTGAATTCTGGGTAATTGATTTAATTCTAACTGATATTTGAAACTTACTCTGTATCACTTTTTTTTCCCGTACTTGAAATAGAATGAAATTTCTCTCAGATGAAACCCTAATGTCTTTTGGGCATGCTGGGGTTAATTGCATCTATAACCTCTTTTTCTAGTCTTCTGTGTTGAGTTCATGTAGAGAAAGATTTTCTCTAAAAGGTCCACCTATGTTTCTATTCAGAAGTGAGCTATTGATGTTATGATTAAGAGAGGGAAAAATTGCTTTTTGGCTAAATTAGCTTATGCTGCCAGATACAATTTTACATATTTATATAGCTACTTCCCTTACCCTTTATCCTTTAAAGCCCATTGCCCTTGCTTTCTCTATCAAACAAAAACAATAACATCTGTTTCATACTTTAGAGTTGATACAAATTGTTTCATGTGCAATATCTCATTTAATTTCAACTACTCTTGACATGTTCATGAACATATCTAAACAATTAAAATGTTTCAGGATTAAGTATGAAGAGTTTAATTACCCCTAGTTTTATGGACTAGATGACAAACATCTGGCACCAGGACTAACCTGTAGAAAAATGATAAAATGGACAAAGTTTATCTTCTGCATTCTGCCACCTTGTTCAGTGTTTCTGTTTCTTGATGCAGCCAACTCTCCCTTCTGGCATGCTCAGTGCTTTCATTGAGACTCTGATTACAAAGGATTGTCTCCATGGAAAACCTCTTTAAAGCTGCTCTTTTCACATTTTTCTTGCTTCCTAGTTATCAACATTTACATGCTCTATATTTTTACTCCTTAATCTCTTCTCTGCTTATGTTCTATTGCAGTGAACTCTCTAGAAGGCATTTTCATCTTGGATGAGAAACCCAGCAATAAAGCCTTAACCAGAAGAAATAAACCAGTAATGGTAGAATTTCAGGTTTGGTGACACATATAGTTTAGAAACAAAGTCCCCAAATTGCAGCAGGTAGCTGACTGCCAATTCCTCCCTATATGAAGCAAGCCCTTTCTGGAAGGCATGATATTTATAAAATACCTTTATAATCAATTGAATCTTTTCCTTTTCCTGTCATCTTTCAGTATAATATAGATTGATATTATATGCCTTTTTAAAAATTTTTACCTTTGAGAATTAGCTCCTGAGACACAGTCTGTTCACCACATAGTTCATTTGCCATTTGCAAACAAGTGTTTAAAAAAGGTGCTTTGAAAATGATAATGATACTTATGGATTACTTAATCTTTCCATTGAGGGAAGTCAAATTGCTGACATTAAAGGTAAAATATATTTACATATAAATCCCTCCTCAGAATAAAATAGAACATAAAGTTTTACATTGCTTGAATTAATTGATGGGAACTTATAGATCACCTAGTCCAAGTTCTCTCACTTTACATCTTTGGAGACTGAGACATAAGGGGGTCACATTACTCATGCTAGATGTCACAGAGCGTTAGCACAGATACTTCTGTGTCATTCAGCTCCTTAAAAGCAGACACCTTGTCTCATGCCTATTTGCCTATTACTTTATCTTTAGGTGTTAGCATCATGATACCATTTAATACCTCTTTGTAAAATAAATGAGTAAATAATACATAAATGAAGCAAGATGTTTAAAGTATCACTTGCTTTACAAATACTTTTGAATTCCCCCTTAAGTGGCATTTAAAAATATTGTTCATCATTCATCTAGTAGTGTTTGGTAGAAACTAATTTTGTATTGATTAAAATTGCATAATTCTATATTGAAAACAAACATTTTTATTGCATGCATTGATGGTCTTATCACATTTTATTTTATTTCAATTTCAAATTGTCTTTCATATATATCTTTCTGTACTCATTATTGGATAGCAAAAGCCACATTCACGAAGAATAGATGTAGCTTACTTGGATAGGATTAAAAGTTATTTTTCAAAATACATTTAAATATTCTTTTTGGATATAGTGCCAACACAATTCACACTTTTCTCCTGTTATTAATTATTCTCTAGTTTTTGTTGAGACCCAGGAAACTTCTTGGGAGACATGCAACGGGTTTAAAAGATAGATGACTATAAATCACTCATTCTTTGTGGAAAGCACTATTCTATCATGCTTTATTTTGTTCAGGACTCAGCTGACTGCTGTTGCTGACTTTAGAAGCTTGTCAGCTAACTGATTGCTGGATGAGTTAGAATTTTAGCTCTGTCAGTATGTGCTGGACTGGGAAGATGCCTCATGCTATGATACTCTGGGTTAGTGTCTTCACCTCTGTTGGCCTTTGTTTATTCTACCTGCAAAGTTGAGAGAATAACCCCAGTGTTGTAGTGTTGTTGCAAGGAAGAGGTTAAGTGCATTCAATGTCTAACTCAGTGCTTACATCAATAGGCTCTCATTAGTTGCTTGATGTATGGTCATCCTCATCATCCACTTCATCACTGATATTTGAAGTTAAAGGAAAAAAGGTTCAAAATTCATTTAGTAGTAATTTCTTGAGTCTGATGAAGTGGTTTGTTTTCCTAACTCAAACTGCCACTGTGGCATGTGCTTTAGTAGAATGGCCTGTCTCGAAGACAATTCCTTGTGGCAGCATTTCATTTTTACAGTGTTTACAGGAGGGCAGCCAGCCAGGAAGCCAGATCAGGGCAGATTCCAGGCACAGGCAATATGGGAAACGTGCACAAAATTATTACCACAAACTGCCATCAAAGAATTGTTCTGATCATCTAAAAATATACAAGTTGAACTTGCTGTAATGATTTCATTCTTTTGAGGATTTTCTCCCTACTTCTGTCAATATTTTAAAAACCACTGACAATGAAGTGCAAACTGTTGCCAAAACTCTGTTGCCAATACATACATACATATATATATATGTATATATATGTGTGTGTGTGTGTGTATTTAGCTGGTCAAATGTACTGGAAAATTGCATTTAGGATTTTGAGAATCAGCCCATCAATTTTATGTATAGTGCTTGCATTGCTTCAGTTTATATAAGATAAAACCCATTACATTCTCTATCTTTAATCAGCATACACAGACTTTAAAGTATAGTAGTTATATAAATATTCTAGAAAGTAAGAATGTTTCTTTTTTAGGTTAGTTTCCCATGAAAGCTCATTTTCAATCCCAGGGACTAGAAGCTGGTACTCAAGTGATTTCTTTTCTGCTTTTCTTGGATGTTATTACTTTGGAGTTATCTATTACCTGCAAGATCCATTGTTTCTCACATGCTATTGAAATAGATCATCTCATGATGGAGGCAGAGCTGACACAATGTTATACTGGAGGTATTTGGTCTGTGGCACACATCCTGTGGCTTGTTCTCTCTGACTACCAACTTTATTAAATATCTTTGTGGTAGGTAGTTCAGTGAAATCAATAGGATATTCGACTGGACTTCTTACTGAGTGGGGGAGATAAATTATGTCCAATGGCCACTTTTTCATTTACCCAAAAGAGTTTTGAAGTAACAGTAGATGAAACAAGTGGCCTCAAAATGTGTCCTTCCTTAAAATTCATATCACTGCTCTAAAAAAAAAAGTACTTTCAAAAACATCCCCAAATTGCTACTTCATATAGCATCTGCTTCAAAGAAAATAATAGACAAAGTAAAGTAGAAGAACGAGGATTTCTGGGGCTTTTTTTCATGATGAATGTTGCCTAATGTTCAACAATCGGGTAAAGAGGTATGAAAAAATGTAATGTAGCAGCTTGAAAATGGAAATCTAGGAGATAAGCTAAGATTTCCTAGCCCTTGTCTATCAGCCTGAGGAAGCAGAGAGCTTCATTATCTTTTTCTAGTCTATTTGCAGAAGCCTATCTATCTTGCATGGCATAGTGGAAAGAAATAATCTCTTGGAAGCAGAAGAGTGAACATGACTGCTGGTAGAGAATTCAAGAAGGACCTTAAACAAGTCACTCTCCTCCTCTGAATATAGATTTCTTCATGAAACTTATATGACACTGGTCTGTGTATTCTCTTTAGGAAAAGTGATCGATTTTGGCTTAAGAATGCAGGCTGACATGATCAGTAGGCTTAAAAGCATAGGATTATTAATTGCACAATATACTACTTTGTTCTGCGTGCTGATTTTCCTATTTGGGGCATAGTTTACAATTTCAATTAAAAATATTACAATGTTTTTCTTCTTATTACTACTATTAGAAATAGGTGAAGAAGAGCAGTAATCTTACTATCATCATGTTTTTGGAATTTGTAGTAGTGACTCTGTTGCTTTCTGGACTTATAGGATAGTTTTATTTTGGATCGTAAAGTGAAAATATAAATTAGTGGTACAGAAAATGTAGATGGTGCTAAATATGTTTTCTATGTAATGTATCCTTCAGCTTTAGCTTAGTGTCTTAGAACAATATGGGATAAAGTTACTTGATTTACTTGCTAAATTTGAATGGATGTACATCTATAATCTAATTATGCAATTTTTTCATTTATTTATTCAATAGATATTGGGAAATGCCCTTTGATAGGTTAAAGGAGATTCTATACTTCTGTTTATGTCTAGATTTTTCATATAAAAACATAATCATTAGATGATCTCCATATACATGTTTGACATTTTAAAATTAATTATTTTGGGTTTTTATAGATTTAGGGGGTGAAAATACAGTTTTATTTGATCATTTTTGACCAACAAAAATGGTAATTTACCTGATTCAAAACTTATCTACTATCTATCTTATCTAGCTAATGTATCTATATGTTCCTATATATCTTTCTATCATGTATCTAACTGTATATAATTCACAACTTCTACAAAGTGGATGTTTAGGAAAAACAGACATGAAGGGAACCAATAAAGGACAAACTTTCTCAGTCATAATGCATCTTCAGGTGATGATTCAAGAATGTAAAAATGACAACTATTCAAGTTAACATCAACATAAATGCTGAATATATCTGAGGTGATAGGAGACATAGGAAATATGGTATAATTCCGTCAATCTCATTTTCTTCAATACATTCAATTTTTCTGTCTCCAAAGACTGGCTGGTTTCCTTTCTTCCCTCCTTCCCTTCCTCTCTTCATTCATCAGAACAGCTATCAAGTAGCAAAATAGCCTCTTTTCTCTACCCCTTTTTAGGATAACATCTCCTGACACATAAAAACAGCAAAGGAAGAGGAAGAGGAAGAGGAAAGAGCAGAAACAATCACCATCTGAAACCTAGCCTGGCAACAATTCAGAATAGACACAGCAATTTCCTTCTGAAAGAAAAATATGTTCCTATTTATCTTTTTTAATAATTTGTTATAATTACAAAGTGCCCCAGGATGAACGTATGCATTTTATTCCTTTTCAATGTGAAAGGAAATGCTGTTAAGTAAATTCATGAAGTCCTACATCTAACGTGTTACCTTAACAAAGGGCTTCATATTTTCTACATACCCTGTCAGTCATGTGAATTACTTAGTTTCTCCTTTATTACATTAGCAGCATGTCGAATTAAACATTGAGCTCTATGACTATTAACACTGTGCTTAATAAAAAATTATTCTTCAGGCAGAAAAGCGAGGTTATTTCAAGAATTCTGAAAGGTTTCTGCTACTTAGGAAGGAAAACTACCTGTTAGAATAGCATGCGAATATTAAAATGATTTAGCACATTTTGAATTGATTTATGCTTTGTTGATATATGTGCAAAATACAAGCTAACTGGTTTGACACTATTATGTGTGGTAAACAATGATACTTAGAAAAATTAATGTTGTAGGGAGAACTTTGCGTGTCTTTAAGAAAACAGATTTGGAATGTTTGCTTCTTGATGGAACTAATATGCACAAAATTTTCCTGAATTCTCCACAGAATTTCTACTGCTCTGTAGAAAAGCCCTCTCCTACTCTCCACAGGGGTTAGCCTTACCCTGAAATCTATCTTATCCTACTATCAGGAAATCTGTAGACAGAGTAAGTTCCTACAACATATTTCTCCAAGTCGGAGTTTAAGCAGATTAGATTGATGTCATTGGATGGGTGGTATCTCTTTTGCTCTCTACTGTGTCTCTAAGTTCTAGAACAGTACCTGGCACATATAGCTGTTGAATGGTGAATAATTTATGGGTAAGGTGACATTTCAGCAGAATAGTCCAGGTGGGCTGTGTTATATTTCACCTAGTCTTTAGCAAGGTCTTTGCCAGAGTGACATAAAAATGTACCTACTCATTTTTCCAGTGATCACTTACACACACACACACACACACACACACACACACACACACACACACACACCCCTCCCAAAGGAAAAATACAACACTCAAAGTAAGACAGTACAGATCTGAAATCTGGAACAAGGCTAGGATGAGCATTCCAATATTTGCAGTCCTGGGAATTAGCTGTGTCTTTCTTGAATATCTACTTGGAACCATGGGAATGTTGATTTTTTTTTTTTTTTTTTTTGAGTTGGAGTCTCACTGTGTCGCCCAGACTGGAGTGCAGTGGCCGCTTCCGGCCACCGCAGCCTCGACCTGCTGGGCTCCGGCGATCCTTTCCCCTCGGCCTTCCAAGTAGTTGGAACTACAGGCGTGTGCTACCACGGCCGGCTAATTTTTTATTTATTGTAGAGATGAGGGCTCGCCAAGTTGCCCAGGCAGGTCTCGAACTCGTGGGCTCAGGCAATCCACTCACCTCAGCCTCGCAAGGCGCAGGATTACAGGCTGGGCCACAGAGCCCAGCAGAATGTTGATTTTATAGATTATTTTTGTTAGCTGTATTTCAAAGTTCTTCAGGCATGTCTCAGTGTTGATAATTTTATAGTAAGGAGGAGGCCCCAACTGGAGCAGAGAAAATAGGTATTTGCAAAGTTCTGTTTCACTTTGTTCTTATTAGATACATAGGCAACTTTATTTCTCAGTGTCCTTTTCAATTGGGTTTGAGACATATAATGCTCTCTGGCCAATGGACTAAATGTAGCAGTGATCTGTGTCACTTTCAAGTTGAAGTGTGGGACAGGTTGTGCCAAGTGTACTCCCCCCTCCCTATGGCAACTGAGAGGCTCACCATTCCCACATGGAATAGCTGAGTTGCTAAGCATACTGATTTATATTGGACATATAGTATGGGTACAAAATAAATAAATAAATAAACATTTGTTGTTAAGTCACTGAGATTTTGGGGTTTTCTGTTACTTCAGCAAAACCTAGTCTATTTTGACTAACGCATTTTGTAGTCTATGAATATTTTTCCTTAGCCTTGGACCCCAAATTTCTAAGTATATTGAAAACAAAAGAACATATTATGGATACATCTTTTTATTTAAACATTAAGTGATTCTCTTTTTGGCCTATTTATTTTTTAAGACCCAAGAGATGCTGAATAAAAATATTTTAATTCTTCACATATCAGTCTTTGCAGATTTTTAGTGTCACAGACTTTCAGATCTTAAGAAGGACATTGTAAAGATTCCATCTTTTCCCCCTCCTCCACAGTGTGTTTCTGAAAAGCTCTAATTGTTTATAAAGGTGACCTGCAAAATGCTTTGTAGACTGTTGTAAAAACGCTTTAATTTGGAATTTTAAAACCTATGCAAAAATAAACAGAATAGCAGAATAATGTCCCATTTACCTATCATTCAGTTTCAATAATTATCAACATCTTTCCAATATTGTTTTATTTATCATGCTGCCCCCACTCACTCATACTTTTTTCTAGATTATGTTAAAGCAAATCCCAGACATTATATAATTTCACCCATCTCTAAATAATAAGAACAGTTATTTTTATGTGTATAAGTACCATTTCATACTCTCACTTAATAGAATTAATAATTCCTTAATTTCATCAACTATCTAGTGAGTGTTCAAATTTCTCTGAATGTTTGAAAATTTGGCAGTTATTTTTTGCATAAGAATTCTAACAAGGGTTACACATTATACTTGGTTATTTTGACTTAAAATTATTTTATTCTATAACAGTCCCTTCTAACCTTGCCTTTTTGCAAGACTATGTTTTTTGGGGGAGAAAAACAGGACTTTTGTCTTTCAGAAAATTCTTTGTTCTGCATTATGCTCATTGTTTCCTTGTTAAATATTTTTATCTTGCTCTTCTATTCCCTGTATCCTGTAAGCTGAAATACAGTAGTTAAATCTACAGGCCTAACTGGTTTATTTTATATTATTTTATTTTTGAGGGGCAGAAATACATCTAATGTATAATGAGTAACATAATGTCTGATTGTTTATCTTTAATGAAGCTAAGAATGATTATTACTGTCAACCTAATCCTTCTATTTCATAATTCCCAATGATTTACTATCTATTAGTAAGTGTTTCTTCAACCTGTTCATTAATTTGGGATTAAAAATAGATATTTTCTAACCCCCCAAACATACACACATCCTTTTCTTTTTTTCTTGCAAGGTGGAAAGCTCGTTTGCTCTGAGGGAAGCCAGCTGCCATATTGTGAGCAGCCCTATGGAGTGAGGTCCATGTATCATGGAAGTGCTGTCACTAGCCAACGGCCAACAAGGATCTAAGTCCTGTCAATAATGTGAGTAAGCTTGAAGGTGGATCGTCTCCCAGTTAAACCTTAAGATGGCTGCCAACACCTGCTTGCAGTCTCATGAGAGACCCCAAGTCAGGGAGTCAAAGCTGTACACAGATTGTTGACCACAGGAACTGTGAGAAATTTGTTATAAACCACTAAGTTTTGGGGTAATATTTTACATAGCAGTGGATTACTAAAATCAATTTTGGTGTTGGATGTATGGTGATGTTCCGTAGGCTGCTTTTTTACTAGTGATATAGACTCGAGGTCACTGCATATCAGTTATAGTGGTTCCCTTTTTAAAACATTGCGTACCGGCCGGGCTCGGTGGCTCAGCCTGTAATCCCGCGCCTTTGGGAGGCTGAGGTGAGCGGATTGCCTGAGCCCGCGGGTTCGAGACCTGCCTGGGCAGCGAGACCTCATCTCTACAATAAATCAAAAAAAACCAGCCGAGCATGGTAGCGCATGCCTGTAATTCCGGCTACTCGGAAGGCTGAGGCAGAAGGATCGCCGGAGTCCAGCAGGTTGAGGCTGCGGTGGCCGGAAGCGGCCACTGCACTCCAGTCTGGGCGACAGAGTGAGACTCCAACTCAAAAAAAAACAAAAAAAAAAAAAAAAAAAAAAAACATTGTGTACCATACTATTGTGTTGATGTACCATACATAATTACTATAGGTTATTCAGATAGTCTTTTGCTGAGGGACATTTGGCTTGTTCCTGGATTTTTGCTCTAGCAAATAATACTACGATACAATGTATATAAGTCATTTCGTATTTTTGCCAGTGAATCTTTAGAGAGATAACTTGAGGTACAACTATATATAAATAAAATATATAGATATAATATTTAAAATATATATTATATATGTAATTTTGCCAAATTTTCTCCACAAATTTATGAGTCCACTTATAATTCCCACCAATAATGTTCAAGAAGACTTATTTCCCAAGTCTTATCAATAAATTATGCTCCCTAGTTTATAGTTTTGAATATTTTAAAATCTGTTAAGTAAAAAATGGTACCTCTTGTAGTTTTAATTAGTACTTTTCTTACTATGAGTGAGCTTGAGCATCTTTTCACTTAGTTAATAGATATGTACATTTATTTTCCAAAGACTTATTTATTTATATTTCTTCCACATTTACTTGTTAAGTTTTTTCTCTTCTCAAATTTTAGGAGTCTTTCATATAATGATGATAGAATCCCTTTGTGATAAGACTATAATTTATTCTTCAGTTTAGTAACAGATAATTTCGCCTTTATTTAATAGTATTTGTTTTATATGACCAGATTTACTGCCAATTTTCAATGGCTTTGGATTTTGAATTATAGCAATTTTTAAAGCCAATTTTAAGTGGTTATATATTAATTTTTTTCCAGAGCTTGTATAGTTATAAATTTTTTTACATTCATATCTCTCATGTACTTGGAATTAATCTTGCACTGGTGAAGCACAGAACCAGTGTTTTTGCCATATGGCTTCTCAGTTCACCCAACACCACTTTTTAAAAAGTCAACCTTTCACCATCTGATCTGAAAAACCTTATTTATCATGTATAAATACAATTATGTCTATCCTAATTTTTCTATTTTGTTCAATTTCTCAACCTATTTCTGCATTGATTTCACACAATACCGCCTGTTTTAATTATAGTGGCTTTATATTTATTAAATCTACCCCCATGTACATTACTTTTTTCTTTTAGAGTTTTTGAGGCTATTCTTGCTTATTTTATACATATAAATTTTATCACCAATTTGCCTAGATCTGAAAAAAATGGTGATATTTTAATTTTCATTATGCTAAATTTATAAATTAATTGCAGACTAATTTTCATCAGAACAATGTATGTTTCATCAATGTCTTCTAGAAGTACATATTATTTTCCTCAGAATTTGCACATTTTCTGTTACATTTTTTCTAGATAATTTTTTATATTGTACATGAATTCACCTCTTCCATTATGCTTTCTAATTGATTATTCATCTACTTGAAGGCTAATGATATCTGAAAGTCAATTTTATATCCTGCTACTTTACTTAATTCTATTATAGTTTGTAGTACTTTTTCTAATGATTCTTTTGGATTTTTCAGATATACAGTCATAATCATCTGCAACAGAAATTGTACACACTCTTACTTTCTACTTTGTATCTTTTACTCCTTTCAGTTTGATTTTATTGGCTAATTCCTTTAATATGAGAGAATGGACATCTTTGTTCTGACTGTAGAGGGGATATCTTTAGTATTTTCCCATTTAAAAGATGTTGACTTTGGGGCCTAAATAAATACATAAGTAAATAAATTCTACATTAATGAGGGTTTTCCTTTAAATGTTACATAGATGTTGACTTTTGTCAAATGTCCTTTCAGCATTTATGGAGATTGTCATAATTCACAATAGATCTATTAACATAAGATGTTCAAGGACTTTCTAATGTTGATCCACCCTTACATTTCTACTTGGTCATAATATATTATTCTTAAAATTTACCTTTGAATTTTTGCTAATATCTTATTTATATTTTCTCCATGAAATCTTCAGTGAGACTAATCTGATATATTTTGACGGAGTTTGAAGAAAGAGGAAAGAGTGTTCTTATTCAGCATTTGTATCAATAATATACTTAATTCAAAACATTGGAAAGTTTTTCTTTTTTTGTTTTGTGCTAATTATGTTTCTAAGCATTAAGATTACATTGTCTTTAAAAGTTTGAAAAAATTCACTAGAGAAATCATTTTGGAAATGGAAACAATTAAAAAATTTTTTGTGTTTCTTTTTTTGGGAATTGGTCTCTCTCTCCTAGGGTCAGTTTTAGTGAATTATGTTTTTCTAACAAATTATCTATTCAATTTATATTTTCACTTTTTTTGCATATACATGTGCAAGAGACTCTCTTTTTCTTTTTAATTATCTGTCTTTTGATTATGCCATTTCTTATTTTGTATCTATATTCTATATTTGCTTTAATAACAATTGTTTTGGTTGGTGATTTATAACTTTTGTTTCCTTTTATGTTTTTTATCTTACTAATAATCTCCTGGCTTTTAGGAATTTTTTTGCCACTCTTATGGTTTATTTTTGTTTGTTTGTTTTTGGTGTTTTTCTGGCTTTTTGAAGTACATTTTTATTAATAAATAAATTTTAATTACTATTGCTGTATTTTATTCCTTTCTCTGATCACTATCTTAGCAGTGTTCTATAAATTCAGAAATGTTTCATTGTTATTATTTTCCAAAAATTCTGCAATTTTATTTCGTGTTTTTCTCTTTGCTCCAGTAACTGCTTCATATAATTTACAAACATTCCAAGTAGAAGAGTCTCTTTAAAATTCTGTTATTAGTTTCTAGTTTTGTTGCAGTATGATCAAGTTGTATTGTTTGTACTATTTATATTAATCTAAAGCTACTTCTATTTTTTAAATTTACTGCTTTTTTCATGGGATTATATATAGTTGATTTTTAAATAAATGCTCTATGTTCAGTTGAAAAGAACTTATGTTTCTACTGTCAAAGTTCTGGTTACAATATTTACCTATACTATACACCTTATCAGTTATGATTTTTCAAGTCTATCTTTACTAAATTTTGTTTCACCTGTCTTGAACTGAGAGATACTTTAAATCCCTTATAATTAGTGTTTCACCCCATTTCTTCTATCTCCTATATTTGCTGCTTTATGTAACAGTTGTTGCTATTTTGGGTGGATATAGATATTGACTATTTAGTCTTCATTGTAAGTTGTAGCCTTCAACCTTGTTATGTGTCCTTTGATAGTTAATACGTTTGTCTGTATTTTTTCTGTCTAACTTCACTATAGCACTTTTTCTTTTTAATTTCTTTTTATTTTTTTAGGATTGCTTGAAGTTTAATGCCAGAGGATTGTTCAGGGTGGAGAGAAAGATATTTGTCGTTGTCAAAGTCCGTTTCTATAAAGGCACTTTTGGGTAAATAACACTTTACTATGCCCATATAAATTTACATTGAAACAATACAGGAAGCTTTCAGTAACTGAAGTAACTGTACAAAAAAGAAACAAATGAACTTTATTAAGTTACTACTTCAGTCCTTTCATTGATTTGTTTAAAAAAATATCAGTTTGAAATACATTACTGAGAGTGAGCACACACAATAAATAGAAAAAGAGATACATGGTGCTGGAGACACAACCAGCTTAGCTGTATCTGTGTCTACCGCTGTAGACAAAATGTGACACGCAGCTGCATGATTCAGAGTAGCCAAAGGATGTAGAAGGTTATAAACTACTGGAAAGTAGCTTAAAGCTCTGGATCACTCACCAAAAAAATAAAAATAAAAATAAAAATAAAAATATCACTGTTTATTGGGAGCTAAGCTTGTTACAACACTGAATTATCTATTACACATAAGAACAATTTTAAAATATCACAAGTGTCAGGGAACCTTCATTAACAGTCTTTTAAATGATGATTACTCAAATATCCTAAGCCATATGGCAGACCCTATAACAATAAGTTATAAATAGTTTGAATTTAATAACTTAAGCGTGATATGGTTAATATAATACAAACTGTGTGAATATCTTAACTAATCTCTTTCAGGTAAGGTAATAATTAAAAGGCTGAAATTTATAGTTTCAATTTCTGCTGAGAAGAATGATGTCAATATTCTGGCAACGGTGATGACATCCCATTATGGTGAATGCAGAACGTGATAAGGTACATATTACTTTGAGTTGCATTTGATTGAAAAAATAAGTTTAAGTAAAAGTATCCATATTCTGTGTGCAAATTATCAGTGGTGCAGGTTTATAATCAAAACTGAGTTTAACAAATGCTACCTGACTTCTGAGAAGATGAAAACACTTCCTAAAGGTGAACACACTAAGGTTACTAGTCGGTGATACCAGTTCTCTTCTCTTATTATGTGTGATGAACTTCATGAAGCATTAGTTCCCGAGGTATGTCCGTTTCTGGACCATACAGCTTACATGCTCTTCTTTCAAAGGCAGTGACCATCTGCTTTACAACTTCATCCAAAAACAATGTGGCAAGCTGAGAGTGCAGAAGTGAGCGAAATTCAAAAGAAATCGAGAAATCCTGGGTACAAGTTCTTGGGTAGCCAGGAAGACCTGGGCTAAAACGCCAAATAGTCTCCAAATGTTTGAAAAGTCTTCCATCAGTACAGGATGCCTGGACCAAATGTGGTTTTACCAAGGTTACTACTGATGTATCGCTCCAACACAGGTGGAAATCCAACTTCTAATCGTGTTTTGCAATATCCAGATCTCTTTGATATTATGTCTGATTTTTTACACCAAGGAACAAAATGCTTGTAATCCTCCACTCCTGATACTACATCATACATTTCCTGCATTGAATATCCTAAAATTCTTCTCTCTGAATATTCTTTCCTTTTGTTTATTAATGC
Source organism: Cephalopachus bancanus (assembly GCA_027257055.1). NCBI lineage: Eukaryota > Metazoa > Chordata > Mammalia > Primates > Tarsiidae > Cephalopachus > Cephalopachus bancanus. The sequence goes on from JAPVLO010000241.1 coordinate 345,960, forward strand.
TGCAGCGATTTTGAAGAAAGTTCTTGCATATATCACCTTTGGCAAAAGTGTGGTATGTAGTGGAAGAGTTCGGCTCATCAGTATACTACAGGAAGCTAAATATCTGACGTTCTGCGCAGGCCCCTGTGCCGGGGCCGACTTCGGACGGCATCCCGAGACCAGCCTTGCCAAGGCTCTCTGACCAGTCCGAGCGGCCATGATCGTTTCACCGAAACCGGTAGCCACTTTTTCTTTTTAAATGTGCATTTACTTGTTATATATTTGCCCTACTAAGATAGGAGACTCAGTAGGCTGTGAGGAAATTCAGCAAGTCTTGAAACAAGAGATATTTGGTTCAAGAGCAGAATGTGCAAAGGCAGGGGGAATGAATTCAAGCCTCATCTCTCTGGGATGTGCATGCTGGAGGGCCCACACCTGAGATGACATTATTTCCAGTCTGAAATCACGTGTGTGTGTGTGTGTGTGTGTGTGTGTGTGTGTGTGTGTGTGTGTGTGTGTGTGAGATGACATTATTTCCAGTCTGGAATCACGTGTGTGTGTGTGTGTGTGTGTGTGTGTGTGTGTGTGTGTGTGTGTGTGTGTGTGTGTGTGTTATCCGAACTTGAGTCTGTTTGGTTTCTAACCGGGCAACATAATTTCAGAACAGAAAGTCTCATGTTCTCTCAGAAGAGCAAAACATTGGAAAAATGAAGGGAAGAAAAAAAATATTGGAACTGAAATGAGTAAGATTTTCTGGTTAACATTTATGATCTTTTAAGGATTTTTATTGTTTCCTCTAGAGTTGGAAGGGTTAAGATGAACAAGTACAGTTTTCTCATCAGCTAGCAAGAGCATCTCTATTTTTGCCTTTGGAGTTTGACTTAATAGTGGTGTATTCAGGGGTCATTTTCATTAAATTTAAAAAATAAATTAAATATAACATAATTATATATGTAAGTTTGAGACTAAATAGACCAAGAACAAATAGAATATTATGATAATTGACATGCTAATATTAAACATTTTTTAGAAGTATAGATGAAATTAGATAACAAAAAACCATAAATTTGGCAGCACTAATGAAACATGTGAAAGAACTTTTCTCTTTTTACACTACGAGAAGTTTTTTTTGAGGACCAGATTGAGTCAAAAGAGCAAAAAAAAAATTCTCTGTTGACTTGCTCATCTTTAGAAGGTGTATTTATTTTTCATTTTTCTGTAGGAAATACAGTACAATAAAAAAAATGCAAACTACAAATTGTCTGTTAGTGCAAAGCTTAAGTACTCCCAAGAGCAACACATTAATTTATTGGAGAAGAGGAAAGTTATTAAAAACCTCCAAGGCTCCATGAATAGCTCATTTACCTACTTTACTTAAATGCTAGCCTAGAATTAGTTCTTGACTAGAGAGCTGCTTATTTTGCAATTAACAAAGAAGTGGAATTTCTCTGTTAATTTTGCTTGTATATTCAAAAATTAACTCCATGTCACTAGACTGCTTAAATGTGGTGCATTTTTCCCCCAAGGACATGAGTGACAAGGAGTTAAGGGCTCCAGAAGCTTTACGATAATGGATGTGTACCCTCTTGGGAAAACCCTGTCTGCACTACAGTATAGACATGATTCCATGATAATTAGGTTCAAGAGACAACTCTCCAGGGGATGAGCCACATGCAGGTAATAACAGCTCCCGTTTACTGAGTGATTTCTGCACTTGGCATTATGCTATATGCTTTACATATGGTAGTAATATTGCATTAATTCTCACCATAACTCTGTAAGTTAGATATTATTGTCGCTATTTTACATCAGACTACTGAGGCTCAGACAGGTAAATTAGGTGGTTCAAAGGAACTCAATAATGTTGGAGCTAGGATTCAACATTGATTCTATATTCTGTGCTTTTTTTAATGGTGAAAAAATTTATGTTTAAAAATGATAAAACTGATACAATAAACATTCATATAATCACAAACTAACTTAAGAGATACAGGCATTACAATATAACCTAAATTCTCTGTGTTCTTGTCGCCTACCCAGTCACATAGTCTCTTTCCCCACCAGAAATATCCACTCTCTGAATTTTGTGATTATTTTTTATTTAAATAAATTAGTTTATTTATTTAAATAATAAATACAAAATGAATTAATGCATACCAATCCATTCCTAAACAATATATAATATTGCTTTAAATTATATATTTAAAAATATATAAACTACACATTTATATAGATATTGTATATATCTTTCTGGAAATTGCTCCATTGGTTTTGTAAGATTTATTCATGCTGATAGAACAGTTCCTTTTTTCTCTTTTCAGCATATTGTAATCCATTGTAAGAATATGGCATAAATTATTTATCCATTCTTTACTTGGTAGATGTTTTTGTTGACTCCATTTCTTGGATGCTGTTGGGAGCTACTTTTTCTTTGTACATATCTTTTAAAGTTTTCTAAGAGTGGAATGACCAATGGTAAGTGTTGTGCATCTTCAAATTGAGGAGAAAATCCAAATCCATTTCCCTAGCACTTTTATTGATGTACATTTATCCCAGCATTGTTCCTATTGTTCTCTAATGTTCCCCAGTGTTGTCAAACTTCTTTTATAATTTACTTTTGTAAACCTTACTGTGTGAAGTGTTCCTCTGTGTGGTTTTTTTTTTTTTTTTGAGTTGGAGTCTCACTCCGTCACCCAGACTGGAGTGCAGTGGCCGCTCCCGGCCACAACCTCGACCTGCTGGGCTCCGCAATCCTTCCGCCTCAGCCTTCCGAGTAGCCGGAATTACAGGCACGCGCTACCACGCCCGGCTAATTTTTTGATTTATTGTAGAGATAATGTCTCGCCAAGTTGCCCGGGTGGGTCTCGAACCCTCAGGCTCAGGCCATCCACTCACCTTGGTCTCCCAAAGCGCGGGATTACAGGCTGAGCCACCGAACCCGGCTTTTGTGTGGTTTTTATTCATATTTTCTTGTCATTGGTTGAGCATCTTTTTAAACTTATGGACCATTTCCTTTCTTCTGTGAATTGCCTGCTGATTTGTCTATTTTCCTGTTGAGAGATCATTTTAAGTTATTTGTCTTTTTGTAATTGATTTATGGAAGCTCCTTAACTATCCTGGATACTAATTATTTACCTTTATATGTATTCAAAATATGTTCTTCAAGACTGTGCCTTATTTCTTAAATTTGTTTGGTTTCTTGGGATGAACATACATTTTAATATTTAAATACAACCAAATTGATCATTTTCTCTATGGGTTATAATTTTTGTGTTTGCTACGGAATTTGTTCTCTACTTTAGGATCATAAGAACTTCTTTTTTGCACTTTTTAAGATGGAAATGAAGTAGAAACTTTTGCTTTTCACATCTAGTTTTTTTAACACTTTTGAAATTTATCTTTGTACAGAACCAGTTGTACTGGCACTATTTACTATTTATTAACTACTTCATCTTTCCTCCACTGATTTGCGGTGCCAGAGCAAATACACACACACACACACGCACACACACACACACACACACACACACACACGCTCACCCCCCCAATATACATGCATAAATATGTTTCTGAATTTTTCCTTATATTCTGTTTGTTTATTGATTATTCAGCTTCCATGACTTCTTTATCTTAATTGTTCTAGTTTTATAATAAACTGAAAGGGGTAATCTTGTAACATTTTGTTCTTCAGAAATATCATGACTGTTGATCTTGATTCTTATATGAATATTTTAAAATCAACTTGTAGAATTTCAAAAAATCCCATTTGGAATTTTGAATTATAATTATAGACTAATTTTGAGAAAAATGTTATTTAAATATATTGCATATTCATATCTATGAACATGATATATCACTTATTTATGTATTATTTAGTAAATTATTTTATTAAAGCTATATATTTATTTCTTAAGATATGGTACATTTTTTAGTTTTTTTGTTTTTGTTTTTAGACAGGATCTCACCGTGTGTCACCCAGGCTGGAGTACAGTGGCACAATCATAGCTCACTGAAACCTGTAACTTCTGAGCTCAAATAGTCCTCCTGCCTCAGCCTCCCCAGTAGCTAGGACTACAGATGTGCAACAAGATGGCTAGCTAATTAAAAAAAAAAATTTAGTAGAAAGGGCGTCTTCCTATGTTGCCAAAGCTAATCTCAAACTCCTGGCCTCAGTGATCCTTTCACCTTGACCTCCCAAAGTACTGGAATTAGAGATATGAAGCATCAGCCATAGATTTATTTTTACATTTCCTATATTTTTAGATTGCATTAATATTGCATTTATTTAAATTATAGATAGCTGAAGGCAGCTTAACAACATTGGATATTCTAACCAATGAACATTGTATATTTCTCTATTTAGATTGATTAGAAAGGCAGTTTAGTTCTGGTATAGGGATAAAATTGATTTCTACATATTGATTTTTAAAATTAAATTTATTTAGGTATTCTTTACATATGAATAAAACATTTGTAAAATAAATTTATAAAATAAACATTTATAAAATTAACACTTGCATGGAGATCTTTGTGTGAACCTAAGCTTTCAAATCAGTTGGGTAAATACATTAGAGTTGGATTGTATAATAAGACCATTATTAGCTTTGTAATTAATAGCACAAATTTCTGACTAAGCACTGTTTTTACTGCATTCAACAAGTTCTAATAAATTTTATTTTTATTTAGTCTAAAATGCTTTTAAATTTCCCTTGAGACTTCTTTATTACCACATGTTATTTAAAAGTATGTTGTTTAATCTGCAAATATGTGTATGTTTCCCACTTTCTGTTATTAAGTCCTAGTTTAATTTCACTGTAATCTGAAAATATATTTTGTATGACTTTTCTTTTTTTAATTTTGTTCTGTTATATGGTCGAGAAGGAGGTCTGTCTTAGAAATATTTAATGTGAACTTGAAAGGAAGTATATTGTTCTTCTTGGATGGAATATTCTATGAATGACAGCTAGATTAAATTGTTTGGTTGTGTTGTTCAGGTCTTCTATATCCTTACTGATATTTTGATTGCTTGAATTGTCAATACTGACAGAGGAGTGTTGAAGTCTCCAACTATGCAAGTGAATTTGTCTATTTCTCTCTTGAGTTTCACCAGTTTTCGCCTAATGTATTTTGTTGCTGTCTTGTTAGGTGCATACATGTTTAAGATTCTTAAGTTTTCTTGGAGAATTGACTGCTTCATCATTATGTAGTATTCCTCTTTACCTAAAATAATCTTTTCTAGCATAAAGTTGACTTTAAATTAATATAGTTACTCCAGCACTCGACTTTTTTTGGTTACTATTAACATGGTATATCTTTCTCCATCTTTTAATTTTAATCATTTTGAGTTATATTTGTTTCTTGTAGACAAATATATATGTATTTTTTTAAAGAAAAATCCACTGACATTCTATGTCTTTTAGACTATTTACATTCAAAGTGTTTACTGTCATAGTTAAATTTATATCAACCATGTTTGTAACTATTTTTTATTCATTACAACCATTATTTTAAAAATTTTCACATTCTCTTTTTTATTAAGCATTTGTATGATTTTATTTGATCTCCTTATAAAATATTGATTATATTTCTTTAAAAAATTGAATGCTTGCCCTAAAGTTTACACTATACACTGTAGCTAATCTAGGTCCATCTTCAAATAACATTTTCAAATGGACCACCTTATGTATAGTGCAGCTATCTTATAACTAAACCATCTCAATTCCTCCTTGCTACCTCTCATATTATTGCCTTCTTTCATTTCACTTATCTATATGCTCATAAAGGTCCGATATGTTGTCGCTGTTATTACTTTAAAATTTTTTATTGCCGGGCTCAGTGGCTCAGCCTGTAATCCCGCGCCTTTGGGAGGCTGAGGTGAGTGGATTGCCTGAGCCAGTGGGTTCGAGACCCGCCTGGGCAGCGAGACCTCATCTCTCCAATATATCAAAAAATCAGCCGGGCATGATAGCGCGCGCCTGTAGTTCCAGCTACTCGGAAGGCTGAGGTGGAAGGATCGCCGGAGCCCAGCAGGTCGAGGCTGTGGTGGCCGGGCGGCCACCGCACTCCAGTCTGGGCGACAGAGTGAGACTCCAACTAAAAAAAAAAAAAAAAAAAAAATTTATTGCAGTCTTATGAAAAACAGTATTACTGTTATTACTTAACAAGCGTTAATCATTTAGATTAATTTAAAATACAAAAATTAAAAGATTTGATCTTATTTTTATTTATTTTTCTTCTTTCTTTATGTAGATTAAAATTTGTGACCTGTATCATTTTTTCTCCTTAAAAAGTTTCTTTTAGCATTTCTTTCAGGGAAGATTTAATGCAATTAATTCTCTTGGTTTTTGTTTGTCTGAGAAAGTATATTTTTCTGCACATTTGAAAGACAATTTTGAGATTTAGGATATCTTGAAATAATTTTTAGATATGACTCTAGGTTTAGGTTTTATCTCTTTCAGCCTTTAAAAATTTACTCCACTGTCTCCTTGCTTGCATGGTTTCTGGCAAAAAGGCTGCTATAAATCTTACCCACATTTTCTATAGATTAGTTGAGCTTTTTCACCCATTCTGCAATCCCTCTGGCTTCTTTTAAGATTTTCTCTTATTTTCTGAAATTTGAATATAATATGACTAGGTATAATATTTTTGGTATTTATCCTGTTCAGTGATCTCAGAGCTTCTCAGATCTGTAGTTTTTGTGTCTGTGATTAACTTTGGAAAGTTCTCAGTCACTATCACTTCAGATATTTCTTTGGCCCCTTTAGCTCTTTTTTTCTTTCAATTACATTACAAGTTTTGATATTATCCTGCAGACATTGCTTTTTTAAAATCAAATTTTACTTCTGTTAGTGTGTATTTTTGAATAGATCTTTGTTTTGAAAACATTTTAAATGTATTTTATGTTTTGCAGTGATTATCCATAATAAAATCTTTGGGAGTCTAATTCTGTTATTTTTGTATTGATTTAGGAGGCCGAGGTGAGTGGGTTGCCTGAGCCCTCGGGTTTGAGATCCGCCTAGGCAAGTTGGCGAGACCTCATCTCTACAATAAAATCAAAAAATCAGCCGGGCGTGGTAGCGCATGCCCGTAGTTCTGGCTACTCGGAAGGCTGAGGCGGAAGGATCGCCGGAGCCCAGCAGGTCGAGACCGTGGTGGCCGGGAGTGGCGGCTGCACTCCAATCTGGGCAACAGAGTGAGACTCCAACTAAAAAAAAAAATAATAATAATAAAATTTTCTTTTTATAGTACTTAATGTATTGCTTATGCATTTTATAGATATTAAATATAATATATTAAATCTATTAACATTTTAATATTTGATATATATTTATTATATAATACAGTATACAGGATTTTAAAATTATTTTCCAAAATACTTATTTTTTATTTGTTAAAGATTAATTTTATTAACTCTGTTTTACAAATGGTTGAACTGGAGATGTGAGCATTTGCTTTTTTCCAGTTAGAAGAATTTCTTTTTCAAATTCGATTTAATATTTTTTGATCCTCTCACCATATTGATGACAGAAATATTGAAAGGTAAAGAGTACTTTGGGCCAAAATTTGTACAGTTGAAAGTACTTGTTTGATATGAATATGATTCAAAATACACCATGATTAGTTTGTAGATAATACTTGATTACTGACTGTTTTGAATTTTTTTTTAAGAGAAAGGGTCTTGGTCTGTTATCCAGGCTGGAGTGTAGTGGCATGATCATCGCTCACTCCTGGATTCAAAGGATCTTCCCACCTCAGTATCCCAAATAGTTGGTACTATGGGGGCTACCACACCTGGCTAATTTTTTACTCTTTTGTAGAGATGGGGGTCTTGCTATGTTGCCCAGGCTGGTCTTGTACTACTGGCCTCAAGTGATCCACCCCAGCTAGGATTCAGCTAGAATCAAGTGACCCTCCCACCTACCAAAAGGCTAGGATTACAAGTGTGAGCCACTGTACCCAGCCTTGTGTTTTGAACTTTAAGTATTGGAGAGAGAACAGCATCAAAGTACCAAGCTAGATTAATTGAAATCCTGATAGTTACACATGTAGGGAACACGCACACACACACACACACACACCATTTACAGCATGATATATACATATCTCAAATACATATATCTCTATCCATATCACATGTAATTGAACAATTACAGGAGAATCATGTGATTTCAATTTTTAAATTTAAAATTTACAATTTATAGCCTGTTATTCCAGGAAAGTAATCTGTACACCAAAACCACTTCATTCCTTCTATCTCCCTTTCCTCAGCCAAACTATATTATGGACTTTTGTTCCAGATAAAGTTACTATAACAACATTTGGAATTCATAGTACTTCATTAATGATAAGCTCTACAGATGTGAAATATCTCATACATGGAATTGCTAACAAGACATACCATGAAGGAGTTAATTCTGCTGAATGATTTCAACCAGGAAACGCATGGTTTACATTTTGAGGTAAGTGTGTAATGAGAGACAAGCTCTGGAATTGAGGAATGAGACGTATTAAAGGGATCATTCCCCTCTAAAGAAATGATGGGCAAGGAAGATACAAAGGAATATAACAAATCATGTGCTTTTTGTGAAGATCAATATTTTCAGTATGTGATAAACATTCTTCACAGTTTTCTTTAGTCTATTGCTAAGGCTACACTATATTTAGATTGTTTGTCTAGAACAGATTTTCAGGAAAATTGATGTTGATTACTGGATTTCTTCTTCTTTGCTACACAAACAATAATAAATCAGGAATAATGGAATTCTAAAAATAGAAAGTAAACACACACATTTTTTCCTCATTCTTGTTCACATGCATGTACAATTTTGCATAATTGTAATTATAGTGCTTTCTGATTTTTCTCTCTGCATTTCAGTATCTCTGCATTTTTCTTGTTGTTCCATGTTGTCATCATTTTCAGTGGCTTCATGCTGTTTTATCTTTATGGTATGGAATCATTTACTTAACTTCCCCTCTGCTAGTGTGGACATTTATACTGTTAACAAGTTTTCAATTTGTAAGAAACACTGCTGTTTGCCTACATACCATCCATTTCCCTCATTTTCCGTTATAACAGAAGTCTCGTTTCTGTAAATATATCCATCCAACTTCTGTGTGGTTCGGGGAAGATATGTCCATCCCAAGTCTCAGGGTGAAGACTGGATATATAAAGCTGATCAGCACCTGGCATTCCTCTGGTCGCTGTCACTGGCCTGGGGTCGCTATCACTGGCCTGGGGTCGCTATCACTGGCTTAGGTTGATGCAACCAGACAGAAGCGGTGTGGATCTCAGTGTATCACTAGCTAAGTATGTGACTTTTGAGAATGATATTTAATGACTCTGTATCTCATTTTCCTCATCTATAAATTAAGAATGATAATAGCACCTACATCAAGGAATGTTTGATGAATGAGTGACTATATATCTTAAGTTCTAAATAAATTTATAAATGCTTAACACAGTGCTGCCACATTCCAAATGCTCAATAATGTCATCTATACTTGTCAGAGTTCTGGCACTTGTGTAGCATAATGGCATTTGTGTAGTGTAATATCAGAAAGGATGAGATAGGATTTCTTTTATGATAAGGACACAGTTGGTATGTGTGCGTGTCTGTTTGTGTATCTCTCTCTCTCTCTCTCTCTCTCTTGTGTGTGTGTCTAGGGATAAGAATTTGAAACCTTAGTCTATTAAAACTTTATTTCTAGAACCATTATTTAGTCCCTGTAATAAACAAGATCCAGAGAGGTAAAGTGAATCTACCTAAGCTGAATAGCTAGTCAGTAACCAGTTGTCACTGTTGTTCTGAGTTCAATACTTTTTCTTTTAAAGATTGCAAGATAATGCCTTAGTACATTCTTGTTTGTTTATTCATTTAAAAAAACTCATTATAAAAGCACCCAATAAGTGCCAGGCATTATTGTAGCTTCTGGGGAATTCAGGGAACAAAACAGACTGGGTTTTATTGTAAATATTGTGGGAAGCCATTGGCTAGCTTTAACAGAGGAAAGGCATGCTATGAGTGGTGTTTAAGAAGAATCACTCCCACTGCTCTATGAAAACTGCTCTCCAGGAAATCAAGAAGGAAGGAGAGCAGATGGAAGGCTGGCAAGAGGTGATGGCGGCCTGGAAAGAAATGATAGCAAGAGAGAGGTGAGAAGTGATGGGATTCAAAATACAATCTCTTTGTTAACACTTTAAACATTACACATGTGTATAGTAAGGAGTGTAAATGCCTGGCCTCCTGCCCCATACCCTTGCCTCTGATACCAATCTTCTTTTCAGAGGCAAGTACCGGTAACAGTTTCATGGGCAGGTATCACTGAGATTTTCCTATGCTCTTGCAAATGGTGCATGTCTGAAGTAAATAAATATACATTTTTGCAATTCATTCTCATTTTTTCCTCACTGTTTTAGGTTGCTACCTCTTTTACTGGAGCTGAAATAAGACAATGATTTGAGACTCCTCAGAAACAAGCCATCTAACAACTGATCTTTGATATGGTTTATTAAAACAACAAGCAAGCAAATAAATAACATCAGTGTAGCTAAGTCTTTGAAAAAATTTTTTTATTTAGGCATAACAGTACAATTTTTCAGGATTTGAATGACTGATAACTCTTTTCTTTCTTCTTTTTAAAAAAAATTCAGGCAGAATACCAGTAGAGGGCGCTAATAACCCTGTACATGCAAGAAGTCTAATGAAAGGATAAGTGGAGTAGAAGTTTTAAGACAGGACTCACAGCACTGCATCTACAGAGATGTAGATCTTCTTCTTCTTTAAAAAAACAAAACAAAACAAAAAACTATGTATGCTACTATTGTGTGGAGCCTTCCCTATATCCCTTTAGCAGCTTTGAATGTGAGCTTCCAAGAAATATTCTGACATGAGCAAGTAGAGTGAAAATAGTTATTTAATAATATTTTCTTACCAAATTATGAATTAGTTGATTTTATTAAAAATGTTTCTCACTGAAATCCTTTGGGTAGGTGGAAGATGGCTAGAAAATTGAAGTGGTCAACAGATTGATAGTATTTTCATGATTTATCATTCAAATTGTATGTGCGTGTTTGCGTATGTATGTGTGTGTGTCTGTGTTTGTGTATTCAAAGTTTTTTAAAGTATCCAAGACAGTTATATTATATCTGCTGTGGGTATGCAAAATGTCTGTAAGTAACAAATGCAGTATGGAGTCATTATTTGTTCCTGTTGTTAACCCAAATTGATGCAGGTTTTGAATTTGGATTGCCACCAAAATATAAATAAGCAGAAAGACTCTAGAATTAATATATTTGTGTATTTGTTTATTGCTGGAGGAAATTTGACCTTTGGGACTGCCATAGGAACTAACTCTTAAACAGTCAACCTGCAGTGTCAAATGATAGAATCCTAAAAGAACAGTGCACCATTTTTTTGAAGTTTGAGCCTGTATAGTAAGGCACTTCCTTAGTATAAATCCCAGCACATTTTTCAGGTATGTAAACCTTTTCAGGATTTTACTTAATAGTTTACTACTAAAGTTTGTTACTGTGCATGTTTTTTGGAAGTCCACATTCAATTGCTGTCTTATATGATGAATAACCTTGTGTCCTAATAGACAACTCATGGCCAGGAAATATGATATTTTACTTATGCTGAAGGATAATGCGCTGTTTTCATCAGCCACTCGAAACATGAATTTCAGTGTCTCCATCAAGGTATTATATGGCTTCAAATCAAAGAAGAGCTCATTTTCAAGATGTTCTGCACATTTGCACTTGGAGGAGTCTGTGGAAATGGTTAGCCTTAGATCACAGAAAGCTTTCAAAACGACTAACTTTGAAGAACGCTAAGTATATTCCATCATTCATGACGACAGAAGGACCACAGGCCCAGTGACACTCGAATCTAGGTATTAGTTTTCCATTCTTTGATGATTTAATGATCCAAACTGCAACAACCTACACATTTTTCTTGGCTTACTTCCTATACAGTAAAACAGCAACAGGATATGGCAGTTCAGGGCTTTCTGCCTCTGGGTGGCAGTAACTCCTGCTTAAATGTTCATGACCCTTAACTGTAATATTCTAAAGTAAGGATTTCCCGTCCTTTGTCAGTTTTCCATCCAAAGAAAACACTATTTTTACTTAGTCTGAAACGTTTATATATTTAAATTTATATCTCTATATATCTATATATACATAGATTATATATACTTTTGAAAACTAAGTACAAGCTAGGAGTCTGTTTAATGTTAAAAGTTGATAGCATAAACCCCAGGCTAAAAGGAAAATGAGGGCGCAAACCTAAGGAAAAAAATTGGCATTTGGATATTTCCATATGTTTATATGTGATTCATTTTCCATCTTACATAAATTAACAAATGCTGCTGGGCCAACCATATTTCTTACCTCGAGACAACGAGGCATTGCAAAGGCTCTAGGACTATATCCAGGCTTTGGGAATAAGCATGTCTACCACTAAAATTATGTGCTCTGATTAATACAGTCCATCTGGATTTTCTGACTGTGACTTTTCATAGACACAAGAATTAAAGAGCTTCAACATTAAATAAAATGAAATGCACACATGTCAAATGGAGTTCCTTAACCTCTCTATGCAGTGGCTACTGCAGTTCTGTAAATTGACATCTGGATTGGGCTGTGGGCTGTAAATTATTGTTGCTAATATTTTTCTGGTCCTCCTTTCACTTGTCCTTTCAGACCTGCTATTCCTATCCTTTGAGTCTCTGGTCCCCTACCTCAGCCTCAGACAGCTTTGTGCTGTTCGCCCCCATAAAAGTGAGTGCACTTGAAAGCTCTCTCTAGACATCCTTTTCTAGACCTTGCCCTTGTGATGAGGCACTATGGCTAGACTTCCGAAGTGCTTCTGCTGCCTACTCAGCAACATAGGTGGTGTTGCCTCCTGGCAAACCTACACCACTTTCCTGTTGGAGAAGGAGGATGGATCGGTAAGTAAGAACATTGTTAGAAAAATGTTCTTCTCTGTTTCAGGCCTTCTTTCTCTTTTTAGCAAATGTCCCTTTGAGAATTTACGGTTTTTTGAAAGTGAGACACGAAGCCCCAAATCTGGGCATGTCAACTTTTGGTGTCTAATTGAAGTGACATCAATTTGTGATGGCTTCATAATAACTACCTTCAAACCATTGTTGATTTAGCAGATGTTACTAAGTACTCATGCATGTAATTCTTTATAACTCAGAAAAATGAACGTAATTCCCACGGCTTTTGGATGATAAAATTTTAAAGTTAACATTATGGCAATGATGACTTTTTCACCCTCGAATGAAATGGTCTCTATAATTATGAGGATGAAGTTTGGGTTTCCTTTGGGTAAGAGTAGAGAGTTTTCACTCAGAGTAAAGATGAACGCAGAGATGACTGGAACACAAAAAGTCCAAAATCATATAAGAATACATAATCTTGACAGAAAAGCCAAGAAGAGAAGTCCGAGTCACTAACTCCAATCTTGTTAGAAACGAGTATGAAATCTGGGCTATAAAGCTTAGCATCTGAGGTCAAGTTGACAGGAATGAATATAAGAGCCCATTGGAATGACGTATGAGATGAGGTCCTGAGGAGTGACTTCCCAGAAAAACTTCTTTTTACACCTGTCACAGGTGACAGGTGTAAATCTGTGCATTTGAATTAGTGCTATAACCTGCTTATACATAGAGTGGTTCTTATCACTAACTGAAATAAAGCTGTGACTCTAGGAAGTTGTTGTATCTGACATCATCTGGCTTGGGTTACCTCCAGTGTACAATGACAGTGTCACCCTCAACTCAGTAAGAACTGACCACATTGCCAAAGAAAAGAATGTCATGGCTAAACTCCAATGTTCTGATGATTGGTGTCTTAGCAGGCCAATACCCTTAATAACGCTCACTCTGCTTATTTCTGAAACTGCAGGATGCCTTTCAAATGTCTAAAGAGTGTTTTTTCAGTCAGTGGTATTCTTCTAAGTTTTACTTTTGTACTCTATCTCTGGGTTCTCTTTTGGTCGGTTTCCGTGGTCTTCATGCTCTTGCTTTGTGTCTAGTAATTCACTCCACAAATATTTATTGAGTCCTTAAAAAATACCAAACAGTGTAAGGCATTGTGATAGATAGATACTAGGTATGATAAAATAATACAGATCCTTCCATCATGACATTTATAGTTTGGGGAAGAGATACGGACAGACAAAAATAAATGACAAATCAGGGGAACAAGGGCTAGATGGGAGTATAAATAGTGCTGCAGAACCTCTGGCAGGAACATCCCACGTAGAGTTCAGGGTAGTAGAGAGTTTAGGGAAGGTTTATTGGAGGACGTGATGCCTAAACTGGTATCTGTTGTCTATGATCAAAGTGGTCAAAATTGAAGTCAGTCAAGTGAAGAAAAAATAGAAATTTGGGTAGATAAAAGAGCATATCCAAAGACCCAGAACTGAGAAATGAATAAAATTGACTATACTTGTTGAAGCAGATGCTGAGATAGAATCAGGTGTGTAAGGGATTTGCTGGGGGAGATGTTTGTGCAAGATAAAGGGAAAAGAAGCAGGAGAAGTGGGGAGAATCACAGGGCATCACAAAAGCCTCCTGAATGGAGAGAGGAAAGAAGGATGGATGGGATAGGAGGAGCCTCAAACTGTAGTACAGTTCCGGGGGTAATGACTTGGTCAGCTCTTGACCAGTGAATCCCACAAGAAAAACTTCTGATCAGAAGAGTCTCACTGAAGGGCAGAAGTGGTCAGGCTCCAGTACTACCTCCACCCCCTATTGTGCTCAGTCATTGGGAGCAGCTGAGGGAGCCCTGGAGCAGATTCTCCAGCAGCTGGCGTTTGGGTGCTAACTAGCTATTTTCACAGCAGATTCTCTGGAAGGGAGATATGAGTGGCATCCCCTATGACTGCTTCAATATACCCTTTCCACTATAGAGGACCACATCCTCATGTGTTCAGAAAGCAGCACCTCCTTGGTTTTTGTAGGCCACCCCTCCTGAGGAGAGACCTAGCAGAGGGAGGTGAGTATGAGAAAATACAGCCCCCATCACCGCAATTGGTCTCAGGGAAGAGATTGAAACTTATCATCGCCCTTGTCTACTGTCCATTCTAACTTCTCCCCAGCTTTAATCATTAGGCCAAGGTCTACAGGTCTTGGTGGCTTAGCTGAAGATATAATACAAGCTCTAATTCCTAAGTGGTTTGAACTCTAGATAATAACAACATTTCCCAGGCCAGGGCAGTTGCACTTTCACAGTTCTAACTGGGCAAGGGAGCAGATCATCCTAGGTGAATCCAAGTGGATAATCTGGGTTCCAGCTGTATTCTTCACTTTATCCATTGAGTGAAAGAAGCACTGTGTTCTGATGATGATCAAAATCAAATACCCTACCACAGTAGTAACTCCTCTTCTAGCCTGCTGGGCCCTGGGGGCGATGAGTCCAGAGTGCCCAGGGGGCAGTCAAGTTTTGTAGTTCAATGGGACCCATGGTATGTTCTCTCCTCTTCACGAAGTCCTTCACAGTCTGTTTCAGCTTCCATATGCCACAACCAGATCTTCCAGTTCTTCCTTCTGTGTTTCCTAGTAGACAATTGAACTATTGTTCATTTCCCAGAGTATGCAGACATATTGGCCGACTTTCCCTTCCACACAGCATGGATGACCAAATACACCACTTTCTGATCCACCTACTGGGAAAAATTTCTCTTTCCACTCTCCTTCAAGGTCACTTGTAAGTGTGACTGGGATGAAATAATACATTTTGGGTTTTGAGTCACATACCTGGCTAATTAACACTTCAGCAAAGCCTGGGTCTCTCCCCCTTTTTTTCAGCAGGTCTTACAGGACTCCCATATGGCCTTAGGTGTGAGCTGAGGGAGGGGTGCTGGTACACCTCTGGGATGTGACATGGGTGACTGAACTAACAGCTTGTGCAGTTTACTGGTGCCCTCTGGCTTTGTAATTGGGCTGGATTCCAGATGCAGCATTTCTATTTTACAGTGGACTGATGTTGTCTTCACTTAGTTTCATGACTTGGATTCTAACAGAATCCACCCCCCAATAAGTTCCACATGCGTGGTTATTTTTTGCCCCATGGTCAAGAGTTATGCTTCAACCAGTGGCTAGAAATATGGAGAAGCTGTTTCTAAAAAGGCATTTGAATCTCCACTACAGATGGTTTTACCTTGCTCCAGAAGCATGTTGTATTTCTTCCACTGGTACTTGCCATAATCCTCACATTGCATCTTTTCCACTATCGATATCTTCAGCATCATTATATTTGCTAGATTGTATATCCCAGTGGCAGAGCTTCTTCCACCGAAAACTATCAACCTTCCATGTTCATTGGTATAAGGACTGGAATGATATTATACTTCTATAGTGAAGTGTGTTAGCCCCAAAGTCTGAAAAGATCCGTGAGCTGTGGGGCTTACCTCTGTATAGGAAATGTAAGATGTAACCATTATCGTGTCACTTTGGAGGTAAGGTTCTGGCATACCTCTGGCTATTGGATCCCTAAAAACTTTACTGAAGTGAGAATTTCCTGAATCATCATAGGATTTCTCTCCCACCTCTGGGTCACACATACTTTATTAAGGCCTATACCCTCTTGCTCATCCTGTTCAGTTAACCAGATGTCATTGGTATGAGGGATAAAGATGATGTTCTGCAGGATGTCCAGATGGTCTAAATTTATTAAGACAGAATTTATAAAGAAAGAAGGCAATAGATTTAACATAGCTATGGAGCAAAACTGTAAGTAAATATAATTGTCTGTTTCATGTGAATACTTGCTGTCTTGGATTCTCTTTTCTGTTTGGAATAGAAAAGAATACATTTACCAAGTTAATGAGCTTATATCATATACCTGGAACTTTATAAATCTCTTCTAAAAATAATAACTGTCTTTGGCATACAGCTATGACTGGAGCTATTACTACTTGATTGAGCCGGAAATAGTCCAGAGTCATTCTCCAAAGTCCATCTAATTTCTGGAGAAAACAGACAGGTGAAAAAAGTAAAGATAGGATGAAGACTGCTATCCTTACGTATTGTGTATCTTTAACGTTGACTCTAATCTCTACCATTTCACCTGAGATAAAATATATTTGCTTTCTTGGCTGGGTTGGGCAGAGTGTGAGAGTTTTTCTTAGTCTTTCCCAGAACAATAGTTTTTAAATCTTTTGGGTTGATGACTAAGGCTTGGTTTAATTTTATTGACCCTTGGATTTTTTTTTTCTCATCCTCACATGTTTCAGACATCAGGGAAAAATGTTTTGCCAGGTACCTTACTCCGATTCCTACAGAGCCACATCAAAACTTGCTCTAGTACATCAGGTTCAACTGTCTTGGAATATGCATAATTCCTGAATTGGGTTCTCAGGCTTTTTTTCTTAGTCCTGTCCTTAAGGTCACAACTGGAACAATATTCTATGCCTGCTGCAAAAATCAGAGGTTAATCTCTAATGATGCTTCATACTCCTGATGATTCTAACTTTCTGAGCCAGACTTGAAGATGTGTGTGTGTGTGTATGTAATTAAATCATTAGCTTGTGTGTGTCCAGGAGAGTGAAGATGTTTCACTTATGTCTAGGCCAGTTCATGTATAGTATAGGGAAATAGTACCTGGTATATGCAATGTCCTATCACTTTTCTAATTTTAAATGGACAGTATCTGCTATACTAATTTGCTGGAATCTACGGTATATTCTATTTGTGTGGTGTTTTCTGAATGGTATGCAAATACACTACATTTCCCTGACATCCCATGAGTCTCTGATCTGAATAATCCTTGAATATGTGCTACTATATATTTTTTAAAAATCATGTTGAGAAAGTTTACTTTCATTCTTACTTTAATGAGTATTTTTTAACGTTGACAACAAAGTTTGGATTTTGCCAAATGTTTCTCTGTGTTGGAATGATCGTATGTTTATATATATGTATTAATATATTTGTATATATATGATCATATATTTGTATGATCATATATTTATATGTATTCTAGTTTGTTTATATGGTGCATTATATTGGTTGAATTTTATAAATTAAGTTAACATTGAATTCCTGGGCTCAATCTCAGTCATGATTTATTATTCTTTTTACATAATATTGAATTAAATTTTTAAAAATTTTGTGAAGAGTTTTTATATTCTAAATTAATTAGAAATATTGATCTGTACTTTTAATTTTTTATAATCTCTTTGCTGGTTTTGGTCATAGGATAATGCTGTGTCCTTAGAATAAGTTGAAAAGTACTTTTATTCTTCAATTTTCTGGAAGAGTTTATGTAGCATTGGTATTGTTTTGTCCTTAAATATTTTATAGATTTTATCAATGGAGCCATTTAGGCCTGGATTTTTCCTTGTGAAGAAGTTTGTTAGCTATAATTCAATTGCTTTAATAGATATGAGGATTTTCGGATGATCTATTTCTCCTGAGTGAACTTCGATGGTTTGTGTCTTTCAATATATTTGCCCATTTTATGTATGTTGCCAAATTTATTGGCATAAAACCGTTTATAGTATTCTCTTATCAATTTCAATAGCTGCACAATCTGTATGTCTCTTTTCACTCTGATATCAAAAACTTATATCTTCTCTTTTCTCCCCCTATCATTCAGCTAGGGGGGTTATCAATATTATTGATCTCCTGAAAAGGCAGCTTTTACTTCATTGATTTTCTCTCTTCTTTTTAAAAAATTTCATTGATTTCCATTTTGATCTTTATCATTTCCATCTTTCCTTCTACTTACTTTTCGTTTAATTTGCTCTTCTTTTTTTAATTTTTAAAGATAAAACTTGAGATTATTGAGATGTTTTTTTCTTTTCTTTTCTTTTTTTTGAGTTGGAGTCTCACTGTCGCCCAGACTGGAGCCTCGACCTGCTGGGCTCTGGCGATCCTTCCACCTCAGCCTTCCGAGTAGCTGGAACTACAGGTGCGCGCTACCACGCCCGGCTAGTTTTTGATTTATTGTAGAGATGAGGTCTCGCCAAGTTGCCCAGGCAGGTCTGGAACCCGCAGGCTCTGCAATCCACTCACCTCAGCTTCCCAAGGCGCGGGGTTACAGGCTGAGCCCCCGAGCTCGGAGGGGAGATTCTTTCAATGCATTTCCCCATTTCATGATGGGTGATTTATGAGCACACCTGTCCACACTTCATTGAATGTTCAGCAGTTTTTGACTCAAGATCATAGGACCCCCATGCCCTAGTCACCTTATCTTGTACTGAGCTACTTTTTTTGTTTCCTTGGATGGAAAAAGTCCTCCAAGGGAATTGTTTTACCAATGTGGAAGAGGTGAAACAAAAAATGGCAGAAGCACTAAAAGTCATCAAAACTGATGAATTCAAAATCTGTTTTGAGCAGAGAAAGCATCTTGATAGGTGTATTTCATCAGAGAGTACTTTGAAAGTGACTGAAGTTTAAGCAGGTAATACAATTTTTTATAAATAAATTCTGTTTTTTGGGGGTCCCTCCTCATATGTGTGTATGTGTTATACATAACGCTCCCTATGGAGATACGAATAAACAGATACACAGACACATATATGTAATTTATATGTATATGTAATGTATATACAAATTCATATATATAAATATGTATATGTAAATGTATGTGTGCATGTTTATATATATCTATATACATATATATATATCTTTGGAATGGAATAAAAAGTTCAGAAATAAACCTACACAAATATGGTCAATTACTTTTTAAAGTAACGTAAAGACAAAACAAGAAAAAAAGAGATAATCTCTTCAACAAATGGTACTGAAACAATTAGCCATTCATATACAACAACAAAAAATATGATTCTTAAGCTTTATGCAAAAACTAACTCAAAATGCATCACAGACTTAAATGTAGAATTGAAAATGTATTAAAAGTTAATAAGAAAGTATAGGGTACAATTTTGTTGTTCTTAGATCAGGCAAAAAGTTCTTAGATACATCACTAAAATCACAATTCATAAACAAATTGGTAAATTGAAATTTACCAAAACTAAAAGTGACTACTTTTTGAAAAACACTGAAAAGAGAATGAAAAAATAAGCTACTCACTAACATATTCATAAATAACACATTTGACAAATAAATTTTATTTAGAATATTAATTTAATTAATTAATATTAAAATTTTATTTTATTTAGAAAGAACTGAAAACCCAGTTTTTTTTTAAAGGGTAAATGTTTTGATGTAGACTCTTCACTGCAGAAGATACAGAAATGACAAATAAGCATATGAAAATATGCTCAGCATCATTAGGGAAATGCCAATTAAAACATCAATGCAACAATGCTAAGCACCCATTTGTATATCTATAAAAAAGGGATGGAAATGAAACTGAGAAACTGGACATTTCATATCTTGCTGGTGGGAATGCAGAATGGTACAGGCACTCTGAAAAGCTGGCATTTTTAAAAAAGTTAAATATATACACTTACTGTATGATTTAGCAATCTCACTTCTAGGTATTTCTCTAGAAATAGTAAAATTTATGTTCATACAAAATCCTGAATGTTTATGGCAGCATTATTTATAATTTTCCCAAACTGAAAATAACTCTAATGTCCTTTGACTGATGAATGGTTAACAGAACTCTTGTACAAATATAAGTCTACAAATAACCATTGATACATTGAACCATATGAATGAGTCTCAAATGTGCTATGCTAACTAAAAAAATCAGTAAAAGGTTATATACCATAGGATTCCATTTTTCTGACGTACCACAAAAGGAAACCTATAGGGACAGAAAATAAATCAGGGACTGCTAAAAACTAGAAATCTAGGTGGCTTTAAATTTTTAAAAAATATTTACTTATTTATTTTGCAAATAGCACAAGGGAGTTTTGGGGTGAAAAAACTGTTCTGTATCCAAATTGTGGTAGTGGTTGCATACTCTGTGCATTTCAAAAAACTCACAAAACAGCATATCAAAGAAAAGTTCAAAGTGAATTTTATTGTATGTAAATTGAAAGAAGGACTCTTAGTGAAGGCTGATATACAGCCATATTGGCTAGGTAATGAGTCATTGTTTTTATACTATGGAAATACTATATATATTTTTGTGCCTGTGGATTATAGATTTAAGATGTAAACTGCCAACCAAAATGTAACATGATGCTGGTTCTAATTATGTCATATGGATTGTTAATAATTAAAAATCTCAGCCGGGCTCGGTGGCTCAGCCTGTAATCCCGTGCCTTTGGGAGGCCAAGGTGAGTGAATTGCCAGAGCCACGGGTTCGAGACCCACCTGGGCAGCGAGACCTCATCTCTACAATAAATCAAAAAATCAGTCGGGCGTGGTAACACATGCCTGTAATTCCGGCTACTCGGAAGGCTGAGGCGGAAGGATCGCTGGAGCCCAGCAGGCGAGGCTGTGGTGGCCGGGAGCGGCCACTGCACTCCAGTCTGGGTGACAGAGTGAGACTCCAACTCAAAAAAAAAAAGAAAAAAAAATTAAAAATCTCATTATAATAATCAATTTCAAGTTATATCATTTATTAATATTTAGATTTAACATAATATTCACCAAATTATTTCTAAAGAGATTTCTGCATAAATTTCTTATATTCTTCATTTTTTGAGCATTTTTAGTGCTATGATCCGCATCTCAGTTGGTTCCCAGTCATTCCATCCTCTTGGTGTCCACATCCTTACGTGGCCCTTCACTTTTACTTGGTTCTACTTTATGCAGTTTATAACAGGGGTTGGCAAACTCTGGCCCACAGGCCAAATATAGTCACCTGGTTTTTTATGGCCTGCATTTTAAAGGATGGCTTTACATTTTTAAATGGTTACATTTTAAACATTTACATAAGTACCTTCAAATCTTCAACATTGCCTCTTGGCCCACAAAGTCAAAAATATTTACAATTAGCCCTATAATCAAAAGTTTGCTGAGCCCTGGTCTACAGTAATTGGTTTTTAGAGATATGCTGGGGGCCATCTCACTCTTTTCCACTAATACACCAGCCCAATTTACCTTGGGTTTTAACAGTTGAACCCTCATCTTGTGGTAGGGGTTGCTTTTTCTCCACCTACCACCAGAGATGGGGAATTCCGTGTTATCTAGGTAGTGATGGATTCAGACCCAAAGTTCCACTTCTAGTTCCAGCCATCCCAGGTTGTTTCTGGAAAAGATGCTGAGACAGTTTGACAGACAGTGGTTTATTAAGAGTCTGTACCTGGGAGAGTAAAGAGTAATAGTCCCGATTGAGCAGTGAAAAAGTTTGAACCATTATGTGAGCCCAACAAAGCTTCAACCACCTTGGTTTGGAACTCCGGAGTGTTACCCATTTGAGTTTATTCTGTGTTGGGTCAAAATGGCTGTTATACTTTTACATGGTCTAGGCACCAGGAAGATTGTATTGCAAATGAAATAGCTCTCTGCTGACAGTTCTATCAAGAAGAAGCAGCATTTGAAGCTGAGCCATCAGAATAGGAAAGGCCATAGTGGTGTGAAAACATGGCACTTTTATGTGACTACAAATGTTTTCATGTTGCTAAAGCATAATGCACAAGTCAGAGTTGTCAGGGATAAGACTTCAGAGTCAAGTGAAGGCTGGGCCGTGGAGGGCTTGTGTATGCAAAACTGAGTAGCTTGAAATGATGATTGTGACTTGTTTGTTTTGAATTATTGCTACATGCTTTGTGTCTTACTTATATTATTCTCATTTATCCCTGAGATTGCCAGGATATTATTATTAACAATTTATACTTCAGGAACTGGGCTCAAAGAATATAAGTAATGCCTAAATCACATATTTAACATGGGAAAAGTACAGAATTTGAACTTCTTTTCACCTTTAGATCCTGCTTTGTATCACAAAGACATTAATTAACTAGCTGGAAGCAGGAGGATCACATAGTTGGATTTTCATTTTAGAGAGATAATTTTTTTTTTTTTTTTGAGTTGGAGTCTCACTCTGTCACCCAGACTGGAGTGCAGTGGCCGCTCGCGGCCACCTCAGCCTCGACCTGCTGGCCTCCGGCGATCCTTCCACCTCAGCCTTCCAAGTAGCCGGAACTACAGGTGTGCACTGCCACGCCCGGCTGATTTTTTGATTTATTGTAGAGATGAGGTCTTGCTGCCCAGGCGGGTTTCGAACCCGTGGGCTCAGGCAATCCACTCACCTCGGCCTCCCAAAGGCGTGGGATTACAGGCTGAGCCACCGAGCCCGGTTAGAGAGATAATTTTATGGGGAAAAAATGTGGAAGTGGATTAATGTTAGAGATAGGAAGATTGGACAGGAGACTGTTAGAAAGGTCTAGGTGAAAGGTGATAAGAACCTGTCCAAAGGCAATGAGAGTGAGGATGGAGAGATGGGGTTAGAGGTGAAAAAAATGTAGGAAGTAAAATTATCAAGACATTGATAATGACTGAAGGTAGATGTTTCAGAGAGTGAGGAATCAAGAATGACCCCATATTTCTGTTTTTGGAGACTTTTTTTTTTTAGTTGGAGTCTCACTTTGTCACCCAGACTGGAGTGCAGACTCTAACTGCTGGGCTCCGGCGATCCTTCTGCCTTGGCCTTCTAAGTACCTGGAATTACAGGCGCGTGCTACCACACCCAGCTAAATTGTTTTTGATTTATTGTAGAGATGAGGTCTCACCAAGTTGCCCAGGTGGGTCTCGAACCCACAGGCTCAGGCAATCCACTCACCTTAGCCTCCCAAAGGCACGGAATTACAGGCTGAGCCACCGAGCTCGGCTGGAGACATTGTTAATGGTTGTGCTGTCAACAGCAGCCATCCTTTTGAATATGATTTTTTGTGTATATGCCTAATGATTGTATCTCCTCCATTAGTTTATGGTCAGGGACTATTAAATGATTTCTGTATTTCAGCACTTAACATAGTATACGACTCAGTTGGTATGTGGATCAGAATGGACTTTACTGATAATAATCTAATTGACACTCTCATGGCATAAAATTCTTTGTTGAGTCAATATTGTTAAAGGATAATGAACTCATCAAGGAACATAAAAAGCATTTACAACATGCCTTTATTATAATTTTAATTTTGTGGAACTATAATGTCTCTTTATTGAGGATTCTTATATTTATCATTTCATCTCAAGAATAACCCTTTTAAAATTAATTAAAAAAATTAATTTCTAGAAATTAATTTTTTTACAAAAGAAGAAGACATGAATTAAATTTTTCCAATAAGAATTTTAGTTTAGAACTCAACCAGGCAGTGGGTAAATGTAATGTGAGATCAAGAATATGACATTTTTGCATACTGAAGTCTTGATATGGTGGGCCATTCAGAATATTTTCCTGTCAGTTGCCTTCTAAATGAAATAACTTTTAACTAGTTTATTTTAAAATTTCAGTAACTAAACCCTCAAGCTCCATCTGTCATACAATAATTTCTGTCCTTTAGAAAGATGTTAGAATATTTTTATTAGTCAAGCATCTAAGTTTGTAAAGTGGCTTAACTAGTTGTCTTAGTCCATTTGTGTTGCTGTAAAAAGAATACCTGAGGTTCAGCAATTTATTTATTCAAAGTTTATTTGGCTCATGTTTCTCCAGGCTGTACAGGAAGCATGGCACCAGCATCTGCTTCTGGTGAGGGCCTCTGGCTGCTTCTACTCATTGCAGAAGGCGAAAGGGAGTCAGAGTGCTGAGCGATTATATGGAGAGAAAGAAAGTAAGAGACAGAGACAGGAGGTGCCAGGCTCTTTTAAACAACGAGCTCTCATGGAAACTCACAGAGCATAAGCACCACCACATCCCACAAAGGAATTAATCTGTTTATGTGGGATCCACTCCCATGACAGGAGCACCTCCAACTAGGCCTGACCTCCAACATTGGGGTTCAGATTTCAGCTTCAGATTTGAGAGGGTCACATATCCAAACTATAACACTAGTATATGCAGCTGACACTAGTAATTGTAACAGAATTTAAAAATGGTCAGTAAGCATTATCCACTCTTTTCATCCAAACAGTCCCATGAATGAGCCTAAACTTTTTGGTGTTACATCCAAAGGTTAAATCTAACCTCAGTGCCATGCTCTGAATGTTTGTGTCTTCTAAATCCATATGTTGAAATCTTAACCCTCAATGTGATGGTATTAGGAGGTGGGACTATTGTGAAGTGATTATATTATGAGGGGGGAACGTTCACGAATGGCATTAGAGCCCTTATCAAATAGGCCTGAGGGAGCTCATTACCCCCTTCCACCATGTGAGGATATGGTGAGAAGGCACTATCTATAAAACAGAAAATAATCCCTCACCAGACACCAAATTAGCCAGAACCTTGATCTTGGACTGCCCAGCCTCCAGAACTGTGGGAAATTCCCACTGTTTGTAAGCCACACAATCTATGGAATTTTGTTACAGCAGCCTGGATGTAATATTAGGTCATTTGCTTTTTGAGTAACACCAAGTCAGTCATATAACTTCTCTGAGTCTCAGTTTCTAGTTTATTAAATGATGATAATTATACCTTGCAGAATTGTTACCATGAGTACAGATACTAATGCAGGTAATATACCTGGCATGTTACGGGTACTCAATAATGGGAATTATTATTATTATTATTATTATTAATTACTGCTGTTAATCCAAGTTCGAGTTACAGACTTTCTGACCTAGTGACACCAACCCTCTGAGGTCCTTCCTCTCCCTTCATTTCTCATCTGGTGCCTGCTAAGGGATGTGAATTACATTTTGATTCTGGTGTAAGTACAGTTGCAATGTTAAATACAGGGGGTAATAGGAACCTGTCTGTGTTACCTTCAGACAAGCTAAAAGTCAACCTCTGACTTGATCAGGCAATTTCTCAAAGAACTGTGGGAAAAACCTTGAAGTATAAATGTCTTTTGTGTTTTTACTTGCTGAAATCTAATGGAAGATCTGCCATTTGGGGATTGCCTGCATCAGTGCTTCCTTCCATTAGCACAGATAGGTGAAAGTTGACTGCAATTAGCTGTAATTAGCAACTGATCTTTTTGGACAACCAGAAAATCTGGCTTTTCCTCCAGACATTTAAAGGGTACTCAGAAAGGATATAACTTTTACTAAGGATAATTTTAAAGCAGAGGATATTGAATCTTTCAAAAGCAGCACTTCTATCATGGTCAGTTCTTGCATCCATTTTTAGCATATTTATTAAGATGTGTCATTGACCGTTGGGGGAAAAAGAAAGAACAAAGCATGAAGGAATTTTGCAAATAGCTGTATAGCATTATGTGTAAAACACTGAAGCTAATTGAATTGAATGGCTTTGAGCCCTTGGAAGTAACAAAGTGACAAGGTTTGGTTGACAGCTAGTGAGCGATTATTTCCCGTCCCACTGATTAATTTGGTCAATTAGTGGCAAATAGGAATGTCACAAGTGGAAAGGGTAATGAGAGTCATTATAGATGTAAGAGTAAAATTGAGGACAACCTTGTCATAGGAAAGGTCTGATGTGGCTAGCTCAGGCACTGATGGGACCAATAGTTTATTCCCATTTCTGTCTCTCCTTCCCTAGAGACTGAATCTTAGTTCCATCAGAACTTCTAGGAAAGCAGAATGGACCCCGACAGCATTTCCTAATGAATATACAGAAAACAACATTTTTAGAGTGCCATTTAAAATAGTTATCTGCTATTTGCATCTTTTCATTATGTCCTCCAATGAAAAGTTTGTAGTTACATTTTAGAGCAAGTCAGGTAGATTCACGTCTGAACACCCCAACTGCAGAGCACACTGCTTGATGAGGAATTGTTAACTCAAGCAGTAGAACAAGCCCACTGTATTAGTTTTCTGTGGCTGCTATAAAAAATTTCCTCAAAGCAGGTGGTTGAAAACAACAGAAATTCATTCATGTCCAGTTCTAGGAGTCATAAATCCGAAATCAAGTAGTTGGATTTTTCTCTAGAGGATCTAGGGAAGAATTCATTCCATGCCTCTCTCCTAGCTTCTAATGGTTGCCTGCAATCATCCGCATTCCTTGGCTTGTAGATGCCTCACTCAGCTATTTGCTTCTGTCTTCCTGTGGTGTTCTCCCTGTGCGTTTTCACCCCTTCTCTTCTCTTATAAACACAATTGTCATTGGATTTAGTGCCCACCTTAATATAGCATGATCTTATCTTGAGATTCTTAATTACATGCCACGTAGACCTGTGTTCAAATCCTGGCTCTGCCACTTCACGGCTGTGTGACCTTGAGCCAATGCCTTCCCTCCTTGAGTCTCAGCTTTCCTGCCTTTTTCTTTTTTTGAGTTGGAGTCTCACTCTGTCACCCAGGCTGGAGTGCAGTGGCACAATCATGGCTCATTGCAGCCTCGACCTCCTGAGCTCAGGTGATCCTGCTGCCTCAACCTCCCAAGTAGCTAGCTTATTTTTTTATGTTTTCTTTGCTTTTTTTTTTTTTTTGGAGTTGAGTTTTACTCTGTCACCCTGGCTAGAGTTTGGTGGTATGATCATGGTTCACCACAACCCTTGACCTTGACCTTGGTGATCTTTCCATCTCAGCCTCCTGAGTAGCTGGGACTACAGGCATGTGCCATCATGCCTAGCTAATTTTTGGGTATTTTGTAGAGATGAGGTCTCACTGTGTTGCCTAGGCTGGTCTCGAACTCCTGGACTCAAGCAATCCTCCTGCCTCAGCCCTCCAAAGTGTTAGATTATTGGCATGAGCCACTGCACCTGCCAAATATCTTTTTTTCAAATAAGGTTACATTCACAGGTTTTGGGTGGATGTATCTACTGGGGGACTCCATGCAACTCACTATAACCACTTTTACAGTGAACACCTGCAAGTTTGAATATGACTCATAAGCCACTGAAAGGATCTGGGAAGTAAGTAGCAAGTTGTATATGCAAAGTCAAGAATCTCTGGTCTTTGCACTATGACTTCAATTCATCACGGCTGCTGGGCCAGCAGTACCCAGCAGACCCACTGCAGTCTACTGACAACCATCTCTAAATCTGACCACTGGCTCCTTCAATTATTTGTTTTCCTGTCATTTCCTGCTCTGCCTCACTTACTTGATGGTGACATCTGGTCATTGGGTACCCTTCTGATGTTTTTCCTTCTACTTGTTTTGTTGTTTGAATATGAGGTCTGTTCTAATCCTGCCATAACTATAGGAAATAACATATTGCCTAGCCTTAGTAAATCTTCAGAGTTTTCGGAAGCTATCCACCCCTCCCCCCAAATTCATTACTGAACATTTTGGAAATGTGTGAATGTTATGGCTAACATTCTCCCTAGTTTCACCATGTTGCTGAAAAATGTCTAATTCATATATCATTGTCATCCCACCAGATGCCCTTGCTTCTTGCTTCCTTAGTTAATACTATTACTTAAAATTGCCTTACATTTATCCTTTATAAGTATGTCTGCTTTTCCCCCATCCCTAAACAAAGACGGCTTGAACCAGTTGCTACACTTTTATAATCATGTCTTCAGTTGAAATAATTAAATATATTCTTGGGAACAGGGATTTTTTTCCCCTCTAAAGTCCTATATGTTCCATCGCTCCTACTGTGCTTCACTAGACTTTGATCCTTTTTGGGTTAAAACATCTTCTGCACCTGTCTTGTAAATGGTTTTCTGATCCTGTTCTATCATGACTCCAGTTTAGACTTGATACAGTTACCTTTCCCTAAAATGCTACACCACAGTCTTGCTTCAACTTTTTGTTGACCCTGTAATGACTATAAGACAAAGAAAAAAGGTTTTGGCATGGAATAAAATCTGACTCTGTCCTATCCCTTTGGCTGTGTTTTCTCGCAACTCTCTCATCCGTGATATGACAATTGTGCAACAAATGTGCTTCTCATGAGGCCCCAAGCATATCACACTCTCCTGGATTTTCGTGCCTTTGCATAGACTGATCTCTGTGTTTGAAATTCTCTTCCTCTCTCTGGGTTCTCCTTTGGACTCCCTAATCATCCTTCAAGACCCATTGCCTATGAATTTTCTTCTCTGACGCCCTCTCACAATCCTGGAAGCAGAGGTAGCCCTCAGCACTACATTTATGCCTATATCATATAAAATATAAAGCTGTATTAATAATTTATAGGTGGTCAGTCATTCAAAGATGTGCTTTGAACTCACTATGTTCCAGGAACCACACACTGTCATTTTCTGAATATATTTACTGTGGCGAGAATGATGGACCTTGTATTCCTATGACACAGTGACGGAAAAGCCTAAATAATTACTTGATGAATAGATGAATGAATGAATATTCAAATGAAGGAATAGATTAAATGTTATTAAATACTATTTTGGTCAATTTTGATACATTCTTAGGCTATAGATATCCAGGTCAACTTTCTAAACTTACGATTCTTTACATTTCATCACATAATTTACTCAATATTATAAGATAAAACTAAGCTAGTATTCCAAGATAAACTATATATTAGAAACCTAATTAAATACTTGGATATAAAAGAACCATCTATTTGCTTCTCTCCAGACATGATACCAACTATTTTACCTTCATACCATCTGCAAATCAATCTCTGTCTTAACATAAATTCCCTCTAAAAAAGCATTGCTATAATAAAAACAGTGTCGACTGGGCCCTTTAGTGTTTTCTGGGGTGACTTGTCAATGTGACACATGATATACATTACATCAGTATGCCTTATTGTCAACCTCTGATATGTCTGCTCTGTCCTTGTGCATTGTGCCAGGCGGGAATGTAGCTCAGCCTGGAAACGTGTGCTGAGGTGGCGTGCACTGTACTTGGTGATAGATGCAAGGGCACCGAAGACACACGCCTCAGGTTGACACGTCATACCTAATTCAGTTTCATTATCATTAAAATAAAAGGGAAGGTGATGGCGAATAGAAAAGGGAGAGGTAATTCATAGCCTAGATGGTATATTGGGCTTTGACACGTCCTGTTTTATATGGCAAGGACAGCCTCTGAATGCAACATCCTTCACTGTAACACACATTGACTTTGACATTGCACCTTGATGAATGCGTGGCCAGGCTAGTGAATACACTGTTTCTCTCCCATACACTTGGTTGAAACAAATCGTAAGTTTTCCATTTTTATGCTCCACACTTTATTAAGTGCATCTCTGCTGCTGCCCATTTGCAGAGCAAATTAACTGAAGTGAGTAGGAAAGGAATAGGTCTTTACTCATGCAAAGCAATGAAATAATCATCCCAGAAATACAAGACACATGCCCCTCATTGCCCTTATCTAGATGGCTTACAAGGTTTTAAAATGTGACTTGGCCTGTGCATCACTCTCTGAGGCCTTCGGTTACATACCTGGAACTACTTACTACCAAAAGTATGGCATATATTCAAGGTGGCCAAGGTTGGTTTTCATAAAATGCAGTTTTTAAAAAACATTTAATCTTGGCTGGGCTCAGTGTCTCAGTCTGTAATCCCAGCACTTTGGGAGGCCGAGATGATTAGATTGCCTGAGCCCGTGAGTTTGAGACCAGCCCAGGCAACTTGGCAAGACCTCGTCTCTACAAAAAAGAAAAAAAAAAAAATTAGATGGGCCTGTAGTTCTGGCTACTTGGAAAACTGAGGCGGCAGGATTGCCAGAGCCCCGCAGGTTGATGCTGGGATGGCTGTGAGTCTGCTACTGCACTCCAGCCTGGTTGATGGAGTGAGACTTCAACTCAAGAAAAAAAATTTTATTCTTAACAGAAGGAAAATTTTGCGTGTGTTGAAAGACAGGACACAAAAGGCAAAATAATGTATTAAAAAACAAATGGATTAACAGACGGCAGATGTTCATACCATGAATCTATGATGTTGGGCAAGTTATACCAGTTTGGCTCAGTTTTCTCATCTGTAAAATGGTGAGTTGAATAAAATTGTAACAATAAAATCTTATATGCCATTTCTAAGTCCTGGTACTAAGTGCTTTTTATATAATTCATTGAATACTCACAGAAATCCTACCAAGTAGGATCTGTCGTCAGTTCCTTTTTTAAAAGATTAAGAATGAGAGACAGTGGCAAAAGAAGTAACTTGTCCAAAGTCAGAGCTACTAAATAACAGAACTGAAATTTGTACTGGGGTATTCTGACCTTAGGATTCGTGTTCTTAATCACTATCCTATACTTCTTCCAGCACCCTAGGGACTATATTTTCACTGCTGTGTAGGAAGGGGAAATTTTAGCTAGAAACTAGTATGTAATTTTGTATAAAATTTGTTTTCTTGCCCAGAATCAGTGGGAGGTGTTCATTCATACACCAAGCCAGTATGAATCTGTTTATAAAAGCCTTTCATGAATCACTTTCTTAAAACTACGATGAATCATTACAGCTGAGAGGATAAAAATAGGACAGTATAACCGAACATTTCCATCCTTACTTCACCTTTGAAATAATTTTTGTTTCTTAATGATTTTGAACTGATTCAGTCACAGTGTATAAAACGTATTCTGGGGGTATTATCTTGAAGTTTGGATATAAAGCCTAGAATACCCATAAATTTCTAGCATACCATGATCTCCTACAGAGATTCTATGAAAGGAATAAAAACCATGCATCTGGCATTGGAGTCGGTCTGGCATGGAGAGAATTCTACAGTTGTCTACTCTTGATACCAATTGGGTACTGGATAAGAATGTGGCCATTGTGAAAACTTTAAAGTGAGAGATAATATATTACTTATTAGTAAAACTTTTTATGAGTAAGTGGTGTTATATAGTAAAAAAGTCATGGCATTTGGATTCAAAGAGCCAGAACTTGAATCTAGGATCCATCACTTCATTGCTTCATGACCCCTTGGCAACAAAATATCCCTCAGATGTGTCATCTGTAAACTGTGGTTAATAATTTTAAAGGGATGTAGAATAATTAATATGTGCATATATTTTGTACACTGTAAGCAGCGCTCACAGATCAGTTATTATTGTGATTGTCATGAAGATTTATTAGGCATGCACTAGCAATGAATGTTTTCATTGGTTGTTTTTCTTTCTCGGGTTCTTAACTTCACACTCTTTTTGCTACATCTAAAAATTTAGAGTAATACTTTCCAGATTTTTAATATTCCAGTTACAGACGTGGTTTTAACAAAAAACATGTGCCCTACCAGAAAAGGGAACACAATTGAATTCAGAAAAAGGATAATAGAAAAGGTAAAATTCAGAGAAATAAGATAGTGCAGTGACCATCTTTTAATATTTTTCATCTGTTAGACTCTGTAAAATTCAGTTATATTTGGGTAATATCACTTAGCCCATTCATATAATTTGTCAGTCACAGGATTCTACTCCCAAGGGGAGTGACCTTGTGATGCAGACTTGGCCAATTATTTTGCTCATTGACTAACTGGATCAGCCTACTCCGGAATTTGATTTATTCTCTCTTCCCTTTTCGATGAATAGCTGGCACAACGTAATTCTGGGATTGTCTGTGACCTTATCCCAGACCCACACTCCTTTATACTTCCCAAGAAATTTGCCTGTAGTAGAAGAGAATGAGGCTAAAGGTACTGAGAAAACAAAATGGATGATGGATGCAGAAAGTCTTGACAGACAACATGGTGCTGTGTCCGAGGCTGGTTTTCCCCGAGGCCCATTCTACCTCTATTATATTATATCATTCGTTCAACAGATACTTATGAGTACCTGCCAAGTCAAGTGCCAGGCACCATTCTAGGTTTTGGGGATTCAAAACAGTTAAAAACACTTGTCTTGTGGACTTGCATTCTAGTAGAGGAAAACAGACAATAAACATAATGATTAAGTAAATCACATAGTATGTTAGTGGGTATAAATCCCATGGGGTTGGGGAAATAACACATGGTAAGAAAATAAAGAGGGAAGGCTGGGAGAAAGGACACAGGCAGAGTTCAATCTCAATAAGAGAGTCAAAGTAGACATATAAGCACATATTTGAAGAAGGTAAGGAAGTGAGCTAAACAGGTATCTGGAAGAAGAGTGATCCAGAAAGATGAAATAGCAAGTGCAGTGACTGCGGTGAGAGTGTGACAGGTGCACACCAGTGAAGGTGACCAGAGTGGCTGGAATTGTTTAAGAGGAAAGATGAAAGAGATGAGGTCAGAGAGGCAAAGGCGGTGGGCCCAGATTATGTGGGGGCTGTGTAGTTATTGTGGGAATTCTTATTTTTGTGAAATGTGGAACCATTGTCAGGTTTTGAGCAGCAGAGTGAAAGAATCTGATCTATACATTTAAGGGATTTATTAAAAAGACTGTGGGGGTGAACTACAAGAGAAGTAGGAAAATGAGAAAGGAGGCTACTTATAATTCAGGGGAGAGATAATTATTGGTGACTTGGGCAAGGATGTGAGGAATGGTTGGTTATGTATTCAAATGCAGGCCATCAGGGTTTGAGAAGTGTGCCAGTAGTATTATGAGGGAAAGAGAAGGATCAAATGTGACATCAAAGGTTTTGCATTGAGCAATAGACAAATGGCATCACTATCAACTGAGGTGGAATAGGAATTCCGTTTTGGACATGTTGAATCTAAGACATTTGTTAGACATGTGAGCAGATGTGATGGTAAAGAATTAAATATGTGAGTCAGGAGCTAGAAAACTGAATCTTAGAAAGATATAAGTTTAATGTCAAACATTTTATGGCATGTAAATGGATGAATTTATTAAGGTAAAGTGTGTGGGTAGAGAAGACCCAAGGAGAGAGTTCTGGGCAGTCTAAAATTAAGAGGTTATGGAGCTGCTAAGGAAATCCACTGAGAACAATGAACTCTAAGGATGAAGGGAGACCAGTAGAGGGTGATGCCCTGGCAGGAAAATAAAGAAAGTACATCCAGAAGGAAGGAATGATCAACTATGTCAAAAGAGTCAGCATAGAAACTACTGATGATCTTGATGGAAGTTCCATAGAGTAAGTTTCGGTTAAGTAACTGGGGCAAAGTCTTGACTGAAGTGCACTTAAGAGAGCATGGAAAGAAAAGAACTGCAGACAATGAGCATAGACAGCATTTTTGAGAATTTTTGTTGCAAAGGGGAACAAATAAATAAGGCGGTATTTCACTGGGGACAAAGATTAAATTTTTTGAGATGTTTTCTTGTTTATGTTTTTAAGATAGGAGAAGGCATAGCATATTTATAGATCAATAAGAATGACCCAAAATAAAGAAAAGTTCATGATAAACGATGAGAGGAAAGAATTCTTGGGTCAAGTTCTCTGAGCAGGGGAGAGAAGGATGAAATCATGGCACAAATAGGGGAAGACATTATAAGAATATAGTTCACTGAAAGCACAGGAAAGAAGGCAGAGTCTGTGGGAACAGATGCTGTTTGGGGTTAGATATGGGTGGTTGTAGTCTGAAGAAATTCTCTTTCCAGTTACTTCAGCCAGTACCTTTGGTTTAAGCCACTTAAAGATAGTTCCTAATATAACAAAAAATCTATTGAGGGAACAAGAAAGGGATGTTAAATAACTTCTCCAAGGTCATATAGCTAATAATATAGCACAGTGCTTAATGAATTGGCATCAAAGTCAGTGGATCTTGATCTTGTTCTTGACTCAGGACTGTGAGAAGCTTCTTATTCATCATTTTTGCATTTGTTTGTTGAGTGACTAGTCGGCGTCATATAGTAAAAAGCAAAATTTTGACGATGTCAACAAAGAAGAGTTACTGGGTGCATTGTTAAATTATAGTAGAGGGATGCCATTAGGTCAGAGATATCGAGAAAGACTTCTTTATAGAGTGACACAAGAGCTGAAAGTAGAGAAATGAAAGGTTAAAAAGACATAGGGCAGAGAAAAGAGCATTTGAGGCATTGAAAACAATGTTGGCCATTCCATGTGATAAGACAGAGCTTGGAAGTTTGAGGGAATGATGGAGGTCAGAGACACCACGTGGAAATTGGTATGTAGTAAACTTAGAATATAGGTAGGGTCAGATTAGGGGCTTCTAATATGGTATTTAAATACAAGTAGTAGCCGGGCTTGGTGGCTCAGCCTGTAATCCCCCGCCTTTGGGAGGCTGAGGTGAGTGGATTGCCTGAGCCCGCGGGTTCGAGACCCGCCTGCGCAGCGAAACCTCATCTCTACAATAAATCAAAAATCAGCCGGGCGTGGTAGTTCCAGCTGGAAGACTGAGGCAGAAGGATCGCCAGAGCCCAGCAGGTTGAGGCTGCGGTGGCCGGGAGCGGCCACTGCACTCCAGTCTGGGTGACAGAGTGACACTCCAACTCAAAAAATAAATAAATAAATAAATAAATAAATAAATAAATACAAGTAGTAACTGCGATGAAGAAGAAATACAGGGTGGTATAAATATATATTTGAAACATTGGTGGTAATAACATTTATGTCACTTAAGATGCTTCCACATATACAATATCATTTAATTCTCACGTACTATACAATCTCTATTTAAAAGGCAATATTTTCTATTTATTTTTTACAGATGAGGAAACAACACAAAGGGATTTGCTTGCCAAGTAGTATACACAGTCAGTAGGAAAACTGCGGCTCACAACTCAGACCTGTGCTTCCTGAAGCCTCTCTTCTTTCCAATAAACCAAACACTTTCCAAACATCTTCTAAAATGTGCAAAAATGACAGATGGTTGAGGAACATGATCTTTTATAGTACAATATAAAAATATGAAATAATCTGAGGATTAAGGGTCAATAAAAATATAATCATGAGTTAAAATATTAGATACACATTTTGGTGGGCAGCTTCATATAAAAATATGATTTTATTCTTTCATTCTTTTTCTCAATTTTTCTCAATATATAGGATGTTGAAAGCAGTCATACTTTGAAAAAATGTAAGTCCTTTTGAAAATCAGAAGAAAAATTAATGGTTTTAGAAAAGAAAGCTGAAATATAATTTGCATTATTAAGTGTTTTATCCCAGTTTTAAAACTTCTGTGTCCTAAATTGTAAATATTTTGAAAGATGGAACTGATTTGCTTTGTGTAGTACTTTTCACTTACTCAAATTTGGTTTTGAGAAGAAATTCTAAGCCCAGCATTATCAATCACATTCTGAAATTCACTAGAAGAAGAGATACCTGTATGTGAGGTTCTTCTTATATTATGTTATGTGGCTATAGATATTGATCTTTTTTTTTAAAGAGAGGGTCTCTCTCTCATATCCAGGCTGGAGTCCAGTGGTACAATGATAGATCACTTCCTGCAGCTTCAAACACCTGAGCTCAATCTGATCCTCCTTTCTCAGCCTCCTGAATAACTGGGACTATAGCTGTGTACTACCATGCCTGGCTAATTTTTATATTTTTTATTATTCTTTTTTCATAGAGATGAGGTCTCACTATGTTGCCCTGACTATTCTTGAACTTCTGACCTTAAGTGATCCCAAAATGCTGAGCTTATAGGTGTGAGCTACTGCATCCTGCTGATATTGATCATTTTAAAACTAGAAGTATTTTTCAAGTATTCCATAATTGCCTATTCTTTATCTTGCTACAATTTTGTGGATTTAATTGAAAGCCTCCTCTTAATAACACCTTACATCAGTACTGTGGGGAATACAGATGATCCCTGTCCTCATGGGGATTACAATTTATTAATATAGACATCAAAAATCAAATTACAATAATGTTAGGCAAAATGTAAATGACAGTGAGAATATCTACCACTCACTGAACAGTCATAGTATTTTAGACTTTTTTCACATGTTAATCTAATCCTGTCAACAATATTGAATAGTAGGAATTATTGACCTTAACAATATTGCAGGCCGGGTGCAGTGGCTCAAGCCTGTAACCCCAGCACTTTGGGAGACTGAGGTGAGAGGATTACCTGAGCCCAGGGGTTTGAGACCAGCCTGGGCAACTTGGTGAGACTTCGTCTCAACAATATATCAAAAAATTAGCCAGGCGTTGTAGCACGTGGCCGTAGTGGCTACTTGAAAGGCTGAGGCGGAGCCAGGCTCGGTGGCTCAGCCTGTAATCCTGCGCCTTTGGGAGGCTGAGGTGAGTGGATTGCCTGAGCCCGCGGGTTCGAGACCCGCCTGGGCAGCGAGACTTCATCTCTACAATAAATCAAAAAATCAGCCGGGTGTGGTAGCGCGCGCCTGTAATTGTGGCTACTCGGAAAGCTGAGGCGGAAGGATCGCCGGAGCCCAGCAGGTCAAGGCTGCGGTGGCCCGGGAGCGGCCACTGCACTCCAGTCTGGGCGACAGAGTGAGACTCCACCTAAAAAAAAAAAAAAAAAAAAAGAACGGCTGAGGCGGGAGTGCCCAGTATGCCGATGCTGGGGTAGCTGTGAGCGTGCCACTGCACTCTCCAGCCTGGGCGACAGAGTGAGACTCTGACTCAAAAAATATATATATTTCATATCATACATAATTACCCTAATTGTAGATAATTATGTTTTATGTATGTATTTTATATTATATGCACATATATTTTTATATATTATATATGTATTGCATTAATTATATATGTGTATTTTGGGGATATAAAATTGTGGTCATGTTATCTCTCATATACAAGTGCTTTTTTACCTAATGATTTTTTCCTAGGTATTTTTCAGTTATCAAACAAACTTTGAAAACATGATTGTTAATAGTCTGGTAAAATTTCATGTTAAGGATTTCCCCCTATTTATTTCAACATTTTTCCTTTTATTGAATTTTTATTTTCAATTTTATACTATTATAAATAATTCTCATCAAATATTCTTGTGCAACAAATTTAGGTCACAACTGATTTTCTCCTTACAGTATATTCTGAGAAGAGAAGTTAGTTGATTAATGTATGAATATCTTCAAGTGTCTTCAGGCAAATCACTGAATTGTACCAGTGGTTTTTAGGCATGTTTAGTCCTGTTGGGGAGATTCAGGGAGTCTCTTTCTAGGAAGTTTGAACAAAAGACATACTTAGTTCAGCTTGTGTTACTTGGACACATGGTGTATACCAAGCACTCTCTTAGGTATTGGGGATCAGAAAAAGGCAGTCCTGCTCCAATCACATGCATTCAGAAGTCCTGTGACTCTCCTCTAGTTAAACTGACCACTTACTTTCAGGATTGGCTCTTCTCTCCTCCCCTGGGGTAAAATAATTTCTTTCCTGTGGAGACTTTGATGCATTTTGGTAATATGCTCAGCTTCTTGAATCTAACAGCCTTATTATCACTTTTCAACGTTGGGCAGACTAAGGTGTGTCAATTCAATACTTATTCAAACCTTAAGCATTTCTGGAGCTTTCTTTTCAATGACGGGTGAAAATCCATAGCAATAATGGAGAGGAAAGAAGTTGCATGAGAATGTTCCTGTCATCATAAATGGGAGGAATGGAGAGACAATGCTATTATTAGCAGCTTTTGTTTCTTTGCCAGCAATTAAGTGCTTTGCATATGTTAATTTTACTCTGCAGGGCAGGTACTATTTTCCCTATATAGATAGAAATGGCAGCAAAGAGAAATAACATAATTTGCTCAATAATTAGCAAAGAGAAGTCAAATATGGTGCTTCTCTGCTAGACATTTACAAATAATGTCTCTGTCAATTTTTTAAAAGTAATTCTTTCAAGTGGTTACTGAAGTAGTTATTATCATCCTCGCTTTACAGATGAGGGAACTAGGGCTTAAATTGTGTCGAGAAAGAGTCTGTGGTTTCATGGCTAGGAAAGATAGCTGCATCTGAATCCATATTGACATGCTACCAACTTGAGCAGGTTCTTCTATTCCACACTGCTTCTTACAGGGAATAAACAATGAGTTGTCTTAAGTCTTGTATCATTAACACAATTTATCACATATTTGCATAAGTACATAATTTTCTTTGTTTTGTACCATTCACCCAGTAGATTAGTAAATCAAGACAAGGATATTATAAAGTAAACAAGGAGATTTTTCTCAAAGAACTTTAATTGAAAGAAAAAAATCACCTTTTGAAGATTTAATATTATTCCAGTTTTGAATTTCTTTAGACTAGAAACATGCAGAAATACAAACATTTGACTTTCGTGTGTCATAGTCAATCATATAAAAGATAATCCTAGCTTTCAAATGCTTCACCCTTTTCAAAGACAACATTTAAGACATCAAAACCTGATTTGAAAGTCTTCCATTAGGTCACCCCAAAGATTCTTAATTGTAGCCACTGCTCTACCTGCCAACTGGAAGAGTTTTCCTGTGGAAGTTGTGTATTTATTCTACAATATGAAACTTAAGAGGGAACTTTTTTTTTTTTTAGTCAGAGTTTCAGGGTGTTGCCCAGACTGGGGTGCAATGGTATGATAACGGCTACCACAGCTTCAACCTGCTGGGCTGAGGTTATCCTTTTGCCTCAGCCTCTCAAATAACTGGACTACAGTCATGTGCCACCACACCTGGCTAATTTTTTGGATTTGTTATAGAGAGGAAGTCTTGCCATGTTGCCCAGACTGGTCTCAAACTCCTGGACTCAGGCAATTCTCTCATGTCGGTATCCCAAAGTGCTGGGATTACAGGCGTGAGCCATTGTGCCTAGCCCTAAGGGGAACTTTAGGGTCTTGCATTGCTATGTTACTGTACATGTTGAAACCCAACAGGACCTCAAAAGCAGGTGAAGAGCAAGTGCCAGGTGACTAGAAAAGATTTGGAGGCTTTCTTTTCTTTAATATGTAAATATTAGCTACTAGGTTTATTAGCCTGTGGTGTACTTTGAGATATTCAGTGTTAAATTGTATTTTCTATATTTGAAGTAATCCTAATCAGTTTACCAAATCAAACTGCGTAAGGTTTGTCTGAAACAAATTAAACAATCATTAAGAATTGAATCCCCAGGCCAGCAGTCCTTAACAAAATTCCTCTGTGCTGCAGAATGTGTTTAACTTCTTTTAATGGAGGCAAGAGTCATCAAAAAATAAGCATATAATATAGGTCCACAATCTTTTCTCTGCAACTCCAAAGTTAAAAAAAAAGAATTCTGAAAAATAGGGTTTTAAAAAGATTGAGGTAGATTTTATGTAAAATACCAGATCCTAAGTGTTCATTTATATGAACTTTGACAACTCTATATACTTGTGCAATTTCCCACCCCAAATAAGATATGATCCATTTCCATCACCCTATAAGGTTTCCTTATATTATAAGATGTTCCCTTTTCCTATAGTTCTCCCAGCAATCACTTTCTGATTTCTGTCATTACAGATGAGTTTTGTCTGTTCTTAGATTTCATATAAACAATCATATAGTATGTTGTCTTTTGTGTCTGGATTGTTTTATTTTAATAAAAGTTTTGAGATTAATCCATATTGTTTCAGCAATCTATTCCTTTTTTCTAATTTGAATTTCATTATATAAATATAATACACTTTGTATAGTCTTCTTTTAATGCAATTTGAGTTGTTGACTATCAGAAATGAGACTGTTACAATCATCCTTGTCCAACTCTGTTAGTGGGTATGTATATTTGTACATATTTTGACTAAATATGTAGAAATGAAATAAATGGGCCATATAGTAGATATTTAGTTTACTAAGGAAGTGCAAAATAATTCTCTTAAGCGATTGTACCATTTTGCACCCCCACCAGTAGAGTATGAGTGTTCTAGTCACTTATCCTCACCAACACTTAGTAATGTCAGTCTTGGTCTTTGGGCCTTCTAGTGTTGTGAAATGATATTACGTTGCGGTTTTAACTTGTGATTCCTAATGAATAATGATGTTGAGCACTTTTATATGTGCTTATTGACCATTTGTATGTTTATGAAGTGTCTTACACTTTTTTGGTCCATTTTGTAGGATTTTAAAAAATTATTGATTTGTTAGTGCTCTTTATATATTTTGGAAATGAGACCTTTGTCAGATAAGTGTATTGCAAATATTTCTGATAGTATGTGGCTTGTTTTTTGATTGAAAACAGAGCATTTAAAAATAAGTTTGAATATATTTAGTAGTACATGCTGATCTTAAATAATATGTACCTAGTGTTTTTTTATGCCACTTAGTATCAATATTCAGATGTTTCACTGCAAAACTGCATGATATTGCACAGAATAAAAAATAATACAAAATTATAAGATATTGCACCAGAACCCTCTGGAGGTTTTACATCACGTGTCATTGTTTTGCCTTTCTGCCATCAGGAGCATTTTAGATTTCAAAAACATCTGGTCCTGAGAGTTATGAATAGGGGTTTGGGACTCATAGGTCTCAGCATATTCTTGGATGAAGATGATGTTACTGGATTAGGGAGTGGAAAAAAGTATTGGCACCTGATATTGAAATAATTCATTTAATTGTCACGATTGTAAATGTTTTTTATAGAAGGCATGTATTATAAATTGCAAACTTCTGGAAATCATAAACCATGTTGTTTTCTGTATTTTTAAAGGTACTGACAAGAGAATTCTATAAAATTAAATTAATTTAATCAAATTATAGAGGTACATTAAAATTTTTTATAATAGTGATGAGTATTTTGATAAGCGAATTTGATTTTTCATTGTGATTCATTCAGAGTTGGCTACAGGAGCTTTCATTCCTGACTGTGTAAATCTTTACATATTTTTTACTTTGCGTATTTTGCCTTAAAAATTTATTCCTCAAAAGAACAGTGTAACCAAAATATTTAATTGAAATAACAGTAAGAATATACTTGACTCCCTTCTAGTTTTAGATGATTAACCCTTGAATGCTGATGAGAGGGCAAGCTATGCAAAAATCAAGAACAATAATTAGCAAAACAACAAAATGTGTGCCCATGTTCTCAAGTAGATGATCACTTAAGTTATGGAACTGAGTAAAGTTGAGAACTCTCATTTCCTTTAAGTTCTGTCAATATATGCAAATAATTTTGATTAGGTTGACTACCAAAAATTGCTTTAGTACAGAAGTTATTAGATATAATTTAGATTATTTTTCTTTTTCCGTTTTAATGTACTTAACTACTTCTTAGTCAAAGAGACTACTATCGTGTTTGCATGTCTTTTTTGTATGGAAAAATATTATGTGCTCAATATATTTAGTTGAGTTTTGACCATTTCTTGGACTGCTTTTGGAAAATTAAATAAATTAATTCTACATCATGATATCTATTTCACAAACTGTAAAATTGTAACTCCCTGCCCGTTAGGAAGTATTTCACTCTTTCCTGTGTTTCATAATCATTATTTAAAAATGTCAAAGAACCTTTAAAAATATGTGTAAAGGGAACTGAGTAGGTGATTAAAAAATGTTTACATCTTTAAAGATATTCACACCTAATAAATGTATACTATTGAAACATCAAATGGACACAGAAGGATTTTGTTCCTTCCCTTAGGAATCTTTAAAAGCATATAAAATAGACATATTTTAAAAAAGATATCTCTCTCTTTGTTATTTCTCTTTACCTTTGGAAGATATAAAGCAAACTTAATATAAAGATAATATAAATGATAAAAAGATACTAAAAATATTATAAAATATATAATATAAAAAGATAATGTAAAAAGATAAAAAGGGTAAAATATAATGGATGTCTCAAAAGAATATGGTAGATATTCAGTACATTTTAATCTCATATTAATAAATTAGAACAAATAGAAGAATTCCCATTTTTATATACCAGAATTTTTTAAAATGTATATGCCCACTTGTAAGTCAGATAGATAATGGTCAGAGATGGTTCTTTATTGTTAACTGAAGCATCAAAACTACAAATTAAACAAACATAACTCTTCAGAAAATATAATATTGTTTACAATCATTGTTATGGACTGAATTGGGTTCCCCAAAATTCATATGTTAAAGCCCTCACCCCTAGTCCCCCTCAGAATGTGACTGTACTTGATGATAGGGCCCTTAAAGGAGGTAATTAAAATAAGGGCATTAAAGTGGGCCCTAATCCAACTGGCTGATGTCTTATGAGATTAGGACATACAGAGAGACAACAGAGATACATGAGTACAGAGAAAAGACCCCCAAATGAGGCAGCAAGAGAGTGACCTCAGGAAATCAACCTTGCTGGCGCTTTGACTTCCAGCCTCCAGAAAGAACTGGGAGAGAATACTTTTTTGTTGTTTAAGCCACTGGGTATGTAATATTTTGGAATGGCAGCCTTGGTACAAGAATATAATTATCAAGCTGGAAAGGAGAAAATTAGCCTGGAAAAGGGAAGTTGAGGAAAAGCAAAGTAACAAAAAGGGAAATTCAATGATTTCATCTTGGAAATTGATTATATGCCTTTTTGACTCTTTCATACTACTGGTCTTTCAAAATAATGGGAATAGCAGAAAAGGAAGAAAGGAAGGAATGTTTCTCAATTAGTTCTTATACCAAATTTATCTTACTTTCATAGTTCAGTGAGGCAAGTTAGAAGTAAGGATGACTAAAAAAGTAACAGTATCAGTGTTTCTTGGGCTTATTTTTATCACTTCGAGGTAGGGCCATACATAAAAGGCAAATCCA
The DNA here is from genome assembly GCA_027257055.1 of Cephalopachus bancanus. Lineage (NCBI taxonomy): Eukaryota > Metazoa > Chordata > Mammalia > Primates > Tarsiidae > Cephalopachus > Cephalopachus bancanus. Next base: position 389,224 of record JAPVLO010000241.1, read on the forward strand.
AATCTTGTGCCTCCCTTGTCTAGTTAACATTATCAAATGTCACTGAACACCTGGTTTTGTGAGAAAATGTACTCAATGAACAGTAAGGAAACCACACTGAATTTACTAATGTCTTTTTAATATGCTCATTATAGCCATTGTTAAATATTCACACCCTATATTTTAGTCCTGGTATGGGAGCCGCTAGCCAGATGTGGCTATTTAAATGGAAATAAATAAAAAATCTCAATTTAATTAAATAAATTAAATTTAATCTAACTAAATTAAAATTTCAGTTCCTCAGTCACACTAGCCATGTTTCAGTGACTAACAGGCACATATGGCCAGTGTCTACCATACTGAACGGCAAAGATTAGAAGGTTTCCATCATCTCAGAAAATTCTACAGTCAGCACTGCTTTAGAATATAAGATTTGGCTAATGTTATAGGTATAGCAAGTCTTATCCATCCTAATATTTTAGTTCTCTGCATAGCTTGTAATTATTTTGGAGGTTTTCTGTTTCGGGGAACACATGATATATATATATATATATAATGATACACCAGTAATTTCTGAGTGAAAGCAAATGTAGCCAGGAGGGGCTGTTGTACTTCCCCCCCTTCCCCCAAGAAAGATCAACTTTCACATAGTGTTAAAACTTGTTTCAGTTGGCTGCATCCTGACTATTCACTCGCAGACATCTGCTTGGCTCCCCTTGCAGAAGAATCAGAACTCATGTGATGAGTGTTTCAGGTGGTCTCAGGTCATTTTTCAGTGTGTTTGGAGAAACAGAGGATGTGGCACGCTGCAATGCAGCAACTGCCCATCCAGCCCAGCATCCTGCCCCCTACCGTGGCAAAGACCAAAGCATCAAAGGAAAGCACAGATTCCTCACAACACATTTAATTGTGCAATCCTACACCCGGGAAATGTTTTCTCTGACCCAGACTGGTAATCAGCTTATGCCCTAAAGCATGAGAAAGGGTCATTAATTATACAGTGAACTGGGTTTTATAAGGATCACTTTGGTATGGAAAACAGAATGCAAACTGCCTTTAACTAATGTGTTTCTATGTCCCTTCCATAAAAGTGGAGCATGGGAGCTTTTATACTTTTTCTTATTTTAAAAAGAAATAGTGACCCCTAATTAAGAATATTGCTGGCAGGCTGTATAGAGAAAACAGAATTAGAATGGAAACGTAATAGGTTGAAGTGGAAGGTATATATATGCCTTGCTAGGGGCACATTGTTCTCTTTCTTCTATTTTAACTGCAAAATATAAAAAAGGTGTTAGGGCTTACAGAGCTTTTTTATTGTTTTGTTTTAAAGCTCTAAGAATGGCCTATGGAGATTTAACCCCCTTCACCTCTAAGAAAACTGTGAACCTTCCCATCTGAATCAGGAGGCAGAGGGAGAGGCAGGAAGAGAAAGTTTACTTTCTTTCACTTCGCATGAAATACCCCATGAAACTGGAATGAGTGACTGCCATCTTGATGACTATTTCTCTTTGCGGTCTGAATTTAAGATCAGCTACCTTAGGACTGTTATGAGAGGGGGTGCACTCTCATGCCACCAAAGGTAGGCCAGAGTGTGGTTGTTGCCAACGTAGTGTTAGAATCTGTGGAAAGTCTGGGCCAGGCCTGGCATAAAGCTGGGTGAATGTTGTCTTTGGCAAAGTTTCTGTTTATTTAAAGAGATAACACAGCTTCTACTGCTGTTCCCTAGCTGTGAGTGTTGGTTTTTCCACTGTGGAAATAATGTGACTTCAGGGTAAAGCACTTTGGCCTGCAAGCTGCATGCACTGAACTTTTATGCTGCCTCTGTTACAATTAGCTGGCAAATTATTAAGCCTCCCTCAGTTTTCCCTATTTCTTCATCTATAAAATAAGGATAATAGAATCTATCCCACTATATTACTCTGAAGAAAAACAAAATAATATACACAAAACTCCCAGACACATGGTGGGTTCTGACTCAATGGTAGGTGACTGTGACTATACTGTGTCTATACTGTGGGCGCCTTTGCTGGGTGGTGCCACAGTGTCTCATTATTCCCTATACCTGAATAAAACTCTCCTTAATATGCCATTTGCTTAGTAGCCTATCCTCAGCGTTCTAAGATGACAAGTAGGTGGGACAAAGATTTTTTTTTATCAGTGAAATTAAATATTTAGATTTCCCCAATTGAGGCTTCCCGTGTACCCCCTTTCTGGAAGGGTCTATGGCTTCTATACCAGTTCTTCTATCTTGGGGTTATGGAGGAGCCAAAAGGTGACACCAAATGGTGGTGAATAGAAGAAAGGGGGATTACTTGGATCGACAAGCGTCTCGGAGCAGGGTTGGTGAAGGTGAGGGTCAGGAGACTCTGTGGATGCAAAAGAAAGCCCTGTGAGAGGAGAGGGGGATTTTAAGAACTGTTGCAGTGAATAATGTGTGTAGATGTATCTATATATAAAAACTTATTGTTTTGAACTTACTGTTCTATTTGCCTGAGTGTGTGCTTCTTACTGCACCACCACACTGATTTTAAACAACATAGGCTTTTTTCTTCAGTGTGGTTTGCAATTAAGCAAATTCTGGTAACCTAATGTGTGCAGATGTGTTTATACAGGACATGCTTGTCAAATGGAGACCTCTCACCTTACCTGTGGTTATATATTTTTTGTGAATGGAAGTCTTAATTGTCAAATACACCAGTGACTTTATCAAAAAGGATTTCAGACCAGGAACAAGAGACTGAGGACAACTTTTATACAACCTGGGTACCCAAGGCATACCTCAAAGCCAACTGTGGGGCCAGTTTTCTGTGCTTGTGTATATTGTTGGGGAGATGGGAAGGCTTGGGGCTAGACATTTGTTAAATGTGGAGAATTTTATTAGGAGACATTAACAGCTTGAATGGAAAGCCTCTTATTGCTGGTGCTAGCCACTTTCAGTCTTCACTCAAGACAAGTATCTGGTTTGAGAATATCTTTTCCCACTCACCCAGCATGATTTGCCCATTTTCAGTTTGCAGGGAGGGCGTGCTCAGTAACCTTGATGTTCAGGCTGACCCTCAGTTTGCAAGATCATGCTGCTACTCCTTTCAGTCGCTTAGAATGGTAGGAAAACTAGAAAGATGATTTTTAAAAATCCCAAGTGGGATCCTGTTGAGACACCATCAGAGGGTTTAAACTCTGAAAACTTTGTAGTAACATCTCATATGTAATTTAGAATAAAAACAACTCTAAATTATAAAAGAAGGTAAAGGTGGCACAATAGAGATTTTTTTTTTTAAAATGATTACATTAGTGCTTCTAGTTGAAATATCATATACCAGGGTGCCAAAAAAAGTATACACATTTCAAGCGATGTTATCTATGTATTACTCTTAGTTCATCATAATCAACAGTGTCTGGAGGCTGTTGGTAACAACTTTGAGCAACTCTGATAACAATGGAAGTCAAATGTGACTTGCATTCATTTTTGTTGTCGGTATGTGTTGACTATTACAATTTCAATACAGTTGTTTCCTTAAAATGTGTATACATTGTTTTTGGCACCTCCTGTATATTCCTTCAAAAATAGTTTTAGGGTCTCCAGTTTGTTGGCACTCAAATATAGGTTTAGGCTAATCACTGAATAATTTCTTGCATGGTAGCTGGCATGTGTTTTGAGAAAGTAGATGGAGAATGATGCCAACCTCATTGAAACTAGATAACATGGCTGACATAAACGTGTGAGACCCCCAGATTCCAGCAAGTGACAACTAGTTGGAAGTCATTATAATTTCTAAACAGGATCAGATACTGTAGCCTACTTCGTCTCCCTGGTAGAATAGAGGCATTTTTTCTCTTTATGCCCAACTCTAAGCCCATTTTCCCTAATAAGCTTTTAAAAAAGTATCTACCATGATGTTATATAAAAATATTTAAGCCGGGCTCGGTGGCTCAGTCTGTAATCCTGCGCTTTGGGAGGCTGAGATGAGTGGATTGCCTGAGCCCACGGGTTCAAGACCCACCTGGGCAACTTGGCAAGCCCTCATCTCTACAGTAAATCAAAAAATTAGCCGGGCGTGGTAGCGCGTGCCTGTAGTTCCAGCTACTTGGAAGGCTGAGGCGGAAGGATCACCAGAGGCCAGAAAGTCGAGGTTGCGGTGGCCGGGAGCGGCCACTGCACTCCAGTCTGGGAGACTGAGTGAGACTCCAACTCAAAAAAAAAAAAAAAAAATTAAAAACGATTTGTATTTTTAAATTTTCTCTAAGTTCTATTGCCTGAGTTCAGAAAATTGATAAAATAATCTTTATTAAAGTAATGATCCTATTACTTTTAAGTAATAATATCACAAATAGCTAAAACTTGCATTGTACTTTATTACCTACAAAGAATGTGATCTTTTCATTTGAACCTCATATCAGTCGTGGGATATAACAGGAGAAACCTATAAAAGGGTTAATGAACAAACGTTCTTCACATTTTAAAAGGGACTTTGTGAAGATAGAATTTCTTGACACAAAAAAGATCAAAGCACTTTTACTGTTATTAGCTTATAATCATGTTTTTTCTTACTTTTTTCTTTCTTTCTTTTTTTTTTGCAAGGGGAAAGGGAGAGGACTCATTGGTACTATAAAGAACATACTATTAAAAAATGTACCAGTATTCCTTTTCATAGTCCCCTTATCCTTTAATGCCCAGAGTAATTGTTACCTCCTTTGTGAAGCCTGCCTGACTGTCCAAAGAGAATTCATTTTTAAAAAGTCTACCAATATTTATTTATTTAATTGAAATTTTATTTTAGATGCAAGGGATGCAGCTGGAGGCCATCATTCTAAATGAATTAACACATTTTATACTTTATTCTTTTCCTGGCTGCCAGAAATAACTCTCTCTAAGCTTTTATGTTTGTATTCTCCCTAGAATGTGGGTTCCTTCAAGATTGTTACCCCTTTTTTATGACCAACCTGTAATAAAATAATTATATCACATAGTAGATTCTCAGCAAATATTTATTGCCTGATTCATGAAGTAAATAAGTGAATAAATAATATATGAATGATTGAGATCAATTAGGTAGGTTGAAGGTAGTTCTCCAAGTCAAGAGTTCTTAATTCAGCAAGACTGTCATAAGTTAGAGGATCAGGAGGCGCTCTTAGAAATTTAACGTAGAATCCCCTTGTCAATATCAAATCAAGTGTAATTTTAGATCAACACCCTGAAAGCTGCATCTTTTGAAATGCTTCAAAACGAACAACAGGTTTAAGAGATTTCAGATACACAGAAAATAATTAGAAAACTAGAGATGTCTAACAGTCCTTGGGATGGCACCTTACAATTCTGTCCTCAGAAACTAAATTTCACAAGAAAGTAAATGCATCCAGGTTACGCTTTTAGGGCTTGCAAAAATTCTCAAAGGTTGCACCTTAAAGGCAAGGCCCCTGGCAACATTCTACTGATTTCTTAATTGTTCAATTCTAAAAAAAAAAAAAAAGGACGCAAATGTGAAATGCATCTTCTGATCCCGGCTGGTGAAACACAGCAGTTATCATTAGCGCTGATAAGCTGCTTGTCAGCACTGACTCCACATTACAGAAAGCTGCAGACTTTCTTCACTTATTAGCACAAGAGCTAGTAAAAGGCTTCAGCAGTGACATTTTAGACAGATCTTGTGTAGCTTCAAACACATAATCAGCGGAGTTCTTCAGGGAAAGCCAGTTGAAGTTCATACTTCATATCTTGGTACATTAATAACATTAATTTCACTCAGCCTTTATAATCAGAGAGTCCCACCTACAGACGTTTATTTGAAGATGTCTGAGGGCCCACACAAGTAGGAAGGTAATAATACTTCTTCTAAAGAAGATTGTTCCATGGAGAAGGTGGAGATTAGGAAGAGTAATAATTATACCTGAAATGTTAATAACTGGATATCCTTTCTGAACTCTTACAAGTATTTACATTTAAAAAGATAAAATTGCTAAAAAAATTTTAGAAGAAGAATAAGAGCAGTTTCAGTGAAAAACGGGCAATTTTCTTTTTTGTTGTTGATGTTACTGCCTAGTTCCCTTAGTGATTCTTCTATGTGAGCCTGGAAAATTAAAGGAAACCATTATTATGCAAAAGACTCTGGCACAAATGGCGTTACATATCTCATATGATAGGGGATTTCTTTTTTAAAAAGAAGAAGAAAGAACGAAAAGAAAGGAAAATGAAGCATTCAGTGTTTGGGGTTTTCAGTGAAAATTCATTGCTGTGCTTGCCAATATTATCCTGCAGCTGGTTATGTGCTATTGCTATCCTATGAAGGAAGAAATTAGAAATTCAAATGGTTTCATATTAAGCTCTTAATTTCATGTTAGGGGTCATAGAATATGACTTTTAATAAATTTTAGAATTTCTCTCTTCTCAAAGTTCACATATTATTCACAGAGATTGGAAGGTATAGGTGGAAAGCATCAAATGAATGACTTTTAAAATGGTTACAAAATAATATGAGTGAAAATTAGGAAAGAAAGCACTACAAGCTTTTCAATACAATACTAAGAAAACAAATGATGTTGTCCCAGTAACAAAGCAACGATCTTAGATACTGAGAACTCGGCATCTATAATATTTGCAATGTCTATCTGTAGCTTCTCTCTTGGCCTAAGTGAGAGTTGGTTGTTAACATGAAAAGAAAATCAATCCTGTATATTTCTTTAAAAAATTTATTTCGTATTTTTTAAGTTAAAATTTTTTTTTAATTTTAAAGATGTGGGATACGATTCAGGGTTAGGTATACAAATGTTCATCGTACAGGTACCCTTGTTGATGAGGTGTGCCCCCCTGCCTCCCCTGGCAGTTTCCCACCACTGCCAACCCACTCCCCCACCCCGGGCAGTTTCCCACTACTGCCAATCCCTTTCTTATAGTATTATGATAATTGTTCAAGGTCCGCTTATGAGTGAGAACATGTGATATTCAGTTCTTTGTTTCTGTGATAGATCACTCAGTATTCCATCCAAGTTGCTGTGAAGTTCATACTTTTGTCCTTCTTTATGGCTGTATAATATTCCATCATGTATATATACCCCCCTTTTAAAAATCCAGTCCTCTTTCGATGGGCAGCACAGTTGGTTCCATATTTTTGCTATTGTGAATAATGCTGCATATATCAACCTTCCATACAACCCTGTAATTCCCCTACTGGGAATATACCTGGAAGAACTCAAATCACTCTATGAACAAAATCCCATATATTTCAAATTGAGATTAAAGGCTATCCACCCTTACAAGAGGGATTCCTGAAGGGCTGTTGGTTATGGCAACTCTCTTCGCTTTGAACTTTTCCAAGGCTAAGCTATTCCTATCCCAACCCTTTTCCCCCATCTTCTTCATAAAACGGATTGTAAGTCTGCAAACAGTAGAGGAAGCATACTTATGAGAAAACTGAGTTGCTTTACATGTATTTAAATCTCCAATTTCCTAAACATTATATTTCAAACTACTTAGGCATCTTCAAGTGCTTGGTGATGTTATTGCACTTGTAGTAACCTTTAAGAACAGAAAAGTCATCAGAAGGCTAGAGAAAGGCAAACACTATCTTGATTTAAAAAAAAAAAACACACAACTTTTTATTAGCAAGAATTTAAAATACATACCAAAATAGAGTAATATAATAAAATCTCTTTGAGCCTATTGCACAGCTTCAATCATTACTAGCTCTTGTTGCACTTATGTATCCCATTGCCTTATACATTCCATTTCTTCCAGACTACAGAATTTTGAAGCAAATTTCAGACATCATACTGTTTCATCTCTCCGTGTTTCAGTACATAACTCTAAAATAACTCACTAATTAATGTAATTGAAATATAAATACCCTACCTGAAAATCGAACAATAATGTTTAAATAATATTAAATATTCAGAAATTGTCCAAACCACATATGTTTCTTGCAGTTCTGTTCACAATAGCAAAAACATGGAACCAACCATGCTACCCATTGAAGTTGGACTGGATAAAAAAAATGTGCTACATATACACAATGGAATATTATGCAGCCATAAAGAAGGACAAACATATGGACTTCGTAGTAACTTGGATGGATTTAGAGTCAATCATACTCAGTGATCTATCACAGAAACAAAGAACAGAGTATCATATATTTTCACTCATAAGCAGACCTTGGACAATTACCATAATACTATAATAAAGGGATTGGCAATAGTGGGAAACTGCCAGGGGAGGAGGGGTGGGATTGGCAGTTGAGGGAAACTGCCAGGGGAGTGAGGGGCACACCTCATCAACAAGGGTACCTGCATAATCAACATTTATATACCTAACCCTGAATTGTACCCCACATCCTTAAAATAAAAAGGCTAACAAAAAAGAAAAAAAAATGTGCAAACTATCCATTTTCTTATGAATGCTATAAATGTATTTATCTTATATTTTCTTTGAATCAGGATACAAATAAGCCCATATGTGGCAATTAATTTTTAAGTTTGTTTTAAGCCTTTACTCCTTTAGCTCCTTTTCTTTTTTTCCCTCTTTCATTTCTTGCTGCTGCTGTTGCTGTTACAGGAAAAACACATAGTTTTCATGCACTTGAACAGGTTCCTCTGTCTTCTATATATCCTGAACATTTTTTTCTAGAATTTTGATCAGCTTTGGGTTCAAACTTTTTCTGAAACAATTTTATAGATGATGGTTTGTTTAATCAGAAGGCAAAAAAAGTCTGAGTTTCTCTTTTTTGTAATGTTAGCAGACATTGATGCTCGATGATTAGATCAAGTAATGCATTAGGAGAACAAAATGTTGATATTCTAATTATATTCTTCCTTCTTTATTTATTAACTGGCATGCCATTACACAATAAAACTGCCTTTGATCTGCTCTTAGACTATCCAATGGCACATTAGTATGGGAAAGGTAGGATACATGACAATTCTATTGACTTACTTTTAAATTAATGAGTTTAGTTTCTATCATATTCTGATGATGACCCATTAGGTTATTTTGTTGTATTATTACATGGAAGTAAACTTGCTTAATATGTTTCAGTATATTTCAGCTATTATTTTCATTGATGATTAAATTAAGACATTTTAGCCAGCGGAGAGCCACTTCAATTTGGCTCCTAAGAGCTTTTAAAATTACTTGAATATTTTTGGATATATTAATGCTATCTTGTATTATAAGATATTCCAGGCATCTTATATGTTTCCTTTCCCAAACCTGGGCATCCCTTTTTCTAAATATCTCTGGAAATGGTACTTGGAGACTACATCCTGTGTTTTAGGTATTAGTTGCACACATTTTATCTAGATTGGTTATGTTTAGGTAGTCATTGTTTCCAGTAGACAGAACTAGGTATAGATTCTTGCTTTCTGAAGATAAAATATAGCATGACTTATATTGATACTTTCTAATTAAATTCAGGTTTTTGCATTTATATCTTCTTTCTCCCGTACTAGCAATCTCAGCTTTTGAAGATATAGCAGTCTTTATGTTAATGTCTCTCTAGCAATTTTTGTTCTCTGAAGCTAATTTTCTAGAAGATTCTTCAGGAAAGACTTAGTGGTATTCCCTCATGAACTTGCATATTGTTAAAAATGTATCGATAAATGGATACAAAATATTCAGCTCATGCTTTTTTTCCTTTGGATGTCTTAAAAATGTCACTCCATCACCTTCTGGCATTGAGAACTTTCAATAGAAATGTCATTGAAAAGTCTAATTGCAATCTAAGTTTCTTTTCTGCTTGAATGCCCAAAAACTTTTTTTAAAAGCTCAGTGCTTTATTAAATATTTTTGGTATATTAGTTTTTTATTACTGCTATAACAAAGTACCGCTCAATGGTTTAAAACAACACATATTTATTATCTTACATTTCTGTAGGTCAGATGTCTAAAATGGGTCCCATTGGGCTAATTCAGCAAATACATTCCTTTCTGGAACTCTGAGGCAGAATCTGTTTCCTTGTCTTTTCTAGCTTCTAGAGGCTGCCCAGATTCCTTGACTCATGGACCTCTTATTGCATCTTCGAAGCCAATATCACCGTATCTACCACTGATCCTTCTACAGTGCTCGCATTTCTCTCTGAATACAGGCAGGAAATATTCTCCTCCTTTTAGGATTCATGTGATTAGTTCGGGCTCTCCCAAATGATAGGATACTCTCTTCATCTTAAGGGTTTTCTCCTTAATCACAGCAGGGTCCCTATGCCATGCAAAGTAACATATTCATGAGATTTGGGGGATTAGGGTTTAGACATCTTTAGACAGGAGCATTATTCTGCCCACCACACTTGGTATTGTATGTTCTGTGTCAAGTTTCTAGGAATTGGTAGATCATTTCAATATGAAGTTTCAAATTTTTATCTTATGTTGAGACACTTTCTTGAATTACAAATTTTTATTGTTACTATTGTTCTATTTCATTGTACTGCTTTGCTTTTTCAAGGACTTCTATTATAAGTGTTGGAGTTTCTTTACTGGCCTCTAATTTGTCAACTTCAACCTAATACTTTTATTTCTTTATTTTCTTTTTATTATTTTTACTGTTGATTTCTCTTGTTACATATTGTGTTTATTTGCTCTTGTGTTTCTTCTGTTTTAGTCTTTTTCTTTTTTTCCTTTTATTTTAAATTTTTTTCTGAGTTCTATCACCTTATTTATTTATAATAGACAGTTTTTAGGACAGTTTTGGATTAACAGAAAAATTAAGCTGATAGTACAGAGAGTTATCATATACCCCCCTTTCCCAATACAGTTTTTTCTTTTATTAACATCATATATCTATTATAATTAATGAGTCAATACTAATACACTGTGATTAACTAATGTTCATAACTTACATTAAGGTTCATTCTGTGTAGTACAGTTCTTTCAGTCTTAATAAATGTGTAACATTATGTGTTCTCCATTATAGTTTCATATGGGATAGTTTTACCACTTGAAAATTTCCCTGGACTTCATCTATTCATGCCTCATCTCCTTCCCCAATCCCTTGGAAACCACTGTTTTTTTTTTTTTGTTATTGTTTTTTACTTTCTCTATAGTTTTGTTTCTTCCAGACTGTCATTCACTTGAAATCAAAGCACGTGTAGCCTTTCCTTGATGACTTTTCTTATATAGTAATATGCATTTAAAATTCTTCAATATGTCTTTTGAAAAAATTGTTAATTTTAAATATTTGGGGTACAATTCAGGGTTAGGTATACAAATGTTCATTATGCAGGTACCCTTGTTGATGAGGGGCCCCTCACTCCCTTGTAGTTTCCTACTACCGCCAATCCCTTTCTTATAGTTTGATGTGTCTTTATGACTTGATAGTTCATTTGTTTTTACCACAAGATAGTATTTCCCTGTATAGATGAACCTCAGTTTGGACATCCTTCACCATTTGGAGGACCTCTTGATTACTTCCAGTTTTTGGCAATTATGAAAAAAGCTGTGATACACATTTCTGTGAGGATTTTCTGTGGACATAGCCTTTGACTCAACTGCGTAAATACCTAGGAGCCCAGCTGCTGCATTCTATAGTAAGACTATGTTTACCATTCTGAGAAAATGTCAAATAGTTTTCTAAAGTTATGATACTATTGTACACTTCCATTGCAATATATGAGAGTTCCTGTTGTTCCATATGGTCACCAGCATTGTCCGTTTTTAAAATATTATTTATTCTAATAGGTGTGTAGTAACACCTCATTGATGTTTTAACTTGTAATTCCCCAATAGCATATGCTGTTGAGCATTGTATGCATATGATGTTAAGCATCTTTTCTTATGTGTATTTACTACCTATACCATCTTCTTTGTTTAAGGCACATGTTGAGGTCTTTTGCCTATTTTAAAAATTAAGTTGTTTGGTTTTTTGTTTTTGTGTTTTGTTTTTTGAGTTGAGGTCTCACTGTCCAGGCTGGAATGCTGTGACATGATTGTGACTCACCACAGTTTTGACCTACTTGGGGTTATTTATTTATTGTATATTTTGAACAAAAGTTCTTTATTATATTCATGTTTTGCAAATGTTTTACCCATTCTGTGGCTTATTTCTTCATTCTCTGAAGAGTATTTAGCAGATCAGAAGTTTTACATTTTAATAAAGTACAAATTATCAAGTTTTTTCTTTCATGGACAGTGCTTTTGGTGTTCTATAGGTCACTTAGATTTTCTCTTGTGTTATTTTCTAGAAACTTTATAGTTTTGTGCTTGACATTTAGGTGTACAATGTATTGTGAGTTAATTTTTTTCAAAAAGTATAAGGTCTGTGTATAGATTCATTTTTATATATGAATGTCAGTTGTTCCAGCATCATTTGCTGAAAAGATTATTCTTTCTTCATTGAATTTCTTTTGCTCCTTTGCCAAAAATCATTTAACTATATTTGTATGGGTCTATTTCTGGCCTCTCTATTCTGTTTTATTGATCAATTTATTTATTATTTTGCCAATACCATGATATCTTGATCACTTTAGCTTTACAGTAAGTCTTAAAGTCATTGAACATTAATCCTCTAATTTGTTTTACTTCAACATTATTTGGTTCTTTTGGGTATTCTGCCTTTCCATATACACTTTAGAATCAGCTGTCAATATCCACCAGAGATATTTTGATTGGGATTTTAGTGGATCGATAGATCAAGTTGAGAAGAATTGACATCTTCACAATATTGAATCTTCCTACCTTTGAACATGGAACATCTCTCCATATGTTTTTATTTATATTTTATTTCTTTTATCAGAGTTTTGTAGTTTTCTTTGTATAGTTGCTGTATATTTTTTTGTACTAATGTAAATAATATTGTGATTTTAATTTCAAATTTTCTTTATTTATTGCCGCTATTTAAGAAAGAATTTAACTTTTATACAACCTTAAATCCTACAACCCTCGTATTTTTGCTTATTTGTTATAAAGGTTTTTTTCCCCCTATCTTTTGGGATTTTCTTCATAGACAATCATGTCATCTGTAATGACAGCTTTATGTCTTCCTTCTCAATATGTATGCTATTTATATCCTCTACTTGTCTTATTGCATTAGCTGGAAATTCTTGCATAATAATGAATAGGAGTGGTGAGATGGGTCATCCTTGCTTTGTTCTCAAACTTAGGATGAAGGCATTTAGTTTCTTACCATTAAGTATGATGTTAGCTATAGGTTTTTTGTAGATTTTCTTTATCAAGTTGAGGAAGTTCTCTTTCCTAACTGGCTGAGAATTTTTATTATAAATGGGTGTTACATTTTGTTAAATTATTTTTCTGCTTTTATTAATAGGATCATATGATTTTTATCTTTATCCTGTTAATGCCATGTAAAACATTAGTTGATTTTTAAATTTCTTTTAGCAAGCTTTAAAAAAAAATTAATAGCTTTGGGGGGGTAAAAGCAGTTTGCTTTTACATATTGTACACCATAGGTAACTTTTTGACCCTCTATCCCTTTCCTCCTCTGCCTTCTAAGTCTCCAGTGTCCATTTTATACCATTCTCTATGTCTTTGCATATCCTTAGTTTAGCTTCCATTATATGTGAGAACATGCAGTGTTTGGTTTACCATTCCTGAGTTAGATCTCTTAGGATGATGTTCTCCAATTCCATTCAAGTTGCTGAAAATACATTATTTCATTCTTTTTGATAGCTGAATAGTATTCCATGGTGTATATATACTACATTTTCATTATCCACTGATTGGTGATGGACATTTGGGCTGATTCTGCATCTTTGCAATTGTGAATTGTGCTGCAATGAACATAAGAGTGCAGGTGTCTTTTTAGTAACCTCTGTTCCTTTGGGTAGATACCTAGTAGTGGGATTGCTGGATGAAATGGTAGATCTACTTTTAGTTGTTTGAGAAATCTCCACTCCGCTTTCCATAGAGGTTGCACTAATTTACACTCCCACCAACAGTGTAAGTGTTTCCTTTTCTCCACATCCATGCCAGCATCCATTGTTTTTTGACGTTTTAATAATAGCCATCCTGATTGGTATAAGGTTGTATTTCATTGTGGTTTTAATTTGCATTTCTCTGATGATGAGTGATTTTGAGCATTTTTTCATGTTTATTGGCCATTTGTAGATCTTCTTTTGAGAAATGTCTGTTCATGCTGTTTGCCCACTTTTTAATGGAGCTGTTTGCTTTTTTCTTGTTGATTTGTTTGAGTTCTTTGTAGATTCTGGATATTACTTCTTTTTCAGATGTATAGTCTGCAAATATCTTCTCCCATTCTGTAGATTTCCAGTTTGCTTGCAGAAGCATTTTTGTTTAATTAAGTCCTACTCTTTTATTTTTTGCTTTACTTGCATTTGTTTTCATGATTTTAACCATAAACTCTTTGCTAGGCCAATGAGCAGAAGTTTTTACTGGGATTTCTTCTAGGATTTTCATGGTTTCAGGTCTGACATTTAAGTCTTTAATATATCTTGAGTTAATTTTTATATGGGGAGAGATAAGGATCAAGTTTCTTTTTTTGGTACATTGCTGTCCAATATTCCCAGCATCATTTGTTGAATATGGTGTCCTTTCACCAGTATATATTTTTGTCCACTTAGTTGAAGATCAGTTAGTTTTAGGTTTGGGGGTTTATTTCTGGATTCTCTATTCTGTTCTATTGGTCCATGTGTCTGCTCTTGTACCATTACAATGCTGTTTTGATTACTACAACCTTGTAGTATAATTTGAAGTCAGGTAAAGTGATGCCTTCAGCTTTATTCTTTTTGCTTAGGTTGCTTTGGTTATTCTGGCTCCTTTTTGGTTCCATGCAAGTTTTAGTATTGTTTTTTCTAATTCTGTGAAAAATGACATTGGTAGTTTTGTAGGGATTGCATTGAATCTGTAGATTACTTTAGGTAATATAGTCTTTTTTGATTTAATTTTTTTAATTTTAAAGATGTGGGTTAGGTATACAAATGTTCATTATGCATGTACCCTTGTTTAGCAAAGTCGATTATTTCAATCCGTGAGCATAAGGTTTTTCTCCATTTGTCTGTATTCTCTGCAATTTCTTTCATTAGGGTTTTGTAGTTCTCTTTGTAGTGATCTTTTACCTCAATGGTTAAACAAATTCCTAGGTAGCTTAGCTTTTTGGCAGCTATTGTAAATGGAATTGAGTTCTTGATTTGATTCTCAACTTGGTCCCTTTTGGTGTATAGCAGTGCTACTGATTTGTGTGTGTAGATTTTGTATCCTGAAATTTTACTAATTTCATTTATCAAGTCCAGAAATCTTTTGAGGGTGTCTTCAGGATTCTCTAGGTATAAGATTGTATTATCAGCATACAGAGATAGTTTGATTTCTTCTTTTCCAATTTGGATACCCTTATTTCTTTTTCTTGTCTGATTGTTCTGGCTAGGACTTCCAGTACTATGTTGGATAGGACTGGCAAAAGTGAGCATCTTTGTCTTGTTCCAGATCTGAGGGGGAATACATTTAACTTTTCTTCATTCAGGATGACAATAACTATGGGTTTGTCATGTATAGATTTTATTATTTTGAGAATTCTCTCATGCCTATTTTGCTGAGTGTTTTTATCATGAAGGCACGCTGGATTTTCTCCATTGCTTTTCCCACATCTATTAAAATGATCATATGCTTTTTGTTTTTAATTCTGTGTATGTAGTGGATCATGATTATTGACTTGTGTATGTTAAGCCACCTTTGCATCCCTAGGGTAAAACCCACTTGGTCTTGGTGTATTATTTATTTGAATATGCTGGTGAATTCAGTTTCCTAATATTTTGTTGAAGATTTTCACATCTATGTTCATAAGGAATATTGGTCTATAATTTTCTTTTTTGTTGTGTCCTTTCTGGCTTTAGTATCAGAGTGATACTGGCTTCATAGAATGAGTAAGGGAGTATTTTCTTCTCTTCAATCTTGTGGAATAGTTTCAAAAAAATTGGTACCTGTTCTTTGAAGTTCTGGTAGTATTCGGTTGTGAGTCCCTCAGGTCCTGAATTTTTTTTTTTGCAGGGGAGACTTCTAATTACTGTTTCAGTCTCACTGCACATTATTGGTCTGTTCAGAGTTTCTATTTCTTCCCAATTAAATGTTTGGGGTTGTATGTTTCCAAGAATTTATCCATTTCCTCCAGGTTGTCTAGTTTGCTTGTATGGAGGTGCTCGTTATAGTCTCAGATGATCTTGTGGTTTTCTGTCACATCAGTTGTAATGTTTCCACTTTCATTTCTGACAGCTAATTTGAATCTTCTCTCTTCATTTCTTCATTAATTAAGCTAGGGGTTCATCAGTTTTGCTTGTCTTTTTTAAAGAACCAATTTTATTTCACTTATTCTTTGTAATTTTAAAATTTCAGTTTCATTTAGTTCTGCTCTGATCTTCATTATTATTATTATTATTATTTCTGCTGGCTTTGGATTTGGTTTGTATTTTTCTAGTTCCTTGAGGTATGATGTTAAGTTGTTGATATGCACTCTTTCAGTCCTATTAATGTAGTCCTTAAGGGCTATAAATTTTCCTGTGAGTACAGCTTTGACTGTGTCCCTGAGGTTTTGAAAACTTGTTTCATTATTGCCATTCATTTTGAGGAATTTTAAAATTTCCATCTCGATTTCTTGTTTGACCCAAGGGTCATTCGGGAGCAGATGGTTAAACTTCCATGTTTTTGTTTGGTTTCATGAGTTCTTCTTGGAGTTAATTTCTAGTTTTATTCCACTATGGTCTGAGGAGGTGCTTAATATAATTTTAATTTTTTGAATATATTGAAACTTGATTTGTGGCCTATCATGTGGTCTGTCTTAGATAATGTTCCATGTGCTGACGAGAAAAATGTATATTCTGTGTTTGGGGATGGGATATTTTGTAGATGTTTGTTAGTCCATTTGCTCTAGGGTCTGGCTTAACTCCAATGTTTCTTTTTTGATTTTCTGCCTTGATGATCTATCTATTGCTATCAGTGGAATGTTGGAGTCTTCCACTATTACCACTGTTATTGTATGACTGTCTCTCTTTCTCTCTCTCTTTAGTTCTAGAAGAATTTGTTTTATAAAGCTGGAGGTTCTGGTATTAGGTGCATTTATATTTAAAATTGTTATATAATATATTCTCATTGAATTGATCCCTTTATCATCACATAATAATCATCTTCACTTTGTCTCTCTTTCTCTCTCTCTCTCTCTCTCTCTCTTTTTTAACTATTGTTAATTCTGCTTTAGCTGAATGAGAATGGTTACTCCTGCACATTTTTGGTTTCCATTGCATGGAATATTTTCCCCCACCCCTTTACTTTGAGTCTATAGAATCTTTGTTAGTTAATTGGATCTCTTGAAGGCAGCAAAAAATGGGCTTGTATTTTTTTATCAATTCTACCACTGAGGCATTGGGACCATTTATGTCCAGAGTTAATAATGATATGTGAGATACTATTCCAATCATCATACTTGTGGTTATTTAGTTGCTTTATTTATTTATTTCCTCTATTGTGTTGGTGTTCCATAAGGTCTGTAGACTTTACAGTTTCCAGTTTTTCTACTGGTATATTTTAACCTTTTCTGTTTTTCCTTTTTAAATTTTTATTTTAAAATTGGGGGGTACAATTCAGGGCTAGGTATACAAATATTCACCGTGCATGTACCCTTATAGATGAGATGTACCCCCCACTTCCCCAGGCAGATATCGACTACTGCCAATGCGACCCCCCCAAACAGTTTCCCGCCATTCTCAAACCATTTCTTATAGTATCACAGTAGTTGTTCTCACTCTCATGAGTGAGAACATGTGATACTCAGCTCTTTGTTTCTGTGAAAGATCACTCAGTATTATAAACTCTAATTCCATCCAAGTGGCTGTGAAGTTCATAATTTTGTTTTTCTTTATGATTGTGTAATATTCCATCGTGTATATGTACCACATTTTTTATCCAGTCATCTTTTGATGGGCAGCAAGGTTGTTTCCATGTTCTTGCTATTGTGAACAATGCTGCGGTAAACATACATGTGCAGGTATGTTTCATAGAGTGGCCTGAGTTCTTCCGGGTATATTCCCAGTAGGGGGATTCTGGGGTCATATGGAAGGTCGATTTTCAGAACTTTTAGGAATTGCCACACTGATTTCCATAGAGGCTGTACTAGTTTACACTGCTACCAACAGTGTAGAAGTGTTCCCTTTTCGTCACATCCTCTCCAGGATCTGCTATTTTTTGAGTTATTGATGATGGTCATTCTGACTGGAGTTAGGTAGTATGTCAGTGTAGTTTTAATTTCCATCTCCTTGATGACTAGTGAGGCTGATCATTTTTTCTTGTATCTGTTGGCTGCTCATATGTCTTCTTTTGAGAAGTGTCTATTCATATCTTTTGCCTACTTTGTAATGGGGCTGTTTGTCTTTTTCTTTTCGGCATGTTTGAGTTCCTTGTAGATCCTAGATGTTAGGCTTTTGTCAGATACAAAGTTGGCAAATGTTTTTTCCCAGTCTGTGGGCTGTCTCCCTGCTCTCTTGATGGTTTCCTTGGCTTTACAGAAGTTTGTCTGTTTGATGAGGTCCCACTTGTCTATCTTATCTCTTATGGCCTGGGCACTTCAGGTTTTGATCAGGAATTGGTTGCCAGTTCCAACTTCCATAAGAGTGTCTCCTGAATTTTCTAAGGTTCTTACAGTTAGAGATTGTACATGTAGGTCTGTGATCAATTTAGAGTGAATTTTTGTGTATGGAGATAGGTAGGGGTCCTGTTTCAATCTTCTGCATGTGGTCAGCCAGTTTTCTCAGCACCATTTACTGAATAAATTCTTGTCTTTCAGTGGTTGGAGGTGGAAGCTTTGTCGAAGATGAGTTGGTTGAGAAATTGAGGTTTTGCTTCTGTAATCTCAATTCTATTCCATTGGTCTATATGCCTGTTCTTGTACCAATACCAGGCTGTTTTGATTATTGTAACTATATAATACAGTTTAAAGTCTGGGAGTGTGATACCTCCTGCTTTGTTTTTTTTTTTTTTTGCTGAAGATTGTTTTGGCTATTCGTGGTCGTTTATAATTCCATATGAATTCCTTTATTGTTTTTTCTAGGTCTGAGAAGAATGTTGTTGGTAGTTTGATGGGTATTGCATTAAATCTGTAGATTGCCTTAGATAGTATGGACATCTTAACAATGTTGAGTCTTCTAATCCATGAGCAAGGAATATTTTTCCACTTTTTTGTGTCATCTTTGATTTCTTTGAGTACTGTTTTGTAGTTTTCATTGTAAAGGTCTTCTAAGTCTCTGGTTAGGAAGATGCCAAGGTATTTCTTTTTTTCTGGCTATTTTAAATGGCATTGTGCTTTTTAATTTGGGTTTCTGTTTGTTTATTATTGGTGTATAGAAATGCAATTGTCTTTTGTACATTTATTTTATACCCTGAGACTTTGCCAAAGTCTTTTATCAGTGCAAGGTTTTTGACAGATTCTCTTGGGTTTTCAAGGTATAGAATCATGTTGTCTGCAAAGAGAGTTAACTTGACTTCCTCTTTTCTTATTTGGATACCCCTGATCACCTTCTCTTGTTTGATTGCTCTAGCTAGGACTTCCAAAACTATGATGAACAGGAGGGTTGAGTGTGGGCATCCTTGTCTTGTTCCAGTTTTCAGGGGAAATGGTTCCAATTGTTGTCTGTTTAGGAGTATGCTGACTGTGGGTTTCTCAGAGATAGCTTTTACTATTTTGAGGTATGTTCCACCTATGCCATGATGTTCAAGGGTTTTTTTTAATCAAGAAGGGGTACTGGATTTTAGAAAAATATTTTTCTGCATCTAATGATATAATCATTTGGTTTTTGTTTTTACATCTGTTGATGTATTTAATTATGTTTATGGTCTTACGAATGTTGAACCAGCCTTACATCCCAGGGATGAAGCCTACTTGGTCATGATGGATGATTTTTGAGATGTGTTGTTGAATCTGGTTTGCTAAGATCTTGTTGACAATTTTAGCATCTATGTTCATGAACGATATTGGCCTGTAGTTCTCTTTATTTGTTGGGCCTTTACCTGGCTTAGGTATCAGATTTTATATTGGCTTCATAAAATGAGTTGAAAAGAGTTCCATCTTTCTCAATTGCCTGAAATACTTTCAGTAGGATTGGTATCAGTTCCTCCTTGTATGTTTTGTAGAATTCTGCTGGAAAGCCATCTGGTCCAGGACTTTTTTTTATAGGTAGTTTTCTTATGACATAATCAATTTCCTTGATTGTTATTGGTCTATTTAGGTTCTAAGTTTCTTCTTGTTTCAACCTGGGGAGGTTGTGTGATGTTAGAAAGTCCTCCATTTCCTTTAGGTTTTCAAGTTTGTTTCCATACAAGTGTACATAGTAGTTTCTGATAATCTTTTTTATTTCTTCAGGTTCAGTTATGACTTCCTCTAATTGAGTCTATTTGGACTTTCTTTTTCTTGGTCAGTCTGGCTAAGGGACCATCTATCTTGCTTATCCTTTCAAATAATCAGCTTTTTGTTTCATTGATTTTTTGTATTATCTTTTTGTCTTCTATGTCCTGGATTTGGGCCTTTATTTTGGTGATCTGGATTCTTTTGCTGAAGTTAGGGTTTTGGTGGTATTGAATTTCCAGCTTCCTTAGGTTACTTTTTAGGCTGTTAACTTGTGATCTTTCTATTTTCTTCATTTGTGTTTTTAAAGATATGAATTCCCCTCTTACTACTGATTTCATGGCATCCCAGAGGTTTTGGTAAGATGTTTCTTCATTTTTATTTGTTTCCATGTACCTTTTAATCTCTGTTTTGATTTCATCATTGACCCAGGAGTTGTTTCACATCATCCTGTTTAGTGTCCATGTCTTTGTGGGTTTTGGGGGAAACTTTTTGTTGTTGATATTTATTTTTATTCCACTGTGGTCTGAGAAGGTGCATGGCAAAATTTCAATTTTATGAAATTTGTTTATGTTTGATTTATGGGAATGATGTGGTCAATCTTGGTGTACGTTCCATGTGGTGATGAGTAAAATGCATATTCTGTGGTTGTTGGGTGGATTGTTCTGTTGGTATCAATTAAGTCCATTTGTTCAAGAGTCTCATTAAAGTCCTGGGTCTCCTTGCTAATTTTTTGTCTTGATGATCTGTCTAGGATTGTGAGTGAGGTATTAAAGTCTCCAGCTATGATACTGTTAGAGTCAATATCTTTTTTAAGCTTGCCTAGAAGCTGCTTTATGAATGTTGGTGCTCCTATGTTGGGTGCATATATGTTTGGGTTGGATTTCTCTTGTTGATGGATCGAGCCTTTTATCATTATATAGTGACCTTCTTCATCTTTTAAAATTTTTGATAGCTTAAAGGGTATTTTGTCTGAGATTAAGATTGCAACTCCAGTTTTATTTTTTGTTCTATTCACCTGAAACATTGCTTCCCATCCTCTTACTTTGAGTCTGTGAGTGTCCTTTCTGGTGAGATGAGTCTCTTGGAGACAATATACTGTTGCCTCATGATATTTTATCCATTTTGCCATTCTATGTCTTTTCAATGGTGCATTTAGTCCATTACATTCAGGGTAATTATTGAAATGTGAGATTTTATCCCTGTTCTGAAATTCTTATAGAGTTGCTGTACTTGTTTGTTTGTTGTCTTTCTTTTGGTTTTTTGTGTTGATTCATGTGTGTTTTTAATCTTTTTCCTGTATTCTTGTGAAGAACATTGTCATTCTTTTTTCCTTTTCTTCTGTGCTTAATATTTTCTTAATCATTTCTTGTTGAGGTGGTCTAGAGGCAGTGTAAGTTCTTAGGGATTGAATATTTGGAAAAGATTTTAATTCTCCCTCACTGATGAAGCTTAGCTTAGCTGGGTAGGTTGTTCTTGGTTGAAATTGTTTATCTTTGAGAACTTTGAATATTGGGCTCCAAACTCTCCTAGCCTGAAGTGTTTCTGTAGATAAATCTGCCGCTATTCTAATTGATCTTCCCTGGTAGGTAGTCTGACATTTTTCTCTTGTTGCTTTTACGATTTTTTCTTTTATACCTACTTTGTTCACGTGAATTATTATGTGCCTAGAAGCTGGTCTTCTCATTTGTTTTGCAGGGGTTCTCTGAATCTCTTGTATTTGAATTTTTGCATCATCGATGAGGTGAGGGAAGTTTTCTTGAACAACTTCATGCAATGTTTGTTCCAGGGTGGTCTCTGTCTCTGTCTCTGCCTTAGGAAGTCCGATTACTCTTAGGTTCATTCTCTTGAAGTAATTGCTCATTTATTGAAAGTTTTGTTCTGTCTTTTTAAGCTTCTTTTCTATTTTTTGACAATTTGGTTTAGTTCTATATTTTGGTCTTCAAGCTTTGAGATTCTTCTGCTTGGCTGATTCTGCTTGCCATGCTTATTAGTTTGTTATTTATTTCAATCACAGTATTCTTTACTGCTGTTATCTCAGTTATCAACTCCTTCCTATTTTCCTCTTGTCTCTCCTCAATTCTATTTATTCTCTCTATTTATTTCTTGATGTCTGGGTTTATAGTATGTGACCAGTCATTCTGGGGGCTCTTCATTATTTGCATGCTGAAGTCTGTTTTCTCAGTATCTGACCTCCCATGGGTCTGTGTGAGACCTATATTCTTCTTTTGGTTTTTCTTCATTTTGTAGGTTTTTCTCCCCACTTTTTCCTTTTTTTCCCCGTCTTCTTTAAATCTGTTGTTCAGTGGTCGAGGGGTTGCTTTTACTTCTGTTTGCTCAATCTCCTCTTCTTCCTTGTGTGAATCCTCTTGTTTTGTTCAATTCTGAAGTTGGGTTGTAGGTTGGGGGCTATACTTTTTGCAGTTTTGAGATTTAATTGATGGGGGAGCTGTGATTCAAAATCTACCTGCTGATCCTAGTATCCACCGACAGGTGTATGGATATCCTGGAACCCGCTTCCCACTGCTTTGCAATTTGTCCATGCAGTGGGGGTTTAGGTTTGCTCCCTGAAAGTAAAATGAGTTAAGAAAAAGAAAGAAATGGAACAGGGATGGGGGGAAGTGGAATGTGGAGAGAGAGAAGAGTAAGGGGGAAAGCAGACAAAGGTACCAACTAACAAATGAAAATTGACAAGAAGACAGATAATAGTAAGAGAAACAAAACCAAACAAACAAAAAAGACAACAGCAACAACAACAAAAAAACTGGAACATGCAATCATACAGACACACAAGCTGACCAACCTCCTTATGATATACTATTCCCCTGCACAATATGAGGTCTTAGGTCCCAAGTTGGAGGCCAGGCAGAGCTGGGTGGGGCAATGAATGTCTCTGCCTGGTCTTTGGGCTCCAGATGATCTCTGGTTCTACTGTAGCCAGGTCAAGCTGGGGGAGGTAGAGTGTGAGACAGCTAGGTGCTGCAGGTTGGCATGTCACAGTGCGGTTTGGGCCTCTTTTTATTTCTTTCTTTTTAGGTCCCAAGCTGGAGGTTGGGCAGAGCTGGGCGAACCTGGGCAAGGCAATGCAGGTCTCTGCCTGGTCTCAGTGCTCTAGCTGTTCTCTGGTCCTGCTGTGGCCTAGGGTGAGTCAGGGGAGGTGGAGTGCGAGATGGCCGGGTGTTGCTGGTCAGCATAGCTCAAGGTGGCTGGGGGTGGGATGGTGCAGCTGGAGCCTGCAGCTCCACTGGGTGGGAGCCAGGGATCTCCCTGGGCAGCAGCAGCTTGGGGCAGGGTGGGATTGTGCAGCCAGGAAGGGGGCCCAGATCTCCACAGGCGGTGGTGTCTTAGGGTGGGGTGGGGCCGAACTTTTCTTTCAGCACTTAGAACTCCTTTTAGTATTTCTTGTAGAGCTAGTTTAGTGGTGACAAATTCCCTCAGCATTTGCTTCTCTGAGAAAGACTTCATTTCTCCTTCATTACTGAAACTTAATTTTGCAGGATACAAAATCTTTGGCTGGCTGTTACTCTGTTTGAGGAGATTGAAGATGGAGCCCCAATAGCTTTTGGCTTGTAGAGTTTCTTCTGCGAAGTCTGATGTTAGTCTGATAGTTTTACCTTTGTAAATTATTAGATGATTTTGTCTCAATTCTCTTAGAATATTGGAACCAGCTTTGCATACCTTAAGTGTCACTTGGTCATGAAGGGTCTTGCATGATGTGTATAGAAAAGAAAAGCTATTGCTTTCACTCACCTCTTCCTTCTTCGAGAGCACTCTCCCAGTCTCAGGATGGGGCTGCTTCTAGGGGTGTTTGGGGCTTGGAACTGTCTATCCTCCACATCCCCAGGCAATGGTCCAACAAACCTCTGGCAGGGTTTCAGGCCAACTCTCATAGCTCTAGGGTCACTCCTCCTTGTAAGTTTCTTTGCTGAAAGCAGCAATCCTGTGATGTCTTCAGCCAGCCATCTTGGCCCTCTCCTAACAAATTAATTCTTAAACCATCTTATGAACCTAATGTCAGAAATCCTATCTATAGAAACAATCGGGATACAAGTAGTCATATCTGGCACTATGTGACTTTCAGCAACAAGAAAGGGGGCCAAAGTGGAGCCTAATTTATGCAATTAATGCTTAATTATAACTATAACAATATTTCTGTTTAGAACCTGGCATGCAATACTTGTCACCTCTGTGCAGTGAGTTTCATAAAGACACCAACTATAATAGTAACTATCAGCCTTAAATTTTTTTGCTAATTTTTTTGTCTTTTCCTTATTGTATTCCAATTATAAGTATGTGATAGCCTTTTTTAATTGCCTCAGATTTCCTGAATATTATGTTCCATTAACAAAATTAGTTCCTTGTTCATGTCGTTTAGAATTTCTTTTGATACTGTCCTCCAGCTCAATGAATCCCTCCCTGACTATGTTTGGTCTACTGCTGAGACCTGCAAAGACAATCTTCATTTCTGTTATGGTGTTTTTTATTTGTAGAACTTCCTTTTAATTATTTTTTAACATTAAATTATCTTGCATTGCTGGGCTTGGTGGCTCAGCCTGTAATCCTGTGCCTTTGGGAGGCTGAGGTGAGTGGATTGCCTGAGCCCGCGGGTTCGAGACCCACCTGGGCAGCGGGACCTCATCTCTACAATAAATCAAAAAATCAGCCGGGCGTGGTAGCGCATGCCTGTAATTCCGGCTGCTTGGAAGGCTGAGGCAGAAGGATCACCGGAGCCCAGCAGGTTGAGGCTGCGGTGGCCGGCAGAGGCCACTGCACTCCAGTCTGGGTGACAGAGTGAGACTCCAACTCAAAAAAAAAAAATTATCTTGCATCTCTTACTCACGTCTTCTTGCATGTGGCTATTTTTTTCATCAGAGGCCATATTATATTGATTAGTTACTTTAAATTCCCTATCTGGTAACTATAACATCTGTGTCTGATGCTTCCTTGATCTCTTCAGACTATGTGTTTTGTACCTTTTAGCATGCCTTGTTATTTTTTGTTGAATGCTAGAAATTATGTATTGGGTAATAACTGAGGTAATTGGGCTTGCAGTGTAGGATTTTTGTTAATCTGGGTAGGAGTTGAACTGTGATTGTAGGTGTCAGAGGATTCAGTATCTCTTGTTTCTTCATTTTGTTTTCTTCTCTGTTGTCTTTGAGTTTACCTGAGAACTTCTTAAATAAAGTCTGTGTCCTGCAAATCTTTCAGTTGTAATCCATTGTGATATTGGCACCTTATCAATATGACCATAAGGTAGTACAGACAAAAAGCACTCTATAACCTTAGGATTGAAACTCTATTATTTACTGAAACTGAGTGCTTGGGCTATGACCTTCAGAAGTGCTTCTTGGTCTTTTCTTTCCTCTCTTTATGTGAGACAAGAAGGTTAGAGAAGGTTTGAGCTGGCCAATTGACTCTTTTACAAGTAGATAAAGTTCTGGTAATGTACCTTCCCTCAGAGGGCAGACCTTTGTTATGGAGAATGCTCCAAACACATTACTAAATGTTTACTTTTCTCTTTCTCCTGCCAGAAACAAAAGCTTTTTCCTCTGATTTCAGCCACAGGAATCTAGCTGGTGAAACTCACTCAGATCTGGAGGTGAAACTCACTCAAATGTGAAAGTGTGGAAGACTTGTTCCCAAGAGTTTTTATTGCTTATGCTAACTCACACTCAACCTCCAGGAATTGGTAAAACTAACTATATAACTGTTTCTATCAGTTAGTGGCTCAAGCAAATTCTGTTTCAGGTAAGCTGATCGTAGCTTGAGTCTCTGTATTCATGTCTTTCCAGATTTGGGATTGAAATTTTGCCTTGTGACCTCAATTATCTGATGAATCTCAGTAAAGTTATGGATTTTTAGTTTGTTCAGCATTTTTCTTGTGAGTGTGAGTAATGACTTCTAAGGTTTTGTGTGTTGGAGCTGAAATCAGAAGTTTGCCCTTATTTACTTTTAATTCTGATTTATATATTTACCATTTTCTGAATTTCCTTTTCCTGTTTTTGAAATATTAGTTTACAGTGAAGGGGTGGGATTGGCAGTTGAAGGAAACTACTAGGGGAAGGAGGGGCATACCTCATCAATAGGGGTACCTGCATGATCAATGTTTGTGTACTGAACCCTGAATTGTATGCCACATCTTTATAATAAAAATCTTTTTAAAAAAGAAATATTAGTTTAGAGTTTTAATTTGTTTTGTGGACATGCCTTTGTGCTGTTTTTTTCTTCTTGTAAGAGTGCTATATTATTCCTTATTATCCTTTTAATTATAGTGGCATTGTTTGGTATTCAACAATTTTTTTTTGTTTATTTTTACTTCCTAAATTTTAAGAAGAAAGGGACTGAATCAGGACAACCATTTTTATAGCTCAAAAGTTCTGTTATGTTATTCTCCTTAAGTGTCAAAAGACATAATTCTGCACTTCTAAAAATTTCCTGTTTTTGTTCTTCTCCTAAACTTTTATCTGAAACATCTATTTTCTTTACTTCTTTGTTATAAACTGAATTTTTTCTCCCCTCACACCCCAAATTCATATATTGAAGTCTTAATTCTCAGTGTGACTTATTTGGAGACAGGGCTGATAAGGAGGCAATCAATGGTGAGTGAGGTCATAAGGGTGGTACCTTACTTCAATAGGTCTGGTGTTCTTATAACAAGAGGAGACATTGGAAAGGCCATGTGCGTGTACAACAAGAAGACAGCCATTTGCAAGCCAGGCAAAAAGCAGACTTCAGAAACCAAATTTTCTGGCATCTTGATTGTGAACTTCTAGCTTCTAAAACCGTGGGAAAATAAATGTTGTTCAGACCACATAGTCCATGATTTTTTTTTTTTTTTTTGAGTTGGAATCTCACTCTGTCGCCCAGATTGGAGTGCAGTGGCTGCTCCCGGCCATCGCAGCTTCGACCTGCTGGGCTCTGGCGATCCTTCCGCCTCAGCCTTCCGAGCAGCCGGAATTACAGGCATGCGCTACCACGCCCGGCTGATTTTTTGATTTATTGTAGAGATGAGGTCTCACCGCCCAGGCGGGTCTCGAACCCGCGGGCTCAGGCAGTCCACTCACCTCAGCCTCCCAAAGGCGCGGGATTACAGGCTGAGCCACCGAGCCTGGCTGATTTTTTTTTTTTTAAATAGAAGCCCCAGTTGACTAATATATCACTTTTTCTACATCCCGTTAAGTTCACATTCTGTTCCTTAGTTTTTCCTCAGTGTAGAACTTTGTCCTGAAGGGAGGTTTGGATAGTTGGTTTTGGAACACAATATAATCTACAATGCTTTTATTTCTTCACATCTTACTCACAACCTTTCTGGATTTTAGCTGCTATTCTAAAATTGGCCTGTTATACTTTCCAGTGAGTAGCTTTGGCTATCTGGGGGATTCTTCTGTTTTCAAATAGCTCAGATACCCCATTGCTTTCCTTTCCTTCTTTATGTACAAATACTATATGGGTCCTACCCTGCCTCTACCCCTCCCAACTCATATTTGTTTTTTTGGAGGGTTAACATGTCTCTTAGTTTAGTTGTAGATATTATCTATTTTGTTTTTGGTGTTGTTACTCAGGTTAATCTATCTGTTTTGATAGGTGATTTGGCAACATTCAAAAATAATACCGCCACCACCATTTCCCCAGAATTCTCAATTTTTAGAAAGGAAGACACAAGAAATTACTTATATTGGGCTTGATATCAATATCCATTGCTATTTTATAATAGAATGTTAAACACTTTCATCAAAGTGTTTTTGATTTTTTTCAGTAATATATCAAAAAAAAAAAAGCTTTTCATTATCTCAGTGATAATATGATGTATTAGTTTGAATTCCTTAAATCATAAGAGAGAAATCTAGCTCAAGATAGCAAAACACAAAGGAGATTTTATGGCTCAGGAAACTGACTTGTTTCTTCACATGGTGAGCTAGGTGAAAATTGAAGCCTCAGTGCAAAGAGAACTCCCTTTCTTTCATGTGTTTGCCTTGACTTGATTATGTATTCTCTTACTATAAAACTTCTTGATACAGTAGAAAAGAAGAAAACTAGCAATTCCCAATTTATATCCTTCTGGAAACATAGTTAAAAAAGACTAAGTCCCTTTTTCTCCTATTCTCGATAAAATGACCCTGGTGGGGTGTAGTGTGTGTGTGTGTGTGTGTGTGTGGGGAACTATACTGGTCCAGATTTGAGTCACCTGCACATGTTAAATAATCACTATGACAGAGAAATTAGTGTTTGATTAGTCAGACCTGAATCAATGGTCCAATCAGGTTTCACTTAGTACTATAACTAGAGAGGGATGGAGACAAATTTTGGACAGAAACAATTTTCTAATGGAAATAGGCATGATTGAGAGTTTTTAGACAACAACAAAAATGAAAAATCTGAGATTAATATAGTAATTGTACACTAAAATGTTGACTGAGATTGATGCCTTCTGGAGGTTAACCTCTAGTGGTAAACAAAAAAGTAGTGTTTAGCCACATCTGATTCTATAACTTCACCAACTGCAATAGAATTTAAGAAAGTATTTTAATAACTTGCAGAATGCACAAAACTTGAGGGACATAACTCGTATGCTTGGAAACAGTAGTCCTCATCCATCTGTAGAGGTTGATATTTATTTATTGACTTATATATACAGGGCACATATTAAATATACTGTTTGGTGAGTTTTGACAAATATAATCCACATTTCAATTAAGATATAGAATGCTTTCTTCACCCAGAAAGTTTCCCTGTGTCTCTTTTCATTCAATTCTAATACTGAGAGTCAACTACTCTTGTGATTTCCGTTATCAGAGATTAGTTTTGCCTATTCTTGAATTGCACATGAATGGAATTATGTGTATGCACTCTTTTGTGTTTAGATTTAGACTCTTTTCTTAACATAATGCTTTTAAGATTCATCCATATTATTCTGTGTATCAGTTGCTCGTTCATTTTCATTGCCAAGAAATAACTATTATGATTTTTGTTTACCTATTTTCCTGTTGCTGGATTCTGAAGTTGTTTTCATATATATATTACTTTTAAGAATAATACTGCTGGTGCAAATCTTTTTGTGGGCATGTGTTTTCATTTCGCCAGGAGTAAAATTGCTGGAGCCTGTGCCCCAGCACATTTCTCCCTCCCTCCCTCCCTCCCTCCTTCCCTCCTGTCTTCCCTTCCTTTCATTTCTTTCTTTCTTTCTTTCAATAATGTTTTATTGTCTTCTAGTTTGTATTTTTCTGATGAGATATTAATTATTTTTATCGTTGATCACCTGGAGGTTGTGTGTTTTTGTCTCTGAATTCTCTTAAGATTTATTTATCATATCTTATTTTCCAAAACTTGATTATGATGTGCCTAGGTGAAGTTTCTTTTTGTATTAATTTGATTTGAGGCTCCTTACATTTCTTGAATTTGTGGGTTGATATTTCAAATTAAATTTGAAAAAAATTTTGACTAATATTTTTTCAAGTTTTCTTTTCTTTCTCTCTTTGTTTTTTACCCCGGGACAGCAGTTACAAATATATTAGGTGGCCCGATATTATCTCACATGTCACTGATGCTGTCTTAGTTTTCTTCAATATTTTTCCTTCAGTTTCAGTTTGGATAATTTTTGTTGACATGTGATCAAATTTACTTATATTTTCTTCCATAGTGTCCAATTAAATATATAAATATATTTAATTTTTATTATTCTTTTACAGTTGTGGGGTACATGTGAGGATTTGCTACATAAGTAAATTGCTTGCAGGTGAGGTTTGGGTTTCTAGCAAGCCTTCTCCCCTGCTGGTAGTGGACGTGGTACCCAGTGGGTGGTTTTGTGATCCTTATTCCCCCTCCCTTCCTCCTCACACTAGTGGTATCCAAGCATCAGTTGTTCCCTCCTTTGTGCTTATGTGCCCAATGTTTAGGGCCTGCTTATGAGAGAACATATGGGGTTCAGTTTTTTGTTTCTGTGCTGGTTCACTTAGAATGATGGTCTCTAGCTGCAACCATGTTGCTGCAAAGACCATGATTTTGTTCTTCTTTATGACTATGTAGTACTCAATCGTGCATATGTACCTTATTTTTTAAAAAAAAAATCCTGTTCTGGCTTTTGATGGGCATCTGGATTGGTTTTGCTATTGCAAATAGTGCTGCAGGTATCTTTTTGGTAGAGCAATTTTTGTTCTTCTGGGCATATTACCAGAAAAGGGATTGATGGATCGTACAGTAGCTCAATTTTTAGTTCTTTGAGAAAATGCCACACTGCTTTCCACAAAGATTGAAACTAATTTACATTACCATCAACAGTGTAAAAACATTATCTTTTCTCTGCAGCTTTATATTAAGACCATCTAATGAATTTTGGATATGAAATATTAGAATTTCCTTATGTTTTTTAAATGTAGTTCTCATATCATTTCTGAAATGCCTTATCTTTTTACTTGTTATATCTATATTCCACGAACTGACTTTTCTGTCAGTTTTCTTCTAAGAGTTGTGTTTTCTCTTGATTATAAGTCGTATTTTCCTGTTTGTATGTCTCATAATTTTTTATTGTATTATGGATATTTTGTATAAAATGATAGTGGAGATTGAGACATGATTTTGTTTTTGCTGCTTTATTTCTTCCTAAAATAATGCAAGTTATTTCTTCTTTCTGATGATTAGCGTAAGGGGTTGCTAGAATGATTTTCTGGGGGTCAGGTCTGAAGTTCAATTGGTAGAAATCAGTATTGGCCTATCCTAAATTTTTGTAGCTTTACCTACACTTGTTTATTTATTTATTTTAGCAAGACAGTATTTGACATGAGAGACAATTGGGTATTAGTTTCTGATTTTCTTTTCTTTTTGATTCACCTGTAGTTTCACCTCCACTAGGCTTTCACAATGTAGGTATTGGGAGAATGTGTGGGGCCATTGCTGTTTCTTCCTACTTTTAAAAATGCTCTTCATTGCTCCATTCATGGAAAAATTCAGTGTCTGATTAGAAAAAGAGATTTCTTGGGCCACATGATGTATTTTAACATTTGTCATTTATCCAGATTCTAAAATTTTCCACCAACCCATACTGTTATCTAAGGCTCTGCTGACTTTTCATTTTTGCAGTGTTTTTGTTTAAATGAGGTATGTGGTTTATTCTACTACCGGTCAATTATACTCAGACCTGGAACTTGCTCTCATGTTTAGAAGATGCCAAGACTCTCTTTGTACTAGGAAGGGCTTATTTCTTTCTAGAATTCAGTTTAACAAAGGTTTTTTGCATCCTCTTTTTCCATAGAAAAGTACTGTTTCTATATTGTTCAGGCTTTTTGTATGGTTACCATGGGACTGCAAGAATTTCATGTTCTATATTTTAACTGGAGGCAGAAGTTTGAAAAATAGCATAAAGATTTTTAAAACTCATATCAGACTTGAAATATAGCCATTATCACTGAAATACAATTTAGTATATGAAAACAGCACTTTGTTATTATAATCTAAATAGAAAAGTTACAAAACACAGAAGAGTTATAGGGTAAACTTGATACAACCTACAATTTTATCTCAATAAATCTTGCTTAGTATTCTAGTATGTATATATGATACAAAACACTCAGATACCTACAGCTAAATATTTATAGAAATTGAGAAAAATATGATACTAACATTTAAAAAAATAATATTTTTAAAAATGTTTGTTTATTTATTATTTAGTTGTGGGGTACATGTGAGGATCTATATAAGTAGGCTGCATGCAGGTGAAGTTTGAACTTCTAGGTGGCCCTCACTCCTCCAGTAGTGGACCAGGTACCCTTTGTGTTGCCATGTGTCTTCCATACTTTTCCCTCCTTTCCTCCCCTGGCAGTGCCCAGCAACTGCCAATCCCATCCTTGTACTAATGTGATTAGTGATCAAGATCCACTTATGAGTGAGAACATGCTGTATTCAGTTCTTTGTTTCTGTGAGTTCACTTAGTATCATGGTCTCCAACTGCATCCAAGTTGCTGCAAAGGCTATGATTTTGTTCTTTTTTGTGTCTGTGTAATACTCCATTGTGTATATGTACCACATTTTTTTTTTTATCCAGTTCACATTCAATGGGCAGTAGAGTTGGTTCCACGTTTTAGCTATTGTGAATAGTGCAGCAATAAATATGCATGTGCAAGTGTCTTTTTGTTAGAGTAATTTATGTTCCTCTGGTATATTCCCAAGAAAGAAATTGCTGCATAGTATGGAAGATCAGTTTTTAGTTCTTTTAGGAATTGCCACACTGCTTTCCATAGAGGTTGAGCTAGTTTACATTCCCACCAACAGTGTAGCAGTGTTGCCTTTTCTCCACAGCCACACCAGCACCTGTTGTTTTATGACTTATTGATAGCCATCCTTACCAGAGTTAGGAAGTATTTCACTGTAGTTCTGATTTGCATTTCTCTGATAATTAGTGAGGCTAAGCATTGTCATAGGTCTTTTAGCTACTTGTTTGTCATCTTTTTAAAATATTACTTTTATATATTTTATTGTCTTACAGACATTTAAGAGAATGAGTGAATATGGCAGAAAAGGGAAGAGTTTTTTTATTTTTGTTTTTGTTTTTTGAGTTGGAATCTCACTCTGTCACCTTGACTGCATCCTTGATCTGCTGGGCTCAGGTGATTCTCCTGTCTCAGTCTTCCAAGTAGCCGGAACTACAGGCATACACTACCATGCCTGGCTAATTTTTTGATTTATTATTGAGATAAGGTCTCGCCAAGTTGCCAGGCCATTCTCAAACCTGTGGTCACAGGCAATCCTCTCACCTCAGCCTCCCAAAGTGCTGGGATTATTGGCGGGAGCCACCATGCCCGGCCATTATATGTCATCTTTACAGATATATCTATACGTGTCTTTTGCCCACTTATTAATGAGGCAAAGTTTTTTTCCTTTCACTTTGAGTTCCTTGTAGAACTTGGTTGTTAGACCTTTGTCAGATGCATTATTTGCAATTGTTTTCCCCATTCTGTGGGTTGTTTCTTTACTCTTTTGGAGGTTTCTTTTGCTATGCAAAAGCTTTTCAGCTTGATGAGGGCCTACCTATCTATCTTAGCTTTTGTAGCATTTACTTTTGGGGACTTGGTCATGAATTCACTGCCTACTCCGATGTGCAAAAAGGTGTTTCCTATGTTTTCTTCTAGGATTCTCATAGTTTGAGGTTTAATGTTTAGGTCCTTGATTCATTTTGAGTTGATCTTTGTATATGGTGATAGGTAGGCATCCAGTTTCATTCTTCTGCATGTGGTGAGCCAGTTTTCCCAGTACCATTTGCTAAATATGATCTTCTTTCCCTAATGATTGTTATTGGTGACTTTGTCAAAAATTAATTGGTTGAGGGACTGTGTTTTTGCTTCCAGAATCTCTGTCCTGATGCATTGGTGTACGTGTCTATTACTGTACCAATACCATGCTGCCTTGGTTATTGTAGCTTTGTAATAAAGTTTAAAGTCTGGAAGTGTGCTACCTCCCTCTTTGCTCCTTTTGCTGAGGATTGTTTTGGCTATTTGTCTCTTTTTTTGTATCGTTATGAATTTCTGTATTGTCATTTCCAGGTCTGTGAAAAAAGATGTTGGCAATTTGATGGGTACTGCATCGAATCTGTAGATTGCCTTGGGTAGGAGGACCATCTTGACAATACTGAGTCTTCCAATTCATGAGCATGTGATGTTTTTGCATTTATTTGTGTCATCCTTGATTTATTTGAGCAGCATTTCGTAGTTCTCGTTGTAGAGGTCTTTTACTTCTCTGGTTATCTAGATGCCAAGGTATTTCATTTTTTGGTGGCTATTGTGAATATATATTTTTTATTTGGTTCTCCTCCTGCTTGCTGCTGGTGTATAGAAATGCAACTGTCTTTTGCATAGTGATTTTGTAAACTGATACTTTATCAAAGTTGTTTATCAATGTGAGGAAGCTTTTGACAGACACCCTAGGGTTTTCTAGGTATAAGATTATATTGTTGGCAAAGAGGGATAGCTTAATCTCCTCTTGTCCTATTTGGATACCCTTGATTTCCTTCTCTTGTCTGATTGCTCTGGCTTGGATTTACAGCACTATGTTGAATAGGAGGGGTGAGAGTGAGCATCCTTGTTTTGTTACAGTCCTTGGGGAGAATACTTCTAGCTTCTGCCCCATTGAACAAAATGTTGACTATAGGTTTATCACAGATGACTCATTGTTTTGAGGAATGTCCTTTTATGTCTAGGAGTTTGAGGGTTTTTATCAAGAAGAGATGCTGGATTTTCTCTAATGCTTTTTCTGTGTATAATGAGATAATCATGTGGTTCTTGGTTTTACATCCATTCATGTGCTCTGTTACGCTTATGGTCTTTTGAATGTGGAACCAGCCCTGCATCCCTGTAATGAAGTCCGCCTGGTCATTGTGGATGATCTTTGAGATGTATTGTTGGATCCTCTTTCCTAGAATCTTGTTAAGAACTTTTGCATCTATATTCATCAAGGAGATTTGTCTGTAATTTTCTTTTTTTGTTGAGTCTTTGCCAGGTTTGGGAACCAGTATGAGGTTAGCTTCATAAAATGAGTTGGGGAGAATTCCATCATTCTCAGTTGCCTGGAATACTTTCAGTAAGATTGGTATCAGCTCCTCTTTGTATGTCTTGTAGAATTCAACTGGGAAGCCATCTGGGCTTTTTATTAGCGGGGAAACTTTTTATGACTGAGTCGATTTCTTGGATTGTTATTGGTCTGTTTAGAGTTTCAGTTTTTCTTGTTTCAATCTTGGGAGGTGGTGTGGTACCAGAAAATCCTCCATTTCCTTTAGATTTTCTAGTTTATTTGCATACAGATGTTTATAGTAATCTCTGGTAGTCTTTTGAATTTCTTCAAGATTAGTTGTGACCTCACCTTTTTCATTTCTATTTAATTGTCTTTATGTGGACTCTCTCTTTCTCTTTTTTTAGTCAATCTGGCCAGGATCTATCAATCTTATTTATCCTTTCAAAGAACGAGCTGTTTGTCTTGTTGATCCTTTCTAAGATATTTTTGTTGTCTAATCCTGCAGCTGTGACTTTATCTTAGTGATATTGATTTTTCTACTGAAATTAGGTTTTAGATGATCTTGCCTTTCCAGCTCCCTTAGGTGTGACGTTAGGGTGTTTACTTGTGATCTTTCTATTTTCTTGATGTGCATATGCAGTGCTATGAATTTCCCTGCTTTCTTGGCATCCCAGAGATTCTGATAAGATGTGTCTTTGTTTTTGTTTGTTTCCAGGAATTTAATAGACGTCTATTAAATTCACTTGATACTGGATTCCTTGCCTGTATAATCTGTTCTTTTTATTTCTGTCTTGATTTCTGTGTTGACCCAGAAGTTGTTCAGCAGTATGTTGTTTATTGTCTGTGTCTTTGTGTGCTTTGGGGGAATCTTGTTGGTGGTGATATTTATTTTTATTCTACTGTGATCTTAGAAGACACATGGTATTATTTTGACCTTTTGAAATTTGTTCACGTTTGATTTGCATCCATGACTGTGATTGATCTTGGAGTATGTTTCATGTGCTGGTGAATAGAATGCATACTTTGTAATTGTTGGGTGGAGTGTTCTGTAGATATCTATTAAATCCATTTCATCAAGTGTCAAGTTAAGTTTCTGGATTTTCTTGTTTGTTTGTTTGTTTTGTCTATATGATCTGTTTAGGGCTGTTAATCAGGGTTTTGAGGTAAAATTATTATTTATTAAAATTAAATTCAATTCTGTTTATCTTAGTATTTTAACTATGAAATATGCTAAGTATTAGGAATAAAAAAGTGTGTAAGATCCAGTTCCTGATCTTAAGAATTTTGCAATCTAGTGATATATATATATATAGTGTTATGTGTGTGTGTGTGTGTGTGTGTGTGTATTACAGTATTTGAAGTGTCACTTTTGCAGAAGCAGCAAAGTGCTGTGGTAGCATAAAGGTGTGAATAATTTATTATGTATGAAGTGTAATTCTATAAATTATATCAAAGACTTTTTCAGAGCCTTGAGGTATGATTGTAGTTCTGAGTATGGATATGTGTTTTATTTTGTGTGTGTGTGGGTGTGCATGCACATGTTATGAGAAGTAGTTGCTCAGGGGAGTGGTGAAGATGTTCCAGTTAGAGTGAGTAATGTAATGGCAGCAACACTTAGGATACATTCAGGCAAGAAGACACAGTGTATAGTATGGCTGGGGTAGAGAGTCTGTTGAGAGACTAGAGGGGAAGTTGTAGATAAGGCTAGACTGGAAAATTAAAGGCAGGTTCAGCGAGGCCATGAATGCTCTGCCAATTGTTAGAGATTATTCCTCATAATGAAGACTACACCTCATATGTCTATGAAGATATCTCAGGGTTTTAAGTCAAGGAATTACATAAATGTATCTGTGACTTATCAATGTAGATCTATCTGCAATGTAGATGATGAGTTCAAATGGGAAGATGCCAGACTGGAGGCAAGGAGATTAAACTATTGCATTAGCTCAGGGCAAGAATGATGGGCAACTGAACTGAGAGGCCATGGAGCACAATGGACACAACTCACACTCAGAAATCAGACTGCCTGGGTTTGCATCCCTATGTTAGATTTGTGACATAGGGGGAATCACCTAGTCTCTCTATGCTTTGAGAATAATGATAGAGTTGCTCTCAAGGTTGTTACAAGGATAAAATGAGTTATTATTTTTAAAGTGTTTAGAATAGTGCCTGGAGCTCAGTAAGAACTATGCATTTGTTCCTTAAAGCCAAACAATGAGGTAGTAGCTATAAAAGTAAGAAATCAGAGATGGGCAATTTCAGAAGAACTGACAGTGTTTGTTGACTTTGCAGCTATGGCTGTGACTTTCAATTTTCTAGCTTAAAATATAGAACATGATACTATGACATAAGAAGGAAAACAGAGTGTCCATGGTTTAGAAGAAAAAATATTTTTAACTGAATGCACTGTTTTGGATTTATTTTTGTTTTAAATCAGTTCTACAGGACCAGAATTAGAGAGACTTAGTGTGAAAATAATTTACATAACAAAAACCACAGGAGTTGGGTGACCACGAACCCAATTTGAGCAGCAGTGAGGCTTGGCTTAGTCTGAGTTAATAGAGAAGTGATGTTTACTCTGTACTCAGCTTGAGCTGGACTACATTAAAGGTACAGTGTTAAATTCTGGGCCCCACATGAAGTCTGGTATTTATGCTCTGGAATATAGTCAAAGAAAAGTGACAAAGACAGAGAGGAAGTATTTGATCAGCTAAGGGTCCTGAGACTAACGCATCACTTATGTTTTCCCACTTTGTTTATATCACTTTTATAGCATAATATACCTCACGTTGTGGTATAATTGATAACATGCATATCTGCTACTTCTAGCATATTATAATACTATTTTTCATTCCTGAGTGCCTACTGTATTCTTGACATTATAATTATTGTATTCAATTTCCAAAACAAGCTAATGTAAAAAATATCATACATACATAGTTATGAAATATTTTTCTGAGTATACAAATGTAAGAGTAACACATAATACACAAGAACTGAGACAGACAAAATTATCCAAAAGAGACATGAGGTTATGTGGGCTTCATAATTAATATACCTAAAATGACTTAATTTCAATAAAATGAAATTCTGATCATTTGTAGAGGTATAGAGAAAGGAATATCAGACATCAGTCTTGAAAATTCTTGTCTCGACAGCTGAGATTCTCTGTAAGGCGGAGAGCATATAGTGAGTTATTAACATTGGCCTTCAACTAAACAGTCCATTCTTCTCACTTCCAGTATTCTGTTTCTATGTTCACCAAACAGCCTTCTGATCCCCACACAAGTTTACCTATGTGGAGAAAAGCACTAATTACACCGGTATGAGTATTTTTGTCCTGTTTGACAATACTTTTTCATGAAACATCAATAAAATAATTTTTTATTAGGTTTTGGCTTTCCCTACAGCTTGACTGCAGGAAAGCATGTGTTGAGCATATGGCCTATGTGACAAAAATTTCTCACTGTAAATCAATAAGTTAGCATTCTCATGTATGAGACTGTCATGTGTATGTTTCAGCACTCATGAATCAGGCTGTCAGGATCCGATCATCCTTTGATGTGACAGGAGTTAGTCCTTGGGTCTTTCAAGCAGTAGGCCAGACATGCTGGGTTCCTTGAGAACACATTGCTGGATGAATGTGTATATATATATGAATATATATGTAAAATCTGTCACAACGACTCAACTCTGCAGTAGTAGTATGAAAGCTGCCATAGACAAAGTGTAAACAAAAGAGTATGGCTGTGTTCCAATAAGACTGTAACTATGCAGTGGGCCATATTTTCCCATGGGCTATAGTTTGCCAGTCCCTCGTCTAGGCTATTATAACCTGGAGTAAGGATGGTGAGAACCGCACCTTAATGTTTGTGTTCATAAATATGAAAGCTATAACATAGCAGAAGAAATACAAAGGTTTAAGGCTATTGGAGTATATTTATCATGTGTAGGCTCTCATCTACTCCCATCTCAAATAAATTCCCTGAGAGAACTAGAGGATACTTCATGAAATTGTTGAGAAAGATACTAATGAGAGGGTACCAGCATCCTTAAAATGTAGTAGCTGTCCTCTGTGGTTTGGGAATGACAGAGGAAAAAAGCTGCTTTGGGTTGGCCTTTCTAGCTTCAACAGGAATCCTAAGTTCTGATGAGCCCAAGACCAATGTGGCAGCTCTTAGTTACCAGGGACAGGGTAGCATATTGACCATAATGCAAAGCAGGGGTGAAACGGTCATCAGAATTTTCAACCTGTAGAGGTTTATCACATTGGCGAGTTGATTGTGGTTTCCCTACAGAATTGGAATCTATTCTGTGGACGTCAATAAGCCTTTTCCCCCAATCGCCCCAGTGTTGCTCAGTAGGTTCAAGTAAAAATTATTCTTTTGGAGGAGGAATAAAGTTTATGTATGTATTTAGCAACAGGAATATCCCCTCTTAAAGGCTGATATAAATACTCTCACTGCCAAGTGCCTAACCAGCCTGCATGACAGGCCAATGCTTAACCCTTCATTTGGACCATTCTCTGAGGATACCAGGCAGTAAGCTGATGGCAGGTTGTACAGCTTTCATCATTCAGGAGCAAGCAATTCCTTAGTGAAATGAGCATTCATTCTGAATATTGATTTTTCTTTCCTGTTAGTATGCTAGCAGTGTTTTTGCTAGTATAGCTGCCCATAGAATTAATAAAATTCCGAGTCATCATCATGGTATTGTACACAACATTGCCTCTAACAAAGATATTCATTTAACAGAAAAAGAATTAATAGCAACATATTAATTTCTAAGAAATTTATTAATTTCAAGAAATTTATTAATGTTAATATATATCTGATTACCCAGCAATAGTTTGGCTATTAGAATTCAGTTAATATGCCAACTAGGAGAAACACTTGCAAGTATGGAGCATTATCCCACAGGGTATGCTTTGAACAACCAACTAATAAAGAATAACTGGGGAACTAGGTATAGTGGCATGTGCCTATAATTCCAGCTATTTGGGAGGCTGAGATGGAAAGATTGCTTGAGCCCAGGAGTTTGATATCAGCCTGGGCAACTTAGCAAGAAGCTGTCACAGATATTAAATTAAAAAAAGAATAATTGAATCTAAAAATCAAACAATAGAAGTCAGAGAAGTACCTCTACTTATTACAGACAACAAACAATTTGTATAACTTGAGCTTCCTAAATCTTCAACTTTAGGCTACAGTGATTTAAGGATCTTAGTCTGGAGAGGAAAGCTTCTGCCAGAAGACTCAACAGTTCAATTCTATTAAGTTGAGAGTTGAGATTACTATCTTACCATGTTGGACTTCTTATGTCACTGACATCACAGGTAAAGAATGAAATGTCTTTACTGGCTAGAGTGATTTACCTTAATTATTAAGGGTCAAACTTAGACTGAAACTGAGAAACTGAGTTGTTGCAGTAAAATAGGAGTAGAGAGCACCATGTCTGGAAGTCAGGAGATCTTAAGGGTCTCTTAGTTCATTCATTCATTTTTGTTGTGGGGAAATTCAAGAGAAAACACAATAAAAGTGGTGCTGCTGATAATTTATATTCTTAAATTAAGTTGTGTGCCACTCTAACAAGGATAGAACCCTGACCAGCTGAAGGCAAAAGGGGACAAGGAATAGGTAGAAAAACAAGGAAGGTATAAATATCTTGTATGTCTTCAGGACCAGATACAGAATTAAGGGTTATAGCAGTTCAGCATTTTTTCTTCATGATATTTCATATATATAGTAACTAAATTTTCTTTCTTTGCTCTTTCCCCTATTTTATGTAGTGGTTGGTTTAGTGGTAACTTAGTCTTTGTGTTGGTATTCAGGCAAGAGTAAGAGTGAATTAGAAGAGGAATAACACTGTCCAGAGATGGATATGGTAACTCAAGAAACTTTGTGTCTTCTCTTTTTGGAGAGATGAGATTTTGTTTTCGTGAAGAAAATTTGCATCTTGTTAGGAAGATGCATGAAGGTGCTGTTCCTGGGTGGAGGTTTAAATAAAGGTGTATATTTTTATATAGAGATGCTGAGTGTCCAAAAATGCAGATTTCGCAAGTTATCTACCTGTTGAATCTCAGCATCAAGCTTACTAGATTAACAGATAAAAGGTACTTTTATTTGGCTTGATTTTTAAGCCTGTTTCCCCGAAACTAAAAACCTTCAGCCTATCATCATAGTCTCTTGGATGAAATTTCACCACCACCAGGAGCAGCACTGTCAATGAAGCTGTGTCAGCAACTTTGTGTGTATTCTTATTTTCAGAGATTCATAAATTTGCCATAAAAATATCTACTGTAGGCTGAAAGTTGGCACACCAAAACTTCAGTCTGGGAGCAGGTCTATTTTTCTTCAATTTGGAGAAAAGCATCTCAAGGGATTGAATTTCTAGAAACATTAGAAGTTAGGCATTTCAAAGGCATCCTGTGTTTTCTTATAATAAGACGCCTTTATTCTTTTAATTATGGAAAACAAAGACGATGCTATCAGAGTGGATCCCTCCCACCCAGAAAGGGCCATAGGTTGGCTCATTTATTGGGTACCCAGTGGCTGTGAAAACACTCCATTACTGGTCTGTTAGCTAAAATAATAATTAAGTGACATGAATTGCAATTTACAAAGAAAGTCTTTTACAGTAAGCCTTCCATAACAAGACCATTCAAAATCCTATCTGATCATCTGATTTCCAAATAAAAATAGAGTCTAAAATGAAACACTACAATGTTACTAATTTGAACTGTGACAAGGGGCAAAGGCCAAACCGAATTAGTCTGAACTTGCTATCTTTTAAAAAAAGTAAAAGTCATTAAGAGGAAATTAAAGCTCAAGATGGGAGAGAAGATTAAAAGAGACATAGTTGTTTCAAGTGAATTCAAGACTCCAGCCCTCACGGATTATACATCAGGATCCTGAAAGACCCTGAAAATGGAATTGCAAAATCATTGTCTGTCTGCATCTGAGGAAATGTGGACAAAAGGGGAAATGCTAGTAAACACAAAAAGGGTCAGTGATGTATATGCTGGGTGAATTTTAAAAAATAGCAAATCAGGGATAGGTTGTTAATCTTCAGAAAATTTATAGAAAAAGAATTTAGCAAAGATTTATGAGATCTTAGAAATTGACCAAAGAAAAGCTTTGAACATTAATCATAATACTATAAGAAAGGGATTGGCAGTGTTGGGGGCACTCCAGGGGAGGGAGGGAGG
Source organism: Cephalopachus bancanus (assembly GCA_027257055.1). Lineage (NCBI taxonomy): Eukaryota > Metazoa > Chordata > Mammalia > Primates > Tarsiidae > Cephalopachus > Cephalopachus bancanus. Next base: position 431,173 of record JAPVLO010000241.1, read on the forward strand.
GGGCACATAACATCAGTTAGGGTACCTGATCTCAAACCAGGTGAAGTGGGGACCAAAGGGAGGCCCAAACTTTACTTGTATGATGACTACTTATCTATCTAGTCCTGAATTATACCCCACATTTCTGAAATAAAATAAAATAAAATAAAAAGAAAAGCTTTGATCATTAGGAATCAATAAGAACAGTCCTGCACCCTCAACTCAGCCCATCAACTCCTTCTCATGGGCTGCCTCTTCTGCAGCTCCTCCTTAACCCTTCTCTACTTCTTCCACTATTCTCTGTTACCTGGACTCAGAACCTGGTCTTTCTTGACTTCTTCTCTATATACAGGTCAAATAGCTTGGAAGATACCTTAAGAGGTATATGATCCTGGATCTCAAAGGAAAAATTTTAGAACAGTTTAGAACAAATTTTTAGGCTCTTTATGCTAACCTCAGAGGCAAGGATTTCTACATTTTATAACTTTTATGATGGTCATTTGAAAATACTATCATTATGCTAATTCTTTTTCATGGCCATGTAAAGTCTTACTGGATTTAGTTAGAATCATTTTTTTCCTTTTTGATTCTTCATGAACATAAGAGAACAAGAGATCAGCATTTTCTTCATAGTGACTCTTCTTATTTTTGAGGACAGTAATGATACTATCTATAGTCATGAGTCACTTGATAATGAAGATATGTTCTGAAAAATGTGTTGTTAGGTGATTTCACCATTATGTGCACATCATAGAATGTACTTACACAAACTTAGATGGTGTATCCTACGCACTTGGGCTGTGTGGTATATCCTGTTACTCTTGGGCCACCAACCTATACATCTTGTTGCTGTACTGAATACTGTAGGCAATTGTAACACAATGGTAAGTTTTTATATATCTAAACACAGAAAAGCTGCAGTAAAAATAGTGTCATAATCTGATAGGACCACTGTTTATATGTGGTCCATCATTGATGGAAAGGCCATTATGTGGTGCATGATGGTATTAAGCTGCTCTTTTCTATTTCTTCCTTAACCCCCTGTAATCTCTATTCAGTTCACATCTTTGTGATGAAATTGTTTTCTTAAAGGTCACTTAAGATTTTAATGTTGTCAAATTTGGTGTCATTCTCTATCTTATTTTTTACCTTGACTTTTCTGTAACATTTGAAACACTCTTGAAATGTGATTATAAGTACTTATCCTAGACTATTATCCTTAAATTATAATCTCTATATCTGCCCTTTACCAATGTATACTCAGCTTCTTTTTCTTCCTTGACAAAGGCTTAGTACTAGTTGCTTAATAAAATACAGTCTTGACACTCACTTATGCTCTGCTTTTTTTTAAACATATTTTTTATTTTAAAATTGTGGGGTACAGTTAAGGGTTAGGTATACAAATATGCATCGTGCAGGTACCCTTGTTGATGAGGTGTGCCCCCCCCATTACCAGGCAGATATCAACTACTGTTAATCCCACCTCCCTTTCCCTCCCTGCACCTCCATAGTTTCCCGCCACTGTCAATCCTTTTCTTATAGTATGGTGATAGTTGTTCTAGGTTCACTTATGAGTGAGAACATGTGATACTCAGATCTTTGTTTCCATGAGAGATCACTCAGTATTATAAACTCCAATTCCATCCAGATTGCTGTGAAATTCATGATTTTGTTCTTTTTTATGACTGTGTAACATTCCATTGTGTATATGTACCACATTTTAAAAATCCAGTCCTCTTTTGATGGGCAGCATGGTTGGTTCCATGATCTTGCTATTGTGAACAGCGCTATGATAAACATACGTGTGCAGGTATCTTTTTTATAGAATGATTTGAGTCCTTCAGGGTATATTCCCAGTAGGGGAATTGCGGGGTCATATGGAAGGTCGATTTTTAGAACTTTTAGGAATCGCCACACTGATTTCTACAGAGGCTGCTCTAGTTTACACTCGTACCAACAGTGTAGAAGTGTTCCCTTTTTATCACATCCTCTCCAGCATCTGTTATTTTTTGAGTTACTGAAAATGGCCATTCTGACTGGAGTTAGGTGGTATCTTAGTGTAGTTTTAATTTGCATCTCCTTGATGATTAGTGAGGTTGAACATTTCTTCGTGTGTCTGTTGGCCACTCGTATGTGTTCTTTTGAGAAGTGTCTGTTCATATCTTTTGCCCACTTTGTAATAAGGTTGTTTGTTTTTTTCTTTTCAGCACGTTTGAGTTCCTTATAGATCCAAGATGTTAGGCCTTTGTCAGACATGGAGTTGGCAAATACTTTTTCCCAGTCTGTGGGCTGTCTCCCTGCTCTCTTGATGGTTTCTTTGGCTTTGCAGAAGCTTGTCAGTTTAATGACATCTCACTTGACTATCTTATCTCTTATGGCCCATGCATTCCAGGTTTTGTTTAGGGATTGGATGCCAATTCCAATTTCCATAAGGATGTGTCCTGCATTTTCTAAGGTTCTTAGGGTTTGAGGTTTTACATGCTCTACTATTTATTATACCTTTCATTTGAATAACTTGCCATTGCCTTTAGCTCAATATATTAAAATTTTAATTAATGAATTCTTGTTCCTGCCTCCTGTGGTTTGAATGTCTATGTTCCTTCAAAATTTGTGTTGGGACCTAAGCCAATGTGATAGTATTAAGAGGTGGGGCTTCTAGGAGGTGATTAGATTGTGATGGCTCCACCTTTGTGAATGAAACTAGTGCCCTTGTAAAAGGGCTTGAGGGATAGAGTTTGCCCATTTTGCCCTTATTTCTTCTGTTATTGAGGGCATAGCAACAAGGCACCACCTTGGAAGAGACACCAAGCCCTCATCAGACACTGAAACTGCCAGCACCTATATTTTATACTTCCCAGCTCCCAGAACTGTGAAAATAATGTTCTGTTCTTTATGTATTGTCCAGTCTCAGATATTTTGTTATAACAGCAGGAACAGATTACTTCACTCTCCAGGCCAGTTTCTCTTTTTCAATTAACCATTCATGACAATGACACAGTCTCACAGACTGTAAAATTTAAAATTAATATTTAATTCATTACATATAAACTTTCCTTTTATCTACATCCTTGCATTCACCAAATATGACTGATTTTTTTTACTGTGTTCCTGCGATAAGCTGAATGTTTATATTACCTCAACGTTCATATGTTGAAATCTAATCCTTCATGTGATATTAGGAGGTGGCAACTTTGGGAAGTAAATAGGTCATGAAGGCAAGCCCACATGAATGGGATTAGTGCCTTTATAAAAGAGGCCCCAGAGAGATACCTTACCCCGTCTGCCATATGAAGACACAGTGAGAAAATGGCTGTCTATGAATCAGGAAGTGAGCCTCTTCAGACACTGAATCTTTTGCCTCCTTGATCTCAGACTTCCCAGTCTCAGAGAAGAAATAACTTTATTTCTTATTAAAAATAAATTTAAATCTAATATGTTTATTTTCTGTGAGAAATGAATTTCTATTGTTTATAATTGATCTAGTTTATGGTATTGTGTAATAGTAGACCAAATGAACTATGACAGTTCTCATCCTCTATAATTTTAAGGACATTTATGATTAGTGGTTTCTATTCTACTAGCCCAAAGGATGAAATTCACCCATCTATGGACAAATAACAAATAAAACAAAATACAAAGGAATCAGACATACAATTGTGTTTACTTTTCGTTTACTAAAGCAAAGCAAGCAAAAACCAAAAAACAAAAAGAAAAACCAAAAAAGCTCAATCTACTTTCACATTTATTTTTAAAAAATCTAATGTTCAAAATCCTATACCAGTTTTACCTTTCACAGTTGTGAGATTCTTTTGATAAATGTTGGTAACCTGTGACAATTAGAACTGTGGAGATTAGCCGGGCTCGGTGGCTCATCCTATAATCCCGTGCTTTGGGAGGCTGAGGTGAGTGGATTGCCTGAGCCCGCAGGTTCGAGACCTGCATGGGCAACTTGGCGAGACCTCATCTCTACAATAAATCAAAAAATCAGCCAGGCATGGTAGTGTGTGCCTGTAATTCTGGCTACTTGGAAGGCTGAGGTGGAAGGATCGCCGGAGCCCAGCAGGTTGAGGCTGCAGTGGCTGGGAGTGGCCACTGCACTCCAGTCTGGGTTACAGAGTGAGACTCCAACTCAAAAAAAAAGAACTGTGGAGACTATGTGCCTTCTTGTTTATAATTTCACTTTCTGTCATGATGATCATAAGTCTAAAGGTGAATTTGCTATGTATGCAAATATGTATTAGCAAGCAGGCACAAAAATATTCACAAAGCCTGTTTTAGAAAGTGGGTAAAGTCTTTGCTTTCTGACCTTTTGGACATTGTAATAAGCACTTGGCATAAAAAGACACTCCAAGGTGGAAGCAATATGATGCTGTTGGCAGGACCCGTGAATCTTTTCTAGTTAATTCATGCAACGGCACCTTCTTTTCTGTAGAAGAAACCAGGACCAGTTTTCTCTAAAGGAGCTAGGTCGTTAAGCTTTCCATATGCTTATGCTTTGTTCATGCAAAGATGTAGGTACCTGTACAATCTTCCTAGCCAAATACGTATTTTGAATAATGCTCTGTTTTCCAATTATTTCTAATGTCCTTTATGTAATTAACAAGCCCTCCAGGTCATTTATTTATACTTAAAATTGCCTTAGCCACCTCTGGAGTGTGGACTCCCATTCCAAGTGCAAACTAAGTAAACCTGTAATGTAGATTCCTGATTAAAGTGCTTTATTTGATAATTAATGATCTCTATAGGTCCTCTGCTAGGCTGTGGATTAAAGATAATTTACATACATATACATATTACCTATACTGAACTATTTTAAAGAAAATCAACCTATAATGTAAAAATGTAAAAAAAAAAATTACAATGTAATCTATTAAAACCAGGATTTTTAAAATGTGACAATGTATAGTAACTTGAACTATCCCAGGTAAATTGTAGCTGGTATCTACATACAAAAGATGGTTCTTTAAATAATGTTAATTTAGCTTTACAAAAATTGTAGCACATTCTTATCATCTATCTTATTTTTGTATGGGTTAATTTTTTTCCCCCATACACTATTATTAGGTTCAGGAACTATCCTTTTGAGTGAGTCATGGTATTTTGACTAGCAAGATGCATGATGAAAAGAGATGCAGCTTTACATTTTTGTTATCTTGATTATTTGTTTCTAAATTTTTTATGCTTTGAGGGAGTGGTTGGCAGTTTTGCCTTATTATTGCTTTGAAAATTCATCTGGATGTGTTTTTCCATAGTAATCATGTTACAGAGTATTTTGTCATAGCAATGAATAAAGTTACAGTCTATTGTGTCATACCAAGTGTTTCTCTAATGTAAATTTGGTAGTATGACTCATAAATAGGGAATGATGTAATTATAACATAGAAGGCACATTGGCTCCTATGTGATTTTCCCCTGCAGATGACTGCTTATGTTTGCCAAAGAAGAGCAAATGAACCTCAAGTATACATTGCACCAGGCTCAGCACCTGTCAAGGATGTACTACTGAATTTTGCTCCATCATCTTCCTCTTGGTTCAGTGAGGCTAGATGCTCTTGGAAGTGTATTTCATCCTTACCTCCATAACATTGCAACTTTAATCTTTCCCTGCAATACTCCCTAGTTTTACATTTTGTCCTCTCCACCAAAGATAAAGTTCTAAATTTAATCACATTTTTAAAAGATTTACATATTTTCTGTCTAAACTGTGCTTGAATATTTTTGGGATTGCTATTGTCTTTTTTAACTTTTAAATTTTAAAATTGTGGGGTACAATTCAGGGTTAGATATACAAATAGCCATTGTGCAGGTACCCTTGTTGATGAGATATGCCCCCCCCTTCCCCGGCAGATTTTGACTACTGTCAATCCCACCTCCCCTCCCCCACCAGAGTTTACCACTACTGTCAATCCTTTTCTAATAGTATTACGGTAGTTGTTCACGGTCCACTTATGAGTGAGAACATATGATACTCAGTTCTTTGTTTCTGTGAAAGGTCACTCAGTATTATAGACTCTAATTCCATCCAAGTTGCTGCAAAGTTCATGATTTTGTTCTTTATGGCTGTGTAATATTCCATCGTGTATATGTACCACATTAAAAATCCAGTCCTCTTTTGATGGGCAATGCGGTTGGTTCCATGTTCTTGCTATTGTGAAAAAGGCTGTGATAAACATATGTGTGCAGTTATCTTTTTTATAGAGTGATTTGAGTTCTTCTGGGTATAGTCGCAGTAAGGAGATTGTGGGATCATATGGAAGGTCGATTTTTAGAACGTTTAGGAAATCGACACACTGATTTCCATAGAGGCTGTACTAGTTTACACTCCCACCAACAGTATAGAAGTGTTCCCTTTTCACCACATCCTCTCCAGTATCTGTTATTTTTTGAGTTATTGATGATGGCCATTCTGACTGGAGTTAGGTGGTATCTCAGTGTAGTTTTAATTTGCATCTCCTTGATGACTAGTGAGGCTGCACAGTTTTTCATGTATCTGTTGCTTGCTCGTATGTCTTCTTTTGAAAACTGTCTTCTCATATCTTTTGCCCACTTTTTTTTTTTTTTGAGTTGGAGTCTCACTCTGTCGCCCAGACTGGAGTGCAGTGGCCGCTCCCGACCACCGCAGCCTCGACCTGCTGGGCTCCAATAATCCTTCCGCCTCAGCCTTCAAGTAGCTGGAACTACAGGCATGCCCGGCTAATTTTTGATTTATTGTAGAGATGAGGTCTCACCAAGTTGCCCAGGTGGGTCTCAAACCCGCAGGCTCAGGCAATCCACTCACTTCAACCTCCCAAAGCGCGGGATTACAGGCTGAGCCACTGAGCCTGGCTTCCTTTGCCCACTTTTAATGGGGCTGTTTGTTTTCTTCTTTTCAGCACATTTGAGTTCCTTGTAGGTATTAGAAGTTAGACCTTTGTTAGACATGGAGTTAGCAAATATTTTTTTCCACTATGTCGGCTGTCTCCTTGCTCTCTTGATGGTTTCTCTTGCTTTTCAGAAGCTTTTCAGTTTGATGAGGTTCCACTTGTCTATCTTATCTCTTATGGCCTGGGCATTTTGGGTTTTGCTCAGGAATTGGTTGCCAGTTCCAATTTCCATAAGAGTGTCTACTGCATTTTCTGAAGTTATTATAGTTTGAGGCTTTACATTTAGGTCTCTGATCCATTCAGAATTAATTTTTGTGTATGAGGATAGATAGGGGTCCTGTTTGAATCTTCTGCATGTGGTCAGCCAGTTTTTCCAGCACCATTTACTGAATAGGTTCTTGTCTTCCAGTGGTTGGTGGTGGAGGCTTTGCTAAAGCTGAGTTGGTTGAGAAATTGAGATTTGAGGTTTTGCTTCTGGAATCTCAATTCTTTTCCATGGGTCTATATGCCTGTTGTACCAATACCAGGCTGTTTTGGTTATTGTAGCTGTATAATAAAGATTAAAGTCTGGGAGTGTGATACCTCCTACTTTGCTTGTTTTTTTTGCCAAGGATTGTTTTGGCTATTCGTGGTTGTTTATGTTTCCATGTGAATTCCTGTCTTGTTATTTCTAGTTCTGAGAAGAATGTTGCTAGTAATTTGATAGGCATTGTGTTGAATCTGTAGATTGCCTTAGGTAGGATGGACACCTTAACAATGTTGATGCTTCCAATCCATGAACAAGGAATATTTTCCCACTTTTTGTGTCATCTTTGATTTCTTTGTGCAGTGTTTTGTAGTTTTTATTGTAAAGGTCTTTCACATCCCTGGTTAGGAAGATGCCAAGGTATTTCATTTTTTGTGTGGCTATTGTGGATGGAGTTGAGTTTTTAATTTGGGTTTCTGTTTGTTTATTATTGGTGTATAGAAATGCAATTGTCTTGTGCACATTTATTTTATACCTGAGACTTTGCCAAAGTCCTTTATCAGTGCAAGGAGGTTTTTGACAAATTCTTTTGGGTTTTCAAGGTTGTACCATGTTGTTATACTATGTTGAATCATGTTGTCTGCAAGGAGAGTTAACTTGACTTCCTTTTTTCCTATTTGGATATCCCTGATCACCTTCTTTTGTCTGATTGCTCTAGCTAGGACTTCCAAAACTATGCTGAACAGGAGGGTTGAGTGTGGGCATCCTTGTCTTGTTCCAGTTTTCAGGGGAAATGGTTCAAATTTCTGTCTATTTAGCAGTATACTGACTGTGGATTTCTCTTAGATGGCTCTTACTATTTTGAGGAATGTTCCTTCTATGTCTAGAATTTCGATGGTCTTAATCAGGAATGAGAGCTGGATTTTATCAAAAGCTTTTTCTGCATCTAATGATATAATCATATTGTTTTGGTTTTGCAACTATTGATGTATTTAATTGCATATATGATCTTACGAATGTTGAACAAACCTTGCAACACAGGGATGAAGCCTACTTTGTGATGGTGGATGATTTTTGAGATCTGTTGTTGAATCCGGTTTGCTAAGGTCTTGTTGAGAAATTTAGCATCTATATTCATCAGGGATATTGGCCTGTAGTTCTCTTTCTTTGTTGGTTCTTTACTTGGCTTGAGTATCAATGTGATGTTAGCATTTTAACATGATTTGGGGAGAGTTCCATCTTTCTCAATTGCCTGGAATGCTTTCAGTAGGATTGGTATCAGTTCCTCCTTGTATGTTTTGTAGACTTCTGCTGGAAAGCCATCCAGTCCAGGGCTTTTTTTGTAGGTAGTTTTCTTATGACACAATTTCCTGGATTGTTAATGCCTATTTGAGGGTCTTGATTTCTTCTTGTTTCAACCTAGGGAGGTTGTGTGATGTCCTAAAGTCCTCCATTTCCTTTAGGTTTTCAAGTTTGTTTCCATACAAGTGTACATAGTGGTCTCTGATAATATTTTGTGTTTCTTCAGGGTAAGATGTGACTTCATCTTTTGTGCTTCTGATTGTGTTTATTTGCCCCTTTTCTTGGTCAGTCTAACTATGGGACCATCAATCTTGTTTATCCTTTCAAAGAACCAACTTTTTGTTTCATTGATTTTTTGTATTATCTTTTTTCTTCTATGTCCCGGATTTGGGCTTTTATTTTGGTGATCCGGATTCTTCTGCTGAAGCTAGGATTTTGATGGTCTTGTTTTTCTAGCTTTCTTTGGTGACTTTTTAGGCTGTTAACTTGTGATCTTTCCATTTTCTTCGTCATGTGCATTTGTAGAGATAAGAATTTCCTTCTTACTACTGTTTTCATGCCATCCCAGAGGTTTTGGTAAGATGTTTCTTCACTTTCATTTGTTTCCAGGTGTCTTTTAATCTCTGTTTTGATTTCCATGTTTACCCAGAAGTTGCTTAGCATCATGTGGTTTAGTGTCCATATCTTTGTGGGTTTTGGGGGAACTTTGTCAGTGTCGATATTTATTTTTATTCCACTGTGGTCTGAAAAGGTGCATGGCAAAATTCCAATCTTACAAAATTTGTTTATGCTTGATTTATGGCCAAGGATGTGGTAGATCTTAGAGTACATTCCATACAGAGATGAGTAGAATGTATATTCTATGGTTGTTCGGTGGAGTGTTCTGTAGGTATCAACTAAGTTCATTTGGTCAAGAGTCACATTGAGGTTCTGGATCTCCTTGCTGATTTTTTGTCCTGATGATCTGTCTAGTGTTGTGAGTGGGGTATTAAAGTCCCCAGCTATGATAGTGTTAGGGTCAATGTCTTTTTTAAGTTTACCTAGAAGCTGCTTTATGAAAGTTGGTGCTCCTATGTTGGGTGCATATATGTTTAGGATGGATATTTCTTGTTGATGGATTGAGTCTGTCATCATTATGTAGTGATCTTCTGTATCTTTTAAAATTTTTGATAGGTTAAAGGATATTTTGTTTTATATTAAGATCACAACTCCTGCTTTCTTTTGTGGTCCATTCACCTGAAAATTTGTTTTTCATCCTCTTACTTTGAGTCTGTGAGTGTCCTTTCTGGTGAGATGTGCCTCTTGGAGACAATATATCATTGCCTTATGGTATTTTATCCATTTTTGCTATTCTATATCTTTTCAGTGGTTCATTTAGTCCATTCACATTCAGGCTAGTTATTGAAATGTGAAAGTTTATCTCTGTCATGAGGTTCTTTTATAGTTTATTGTTGTTGCTGTTTGTTGTCTTTTTTTTAATTTTTGTGTTGATTCATGTGTGTTTTCAATCTTTTTCCTGCACTCTTGTGAAGAATGTTATCGTTCTTTTTTCTCTTTCTTCTATGTTCAGTACCTTCTTAAGTGTTTCTTGTAGAGCTGGTCTAGAGGCATCATAAATTCTTAGGGATTGAGTGTCTGGGAAAGATTTTAATTCTCCCTCACTGATGAATCTTAGCTTAGCTAGGTAGGCTATCCTTGGTTGAAATTGTTTATCTTTGAGAACTTTGAAGATTGTATCTTTTTAAATTTTTTATAGTTTAAAGGGTATTTTATCTGAAATTAAGATTGCAACTCCTGCTTTCTTTTGTGATCCATTTGCCTGAAATTTTGCTTCCCATCCTCTTACTTTGAGTCTGTGAATGTCCTTTCTGGTGAGTTGTGTCTCTTGGAGATAATCTATTGTTGCCTCATGATATTTTATCCATTTTGCCATTCTGTGTCTTTTCAGTGGTGCATTTAGTCCATTCACATTCAGACTAATTATTGAAATATGAAAGTTTATCGCTGTCATGATGTTTTTATAGAATTGTTGTTGTTGCTCTTTGTTTGTTGTTTTTCTTTTGATTTTTAAGTTGATTCATGTATGTTTTCAATCTTTTTCCTGTACTCTTGTGAAGAATGCTGTCCTTTTTTACTTTTCTTCTGTGTTTAATATTTTCTTAAGTGTTTCTTGTAGAGGTGGTCTAGAGGTGGTTTAAGTTCTTAGGGATTGGATGTCTGGGAAAGATTTTAATTCTTCCTTACTGGTGAAGCTTAGCTTAGCTGGGTAGGTAATTCTTGGTTGAAATTGTTTATCTTTGAGAACTTTAAAGATTGGGCTCCAAGCTCTCCTAGCCTGAAGTGTTTCTGTAGATAAATCTGCTGCTATTCTAATTGGTCTTCCCTGGTAGGTTGTCTGATCTTTTTCTCTTGCTGCCTTTAGGATTTTTTTCCTTTATACCTACTTTGTTTAGGCAAATTATTATGTGTCTGGGAGTTGGTCTTTCATTGGTCTTGCAAGGTTCTCTGACTCTCTTGTGTTTGAATTTTTCACATCATTGTTGAGATGAGGGAAGTTTTCTTGAATAATTTCATGGAATGTTTGTTCTAAGGTGGTCTCTGTCTTTCTGCCTCAGGAAGTCCAATTACTCTTAGGTTTGGCCTCTTGAAATAGTCACTCATCTCTTGGAGGTTTTTTTTCTGTCTTTTAAAGCTTCTTTTCTATGTTTTTGACAGTTTGGGTTAATTCTATATTTTGGTCCTCAGCTCTGAGATTTTTTTCTTCTTCTTGGCTAATTCTGCTTTCCATGCTTATTTGTTTGTTATTTATTTCAATCACAGTATTATTTACTGCTGTTATCTCAGTTATCAACTCCTTCCTATATTTCTCTTGTCTCTCCTCAATTCTTTTTATTCTCTCCATTAATGTCTTGATATCTGGGTTTGTAGTATGTGACCAATCATTCTGGGGGCTCTTCATTGTTTGTATTCTGAAGTCTGTTTTCTCAGTAGCTGACCTCCCATGGGTCTGTGGGAGACCTATATTCTTCTTTTGATTTTTCTTCATCTGTGTAGATTTTCCTCCCCACTTTTTCCTCCCCCCCCTTTAATTCTGTTGTTCAGGGATGGTGGGGTTGCTTTTACTTCTGTTTGCTCAATCTTCTATTCCTTATGTGAATCCTCTAGCTTTGTTCAATTCTGAAGCTGGACTGTGGGTTGGTGGCTGTACTGTTTTGCAGTTTTGAGATTTAATTGAGGAGGAAGCTGTGTTTCAAAATCTATCTGTATATTCCAGTATCCACTGACAGGGTATGGGTACCCTGGAGCCCACTTCCCACTGTTTTACAATCTGTCCATGCTGTGGGGGTATATGTTTGCTCCCTGAAAGCAAAATGAGGTAAGAGAAATTAAAAGAATGGAACAGGGAAGGGAGGGGCAAGAAGAAGGTGGAGAGAAAAGAGTGAGAGAGAAAGCAGAAATACATACTGACTAACAAATGAAACGAGACACAAATACAGAATAGAGTAAAAAAAAACTAAAACATGTAGACAATCTTACAAACACACAAGCCAACCAACCTCCCTATTTATGTATTATTCCTCTACACAAACAGGAAGTCTAAAGAAAGAAAGAAATAAAAATAAAAAAAAATCAGTAAAATAACAGAAACAAAGTAAGTACAAAAAATTTATCAATAACAGTAAGAAGAGAGAGAAAAGAGGGAAAAATGAGTAAAACAAACAAAGAATTAAAAAAAAAACAAAAAACTAGGAACCAGGCTTGCTCTGAGATAGATCCTATAAGTCCAATGTCCTTTTAGCTCTGATCTCTAGTTCTCATCTCAGGCTGGTAGGGTTGTTCACAGCTAGGGTCAGATGCCGTAAGCCTGCTGTGGAAGGAGGGTAGATCAGATCTGGATGCAGTTGGCTTGCTGCCTGTCAAATCAGCCACTCAGATCTGACCTGTCTTATGTCCGATCTAGCATGGGGTAGGGACTTCTATTTCTCCCAGTTTGATGTGATTATTTTAGCTCCCAAGTTGGAGGCTGGGCAGAGCTGGGTAGAGCTGGGTGGGGCAATGCAGGTCTCTGCCTGGTCTCGGGGCTCCAGCTGATCTCTGGTCTCCCCACAGCCAGGGTCAAGCCAGGGGAGGTGGAGTGTGAGACAGCTGGCACTACAGGTTGGCATGGCACACGGTGGGGTGGGGTAGTGCAGCCAGTGAGGGAGAGCTACATAGGGTTGGGAGTTGGGACCCACCCCTGGGGGGGACTGTGGCAGTGGTGTGGGGAGCCACGGCAGCAGAATGGTGCATGGGACTGAGGGCTTCCAGCCCATGGACTGGCATGGCTAGTGGTGGTGGCAGTGGTGGCAGTGGCCACGCGGTGCGTGGGGCTAGGGTCTTCTAGCCTGCAGGCCTGGGTGACTGGCTGAGGAGCAGGCTGGCAGTGGCAGCAGCTGCAGCCACCCAGGGGAAAGTGAGAATCTTTATGGACATTCGCTTTCATGGAGACTCTCACAGTCCAACCTGTCCCATCACCATCTTGCTGGATGTTCTTCCATCTTAATTTTAATGAAGATTTTCTGGTCTGATGATTTTGCTCCAGGAGAGAGATTCAGATCTGAACATTTTAAGTAGAGCTTATCTCCTTTCCAAAACCAAAGGATGGCACAGAGTCATGGAGTGCAGCAGAAGTGAATCTTTAATGACGATCTTCCAAGATCAGGTGTCTGGTGTGTAGGCACCAGAATTGCTATTGTTTATGGTAATGCTCTAAAGAAAAAGTTTCAGACATGCAGACTGATCTTCAATCCTATTTTTCCTTAAACACTATTGTTTTGAGTGCAAGATATTTTTATAACATGAGTTTTTTTGGAGTACATATATTTCATCAGCGGAAGCATCTTTTTTCAGTATACACACACATGATAAAAACATAGCTAACTTATTGTCTTGGAGACAATGTTTGAGAGTTTCCTATAAAAGAAATTATGCAGTGTGCTCAGTGTAATGTTTTTGAGATTCATCATGTTGCATATCTCAATATTTGTTCACTTTTATTGTGAGCCAAAGAAATCATCAAGAGAGCAGGGAGACAACCCACAGACTGGGGAAAAATATTTGCCAACTCCATGTCTGACAAAGGCCTAACATCTAGGATCTACAAGGAACTCAAGCATGCTGAAAAGAAAAAAACAAACAGCCCCATTACAAAGTGGGCAAAATATATGAATAGACAGTTCTCAAAAGAAGACATATGAGCAGCCAACAGACACATGAAAAAATGTTCAGCCTCACTAGTCATCAAGGAGTTGCAAATTAAAACTACACTGAGATACCACCTAACTCCAGTCAGAATGGCTATCATCAATAATTTAAAAAATAATAGATGCTAGAGAGAATGTGGTGAAAAGGGAACGCTTCTACACTGTTGATGGGAGTTTAAACTAGAGCAGCCTCTGTGGAAATCAGTGTGGCAATTCCTAAAAGTTTTAGAAATCGACCTTCCATATGACCCCACAATCCCCCTACTGGGAATTTCCCACTACTGCCAATCCTTTTCTTATAGTATTATGATCATTGTTCAAGGTTTGCTTATAAGTGAGGACATGTGGTACTCAGTTCTTTGTATCTGCGATAGGTCACTCAGTATCATAGATTCTAAGTTGATCCAAGTTACTGTGAAGTTCATAATTTCATCCGTTTTTAAGGCTGTGTGATATTCCATCATGTATATGTACCACTTTTTTTAATACAGTCTTCTTTTGATGGGCAGCACGGTTGGGTCCATGTATTTGCTATTGTGAACAATGCTGCAGTAAACATACATGTATAGGTATCTTTTTCATGGTGTGATTTGAGTTCCTCTGGGTATATTCCCAGTAGGGGGATTGTGGGGTTGTATGGAAGGTTGATTTTTAGATCTTTTAGGATTCACCAAACTGTTTTCCACAGAGGTTGTATTAGTTTACACTCCAACCAACTGTAGACACGTTCACTTTTCGCTGCATCCTCTCCAGCATCTGTTGTTTTTTAAGTTATTGATGATGGCTGGCAGACATTTTTTCATTTATCTTGGGAATGGAATTTTTGTGTTGCAGGGTAAACGCATACTTAAATTTATAATAAACTATAAAACAGTTCCAAAAAATAGCTGTGATATTTTATACTTCACCAGCAAAGTAATCAATGTAATCATGTTACATTTGTTCCATATCTTGTCAAGACATGACAGTTTCATTCTTTTTAATTTTCTTCATTTTAGCAGATGTGTAGACTTATGTCATCTGACAATTTTTTAACTCGATTGTCTTGTTACTGGTGAGTGGTCATTATTCTTGATATATGCTCACCAAAAGTCCTTTTTGAGCTACATTATTGTACATATTATCTCTAAGTTGATGGTTTGCCTTCTCCTTGTCTTAATGATATCATTCTAAAAGTTTTTCATTGTGATACAATTTTTCTGTATGATGATGCCCAAATTATTAATGTCTTATGTTGTAATAATTGTTTGGTGCCTAAAAAATCTGTTCCTATTCCAAAGTTATAAAGATTTTTTTCTTTTGTAGCTTTAGCTGTTACAGTTGGGTCTGAGATCCATTCCTAGTTAATTTTTGTGCATGGTGTAAGGGGCAAGGTTTACTTTTTTCCAAATGCATTTCTGGTTGTTCCAGAATTATTTGCTGAAAATTCTATTTTACTCTCATTAAGTTATCTTGGCAACTTCATTGAAAATTAATATATGGTGATTTATTTCTGGACTCTATTCTAATCCACTGATACATGTTTTGTCCTTATATCTATACCAGATTGCCTTGATTATTATAACTTTGTAATATCAACTTTGTAATTATAACTTTGTAAAATTATAAAGGTATAACTTTGTACAGTTGTAAAATTAGTGTAAATCCTACGAATTAGTTTATTATTCTTTTCAAAATTGTCTTATGTACTCAGGTCTTTAGAATTTTTATATAAATTGTACAATCAGCATTTCAATAGATTTTATAAGGAAGCCTGAAACTGTATTGAAACTGGTGATTAATTTAGATAAACTATATCTTAATAATATAATCTTTTAGTCTCTAATCATGATATAGTTTGACATCTCTTTAGCATTTAAAAAGTATCTCTCAGTGATATTTTGTAGATTTAATTATAGAATTCTAATACTTCTTAAAGTATCCTTATAAATGTTGTATTTTTGTTTCTATTGTACATGAAATTGTTTTATGAAACTTTTCATTTGTTTGTTGATAGCATATAGAAAAATTGGCTTTTGTTTATTGACCTTATATGCTGTGACCTTGATAAATTCACTTATTAGTTATAATAGCTGTTATGTAGATTTATTAGGATTTTTTTATACACATAATGAAGTTCTATGTGAAGAATGAGTTTTATTCTTTTCTTTCCTATCTGAAAACATTTCCTTTTTTTTGCCATACTGTTTTATGTCTTCCAGAGCAATGTTGAATGTAATGGTGAGGGAGAACATAACTTGTTTTTTCTATGTTTTTTTCTAAAGTTTCATTCTGAATATGAGTTAACTATAGGTCTCTTATAGATATTTCTTATGAGGTCAATTCAGTTCCTTTCTAGTTTGACTTTACTGAGAGATTTTTTATCTTGAATGAATGTTAAATTTTGTCATATGCCCCTCCAACTATTGAGATGGTAATATGTTTTTTCTTTTATTTAGTTAATGTGATGAATTTCATTGATTATTGATTGCATTGGTTTTTTTTATAAGCAATATTTTTTATTATGATATTGTGGGGTACAGTTAAGGATTAGATATACAAGTACATTTCGTTCAGGCACCCTTGTTGATAAGAGGTGTTTCGCAGTCCCCAGACAGATATTTACTACTGTTAATCCCCTCTCACTCCAACCCCCATAGTTTCCTACTACTGTCAGTCATTTTCTTATAGTATTACATTGGATGTTCAAGGTCCACTATATGAGTGAGAACATGTGATACTCGGATCTTTGCTTCTGTGAGAGGTCACTCAGTATTATAGACTCTAGTTCCATCCAGGTTGCTGCAAAATTCATGATTTTGTTCTTTTTTATGGCTGCATAGCATTCCATCGTGTATATGTACCACATTTTTTTAATCCAGTCCTCTTTTGATGGGCAGCATGGTTGCTTCCAGGTTCTTGCTATTGTGAACAATGCTGTGATAAACATACATGTGCAGGTATCTTTCTTATAGAGTGATTTGAGTTCTTCAGGGTATATTCCCAGTAGGGGGATTTCAGGGTCGTATGGGAGGTTGATATTTAGAGCTTTTAGGAATCACCACACTGCTTTCCACAGAGGTTGCACTGGTTTACACTCCCACCAACAGTGTAGAAGTGTTCCTTTTTCACCACACCCTCTCCAGCAGCTGTTATTTTTTGAGTTGTTGATAATGGCCATTCTGACTGGAGTTAGGTGGTATCTCAGTGTGGTTTTGGTTTGCATCTTCCTGATGATTAGTGAGGTTGAACATTTCTTCATGTCTCTGTTGGCTGCTTGGATGTCTTCCTTTGTGAAGTGTCTGTTCATATCTTTTGCCCGTTTTATAATGGGGTTGTTTGTTTTTTTCTTTTCAGCACGTTTGAGTTCCTTGTAGATCCAAGATGTTAAGCTTTGTCAGACCTGGTGTTGGCAAATACTTTTTCCCCGTCTGTAGGCTGTCTCCCTGCTCTCTTGATGGTTTCTTTGGCTTTGCAGAAGTTTGTCAGTTTAATAAGTTCCCACTTGTCTATCTTCTCTGTTATGACCTGTGGGTTTCGGGTTTTGTTCAGGAATTGGATGCCAGTTCCAATTTCCATGAGGGTATGTCCTTCATTTTCTAAGGTTCTTATGGTGTGAGGTTTTACATTTAGGTCTCTGATCCATTTGGAGTTAATTTTTGTGTATGGGGATAGATAGGGGTCCTGTTTCAATCTTCTGCATGTGGTCAGCCAGTTTTCCCAGTACCATTTACTGAATAGGTTCTCCTCTCTCCAGTGGTGGGTGGTAGAGGCTTTGTCAAAGATGAGTTGGCTGAGAAATTGAGATTTTGCTTCTGGAATCTCAATTCTATTCCATTGATCTATATGCCTGATCCTGTACCAATACCAAGCTGTTTTGATGATTGAAGCTTTATAGTAAAGTTTGAATTCTGGGAATGTGGTACCTCCTGCTTTGTTTTTTTTTGCTGAGGATTGTTCTGGCTATTCTTGGTTGTTTGTGTTTCTATATGAATTCCTGTGTTGTTTTATCTAGGTCTGAGAAGAATGTTGCTGGTAATTTGATGGGTACTGCATTGAATTTGTAGATTGCCTTAGGTAAGATGGACATCTTGACAATGTTGATTCTTCCAATCCATGAGCATGGAATATTTTTCCACTTGTTTGTGTCATCTTTGATTTCTTTGAGCAGTGTTTTGTAATTTTCATTGTAAAGGTCTTTCACGTCTCTGGTTAGGAAGATGCCAAGGTATTTCATTTTTTTTGTGGCTATTGTGATTGGAATTTTTTTTTATTTGGTTTTCTGTTTGTATATTGTTGGTGTAAAGAAATGCGAATGTCTTTTGAACATTTATTTTGTATTCTGAGTCTTTGCCAAAGGCCTTTATCAGTATGAGGAGGTTTTTGACAGATTCTCCTGAGTTTTCAAGGTACACACTCATATCGTCTGTAAAGAAAGATAACTTGACTTCCTCTTTTCCTATTTGGATACCCCTGATCACCTTCTCTTCTCTGATTGCTCAAGTCAGGACTTCCAATACTTTGTTGAACAGGAGGGGTGAGAATGGGCATCCTTGTCTTGTTCCAGTTTTCAGGGGAAATGGTTCCTATTTTTGTCCATCTAGGAGTATGCTGGCTGTGAGTTTCTCGTAGATGGCTTTTACTATTTTGAGGTATGTTCCCCGTATGCCTAGCTGTTCGAGGATTTTTATCAAGAAGCGGTGCTGGATTTTATCAAAACCTTTTTCTGCATCTAATGATATGATCATGTGGTTTTTGTTTTGACATCCTCTTAAATGTCTTGTAGAATTCTGCTGGAAAGCCATCTGGACCAAGGCTTTTTTCTGTAGGTAGTTTTCTTATTATGTAGTTGATTTCCTTGATTGTTATTGGTCTATTTAGGGTCTCAATTTCTTCTTGTTCCAACCTAGGTAGGTTGTGAGATGTCAGAAAATCTTCCATTTCCTTAAGGTTTTCAAGTTTGTTTCCATACAAGTGCACGTTGTATTCTCTAATGATCTTTTGTATTTCTTCAGGGTCAGATGTGACTTTATCTTTTGTGTTTCTGATTGTGCTTGTTTGGGTTTTTTCTCTCTTTTTCTTGGTCAGTCTAGCTAGGGGACCATCGATCTTGTTTATCCTTTCGAAGAACCAGCTTTTGTTTCATTGATTTTTTGTATTATCTTTTTGTCTTCTATGTCCTGGATTTGGGCTTTTATTTTGGTGATCCGGATTCTTTTGGCTGAAATTAGAATTCTTGTGGTCTTGCTTTTCCAGCTACCTTAGGTGACTTGTTAGGCTGTTGATTTGTATTCCTTCCATTTTCTTCATGTGTGTTTGCAGGGATATAAATTCCTCTCTTACTACCGCTTTTAAGGTGTCCCAGAGATTTTGGTAAGATGTTTCTTCATTTTCATTTGTTTCCAGGTATTTTTTGATCTCTGTTTTGATTTCATCATTGATCCAGGAGTTGTTTAGCATCATGCTGTTTAGTGTTGGTGTTAATGTTTAATGACCTTGTTCGTGTTAATGTTTATTTTTATTCCACTGTGGTACGAGAAGGTGCATGGTAGAATTTTGGTCCTTTTAAATTTGCTTATGCTTGATTTATGGCCAATGATGTGGTCGATCTTAGAATACGTTCCATGTGGTGATGCTTAGAATGTGTATTCTGTGGTTTTTGGATGGAGTGTTCTGTAGGTATCAATTAAGTCCATTTGGTCCAGAGTCACATTGAGGTTCCGGATCTCCTTGCTGATTTTTTGTCCTGATGATTTGTCTAGGGTTATGAGTGGCATATTAAAGTTCCCAGTTATGATGGTGTTAGAGTCAATATCTTTCTTTAGTTTTCCTAGAAGTTGCTTTATGAAAGTTGGCGCACCTATGTTGGGTGCATATATGTTTAGGATAGATATTTCTTGTTGATGGAGTGAACCTTTTATCATTATGTAGTGGCCCTCTGTGTCTTTTTAAATTTTTGATAGCTTAAATGGTATTTTTTCTGAAATTAGGATCATGACTCCTCCTTTCTTTTGTGTTCCATTCGCCTGAAAATTTGTTTCCCATCCTCTTACTTTGAGTCTGTGCATGTCCTTTCTAGTGAGATGGGTCTCTTGAAGGCAGTATATTGTTGCCTGGTGATATTTTAATTCTCCCATGCTGATGAAGCTTAGCTTGGCCGGGTAGGTTATTCTTGGTTGAAATTGTTTATCTTTTAGGACTTTGAAGACAGGGCTCCAAACTGTCCTTGCCTGCAGGGTTTCTGTAGATAAATCTGCTGCTATTCTAATTGGTCTTCCATGGTAGGTATCTGGCCTTTTTCTCTTGCTGCCTTTAGGGTTTTTTCTTTTATGCCTACTTTGTTTAGGTGAATTATTATGTGTCTAGGAGTTGGTCTTCTCATTTGTTGTCTTGCAGGGGTTCTCTGAATCTCTTGTGTTTGAATTTTTGTATCATTGATTAGATAAGGGAAGTTTTCTTGAATGATCTCATGGAAAGTTTCTTCCAGTGTGGTCTCTGTCTCTCATTCTGCCTCAGGAATGCCAATTACTCTTAAGTTCGGTAGCTTGAAGTAATCGCTCATCTCTTGAAGCTTTTGTTCTGTCTTTTTGATCTTATTTTCTGTGTTTTTAAGAGTTTGGCTTAGTTTTATATTTTGGTCCTCAAGCTCTGAGATTCTTTCTTCTGCTTGGGTAATTCTGCTTTTCATGCTTATCAGTTTGTTATTTATTTCATTCACAGTATTCTTTATTACTGTGATCTCAGATATCAGCTCCTTCCTAGTTTCTTCTTGTGTCTCTTCAATGTTTTTAATCTCTCCATTAATGTCTTGATATCTAGGTTTATAGTTTGAGACCCTTCATTCTGTGGGCTCTTCTTTGTTTGCATTCTGGAGTCATTTTTCTCTGTGTCTGCCCTCCCTGGGGTCTGAGAGAGACCCATACCCTTCTTTTGGTTTTTCTTCATTTGTGTAGATTTTTTTCTCTCTC
This sequence comes from Cephalopachus bancanus, assembly GCA_027257055.1. Lineage (NCBI taxonomy): Eukaryota > Metazoa > Chordata > Mammalia > Primates > Tarsiidae > Cephalopachus > Cephalopachus bancanus. Next base: position 451,973 of record JAPVLO010000241.1, read on the forward strand.
CCCCTTTCCCTCCCCTTCTTTAATTCTGTTTTTGAGGGAAGGTGGGGTTGCTTTTGTTTCACTTCTGCAATATCCTGTTCTTCCTTATGAGGTTCTTCTGGCTTTGTTCACTTTTGAGGTTGGAGTGTGGGCTGCACACTGTACTTTTTGCAGTTTTGAGGTTTAGTTGAGGTGGAAGCTGTGGTTCAGGATGTATATGCTGATTCTAGCATCCACAAACAGGGGTATGAGCACACTGGAACGTATTTCTCTTTGCCTTACAATCTGTCCGTGCAGTAGTTTGTGGACTTGATCTCTAGATTAAAAAGGGGGTATAAAAGAGGAAAATAATGGAGGAAGGGGAGTCAATAGGAAGTTAGAAAGAGAGAAGAGCGAGAGGGAAAACAGATATACATACCAACTATCAGGTGAGAAAGAGACACAAGGCTGGAGAGAAGTGAAGGAAGACACATAAGAAAGATTCCCTAAAGAATACTGATAGCTACACAGAGACAGACCAATAAAATCATGAGGCAGTGTAAATCAGAAGGCAAACAGAAAAGGTGATCAAAACAAACAGTCAAAATGATAAAATCATAAGTCAAAATAAGAGATCAGACTAAAGTCACTTCAGCTCTGATCTCTGGTCTCTCCCCTTTGTTTTCCATTGCAGGCAGCTAGATTTACTCACAGTTTGGGTTTGGCTGCCTGGGAGTTGCCTTTGTGTGATTCAGCATAGGGGTGGGGCTTTGTCTCCTGTGTAGCGACGTTGCCTTAGGAGCCGAGGTGGGGGTTGTTGATAGGTGGGCAGGGCAATGGAAATCTCTGCCTGGAGAATTGCGGAGGCAGATTCTCTTTCATAGATCTGTTTCTCTTTGCTTGTCTGTGTCCCCAAGCTTGGGGTCACACGCTGAGTGCCTCAGCCAGGGTGGGTCCAGAGCTCCAGAGCTCCAAAGCTCCAATGGACTGGCAGTGAGTGGCAAGAGTGGCCCTGGGCCCCCCACAGGGTACTTCAGCCAGGAATGGGAGCGGTGTCTCTGAGGGGTGGGTGCCCAGAGCCTCCCTGAGTGACCGGTGGCTTGGTGCTGGGTGCTGGGCGAGAGACGATGTAGCCAGGGAGGGAGCTGAGACCTGAGACTCCCACTAGGCGAGAGTCGCATATGGTGGAACAGCTGCAGCAGGGGGCCGCAATATTCGGCCTTACATGGGACTGAAGGTCCCCGGGCCTTGGACCAGTGTGGCTAGTGGCGGGCTGGGGGATGGGGGAAGAAAAGTAAGAGTCTTTTTGGGAACTCACGTTGGAAGAATCTCACAAGTTCACTTTTGCCATCGCCATCTTACCAGAACTCTGCATTGGTTTTTTAAAGCATTAATAATACATTAATGGGATAAATCTCTTTTGGTCATGATATCATTTATGTATTAGATATGCTAATATTTTAAAAAAATTTGTGTGTCTGTGTTCAGGAAGGATGTTGATCTCTATTTTCTTTTTTTTCCCCAATCCTTTTTTGACTTTTTATAAGTTTTATTTTATTTTAATTCACATAATAACTCTATGTATTTAAGGGGTACAGTGTGTTGTTTTGATATGTACATACATTGCATAATAATGAAATCATGGTAGTTAGCACATCCATCACCTCAAATCTTTATCATTTTGTTGTGGTGATAACGTTCAAGATTCTCTTTTCTAGCTATCTAGACAATACAATACATTGTTATTAGCTATAGTCACCATACTATATAATGCAATACCAGAACTTATTCCTCTTACCTAATTGTGACTCATACCCATTAACCAACATTCTCCCATGTCTGTTATCTGATATCCACTATTCTACTCTCTACTGCTATGAGATTAACTTTTTAAGATTCTACATATGAGTGAGATCAAGTGGTATTTGACCTTTTCTTGGCTTTTTTCACTTAGCATAATTTCCTCTAAGTTCATATTTATTGTTGGAAATGACTGAGTTTCATTCTTTTTTATGGCTGAATAGTACTCTATTGTGTACATAAACTAGATTTTAAAAATATCCATTCATCCATTGATGGATATTTAGCTTAATTATATATCTTGGTTATTGAGAATAGTGCTGCTATAAACATGGAAATTCATATATCACTTTTACATACTAATTTCATTTCCTTTGGCTGTATATCAAGTAGTGAGATTATTGGATCATATAATGGTTCTATTTTAAGTTTTTGGGCTCTTCCATGCTGTTATCCATAATGGCTATACTAATTTAGTATCGATTGTTTAGATTCCCACCAACAGTGTATAAGAATTCTTTCTTCACACCCTTGCCGGCACGTTTTATTTTTTGTCTTTTTTATAGTAGCTATTCTAACTGGGGTGGGTTGATATTTTATTGTGGTTTTGATTTGCATTTCCTTGATGAATGATGTTGAAAACTTTAAATATACTTTTTGACAATTTGTATGTCTTCTTTTGAGAAATGTTTTTTTAGATTTTTTTTCCATTTTAAACATTGCATTGTTATATTTACTATTGAGTTGAGTTCCTTATATATTCTGTATATTGACACCTTGTCAGATGCATACTTTGTAAATATTTCCTCCCATTCAGTAGGTTGTTTCTTCACTCTGTAGATTTTTTTTTCTTTGTTGTGTACAAGTTTGAGTATGACGTGATCCAGTTTGTCTATTTTTGCTTTTGTTGTCTGTGCTTTTGAGATCATATTAAGACAAAATAATCCTTGCTTAGGCCAGTGTTAGAAATTACCCTGTTTTCTTTCAGTAGTTTCATAGTTTTGGGTTTTACATTTAAATATTTAAGTCATTTAGAGTTAATTTTTATAAGTGGCGAGAGATGGGGTTTAATTTCATTTTTCTGCATGTAGATATCTAGTTTTCTGGCACCATTTATTAAAGAAACTTTCCTTTCCTCATTGTGTTTTCTTGGTACCTTTGTTGAAAATTATGAACATTTGTATACATAACCCTGAATTGTACCCACATCTTTAAAGCAAAAAAAAAATGAAATTAGTCGGCTGTGAGTGCATGGGTTTATTTTGGGTTTTCTCTTCAGTTCCTTAGTCTGTGTGTCTGTTTTATGCTAGTACCATGTTGTTTTTATTATTAATTTTGTAGTATATTTTAAATTGAGGTAGTGCAATACCTTCAGCTTGTTCTTTTTGCTGAAGGCTGTTTTGACTTTTGCGAGTCCTTTGTGGTTCCATACACAATTTGGGTTATTATTTCTGTGAAAAAATGTTACTGGCATTTTGATAGGGATTTCATTGAATGCGTAGATTTCTTTGGCTAGTTTTAAATTTTATTGTTACAGTTTAACAATATTAATTATGCCAGTGCATGAACATGGAATATCATTTTATTTATTAGTGTCCTCTTTAATTTTTTAAAATACTTTTTTATTGTAAAACTTCCTTAAATTTATTCTTAGGTATTTTAATTGTTTTTGGTAGTTATTGAAAATGAGGTTGCTTCCTTGATTTCTTTATCATATAGTTTGCTATTGGTGTATAGAATCACTACTGTGGTGATTTTTGTATTCTACAACTTTACTGAATTTATCAGTTCTAACAGTTTTTTGTGGAATCTATAGAGTTTTCTCTATACATAAGATCATGTTATCTGCAAACAGGGACAATTTGACTTCCTCTTTTCCAATTTTAATGCCTTTTATTTCTTTCTGTTGCCTAATTGCTCTGGATGACTTGTGGTACCAAAAAAGTGGTGAGAGTGAACATGCTTACCTTACATCACTTTTCTCTGTTCAGTATGATGTTAACTGTGGGTTTGTCATATATGGCCTTTTTTGTCTTGAAATGTGTGTTTTCTATACCTAATTTGTTTAGGGTGTTTATCATAGATGAATGTTAAATGTTAAATGCTTTTTCTGCATCTATTGAAATTATCATATAGATTTTGTCCTTAATTCTGTTAATGTGATATACCACATTTATTAATTTGCATATATTTAGCCATTTTTGCATCCCTGAGATGAATCCTACTTGTTCATGATGAATGATCTTTTTGATGTACTGTTTAATTTCATTTTTTAGTACTTTGTTGAGAATTTTTGCATCTATGTTTATCAGGGATACTGGCCTGTAGTGTTTTGTTCTTGTGTCCTTGTCTGGTTTCAGTGTCAGGATAACTCCAGCCTCATAGAATGAATTTGGAAGAATTCTCTTCCATTCGATTTTTTGGGGGCCAGAAAGGAATTGGTATTAGTTCTTTAAATGTTTGGTAGAATCCAGTAGCAAAGCCATCAGGTCCTAGGCTTTTCTTTGATGGAAGACTTTTTAGTACTGATTCAACCTCACTATTATTGCTCTGTTCAGCTTTTCTATTTCTTCATAATTTGATTCTGGTACACAGATGTTTATCTTTTTTCCCTTCTAAATCTTCCAATTTGTTAATGCAGAGTTATTCATAATAATCTCAATGATCCTTTGTATTTCTTTTTCTTTTTCTTTTTTTTTTTTTGGAGTTGGAGTCTCACTCCATTGCCCAGGCTGGAGTATAGTGGCATGCTTACAACCACTCCAGCATCAACCTGGTGGGTTCAGAGAATCCTTCCGCTTCAGCCTTCCAAGTAGCTGGAGCTACAGGCGTGTGCTACCATGCCCAGTTAATTTTTTAATTCATTGTAGAGATGAGGTCTCCCATGTTGTGCAGGCTGGTTTTGAACCTGTGGGCTCAGGCAATCCTCTAGACTCAGCCTCCCGAAGTGCTGGGACTACAGGCTTGAGCCACCATGCCCGGCTTATCGTTTGCATTTCTATATCAGTCATGATGTCTGATTTTTCATCTCTGATTTTATTTTTTTGAATCATTTTTGTTTTTTAAATCAGTCTAGCTAAAACTTTGTCAATTTTGTTTATATTTTCAAAAATACAACTTTTCTTTTTCTTGCTATTTTATATTTTTAGACCTATTCTGTTTATTTTCTTGCTCTTTATTATTATTATTATTTTCTTCTACTAATTTTGGGTTTAGTTTGTTTTTGTTTTTCTAGTTTCTTGAGGTGCAATATTAGGTTATTTATTTCAGATCTTTTACTTTTTTGATGTAAGGGTTTATTGCTATAAACTTTGCCCTTAGAACTCTTTTTACTGCATACCATAAGTTTTAATATGTTTTGTTGGCATTTGTATCAATAAATCTTTTAAGTTTTTAAAAAAATGTCTCCGTTGACCTATTGTTTATCCAAGAGCATGTTTTTAAAGTTTCAATGTATTTGTAGAAGTTCTGTAGTTCTCCTTTTATTGATCTCTAGCTTTATTCCATTGTGGTCAGGAAAGATAGTTGATATGATTTTGATATTTAAAGTTTGTTAAGACGTATTTTTGTGGTCAAACATACTATCTATCCTGGAGAATGTTCCATGTGCTGTTGAGAAGAATGTGAATCCTGTGGCTATTAGATAGAATGTCCTAAAATTACCTGTTAGGTCCATTTGGGGTGGAGTGCAATTTAATGCTAATGTTTCTTTTAATTTTCTATTTGGATAATCTGCCTACTGCTGAAAGTGGGATGTTGAAGACATCTATCTCTCCCTTTAGGTCTGTTATAATTGCTTTATAAATTTAGGTGCCCTTACGTGAATACGTTTGTAATTATTATTGTATTGACTCCTTTATCATTATACAATGAACTTATTTGTCTTTTCTTTTTCGTTTTTTGCTTAAGATCAATTTTATCAGGTATAATTATAACTACTTCTGCTCAGTTTTTATTTGTTTGTATTATGTTTTTCCATCCCTTCACTTTCAGTCCATATATGTTTTTATAGGTAAAGTGAACTTTGTGTAGGCAGCATATAGTTGGGTCTTGTTATTTTTATTCATTCAGTCACTTTATGTCTTTTAATTAGATAACTTAATCTATTTATAATCAAGGCAATCATTGATAGGTATGTGCTTACTACTGCTATTTGGTTACTTATTTTCTAGTTGTTTTGTAGATACTTTCCATTTTCTTCTTCTTTCATGGCTTTCCTTTGCGGTTATGTGATTTTCTCATGTAGTATATTTTGATTTCCTTGCTTTTTATTTTCAGTGTATCTATTTATAGGTTTTTGTTTTGTGTTTACTATGGGGCTTAAAAAGGACATCCTATACAATTTATTTTAAACTGATAACAATTTAACTTGGATTGCAAAGAAAATAAGAGAATGGAATCAACTGTACACCTTAACTCCATTTTCTTCCCACATTTTGAATTTTTGATGCCACAACTTACATTTTTATTGCCTTAACAAATTATTGTAGTTTTTATTATTTTAATAGGTTACTCTTTATGCTAAAGATATAAATGATGTATATACAATGATTATAGTGTTAGAATAACAATCATGTTATCGTCTTTTTATTTTTATTTGAAGAAACTTCTTTAGCATTTCTTGTAGGACAGGTCTGATAATGATGAATTCTTTCTGCTTTTGTTTGCCTGGGGAAATCTTTAGCTCTCCTTTATTTCTAAAGAATAGTCTTGCTGGGAACAATATTCTTGGTTGATGGCCTTTTTCCTTCAGCACTCTGAATATATATTGCACTCCCTTCTGGTCTGTAATGTTTCTACTGAGAAGACTGATGCTAGGTTTATTGCATCTTCCTTACATGTTATTTGCTTCTCTTCTTTCCCTCACTGTTTTCAGGATCCTCTCTTTGTTTGTGAGATTTTGATTGTAATATATTTTGGGGTATTCTTATTTGCATTCATTCTGATTGGTAAACTTTGACCCTCCTGTACCTGGATATCTGTATCTTTCTCTGGGTTTAAATAATTTTTTTGAATTAGCATTTTATCCTTTTGTTTTTCTCAATTTCTTCTTTCCAAATATTTGATCTGTTGATGTTACCCTATATATCCCATACATTTTCTTTATTTATTACCTTTTTTTTCTTCTCTGACTCTGTATTTCTAAACAGTCTTTGAGTTCACTATTTTTTTCTTCAGTTATTGATTCTGCTGTTGATGCTCTCTATCGTATTTTGCATTTTATTCATTATATGTTTCAGCTCCAGAAGTTGTCTCTTTTACTATTATTTCAATCTCTTTGTTAAATTTATCTGATAAATTTATGAAACTTTAATGTTTTATTGAAGTTGATTAAGTTTCTTAAGATAGCTGTTTCTTTGTCTGAGAGATCACATATCTCCATCACTTTAGGATAAGTCTTTGGTACTTTATTTTGCTAATTTGATGAGGTCATGTTCCCCAAATATTCTTGATGCTTGTGGACATATGACAATATTTACTCATTGAGGAAATAGATTTTTATTCCAGTCTTCACAGTTTGGCTTTGTTTATGCTTGTCCTTATTCAGAGGATCTTCCAGAGATTCTAAGCAGACTGACTATTGTGTTCTCTCAGTCTCTGATTACTGTGGCCATCTTAGCACTAGAAAATGCTCTAAGCTCAGGCTTGTTGTGAATCTTGTGAGGGTTCCAAGGTTGATATACCTAGAAAATACTAAAAAAGTATGGAGCTGAGCCCAGAAAACAGCCCTAGTAACCCAGACACATATGCCTCCTGAGGCAGGATAGCTAGCACAGATTAGACATAGATAAATTTCCTGTAAGCAGATTTTAGGAAGAGTCCAGACATTTTAAAAATTATATTTTACAGCTGGGCTTGGTGGCTCAGCCTGTAATCCCACATTTTGGGAGGCTGAGGTGAGTGAATTGCCTGAGCCTGTGGGTTTGAGACTTGCCTGGGCAACTAGGCAAGACCTCATCTCTACAATAAATAAAAAATTAGCCGGGTGTGGTAGCCAAGGTTCTAGTGTGGGTGATTCTTTCTGCATCCCTTGGCAGATGATTTTGGTTGTACATACAAGGGTATAAAAGGCTATATCAGTCCCTTGGAGAATGGGACTTCTTTGGAACTTGAATTCAAGAGCACAATTAACAGATCAGCCATCTTGGTGCCAAGTCCGCACTCTCAGAATGACCCTCTTAGGTCTTGTGTGCTCCACCAAACTTTCACAACCTCTTGCCTAAATCCTGATGCTCCTACAGAGAGACTTTTGTTTGTGGGTGGGGACAGAATTGTGTGGGGACATGAGCAGGTTATCGCCTATTCTGCCATCTCGCTGATGTCACTTCCAGTTTTCTTTTCTTTAATGTCTTGCTCTGATTTTCTTATCAGAGTACATGAGTTGAGAATTATGTTATTCTCTTTTAGTTTCTAAAAGGGTTTGTGAAAAGTCAGTATACTACTTTAAATGTTTGTAAGAATTAACCAGTGAATCCATTTACACCAAGACTTATCTTGAGGAAAGATTTATATTACAAACTCAATTTCTTTCATAGGTGTAAGTAAAGTTGTTCAAAATTTCTGTTTTCTGTCTGTCAGTTGTGATAATTTGTGTCTTTTAAGAAATCTATTTATGAGAGTTCTGGTAAGATGGTGACAGCATAGGTGGGACTGTGAGATTCTGCGAAAGTGATTTCCCAAAAAGACTCCTACTTTCCTTCCCCCACTCCTCTGCCCACCACCAGCTGCACCAATCTGAGGCATGGAGACCCTCGGTCCCACGCAAGGCCAGTTATTGCAGCCCCTCGGCTGCTGCTACTCCACCATAGGTGGCCCTGGGCCCGGCCGTGTGGAGATCCCAGCTCCCTCTCCGGCTACAACATCTCACCTGGCCCCAAGTCACTGGCCGCTACCAGTGGAGGCCCTTGGATACCGCCTTGTGGAGATCTGGGTTCCCTTGCTGGCTATACTGATCTGCCTGGCTCTCAGCCACTGCCAGCTCCCTCCCTGACTGGGCTCCCAGCCCAGCAGCCCAGTGCTCATTCCTCAGAGTTCCAGCTCCCCCTCCTGGGTTCTGGGCCCCTACCCAGCCCTATTTCATGTCACCATCACACAGGGACACTCTAGGTGCCCGCCCCTCAGAGATTCCAGCTCCATTCCTGGCTGAAGTGCCCCATGTGGGGCCCAAAGTCACTGTCACTGCTCACTACCTCCCTTTGGCACTCCAGTCCCCATGCTGGCTGAGGCACCCAGGGTGGGACCCCCATGGTAGTGTAATGGAGCAGTATATCTTAAGGAGGTACTGATCAGCTGCTCTCAGCTCTCAGCCCCAGAAGAGGGAATTCCCAGCTCCATCCTCCACCCCAGGCCACTAGTGGCACACTAGATCCAGCATCTAGCTGTGTCACTGATTCCTGGTGCCTGACACATCACCACAGTCCGTCATAGTGGATCGCTCACGGACCTGGACAAGTGGGGAGGAAGGACGGGTGGAGAGAAAAGATCCACAAAAGAGGAGCTGCCCACCTTGGCCATTTTTCAGGCAAAGATTTGCATTGCCCTGCCCATCTATGAGCAGCCTCCATCTTGGTTTCTAAGGTAATGTTGCTAAACAGGAGAAAAAAGGCCCACCACTACACTGAATCAGATACAGGCAACTCGGCCCTGTCTCAGGCCTCTCAGGCAGCAAGCCAAGGGAACAAACCCAAGCTTGGAGTAAATCTATCTGCCTGCAATGAAAGCAAAGGGGAGAGGCTAGAGATCAGAGCTGAAGAGAATTTAGACACTCAGGAAAGATTCCAGAGCTAGTCAGGTTTCTCATTTTGATTTTTGATTTTATTGTTTTGACTGTTTGTTTTACTCACTTTTGTTTGCTTTTTGATGTAGACTACCTGTTTGTGTTGGGGAAAAATGCATTTTTCAAAAGGCATGACTTTATTGGACTTTCTTTGTGTGATTACCAGTATGCTTTAGAGAATTTTGCTTATGTGTCTGTTTTTCACTCTTTTCTGGCCTTGTGTCTCTTTTTCATTCGTTAGTTGGTATGGATGTCTGTTTTCCCTCCCACTCTTCTCTCTCTCTACTTCCTCTTGATCCCCCCTTTTCCATTATTTTCCTTTTTTGTACACGCTTTTGTTCCAGGGAGCAAACTTAAACCCCGCTATATGGACAGGTTGTAAGGCAGTGAGAAATGGGTTCCAGTGTGCCCATACACCTGTTGGTGGATACTGGGATCTGCAGATAGATTCTGAATCACAGCTTCCTCCTCAATTAAACCTCAAAACTGCAAAAAGTATAGCCCCCACCCCACAAATATAAACCCAAATAAAAAGCATAATCCCATTCACAATAACCACACACACACAAAATGAAATACCTTGGCATCTTCCTAACCAGAGATGTGAAAGACCTGTACAATGAAAACTGCAAAACACTGCTCATAGAAATCAAAGATGATACAAACAAGTGGAAAAATATCCCATGCTCATGGATTGGAAGAATCAACATTGTCAAGATGTCCATCTTACCCAAGGCAATCTACAGATTTAATACAATACCCATCAAATTACCAGCAACATTCTTCTCAGAGCAAGAAAAAACAATACAGGAATTCATATGGACACAAACGTCCAAGAATAGCCAGAGCAATCCTCAGCAAAAACAAAAAACAAAAAACAAAAAACAAAAAACAAAGCAGGAGATATCACATTACCAGACTTCAAACTTTACTATAAAGCTATAATAATCAAAACAGCTTGGTATTGGTACAGGAACAGGCATATAGACCAATGGAATAGAATTGAGATTCCAGAAGCAAAACCTCAATTTCTCAACCAACTCATCTTCAACAAAGCCTCCACCACCTACCACTGAGGAGAGGAGAAACTATTCAGTAAATGGTGCTCGAAAAATGGCTGACCACCTGCAGAAGATTCAAACAAGACCCCTTATCTATTCCCATACACAAAACGTAACTCTAAATGGATCAGAGACCTAAATGTGAAACCTCAAACCATAAGAACCGTAGAAAATGCAGAATTCACCCTTATAGAAATTGGAATTGGCATCCAATTCCTGAACAAATCCAAAATGCATGGGCCATAAGAGATAAGATAGACAAGTGGGACCTCATTAAACTGACAAGCTTTTGCAAAGCCAAAGAAACCATCAAGAGAGCAGGGAGACAGTCCACAGACTGGGAAAAAGTATTTGCCAACTCCATATCTGACAAAGGCCTAACATCTTGGATCTACAAGGAACTCAAATGTGCTGAAAAGAAAAACAACCCCATTACAAGTGGGCAAAATATATGAACAGAGAATTCTCAAAAGAAGACTTATGAGTGGCTAACACACACACGAAGAAATGTTCAACCTCACTAATCATCAAGGAAATGCAAATCACAACCACACTGAGATGCCACCTAACTCCAGTCAGAATGGCCATTATCCATAACTGAAAAAATAACAGATGCTGGAGAGGATGTGGTGAAAAGGGAACACTTCTACACTGTTGGTGGGAGTATAAACTAGTGCAACTTCTGTGGAAAGCAGTGTGATGATTCCTAAAAACTCTAAATATCGACCTCCCATATGACCCCACAATCCCCCTACTGGGAATATACCCTGAAGAACCCAAATCACTCTATAAAAAAGATACCTGCACACGTATGTTTATCGCAGCATTGTTCACAATAGCAAGAACCTGGAACCAACCATCTGTCCATCAAAAGAGGACTGGATTAAAAAAATGTGGTACATATACATGATGGAATACTATGCAGCCATAAAAATAACAAAATCATGAATTTTGCAGCAACCTGGATGGAACTAGAGTTTATAATACTGAGTGATCTCTTACAGAAACAAAGATCTGAGTATCACATGTTTTCACTCATAAGTGGACCTTGAACATCTATCGTAATACTATAAGAAAAGGATTGGCAGTGTTGGGAAACTATTGAGGGGGAAGGGAGGGGAAGGGAGGTGGGATCTACAGTAGTCAATATCTGTCTGGGGACGGGGGAACACCCCTTATCAACAAGGGTGCCTGAACAATGCATATTTGTATACCTAACCTTTAACTATACTCCACAATTTTAAAATAAAAAAATATGTTTTTTTAAAAAAGAAATCTATTCATTTTATCTAAATTTTAAAACGTATTGCCATAACTTTGTATATATAGTCCCTTGTTTTTTAAATGTCTACAGGACCTGTAGTAATTAATATCTTCTTTTTTATCTCTGACATTTGTTAGACTACTTAGTATTGTTCTAGAGCTCATGAAAATGCTGTGAATTTTTTATCCAGTTACAGTTCACTTTTTTCACTCTAGTTTACTTTTATTTTTCATTTCTTCTGAAGTGTCTAATTGCCTATGAATCCAATCTAGTATATTTTTATTTCAGATACTATATGCTTTTTCAGATCTAATAATTTCATTTGGTTCTTTTAAAAGTTTTTCATTTTCTTCTTAATGGCATTTATCTTTTTCTTTAAGCCTTTGATATTATTTCCAATAGTTATTTATTTTATTATACTTGAGTGTATTTCTAGTTACTGTTTTTTTTCTCTTGGTAAAAATGAGTCCTGTTTACTTAATATGTTCAGCAGTTTTTAGTCTAACACTGAACATTATAAATATATTGTTGAAGTCTAAATGCTGTTCTCCTTTAAAGATCTATATATTTTTGTTTGTTTGTTAGGCAGTTGTTACTTTCAGGTCAACCGGATTTTCAAGGTTTATTTTTAAACTTTCTTGGGAAAGTAGTATTTACTTTAGAGTTAGTTTAACTTTAGAATTAAAGTTAAAATATTACCTTTAAAGATAAGATATCCTTTTTGGAGTCTTTGCTGAATGCACTAGAATTTGAATAAGTACTTTGTGCTTTGTCTGATCAGAATTGAAAAAGTTTCGAGTCCTGTTTCAGCTCTGGGAATCATTTAGTGAGAACTAGTAGTTGTTGCTTTCTTGATAGTCCTTTGTTCAATATCATGGAGTCTCTCCCTATATATGTTCAGTTTGATGTTCAGCCAAAGCCTCAAGAACTCTGTGTAAGTTTTTGTATTTCCTTTTTTGGGCATCTCTTTCTTATCTGGTCTTATCCTTTTAAATTCCATCCATCTTGACTTCTACAAACTCTGACTTCTGTGTCTTCTGCTACATAAGACATGCTCTGGGTTATACCAACTTGCATTGTAGTCTAGAAAGTACCTCCCACCAGAAAGCTAAGGCAATATTAGGACTGTTTGTCTCCTCTCAGACTTGTTTTGCTTGTTGTATAATGCCTATGAACAATTGTTTCATGTTTAGTCCAGTTTTATAATCATTTCCTATGAGGAAAATCTAATAACAGCTACTCCATCATGGTTCCAGGTGAAAGTTAAAACTATCTTTTCAAAAAGCATATACTTTTAATAATATTGTAATGTTTAATACCTAAGTGAGGAATAAAAGAGCTTACAAAAGTACATATAAAGATAGATAACAATTTATTTATATATATTTACAAGAAGAGAATGGGTATGAAGCTGATGATGAAATTTTTGTCTTCTTTAGTTTATTTTGCACATTTTTATAATAAATCTGCAACATTTTCAATTATAAATATATTATTTAAAAGAACTGTGTAATAAAGAATGGTGTAATGATTGCCAACTTCCCTCTTTTTCTTTCTATAGCAATCACTTTGTAGATTTTTTGATAAGTCTCACTCACAAGGCATTAAATAAATGCTTGCTGGGCACAGTGGTATGCACCTCTTGTCCCAGTTAATTGGGAAGCTGAAGCAGGAGAATCACATGCCAGAAGTTTTAGGCTAGCATGGCCAATATAGTGAGACTCTGTTTCTTTAAACACATAAACAAAAAACACATTTAAAATGCTTATCAATTTTAGTTATTGAGTTTATAGGGATTTTTCATATAAAAATAAAAATCTCATTTATAGATTATCATGTGAAATACATGAAAGTTAGGATTATTGGTAATTTAAGATTTAATGATGGCCATAGAATTATTTAGAGTGGAAAGAAACTACAAAAGATTGATTAGTTCAATCCCTGTAAGTAACTCATATTTAATGAGATAAAGTTATATGATGGTAGTCTGACAGCTAATTAATGACAGAATCAGACACATTCCCACTGCAGGATTTTTGATACTACAGCATGATGTTTCTTTTTTCTTTGAAAAGGTCTGACAGTGGCTTACAGGTTAATAAGCCAATATAAAATTAAACACTTCGATAGTCAATAGAAATAAGACAATAAAGGAAGCAGGTATAGATGCTACCAAGGCAGGGTAGTCAGGGTAGTCAGCGTAGGTTAGGCATAGATAGATACATTTCTTGCAGGCAGATTGAGTTTAAAAAAGAGGTGTCCAGATATCCTGACAGCAGATCGGATACCATCTCAGGCCATCAAAGGAAAAGCCCATCAAGGTGATTTCCAGGGAATTGAAAGGTATAGAAATGATAATCAGATCACTTCGTAGCTCATAAATTAACATAGTCACAAATTCTGCCAAGTCAATCTATCAAGGCAAAATGCATGTTCCAGGAAAAGGCCACTCCCCAGTGCATCAGAGTTGGAGAGATGTTAATCTCTCCAGGGTGGATACCTGTATTTTAATCATTCACATATTAATCACTAAGTAGCTATATAAACCTTTTTGTCAAAAGCAAAAATGTGGTCTTTTATGTTGTTGTTGTTGTTGTTGTTATCCAATCGTCTTTCAGTGGGCAGCACAGTTGGTTCCATGTTTTTGCGATTGTGAACAATGCTGCAATAAACATGCTTGTGCTGATATCTGGACAAAATTATGAATTTCACAGCAACTTGGATGGACTTAGAGTCTATAATGCTGAGTGATCTGTCACAGTTACAAAGAACTGAGTATCACATGATCTCACTCATAAGAGGACCTTGAACAACTATTGTAATACTATAAAAAAGGGATTGGCAGTAGTGGGAAACTGCCAGGGGTGGGGGCTGGGGTTGACAGTAGTGGGAAACTGCCAGGGAAGGGGGGCACACCTTATCAACAGGGGTACCTGCGTAATGAACATTTGTATACCTAACCCTCAATTGTACTCCACATCTTTAAAATAAAAAATTAAAAAAAAATATGGTCTTTCTCCAAGATGCCCATGCTGAGGCATGGTCTTCTATCTGTTTTTGTTTCTTTTTCTCTAATAAATTTTGGCTTAAAAATTTGCTGGCCATTTCAAAATTCCTTTCAGTAGTAGGTCAAAGAACCCACAGCATTGCACTGCACCCCACCCAGCAACACTACTGGTTACTTAAGACTTTATAACTGGGCACAAAATTAAGTTTTCTAGTGTTGAGACAAACAGAAAAAACATTTACTACCAGAATAAGCATGAATTTATACATTTATAGAGGTACACTTTTTTGGAATTTCTTGAAACAGGATTTTACTGTGTGAAAATGTATTTATTATATTTATGGCAAATTAAATGACTCATTTGTAACTGACAGGATTAATTTAACACATTCATGTGCAAATATCACTGAAAGAATACTTCTAAGTAAAACATCTGCAATATTATTTGTACTACTAATATGCTATGCAAAACTTCAAATATGACAAAACAATAAGCTTTAGTTCAGCTCAGCTAAAATAAGACAAATTCTGAATTGACTTATTCATAATAAATGACGTTTTATTAAGGGTAACAGTGATTTATATTCTAACATGCACTGAATTCTTTTTGTGAGCCCATCATGTACCTTCTACACTTGCCTTAGCAAAGTTAGGCAAAGACGAGCAAAAGCAGACCATTTTGGCCGACCTCATTTTCACCCCATCAACAGTTTCACTTCATCACTCAGGATGCCAAAAGATCATAGTCTTCAGAAAAAAGGCTATTATTAGATTTGATTTTCCTTCTCATCTCATCTCAAGATACAATCAGGATTAATCCTATTATTCTCCTCATCCCAAATTATTTCAGTCTTCATAAGAAGCTCAAGATTCCCAGATTATATTTTTGGCCTAGATTCTTTTCCCACAAAGCTCTCTCTACCCTCTAATTTGTCTCAATCTTAAACCTTCTTGAATCCCCAAACCCTCTCATTGTGCCCGTGAAAGACATGACTTTTTATGAGTGAAATTTGTATATCCTCATCCTCTCTTGTAATAGTATTCTTATACTAAAGTCTGACCACTCCCTGAGGACACTGCTTCTGAAAAAAAAATTCCTTCACACCCATGGACAGGTGAGATAGGATTGGAGAGGCAGTTAGTGTTCTTGTTCTATGTTGCTGCTTCCAGAAGATTGTTTCTTCCTTCTCCATAGAATTTCCCAGATTTTCTTAATTTCAGTTGTTTACTCCAGCCACAGCTAACATGTATGATTGTGCAATGGTTCAAGGTCACCTGCACAATAATTTCTAATCCAAGGGGTAAGATTTTGTGCACATGTGAAAGAGCTGGACTCAAATTTGAACATGACAGTGTTACCAGCGGAAAGACATGCTATATATGGTATCTATATTTATTGGTGGGAATATGCATGAGTTCTCATAGATGGGTTCTCTTTCCTCAGTTCAGTAAGAAGCTGAGCATGTGAATAAATAGAAGCAGTCTGACGGTATCCTATCTCTTTACCTACTAAATGTCTTCATGGTTGCAGTTACTTGTATTTATCCTGTATTATCCATTTTCTCCAATACACTAATTCTCATAGAAACACAAAAATGTGATATAACTTACATCATTCATGTTACCATGAGGCTAGGTGGAGGATACATGGGATATCTGTAATACTTTTGCAACATCTTATGAGTCTGCAGATATTTCAAAATTAAATTAAAAAATATAGTAATCTTTTTCTTTGCCCAAATCTATCCTTAGCTAATTTCTCTACTCTTTTTTAGTAGTAAACTCCTATAAAGAATTATATATTTCCTCCTTCTCTTTCTGTTATTCCTTCAATTGAACACATTCCAATCTAGTCCCTACTTCTCTACTAAAACTGATTATCAATGTTTTCAATGACCACCTCATTGCCAAATTCAACCCCCAATTCTCATTTTCCTAACCTGCTATTCAGCTGCATTTGAACCAGAGGTCACACTAAAATCTTGGCTACCTGAGCATCAGAAGATGAGGGGCACATCACAGCTCTTTGACAGCAGAGGCAGAGGGGCACCTCTCTGCCCTGGACAAGAGATAGAGAAAAATATAGCAGCCCAAGGACATTAGTATTAGGGGTTCATCTCTTTTTCTCCATCTTCTTCTTTTTGACTTGTTTTGAATGAATATTGGAGTGGCTAAGGCTCAATTC
The DNA here is from genome assembly GCA_027257055.1 of Cephalopachus bancanus. Lineage (NCBI taxonomy): Eukaryota > Metazoa > Chordata > Mammalia > Primates > Tarsiidae > Cephalopachus > Cephalopachus bancanus. The sequence goes on from JAPVLO010000241.1 coordinate 469,025, forward strand.
TCTGGTCTCTGTCTGTACTTACTATGTAGTGTCACTCATTTCATTATCTAAACAAACATTTACAGGTTGCTGAATTCCAAATTCATATCACCAGTCTCACGTCCTCCCCTATACTGCTTATTCCTAGTCACCCTACTCCACTTCTCCACTGGTATGTGAATTAGACATCTCATAGTAGACATGGCCAGAGCAGAGCTCTTGGTTCCTCTGTTCCCCAACTTTCCCATGCTAGCTCTTTTCCCACTACTCCTCTCCTCAGGATATAACATTATCATTTACTGAGTTGGTCAAGCCTGGAATCCAGAAGTAATCCTTTATGCAGATTTTATTTTTTCTAACAGATCATATCATTTCTTTAGGAAATTGTATTGGTTCTGCCTTCTAAATATATCCAGAATCATCTCACTTCTCACAGTCCTAACCTAAGCCACTTTAGTTTCTACTGCTCTACTAAACTGATTATATCAAGGTCTTCAATGATCATCTTATTGCCAAATTCAACCCATAATTCTCAGCCCTTATCCTCATCTTTCACTAAGCTTCATTTGAACCAACTGACAATACTACTCTAAAGTCTTGACTCCCTGAACATTAGGAAAGGAGGACATCAGCTTTTCTACCACAACATTCAGAATAATGCCTTAAAAACATAAATCAGATCATGTCAATCTTATGTTCCAAACCTCCTACTGAATTTCTATCTCACTCAGAATAAATTTTAAAATCTTTGTCATAGACTAAAAACATTTACATAAAAGACCTCTCAGACCTAATTCCCTAACATTCTTCTTGCTTTACCTCTGTGGCCTCGTTTTATTGTTTCTTAAGTGCACGGATGCTGTCTTACCTCAGTGTCTTTGCACTTACTGTTCTCTCTGCATGGAATGTTCCTCCCTCCCTCTAGCCCTGGTGTCTACATCATTTGTTTTCTCCTTCTTTAGGTCTTTGCTCAAATTTAACCTTATCTGAGGTGGTTAGACCTCTTGCTCTCTCTAAAAAAAAGAATGTTTTCCCAATCTGCAGCCCAGTCTATTTTTCTGTTTTACTTTATTTTTTTCCAGACCACTGATCATTATCTGATATATATTTTAATACATTTATTTGTTTATTGTTTTCATTTCCTTTTAGAAATTAAGCCCAGTGGGGATTTTGTCTATTTTGTTCACCATATTAAACCTAATGCCTAGAATAATACTTAGTATATAATAGTTGCTTAATAAATATTTTTGGATGACTGAATGGATGACTGGATAAATGAACTTTAATGCCCAGATCTGCCAAGGTAAAGTTTACTCTAACTTGTCTTTCCATTTTCCCCCCTCTTCGCATAGTCAACATTTAATGAACATCAGTAAGACAAAGGTAAAAAAGACATTTAGAAACTTAGACTATAATATGAAAAAAATAGACATCTAATCAGATAAATATAATGTGTGATTAATCTAACAATTAAACAAAGTATTTAGGAAATCCAGAGAAAAAAATAGCTAACTCAGCCTGAGGAAAGAAGGATTTTTTAAAAAGAACTAATATTTGGAAGACAAAGAGCAGTTAATGAAGATAAGTATTGCATGCAGAGAAAAGAGGGTATAAAATGAGACTTTATAAGGCATTCAACCTGCTTGTAATGGTTTATAGGATCTCATAATATTTATAATAGTTGAGAAAATAAAATAAAATCAATGCTGAAATCCAAGAAGCCAAATATAGTTTGGTCTCTGGGCAATTTATATCTTTTTTATTCTCCTACTTATCTCCATCATCCTTCTGCCTTCTATTTGTAGAGACTAATTTTCAAGGGACCTGGTTTGGAAAAATTAATTTTCAGAGTCAAAAAAGTTCAAGGTCATTGAGAGTAAAGACCTAAGAGACATATATATTTAGAATTCCCTTTACTTATTATCTTTAAATAGTGGTTATATGCTGAAAATAATGTGTTCTATAAATAGGTTAGAGAACTCCCCTAAAATCTTATTAATGCTTAGTGTGACACATAGTTGGAGTTCAATAATAGTTAATTCAGTGTGACAATTTTGAAATATGAACCAAAGCTTTATTCCTATGTTTCCTTATGCTATTCAACTCTTCTCCAGTTTGAGCACTCAGGCCATTACGCTTTCAATGCTTTAGAAAAGGCATTTTATAGCAGAACTGGAGAAGAAAGAGCCATTTCTACCTTTTTACTGCCAAAAGCAGAGGCTTCAAGGGGATATAGTGACCCATACAACAGACTCAAAAAACATATGAAGACTCTGAGCAAGGCTTCCTGCCTAGAGACGAATGTCAGTTTTCCCAGATTGGGGTGGGAAGCTCCTCAGAAGAGAAGCCAGGAGAGCTTAAACATTGCTGGGTTATAAAAAGGGGTCCTGTGTATTTGCCTTTTCCTTGGTTGTGAGCCCCAGGGAACAGGGAGAAATGCAGACATTTTAGACACTTTTGCTGAGTCAACAGTAGCAGAATTCTGTGTCCCTGCAGCCTCTTACAAGAGACAGAACAAGGACGGCCATACATGTATGTACTCATGGGTGACTTTGAGATCAACAGGTTTGTGATTCCACACAATTTCCATGGGTAGTGTCACCTAGGAGCAATAAAATGATGCCCATGTACCAAGAAGGGGCACAAAAATAATGAGAACAAAGTCCTATGAAGACTTGAGGTTAGGAATGAAGGACAATTCAGACTTACACTGCTGAGGAAAGAGCAGAGGGAGTGAGGCTGTCACAGTAGATACCAGCATAAACAACCTTGAAACCAAGGACCATATTAGACCTTCTTCTCTCAAAAATTCGATCCCATGTGAGAGACCCAAGACCAAAATAAAAACTGAGGAACAAATGGGGTTATAAATAAGAAGTAAATTCAGTGACAGAAAAAGAAAGGAAGTTTTACTTATACTTCTGAGAATCGTACTTGCTACATTTATTTTTACATACACACTGCCATAAGCAAATTTCTAAAAGTTTATAAGGCATGTCTATTTGTTATAAATCAAAATGTACCATAGCCTCTTTGGAATCAGACACAAAGGATAGTAGGATTTCCTTAACTTGGATGATTTATTATCTTTTTAAATCTGCAGTTAATGTTCTTAGTGGTACCTGAGAAATGGTAAATATTCTTGACAGAGGAACAGGCAAGGCTGGACACAGGAATGCCAAAGAACTCTGCATGTTTTACTCTAAAATGAGTTTTAGGCACTTACTTTGAATAAAAATGATATTAGATCCACTGAGAAGATAGTTCTTAAGCTGATATCATTTGAGAAATATAAAAAGTTACCACAGTCAAAATCCTAGTTAAAAAACCAATTGTCAAAGCCCGGAAGCATTTTTTAGATTTTAAGAGAAAAATTATTGATTATTTGAAGAGCTTTATAGCACAAACTTCAGTTTCTCATTATTACTAATAATGCTCCATTTGACCGTTGATCTCAGAGAAACCATCCACTTGGCACACAAATCAGCAATTCCATTACCAGAGCAGTTGCAAGGAATGTCAATCCCTGATGAGGCAGATTAATTTCCCATGAACACATCATTAAAAGCTGGTTCTCTATGCAGAATGCAATGTCTCAGCAATCAAAGATGCCGTGGAGTCCCAAATATGTAAGAGCAGCAGCCGAAATGCAATTTACTTCTTGCTAAAGGAAAAGTGATCACCCAGGCGCAAAATCCAGTCTGTGGAAAAGAAAATGAGCAAGATTGAGCCACTTGAGAGACTCAAAGTTATTTGCTTTTAGAGTATTTTTCAGGACTCAGCTGCTGTAATGTGCATTTCCCTTGAGAGTAACGATGACAGATTATTGGGGAGATTTGGAAGGTGTCCTTTAAGTATTTATGTAAAAAAAAAGTATGAAAAGTCGAATGATTTTTTTATATGCTTCTAGTACATTCTTATATAGTGTCTTAATTTACAATAGCATCTCTTTCACATTATGCAACATATTAACCAGCTGGACTCTCTAGTCCCTGTGATTGAGAGAAAGGAGACAGCCGCATGAAAGCTGGAAAAAATAAAAGGCTAGCATGCTGCTAATTCAAGAGAGTTACCTGAGAATACTTTATCAGAAAGGTCCATTGAGCTCTATTACCATATACAAAGCCTTACCAAGAAAATCCACACTGTGCCTTATTGCCACATTTTGCATTTCCTCATGCAAAAGATAGAATTTGTTGCTCTGATTCAATGCACTCACCACTCTTTCCTTAAAAATCCTTTTAATGAATTTTGAAATCCTTTCAAAGTAGGTCATATACTTGAATTCTCCAATTAACTATCATGGAATAACAGAACAAAATTACCAAAAAAATGAAGGGCTTTCATTTGTGGTCTACCTAGTATATGCCCATCCTTTGCTGAATATTTACATGCGTTAATTCATAAAGCATCTAATGTAGATATATTTTCTGCTTACTTAAAAAGTAAAATTGGAGTTTAAAATGTTTCTGGTGACACAGCTAAAGAATAATAGCACTGAGTCTTGAAGGCAGGACTTTTGAACTCCAAAGTCCTTGTTTATGCTGCCATGCTATGATCTTCCTTTCCTTAAGACAGGGGAGTAGTAAATATCATCCTTTCTTTAACCAGGAAGTCACCAAGGTTAGGGGAATACGTACCTTAGAAAGCAGCATTAGATGAGCTCAGTAGAATGTCAGACAGATGCTTAGATCCCAAGAGCCCCACTGCCAGCATCTTCTGCCCAGTTGACATCTCTTGCCCAGATTGTTCGGTGGAGCTCATATTATCCCTTGAGGAAGGCTCACAAGTTACCAGCTGAACAAATAATAGAAAACAAATCCATTGAATGTTTAAACACAAAATTAATGAAGGAATAGCTGTCATGGCTTTCTGTGAAGGAAAAAACCACAAAACTATGCTTAGCTAACTTATGCAAGTTCTTTGTGTAGGTAAATAGACATGAAGATAAGGAAGAACCAGTAGCCATAACTGAAGACAGATTTGGGCTTTCAAAAATCTTTCCCCAGTGAAACCTTTAGGGCAATATAATTACTATAAGTTTTGTGGCCTGTTTTATCATGTCCTGAAATCTATAACAAAGATAGAAAGCCAGTGAAGGAAAGAAAGAGATACTTTATACAGTGGAAAAAATGTGGCAAGCATAATACCCCAAAGATTGATGTGCAGAGATAGTTTCCTTTTAAAATTTTATATATAGTCTTAAGAAATAAAAACCCCACGTGCACATACAGTACCACATTCTAATTTGAAACATCAAGATAAAGAAGCTGGCAAATTTCTCCAAGATCATGTGAATGGGCTAAAGTGTTAAAGATAAATTTCAAGTGGTCAGGAACTAAATAAAATATATTACATCATTCATGGAACACCTATCATATTTTAGTTTTAGGTGAGACACTAGAAATAAATGAAAGTCTCTAGCAACAAACTAATTCATGATCTTTGGTTTGTAAAGTACAACATGCTCTGTGGTGCCAGATATTTGAATAAAATGGGTAAAATTGTTTCTTTTATAGGATATGTTGTGTAGATACAAACAAAAACTCTAACAATGCAATAAACGCAAGAAGGGACAAACACAAAGAGTGCCTTAGCACAAGGCTTAACCTTAGTGTTATTGACATTTTAAGTTGGACAGTTCTTTACTCTGGGGCTGTCCTGTGCATAGGAGAATTTTTAGCAGCATCCCTGGCCTCTGCTCACTAGATTATAGTAGCATCTTCTCTCCCAGTCCTTAAGTTTCGATAACCAAAATTGTCTCCAGGTATTGCCAAATGTCACAAAGGAGGGGAGTACAATTGTTCCCTTTTGAGAACCTTTGCTGCTTCAACAATATGAAGTAGGAGCATCTAACTCTAAAATGGTGATGGGAAGGAGTGCAGTGCAGGGGAGTAGGAGAGAGGTGGGAGACTGAAGGAAAGTTTTGGAGATAGTACCTAACACAGTCTTTGAGAATGGCAGGTAGTAGCCATTCTCAAAGAGAATGGTGGTAGCCATCCTCAAAGAGGCAAGGCATACCAAATCAGAAGCATTCGTGATCATAGAAGGAAGAGAAAACCATGGTTCCTTGGTTTGGAAATTTGATCCCCTCTACTTCACTGAACAATCATTGAGGTGAGGTGCTGAGAATGCAAACAATTCAAAGGAGCTCACAGTTCAATTCAGCAATTCTCAATCTTAACATCTCCCCACACTTCTGTAGTGTAATATTGTGATCATTTATGGGATTTGTCTCACACAATTTGTTACTAATACTTGTTTTTTTACAACGTGGCGGAATGGTTTGCTATTATCAATAGTCTATTTCTAAAATGAAATTATTCTCATTCACTGGCATTCTGATAGTTGTTTTGAGTAATAAAAGGGTGTCATTAATAGAAAGTTGACTTATTGGGTAAAACTGCAATTCGTCCCGTTTCCCTTGATGCTCAGAGATTGTTGTCCAAGTGATTACTATTCATGCTGGTGGGCACTAGCCTAAAATCTGTTATTTAAATTAGGAGAGAGCCGGGCTCGGTGGCTCAGCCTGTAATCCCGTGCTTTGAGAGGCTGAGGTGAGTGGATTGCCTAAGCCCACAGGTTCAAGATCCACTTGGGCAAGTCGGCAAGACCTCATCTTTACAAGAAAAAAAAAATTAGCCAGGTGTGGCAGCACGCACCTGTAGTTCCAGCTACTTGGAAGGCTGAGGTGGAACGATCGCCGGAGCCCAGCAGGTCGAGGCTGCGGTGGCCGGGAGCGGCCACTGCACTCCAGTCTGGGCGACAGAGTGAGACCCAACTCAAAAAAGAAAGAAAGAAAGAGAGAGAGAGAGAGAGAGAGAGAGAGAGAGAGAGAGAGAGAGAGAGAGAGAGAGAGAAAGGAGAAAGAATTGAAATAGAGTGTGATAAATGAACCCACATATTTTTGACAATTTTTATCTTGAATTTGTATCTCTTTGTTCGGCTTTCTTAGCACCACTTTTCCTAGTTTACCTTCTCTCTCTTCAATCATTTCCTGTCTTATTCTCATTAGGTGTCTTTTGTTGTACTGGTCAACATTCAATCTTCAACATATAATTTGTGAGAACCTACTGTGTGAGGGCCAGTATTTTAGACCATTTTGATTTTTATTTATTAACCTTTAATTTCAATAATGTGGGGGTGAGACAGTATGAAAATTATATAAATTTCCTTTTTGTTTGGTTTTTATGGTTGTCCCACTTGAATGAACACAGTGCCATGGTCAAAATCACTGCAGGTGGAAAGGTCTGGTGATGAGAGACATATGTCTTATGCTTCTGGTGTATTGGGCAAAAAATTTAAAAAAAGAAGTTTAGAATCTTAATTGTTAAAAATATTCATCCTGGGAAATCATCCAAACCTATGGTTTCAAATACTGCCTACACATTTTGGTGACTGTGATTTTCTTTGGCTCATCCAAACCTTTCTCTAAAGCCCCAGAACCATCTATATACACTCTTGGATGTCCCATAGGCACCACAAACTCAGTGCCTTTTATGGTAAATTAATTTATTTACTTCCTCAAGTTCCTGTCTTCTCTTGTAGCTTCTATAATGCAAAAGTCACAGCTGGGTGCAGTGGCTCATGCCTGTAATCCCAGCACTTTGGGGGCAGAGGCGAAAGGATTGCCTGATCTTGGGGGTTCCACACCAGCATGGGCAACTTGGTGAGATCCCATCTCTACAGTATATCAAAAAATTAGCTGGGCATGGTGGTGTGCACCTGTAGCTCCAGCTACTTGGAAGGCTAAGGTGGAAGGATCACTTGAGCCTGGGAGCTGGAGGCTATGATGAGCTGTGACCATGACTGCACTCCATTCTGGGCGACAGAGACTACAATTTAAAAAAAAATCACAATTCTCCATCTAGTAACTCAAGACAAAATCTGTTCATCTTTGATTCCTTTCTCTAGTGTCTCCACACGTAGTCACTCATCTAGAGCAGGATTTTCTTCCTCAGTAGATTTACTGTCATTATGTTCTTTCTCCTTCTTAATGACTGATTTTTTTGTTCCAGACTACCTTTCTTCTTCCAGTATTCCACACTGTTGTAGAATAGTCATATAACGTTATATCTCTGCTTAAAATGCCCCAATATTTCCCATAGACAGTTAATAAATTGATCCTTTTTATCTAAGTCATCATTCAAGTTCTATTGCATTTTACTATTCATATTCATTTATCTTTCTTAAAGCCCTAGACCACAAACCTGACCCAACTCACTGTCATATCCTGCTTGGGCAAATAAAAAATCTTGCTATTGTTCTCTCAACAGTCATTCTTGCCTTCTCATAATTTATTCTCCACAGAGTATCCAGAGTAATCACTTAAAAATATTGCTCCCCCGTAGAACTCTAATAGCTTCTCTGTGAACTGAGGACAAAATACAATCTTGAACATACCCATGAGACCCTGCGTAGGCAAGTCCCTCCCAGCTCTCACCCGACCTCTGTTTGCTCTCCTTGCTCCGTGCGTTCCCACCACAATGGCCTCTTTCAGATCTGTGAATTGCCTGCTTCTTTCTCTCCCTAGGGTCTTCTTCCACTGTTTTTTCTGCCTAAAATACTCTTCCCTTCACATTTTCCCTAGCTAAGTATTACTTATCTTTTGAGTATTTTCTTACCAAATAACTTTTGGTTTAAAAAAATGTCAGGTTATTTATATCACACTCCTTGCTATTTCTATGTTTTATTATGAAATCATCTTTCTTTCATCCAACATTGCATTAGCCTGCCCTAAAGTCCTTGGTGTGTGAGAAGTCTTCTCATCCAGAAATGCTTTCTGAAAACCTCAGGTTAAATTGGACAACCCTGCTCCATGTTCCTAAGGATTGTGATCTAACTTTGTCCACCTCATTTCAATTAAAATCTCCTGGGAGATTTTTCCATATTGAATTTTTTTTCTTACTAATGAAAATATTAACCAGCCATATTGATTCAGTAAGTAGTCCAGTAAGAATGCAGTGCTGAGTTTCCTGGGAATTGAGTTTTAAAATTCCAGGCCAACCTGAAGTCAGAACTTTCCTTTTATTGCTCAATTTCAGTGATTTTCTCCAGTGACCTATAGCAGAAAAAGTTCTAATAATTACTTGCTTAATTGACCTTATATCCTTTTGGAGTATAATTACTTCTCATGAATCAGACTTATGCTATATTTCTTTTTCTTTTGAGATTTGGAGAAGAGTTATAGGAGAAAGGGAGAAACAAGACTCTTTATTTTGTTTATATTTATTATTGTTCTTATTGTGAAAATGTTTGCTCAGCCTGGCTGTATGTCATTACCTACAAGTCTTCCATGAATTCCTGTCAATCAATTCTCACATAGATACAGGACTGGGTTTTCTTTTTGTAGATGACAGAGGCCTTAGTATCTTTATGCAGAAAGAATTGTTGGAGACAGTGTTTCCCCTAGAGGGCGATGGGAATTGTTTTAATCGGGCAGCACCACTATGTGGGTCATATGGGGTGATAATTTCAAAATGCCCCACCTAACCGGATTCAGTTGTCTCCTTTAGTGTCTACCATATTCAGGAGCAGCGATTAGCATGTGCTCCAACAGGTAATTAGACTGATCAATAACACTCAGATATGTCTTTGAAAGGCATTACAGCTTTTTTGCTGGCCAAGAAGTGGCAAACACAATTTTCTTTTTTTGAAAGCATCAAGAAGAATCTTTTATGTGAGGGAGGATTGAGATGCCCAAGTAGGGCATTTCATGCTACTCACCGTCTTGGAGTAGAAGAATTTTCTAGAAAGACTGTCCAGAGAAATGTTATATAATGTTATTTGCTTATACTATGAGTGAATGATGAGCGAGTGATGTCAATATGTGCAGTCTTAATATATACACGTGCAATACCAGTTGCATTTAGAGTACAAGTTCCCAATTTTACACACCCATTATTAGCCTCATTTTAACCATGTGCTAGTTGTTTTGAGAAATTCTGAAGCAGCTGCTATCACCAGGAAGCAATTATGGCAGAGTGGTGAAGAGTAGAGGGCATGGACTTGCTGCTTCCATCCCTCCCTTCCACTGTCTCAATCTCTCTCTTCCTTCATTCCTTTCTCTCTCTTCCTTCATTCCTTTCTCTTCATTCCTAGTCTAATAAATTTATTAGAACATCTTTCTGTGTTAATTATTCAATGGTTGTTTTTAGTTTTCTTTAAATATATTTTATCACAATCCTTTTTTAAAAATAGCTATTTTATATTAATTAAGTCTCCATTGTATGTTTTCCATATATTTTATTATTTTCTCTACTCTTTTTAGCTAATTGTTCATTTCCATTTCACTTAAAAAATTTCATATCTTATCCCCTCCTGCTGTGGGAATTTTTCCGTTCTCTCAATAGGCTCTGCTTTCTGACTTTAAAAAAAAAAATCATGTCTTATTGTGTGTTGGCAACATGCTTTCCACTTTGTGCTGATTCAAATGTACAATACGTTTATGTGGTCATTTTGTTTGTTTCAAAAAATGAGAAATACATTTGATCATTTTATTTTTCTCTGAGCTCAGATAGCTCATTTTATTTTATTTATTTTTATTTTTATTTTTTTCTGAGAACAAAGGTTTATTTTTTATTTTTTTATTAATCAGTATTTTTTATTATGGTTTTGTGGGGTACAGTTAAGGGTTAGGTGTACAATTACGTTTCATTCAGGCACCCTGTTGATAAGAGGTGTTTTCCCATCCCCCGACAGATATTTGCTACTGTTAATCCCATCCCCCACCCCCCCATAGTTTTCCAGTACCGTCAGTCATTTTCTTATAGTATTACATTGGATGTTCAAGGTCCATTATATGAGTGAGAACATGTGATATTCGGATCTTTGTTTCTGTGAGAGGTCACTCAGTATTATAGACTCTAGTTCCAACCAGGTTGCTGTGAAATTCATGATTTTGTTCTTTTTTATGGCTGCGTAGTATTCCATCATATATATGTACCACATTTTTTTAATCCAGTCCTCTTTTGATGGGCAGCATGGTTGTTTCCAGGTTCTTGCTATTGTGAACAATGCTACAATAAACATATGTGTGCAGGTATCTTTTTTATAGAGTGATTTGTGTTCTTCAGGGTATATTCCCAGTAGGGGGATTGCAGGGTCATATGGAAGGTCAATTTTTAGAGCTTTTAGGAATTGCCACACTGCTTTCCACAGAGGTTGCACTAGTTTACACTCCCACCAACAGTGTAGAAGTGTTCCCTTTTCACCACACCCTCTCCAGCAGCTGTTATTTTTTGAGTTGTTGATAATGGCCATTCTGACTGGAGTTAGGTGGTATCTCAGTGTGGTTTTGATTTGCATCTCCCTGATGATTAGTGAGGTTGAGCATTTCTTCATGTGTTTTTTGGCTGCTCAAATGTCTTCTTTTGTGAAGTGTCTGTTCATATCTTTTGCCCATTTTATAATGGGGTTGTTTGTTTTCTTCTTTTCAGTACGTTTCAGTTCCTTGTAGATCCAGGATGTTAAGCCTTTGTCAGACCTAGAGTTGGCAAATACTTTTTCCCAGTCTGTAGGCTGTCTCCCTGCTCTCTTGATGATTTCTTTGGCCTTGCAGAAGCTTGTCAGTTTAATAAGGTCCCATTTGTCTATCTTCTCTCTTAAGTCCTGTGGGTTTTGGGTTTTGTACAGGAATTGGATGCCAGTTCCGATTTCCATGAGAGTATTTCCTTCATTTTCTAAGGTTCTTATGGTTTGAGGTTTTACACTTAGGTCTCTGATCCATTTGGAGTTAACCTTTGTGCATGGGGATAGATAGGGGTCCTGTTTCAATCTTTTGCATGTGGTCAGCCAATTTTCCCAGCACCATTTACTGAATAGGTTCTCCTCTCCCCATTGGTAGGTGGTGGTGGCTTTGTTGAAGATGAGTTGGTTGAGAAATTGAGGTTTTGCTCTGGAATCTCAATTCTGTTCCATTAGATAGCTCATTTTAATAGAGGCTTCTCCATTCAGTCTCTCTGTCTCACTGGTTCACACAAATGTGGTTTGCTTCTTATGATACACACATTTATCACCTGAAAAATTATGCCTTTATCAAAAATGTAGCTCCTGGCTCAGCTCAGTGGCACATACCTGTAATCCCAGCAGTTTAGAGGCTGAGATGGGAGAATTGCCTGAGCCTAGGAGTTTGAGACCAGAGTGAGCAATATAGAAAGACCTCATCTCCATAAAAAATCAAAAAATTAACCAGGTGTGGTGGCTCACACCCAGACATGAACAGTCTCAGCTACACAGGAGCTGAGGTGGGAGAATTGCTTGAGCCCAGGAGTTTGAGGTTGTGGTGCCATGATTATGCCATTGTACTCCAACCTGGGCAACAGAGTGAGACCCCAGCTCAAAAAAAAAAAAAGTATTTCCTGTTGTCAATTACCAATGTGAAATAAGTTGGAAATATTTTCTGAAAATATGCACTCTATCATGCCATGTTTTATGCTACATTATAAAAGCTATTTTCTCCCCAAATTGTTTATATATGATTCAAAAGCAGCAACCATAACTTATTTTTCCTTGATCCTCTAGTGCCTAAGATGGTGCTTGAAATATTGTAGGTATTCAATAAATAAGAATAAATTAAGTATGTAAGTAAAGAAATTAAGCAAAAGGAAGTGCAAAAGGAAGTGACTGACACTGTAAGAAGGAAACAGAAGATCTTATAAAGGAAATAACATTGCAATTAAATTTTGAAACTCAGAGAGGCAGATGCCCCTCCCCCCTGCTGGATCAGACACAGACACGTCAGGTCTGAGTGGAAGACTTGACAGGCATCAAGCAGGGGAGCAAACCTATACCCCCACTGCATGGACAGATTGTAAGGCAGTGGGAAGTGGGCTCCAGGTGGTCCACACACCTGTCAGTGAACACTGAGATCTGCAGCTAGTTTCTGAATCACAGCTCACCCCTCAATTAAATCTCAAAACTGCAAAAAGCACAGCCCTCCACCCACAGTCCAGCTTCAGAATTGAACAAAGCCAGAGGATCCACCTAAGGAAGAATGGGAGATTGAGCAAAAGAAGTAAAAGATACCCCTATCCTTCAAAAAACAGAATTAAAGAAGAGGTTAACAAAAAGGGAAAGGGGGAGAGGGAAATCTACACAAATGAAGAAAAGTCAAAAGAAGAATATGGATATCACACAGACCCCTGGGAGGTCAGACACTGAGAATACAGAATTCAGAATGCAAACAATGAAGAGCCCTCAGTATGACTGGTCTCAAATCACAAACACAGATATCAAGACATTAGTAGAATAAATAGAATTGAGGAGAGACAAGAGGAAAGAATGAAGGAGTTGATAACTGAGATAATAGCAGTAAATAATACAGGGAATAACAAACTGATAATCATGGAAAGCAGAATTAGCCAAGCAGAAGAAAGAACCTCAGAGTTTGAGGACCAAAATAAAGAACTAAACAAAACTATCTAAAACATAGAAAAGAAGCTTAAAAAGACAGAGCAAAACTTTCAAGAGATGAGCAATTATTTAAGAGGCCGAACCTAAGAGTAATTGGATTTCCTGAGGCAGAAAGTGAGACAGAGACCACCCTGGAACAAACATTCCATGAAATTATGCAAGAAAACTTTCCTCATCTCATCAGTGACACAACCATTCAAACACAAGAGATTCAGAGAACCCTTGCAAGACAAGAAATGAGAAGACCAACTCCTAGACACGTAGTAATTTGTATACACAAAGTAGGTATGAAAGAAAACATCCTAAATGCAGCAAGAGAAAAGGTCAGCCTATATACCGGGGAAGACCAATTAGAATAATAGCAGATTTATCTGCAGAAACACTTCAGACTAGGAGAGCTTGGAGCCCAATCTTTGAAGTTATCAGTGATAAACAATATCAAGCAAGAATTACCTACCCAGCTAAGCTAAGCTTCATCAGTGATGGAGAATTAAAATCCTTCCCAGACATTCAATCCCTAAGAGCTTACACAGCTTCCAGACCAACTTTACAAGAAACACTTAAGAAAGTATTAAATACAGGAGAAAGGAAAAAAAAAGAGTGATAACTCCCTTCACAAGAATGCAGGAAAATGATTGAAAACATACATGAATCAACCCAAAAATCAAAATAAAGACAAAAAATAGCAACAACAAACTCTATAAAAACCTCATGACAGGGGTAAACTCCCACATCTCAATAATTAGCCTGAATGTGAATGGACTAAATGCACCACTGAAAAGGCATAGGATGACAAAATGGATAAAATATCATGAGAAAACAATAGATTGTCTTCAAGAGACTCGTCTCACCAGAAAGGACACTCGAAGACTCAAAGTAAGAGGATGAGAAACTAAATTTCAGGTGAATGGAACACAAAAGAAAGCAGGAATTATCATCTTAATATCAGACAAAATACCCTTTAAGCTACAAGAAATTTAAAAAGATATGGAAGGTCACTTCATAATGATAAAAGGTTCAATCCATCAACAAGAAATATCCATCCTAAACATATATGCACCCAACATAGAAGCACCAACCTTCATCAAGCAGCTTCTAGACAAACTTAAAAAAAAGTATTGACTCTAACACTATCATAGCTGGGAACTTAAATACCCCAATCACAACCCAAGACAGATCATCAAGACAAAAAATTAGCAAGGAGATCCGGAACCTCAACATGACACTTGACCAAATGGACTTAACTGATACCTACAGAACACTCCACCCAATGACCATGGAATATACATTCTACTCATTACCACATGGGATGAACTCTAAGACTGACCACATTCTCGGCCATAAATCAGGTATAAACAAATTTCATAAGACTGAAATCCTGCCACGCAGCTTCTCAGACCACAGTGGAATAAAAATAAATATCGACACCAACAAAGTTTCCCCCAAACCCACAAAGACATGGACATGACACAGCATGATGCTAAGCAATTCCTGGGTCAACATGGAAATCAAACAGAGATTAAAAGATACCTGGAAACAAGTGTAAATGAAGAAACATCTTACCAACACCTCTGGGATGCCATGAAATCAGTACTAAGAATGGCATTCATATCTCTACAAACACAAATGAAGAAAATAGAAAGATAACAAGTTAACAGACTAACAAATCATCTTAGGGGGCTGGAAAAACAAGACCACCAAAACTTCAACTTCAGCAGAAGAATACAGATCACCAAAATAAAAACCCAAATTCAAGACATAGATGACAAAAACATAATACAAAAAAATCAATGACACAAAAAGCTCGTTCTTTGAAAGGATAAACAATATTGATGGTTCCCAAGCTAGACTGACCAAGAAAAAAAGAGAGAAAAAGCCCACATAAACACAATCAGAAATGCAAACGGTCAAGTCACAACTGACCCTGAAGAAATACAAAAGAAGATCAGAGACTACTGTGTACACTTATATGGAAACAAACTTGAAAACCTAAAGGAAATGGAGGACTTTCTGACATCACACATCCTCCCCAAGTTGAAACAAGAAGAAGTCAAGACTTTAAATAGACCAGAAACAACCCAGGAAATTGACTATATTAAAAAAAAAAAAAAGCTACCCACAATAAAAAGCCCTGGACCAGATGATTTTCAAGTAGAATTCTACAAAACATACAAGGAGGAACTGATACCAATCCTACTTAAAGTATTCCAGGCAATCAAGAAAGATGGAACTCTCCCCAAATCATTTTATGAAACTAACATCACACTGATATCCAAACCAGGTAAGAATCCAGCAAAGAAAGAGAACTACAGGCCAATATTCTTGATGAACATAGATGCTAAAATTCTAAACAAGATTCTTACAAATAGGATTCAACAGCACATCTCAAAAGTCATCTACCACGACCAAGTAGGCTTCATCTTCAGGATACAGGGCCAGTTCAACATTTGTAAGACCATAAACATAATTAAATACATCAGCAGATGTAAAAACAAAAACCGCATTTAGACATGGACAAAGCTTTTGACAAAATCGAGCACCTCTTCTTGATAAAAACCCAAGAGCCATCTATTAGAAACCCACAGCTTCTGAAGAGACAGAAATTGGAACCATTTCCCCTGACAACAGGAACAAGACAAGGATGCCCCTCTCACCTTTCCTTTTCAACATAGTTTTGGAAGTCCTAACTAGAGCAATCAGACAAGAGAAGGAGATCAGGGGTATCCAAATAGGAAAAGAGGATGTCAAGTTATCCCTCGTTGCAGATGACATGATTCTATACCTAGAAAATCCAAGAGAATCTATCAAAAACCTCCTTGCACTGATAAAGGACTTTGGCAGAGTCTCAGAGTATAATATCAATGTGCAAAATACAGTTGCTTTTCTATACACCAACAATAAACAAATAGAAAGCCAAATAAAAAGCACAATCCCATTCATAATAGTCAGAAAAAAAAAATCAAATACCTTGGCATCTTCCTAACCACAGATGTGAAAGATCTTTATAATGAAAACTACAAAACACTGCTCAAAGAAATCAAAGATGAAACAAACAAATGGAAAAATATTCCATGTTCATTTACTGGAAGAATCAACATTGTTAAGATGTCCATCCAAGGCAATCTACAGATTTAACACAATATGCATTAAATTACCAGTAGCATTCTTCTTAGAACTGGAAGCGACAATTCAGGAATTCATATGTAAACACAAACAACCATGAATCGCCAAAACAACCCTCAGCAAAAAAACAAAAATAGGGGCAACCACTTCTGGTCACTTCTCACTGTGGGAGCTTCTCTGTCCTCTCAATAAATCCTGCTTTCTCACTTTCTGGCTGTCTGTGTCCCTTATTCTTCCTGGGCATGAGATAAGAACCTTGATCCTGAAGAGCTGTGACCTGAAGAGCTGCAGAAGATCATTGAAGTGAAAGAGCTGTGCACCCTAGAGGTCAGCAGATAGAGCCAGCTGAACCAGTGCAGATGACAAAGAGTGCATATCGAAAATACTAAGAAGGACACTTCTGGCAAGATGGTGATGGGGCAGTTTGGTCCGTTAGACCCTCCACAAAAGAGAACACCCAGAAAGACGCTTGCTCTCCCCCAGGGATTGCAGCTCTCATCATTGCCAGCCTGCTCTTCACATGATGCTCGACCATGACCTCAGCTGCCACCTTAGCTGCCACCACCACTGCCACTGCTGCTGCTGTCACCCTGCTCCTACCTGAAGTGACCCACAGCTCCCGGACCCGTGAAGCCCCCCACCAAGTACTGCACTACTGAAACAGCCACTGCCACTGCCATGCCCCTCCCCTCACCTGGTGCTAGGCTTGTGGAGTTCCTCCCACACACTGCTGAAGCAGCAGCTGCCACCACCACTACCATTACCTGCTCCCTCCCGCTCTGGGCAGCCTCTGACTTCCACCCAGCCTGGCCCGAGTAGCCCAGTATTACGCTGGCCTGCATTGCCCAGGAGCCTCAGGCTGCAGCAGAAAAAGAGATCAGCTAGAGCCATGAGACCAGCTCCACCCAGCTTGGCCCCTCTTCCAGCTTGGGATGCAAGGTAACAACATCAAAATGGGAGGGACGGATGCTCCTCCCCCATGCTAGATAGACACAGGCCAGATCTGAGTGACAGATTTGGCAGACAGCCCAGATCTGAACTGCTCTCTATAGCAGGCCAGGGGCAACTGACTCTAACTGTGAACAACTCTACCAGCCTGCAATGAGAGCTAGAAATCAGAGCTGAAAGGGCATTGGACTTAAAGGAAAAGTCTCTGAGTGTGCTTGACTTCCCTGCTTTCTTTCTTTTTTTTATTCTTTGTCTGTCTTACCTATCTTTTTATCCCTTTTCTCTCTCTTCTTACTGTTATCAATAACGTTTTCATACTTGCTTTGGTTCTGTTAGTTTACTGACTTTATTCTATTCTTTTTTTTTCTCTTTAGATCTCATCTTTTCATAGGGGAATAGTACACCAATAAGGAGATTGGTTAGCTTGTGTGTCTGTATGATTGGATGTTTTGGTTTTTTCATGTGTTTGTTGTTGTTGTTTGTTTTTACTCGTATCTGTTTTTGTGTCTCTTTTTATTTGTTAGTTGGTACGTTTGTCTGTTTTCCCTCTTACTCTTCTCTCTCTCTACCTCCCTCTTCCCCCCATTCCCTGTTCCATTCTTTTCCCTTTTTGTACCTCATTTTGCTTTCAGGGAGTAAACCTATAACCCCACTGTATAGATAGATTGCAAGGCAGTGGGAAGTGGGTTCCAGATTAACCATACTCCTGTCGGTAGATATTGGAATCTGAAGATAGATTTTGAATCACAGCTCCCCCCTCAATTAAATCTCAAAACTGCAAAAAAGATTGCCCCCAACCTACATTCCAGCTCCAGAATTGAACAAAGCCAGAGAATATACATAAGGAAGAATAGGAGATTGGACAAAGAGAAGTAAAAGCAACCCCTCCACCCCGAACAACAGAATTAAAGAAGATGGGGGTGGTGGGGGGGAAATGTACACAAATGAATAAAAACCAAAAGAAGAATATAGGTCTCACACAAACCTCTAGGAGGTCAGACACTGAGAAAACAGACTTTGAAACACAAACAATGAAGAGCCCCCAGAATAACTGGTCACATAGGACAAACCCAGACATCAAGATATTAATAGAGAGAATAAAAAGAGTTGAGACAAGAGGAAAATAGGAAGGAGTTGATAACTGAGATATCAGCAGTAAAGAATACTGTGATTGAAATAAATAACAAATTAATAAGCATGGAAAGCAGAATTAGCCAAGCAGAAGAAAGAATCTCAGAGCTTGAAGACCAAAATATAACACTAACCCAAACTGTCAAAAAAATAGAAAAGAAGCTTTAAAAGACAGGAAAAAATCTTCAAGAGATGAGCGATTATTTCAAGAGACTGAACCTAAGAGTAATTGGATGTCATGAGGCAGAAAGAGAGACAGAGACCACCCTGGAACAAACATTCCATGAAATTATTCAAGAAAACTTCCCTCATCTCATCAGTGATGCAACAATTCAAACACAAGAGATTCAGAGAATCCCTGCAAGACAACAAAAGAAAAGACTAACTCCTAGACACATAATAATTTGCTAAATGAAGTAAGTATAAAAGAAAAAATCCTAAAGGCAGCAAGAGAAAAAGGTCAGACAACCTATTAGGGAAGACCAATTAGAATAGCAGCAGATTTATCTACAGAAACCCTTCAGGCTAGGAGAGCTTGGAGCCCAATGTTCAAAGTTCTCCAAGATAAATAATTTCAACCAAGAATAACCTAGCCAGCAAAGCTAAGATTCAACAGTGAGGGTGAATTAAAATCTTTCCCAGACATCCAATCCCTAAGAACATATGCTGCTTCCAGACTATCTCTACAAGAAACACTTAAGAAAGTATTAACCACAGAAGAAAAGGAGAAAAGAATGACAATGTTCTTCACAGAAGTACAGGGAAAAGATGGAAAACACACATGAATCAACCCCAAAACCAAAGGAAAGACAACAAATAAACAGAAACAAAAGCAACTCTATAAGAACCTCATGACAGGGATAAACCCCCACATTTCAATAATTAGTCTGAATGTGAATAGACTAAATGCACCACTGAAAAGACACAGAATGGTGGACTGAATAAGAAACCATGACCCCATTATTTGCTACATCCAGGAGACTCACTACAAGGGATGCACACAGACTCAAAGTTAAAGAATGGGAAACAAGTTTCCAGGAAAATGAACCACAAAAGAAGGCAGTAGTTGCAATCGTAATATCAGACAAAACAACCTCGAAGCTATCAAAAATTTAAAAAGATGCAAAAGGACACTACATAATGACAAAAGGTTCAATCCATCAACAAGAAATATCTATCCTAAACATATATGCACCCAATACAGGAGCACCAGCATTTATAAAACAACTACTAAATAAACTAAAAAAAGATATTGACTCTAACACTATTATAACAGGGGACTTAAATAACCCACTGACAGCCTAGATACAGCATTGAGGCCAAAAATCAACAAGGAGGTCCAGAACCTAAACTTGACATTTGACCAAATGAATTTAGTGGATACCTACAGATTATTCCATCCAACAACCACAGAATATACATTCTATTCATCACCACATGAAACATACTCCAAGATTGATCACATCCTTGGCCATAAATCAAGTGTAAACAAATTCCATAAGGTTGAAATCTTGCCATGCACATTCTCAGACCACAGTGGAATAAAAATAAATATCAACACCAACAACATTTCCCCAAAGCCCACAAAGACATGGACACTAAACAGCATGATGCTGAACAATGACTGGGTCAACACTGAAATCAAAGAAGACACTGAAAGATTCCAGGAAACAAATGAAAATGAAGACACATCTTACCCAAACCTCTGGGATGCCATGAAATCAGTGTTAAGGGGGGAATATATATCTCTGTGAGCACACATCAAGAAACAGAAAGATCACAAGTGGAGAGCCTAACATATCACCTAAGGGAGCTAGAAAGAGAAAACCACCAAAACCCCAACTTTAGCAGAAGAATTCAAATCACCGATATAAGAGCCCAAATACAGGACATAGAGGTAAAAAATATCATAGAAAACATCAACAAAACAAAAAACTGGTTCTTTGAAAGAACTAACAAGATTGATGGGCCCCTAGCCAGAATGACCAAGAAAAAGAGGAAAAGCCCAAATAAACACAATCAGAAATACAAAAGATCAAATCACAACTGACCTCAAAGAAATACAAAAGATTATCAGAAATTAATATGTACACCTATATGAAACAAACTTGATAACCTAGATGAAATGGAAGACTTTCTGAGATCATACAACCTCCCCAGCTTAAAACAAGAAGACATTGAGACACTAAAAAGACCAATAACAACCCAGGAAATTGACTCTGTCATATGAAAACCACCTACCAAAAAAGACCTGGACCGGATAGCTTTTCAGCAGAATTCTACAAAATGTTCAAGGAGGAGCCGATACCAATCCTATTGAAAATATTTCAGGCAATTGAGAAAGATGGAATTCTCCCCAAATCATTTAATGAAGCTAACATTATACTGATACCCAAACTGGGTAAAGATCCAACAAAGAAAGAGAACTACAGGCCAACATCCCTTATGAACAGAGACGCAAAAATTTTCAACAAGATTCTAGCAGATTGGATTAAAAAACACATCTCAAAAATCATCCACCTTGACCAAGTAGGCTTCATCCCCAGGATGCAGGGCTGGTTCAACATTCGTAAGACCATAAATGTTTAAATACATCAACAGATGTAAAAATAAGAATCACATGATTGTCTCATTAGATGCAGAAAAAGCTTTTGATAAAATCCAGTATCACTTTTTGATAAAAACCCTCAAACACTTAGGTATAGAAGGAACATATCTCAAAATAGTAAGTGCCATCTACGACAAACCCACAGCTAACATATTGCTAAAAATGGCAGAAACTAGAATCATTTCCCCTGAAATCTGGAACAAGACAAAGCTACCAACTCTCACCCCTCTTGTTCAACATTGTGTTGGAAGTCCTAGCTCAGGCAATTAGCCAAGAGAAGGAAATCAGGGGTATCCAAATAGAAAAAGAGGAAGTCAAGTTATCCCTCTTTACTGATGATATGGTCCTATACCTTGAAAATTCAAGAGAATCTGTCAAAAACTGCTTGCACTGATAAAGGGATTTGGGAAAATCTCAGGGTACAAAATAAATGTGCAAAGACAGTTGCATTCCTATACACCAACAGCAAGCAGGCAGAGATCCAAATAAAAAGTACAATCCCATTCACAATAGATATCCTCCAAAATGAAATACCTTGGCATCTTCCTAATCAGAAAAGTGAAAGACCTTTACAATAAAAATTACAAAACCCTGCTTAAGGAAATCCAAGAAGACACAAACAAATGGAAAAATATTCCATGCTTATGGAGAGGAAGGATCAACATCGTTAAGATGTCCATCCTACCAAAGGTAATCTACAGATTGAATGCAATACCCATTAAGCTACCAACATCATTCTTCTCAGCCCTAGAAATGACAATACAGAAATTCATATGGAAACATAAATGACCACAAATAGCTAAAACAATTCTTAGCAAAAGAAACAAAGCAGGAGGTATCACACTTCCAGACTTCAAAGTTTGCTATAAGGCTACCTTAATCAAAACAGTCAAGAACAGGGACATATATTAATGGAACAGGATAGAGATTCTGGAAGCAAAATTTCAATTCCTCAACCAACTTATCTTTGACAAAGCCTCCAACAACAACCACTGGAGAGAGGACAACCTATTCAGTAAATGGTGCTGGGAAAACTGGTGGACCACATACTGAAGATTGAAACAGGACCCCTCCCTACCTATCACCATACACAAAAATTAACTCTAAATGGATAAAAGACCTGAATGTAAAACCTCAGACTATAAAAATCTTAGAAAATGCAGGAGACACCCTTATGAAAATTGGAACTGGGAACCAATTCCTATTCAGAACTCTAAAGACCAATACCTTAAGAAATAAAACAGACAAGTGGGGCCTCATCAAATTAACGAGCTTCTGCAAAGCAAAAGAAACCACCAAGAGAGCAGGGAAAGAGCCCACAGAATGGAAAAATATATTTGTCAACTCTTTATCCGACAAAGGCCTAGCATCTAGGATCTACAAGGAACTCAAATGCGCTGAAAGAAAAAAAACAAACAGCCCCTTTAAAAAGTGGGCAAAAGACATGAATAGACACTTCTTAAAAGAAGATATACGGGCAGCCAACAGACACATGAAAAAGTGCTCAGCCTCACTCATCATCAGAGAAATGCAAATCAAAACCACATTGAGATACTATCTAACCCCTGTAAGAAAGGCCATCATTAATAAAACAAACAACAATAGATGCGGGCGAGGACATGGAGAAAAAGGAAAGCTTCTAAACTGCTGGTGGGAATGCAAACTAGTACAACCTCTTCGGAAGACAGTGTGGTGATTCCTGAAAGAACTAGAAACTGACCTTCCATATGACCCAGCAATTCCCCCTTTGGGAATATACCTGGAGGAACTCAAATCATTCTACAAAAAAGATAACTTGTACACGTATGTTTATTGCAGCTCTATTCACAATAGCAAAAACATGGAACCAACCATGTTGCCCATCAAAGCTGGTCTGGATAAAAAATGTGGTACATATACTTGATGGAATATTATGCAGCCATAAAGAAGGACAAATATATGAACTTTGCAGCAACTTGGATGGATTTGGAGTCAATCATACTCAGTGATTTATCACAGAAACAAAGAACAGAGTTTCATATGTTCTCACTCATAAATGGACTTTGAACAATTATAATGCTATAAGAAAGTGATTGGCAGTAGTGGGAAACTGTGGGGGTGGGGGGTGGAATTGGCAGTTGAGGGAAACTGCTAGGGGTGGGAGGGGCATATCTCATCACAAGGGTACCTGCATGATCATTGTTTATATACCTAACCCTGAAATGTACCCACATCTTTATAATAAAAGTTTAAAAATCAAACAAATAAAAAAAAAACAAATAAAACAAATAAAAAAAAGCAGGAGGTATCACACTCTCAGACTTTATACTCTATTAAAAAACTGCTGTAATCAAGATAGCCTGGTATTGGTACGAGAGCAGGCATAGAGGCCAGTGGAACAGGATAGAGATTCCAGAAGCAAAACCTCAATTTCTCAACCAACTCATCTTGGACAAAGCCTCTACCACCAACGATTGGGGAGATGAGAACTTATTCAGTAAATGGTGCTGGGAAAACTGGCTGATCACATGCAGAAGATTAAAACCAGATCCCTACCTATCACCATACACAAAAATCAATTCTAAATGGATCAAAGACGTAAATGTAAAACCTCAAACTATAAGAACCTTAGAAAATGTAGGAGACACCCTTATGGAAATTGGAACTGACAACCAATTCCTGATCAAAACCCCAAGTGCCCATGTCATAAGAGATAAGATAGATAAGTGGGACCTCATCAAACTGACAAGCTTCTGCAAAGTCAAAGAAACCATCAAGAGAACAGGGAGACATCCCATAGACTGGGATATTTTTCAGTTGTATGTCTGACAAAGGCCTAATGTCTAGGATCTACAGGGAACTCAAAAAGCAAAAAAACAAACAGCCCCATTAAAAGTGGGCAAAAGATATGAAAAGACAGCTCTCAAAAGAAGACATGAGCAGTCAACAGATACATGAAAAATGTTCAACCTCACTTGTTACCAAAGAAATGCAAATTAAAACTACACTGAGATACCATCTAACTCCAGTCAGGATAACTATCATCAATAACTCAAAAAACAACAGATGCTGGAGAGTATGCAGTGAAAATGGAACACTTCTACACTGTTGGTGGGAGTGTAAACTAGTATAGCCTCTGTGGAAAACAATGTGAAAATTCCTAAAATATCTAAAATTCGACCTTCCATATGACCCCACAATCCCCCTACTGGGAATATACCCTGAAGAACTAAAATCACCCTATAAAAAAGACACCTGCATGCATATTTATCACATCATTGTTCACAGTAGCAATAACATGGAACAAACTGTGCTGCCTATCAAAAGAGGACTGGATTAAAAAAAGTGATACATATACACAATGGAATATTACACAGCCATAAAGAAGAACAAAATCATGTACTTTGCAACAACCTGGATGAACTTAGAGTCTATAATACTGAGTGATCTTTCACAGAAACAAAGAACTGAGTATCACATGTTCTCACTCATAAGTGGACCTTGAACAATTATCGTAATACTATAAGAAAAGAATTGGCAGTAATGGGAAACTGCTGGGAAGGGGGCGGGGAGGCTGATCGGCAGTAGTGGGAGTCTGCCTGTATACCTAACTCTGAATTGTACCCCACACACAAAAAAGAAATTTGATTTTGAAAAATTAGGAATTTTCCATGACAACAAGGTAGAACAGAAAGCTGCTAAGCCAATAGAATGTTTAAACAGGCTTAGAGCTCATGCTTATTGGATTTCAATGATTCCATTTCTGAGCTAGTCATAATGGATTTTGACCGAGTCTGGCTTTTGTGCTGATGTCTGGATCCTGAGGTGAGTTAGGTACCCAAAATAACATTGACTAAAAATAAAGAATAAATGACTCTATAATAAATAAAGAAGCACAGAAGTAGTAATGAATGTTAGGGAGGCAAAGACAATATGTCTAACGTGAGCTAACTACTGGTTGTTTATGATCATGATGAATTCTTTTTTCAACATATAGAATCTCAATTTCTTTGGTCTAATTTTATGCAATTTTGTCATCTACTAGGGATCATAAATGTATTCCCTTCCAAGCAAGAGAAAACAAAAAATATATCCAGTGATATCCAACTGTAAGTCTAAGAACTCAATGTGATGTTCACTTAATTCAACAGAGCTCCTCATAGTCTGGAAACCTGGGATAAATGCTCAGAGCCAACACTGCCAAACCACTCAAATGTCTGATAGAAGAAAAATAGACACATTCAAATAAAATTCACACTTTAAAATTCACAACTCCATAGAATACAGCATATTCTGCTAACACGAGAAAGCAAAATTTAATAATCTGGATTCTACCTATTTGTCCTCTTGCCAAGTTTCCAATGTTCTCTGTGGCCACATTAGAAATGGGCACTGGGAAGATGTTTTTTTGGGGCAAGTTTGGAAATCTGTAGAGTGCCTTAGCATTTGAATCCTGAGTATTTGCTTTCTATGTGTGAGGTTATTCTGAGGGGTTTAGTCAATTTTTGTTAATGCATGTGCTAGTAACCCAAGTCAGATCTCATCACATTATTGTCCTTAAACTTATGCTATGCTTTGGGGTTATCTATCTCTTAGAAGCTAGACTCAGTGCTCTCTGACAAAACCACAAGCCTTTAGATTAATGGCTTCTATTATCCAGTCTCTTGGGTCAATAGGAAGCCCATTGGGAGATGGCACAATTTGTTCCTGCTTGCAGTCTGCATCCCAGTAATGGCCTTTACAATGGAGTAATTGTCACCAAGGATAGGCAGGGAGTGATGAGCAGAAGATATTTAGGAAGAGTTTGGAGATGTCAGGAAATGTATCCTTTCAGGTATCCTCCCAGTTTGTTTCCAGCTGCTTACTGTGCTTCCATGCCCTCCAGTTTAAAACAGACATTTTGGCTTTTGATCAAGCAAGATACACAGCTATGTAGCTTTCAAACACTTTTAGAATTTCCATCCAGAGAAATAGAATCACACTTAATGAAAACATGTTTTCTTCCTAATTCTACATTCTTCAAATAAAGTTTTATCTTTTTCACTGAATTTTGCTGAGACTCAAGAAATTACCAACAAGAGCTTCCTCTAAGAAAGGTTCTCTTACCTGTTGGTTTTAGTCTTCTGACATTTCCTAGTCCTGCTGGTTCCTTAGGGATGCTCTAACAAATTACCATAAACTGGGTGGGTTAAAACAACAGAAATGTATTATCTTATAGTTTAGGGGGCAAGGGGTCC
Organism: Cephalopachus bancanus; assembly: GCA_027257055.1. Classification (NCBI taxonomy): domain Eukaryota; kingdom Metazoa; phylum Chordata; class Mammalia; order Primates; family Tarsiidae; genus Cephalopachus; species Cephalopachus bancanus. The sequence continues at coordinate 495,443 of JAPVLO010000241.1, forward strand.
AAACTCAAGATGTTGGCAGTGCCCTGTTCCCTCAGAAGGGTCCAGGGGAGAATCCTTCCTTGCCTCTTCCAGCTACTGGTGGCTCCTCGTGCTCATTTGCTTGCAAGCAGCATGACTCTAGTCTCTGCCTCTATTATCAGATAGCTTTTTTTCCCCATGTGTTTATGTCCAAGTTTCCCTTCTGAGGATACCAGCCATGGAATTAGAGTCCACCCTAATCCAATTATGTCCTTATTTTAGCTTGATGATATCTGCAAAGGCTTTGTTTCAAAATAAGATCACATTCTGAGGTTCTGAGCAGACATGAATTTGGGGGAGTTAACAATATTCAGTTCAGTACATTAGGCATCACTCAGTTTTTTTCCTCTGTCTAGAGCCTTTGTATTTGCAAAAATGGCCTACATTCTCTAATTCTGTCAATTCTCAGATTAAATGTCACCTCCTCATAGAAGCCTGCCATGTCTTATCGAAGGTAACCTCATTATTTTCTGTAGTAGTGTCTCTTTAGCTTCTTTCTTTGAACTTATCACATGCAATTGTATATTTATTTGTTTACTTCCTACTTCAGAAGGATTCCTGGGATTACAGAGCCATGTCTGTTTTTATCTTCAGCATCTGGCACTGTTGAGGGAAGTATCTCAATAAAAAATGTTGTAGAAGCTGGGCTCAGTGGCTCAGCCTGTAATCCCGCGTCTTCGGGAAGCTGAGATGAGTGGATTGCCTGAGCCCGTGGGTTCGAGACCCGCCTGGGCAGCGAGACCTCATCTCTACAATAAATCAAAAAATCAGCCAGGCATGGTAGCGCATGCCTGTAATTCCGGCTACTTGGAAGGCTGAGGCAGAAGGATCGCCAGAGCCCAGCAGGTTGAGGATGCGGTGGCTGGGAGCGGCCACTGCACTCCAGTCTGGGCGACAGAGTGAGACTCCAACTCAAAAAAAGAAAAAATGTTATAGAACTGAATGGATGAATGGATAAATGAATGAAATAGCAGACTATAAACAATAGATGTTTTCTATCTAGTTTTACTTTTGGAAACAATATTTTGCTCTAATATGAAGACAATATCCTGGACACTTTTCTGAGTCAACATCTGTAAAAAATATTGAAGGCCTTCTATGTGGGGTGATAGGTAGAAAAAAATGAGAACTAACTGGATTCAATACTTGTCTCCCAAAAGTTTATAATTTAAGACAGAAGAAATAAATTAAAAAAGAAAGAAAGCAGTAAGAAAGCATCCTTAGGAATTTTATCATAATAGTGACATTAATTTAGCAGCTTCTACATATTCAAAAAGACCACAAAGTTTTAGGTTTGTGTGTGGTTTATATTCTTCCAAAGTTTACACTCAGTAGCAACAAACAAGGGTCTCTCAGAGGGCGGGGCACATGATAAACAATCAATAAATATTAGTTGAATAAAGGAATGAATGAATAGTTTGTAAAATATCTATAATGGAAATTAGAGACTGGGAAATCAAATCATTATCGCTAAAGAACAGGCACAGCATTTGCAAAGCTTAAACTGGTGGGAACCATTAATAACTTCAGTGTTCATGAGGTGTTATTCTACCATAGTCCATGGTGGACTGACAAGTGTGTGGCAAGGTCTGTCTTGATGTTAAAAAATGTGCATTGAAAATGCGCATCTAGGAATGCTAAAGTGACAATAGACTAATCTGCACTCCCTTCTTTTTAATTGGAGGACATTCGGTGACCCTTTTCAAAGAGGTATTGATTAGTAGGTTTTGTGTGTGTATATTAATTGAATTCTCCATTTTGATTAGCCAGAAAAAACTTAGTATATTGAAAAATATACAATGTGTGAAAAATACCAAGTTTCATAAACATTTAGACTAGAATACAATGGGGCATTTTACATATATATTCTTGTTCTCTGCTAGATAAGGGAAGTGAAATTTGACTTTTTTGACAGGCTACTAAACATGTCTCATGACAATTTGAGCCATGGTGTTGGCAGTTTTCTTGGCAAAAAGCCTGAGGCTACATTACTAATTTATCAGCATTGCCATGCATATCTGAGCTTGCTTTCTATAATTTTCTCACTCTCATTCTCTTGGACCTTCACATTTATTCTCCATATTAGGAGTTAACGATGTTTCTCATTTTTAATGCTGCTGTCTCTAGATGAATAATTTTAGTCATCACTGTCCAGGAGCCCTTTGAAAATTCCTTTGTTGATAGTCACACAGCTGTATCCTGATCCTGAGACCATATCGGAAGCCCTTAGTAACAGGTTCCTATTGTCTGTCCTGGGAAGCATGTCCTCTTTGCAGATATGCTTCTTTCAAATTGTTTCTTCTTGAGTTTTTGACATGATCCCAAACAGTCAAGCTGACACTTTATTCTCCTGAAGATGAATGAGCAGGAGTGATCAGGTTTTCCCTCCCTCGTCCTTTCCGATTTGCTCAAATCTGTGAGCTGTTCTGAGAGAAGTCACCCCGACATGTGTCACAGGCACTGTCAGTTAGGTTAATAGACAAGCCGGCAGGGCCCTGGCATTGAACTGTGTCATTTACCAATACTGGTATACACAGAATTAAAGCTGGAGAGTCGGGATCTCTCTGTCTCATGGTGTGTTGTTTACAGAGTGCACTGTGAATTTTGACAGAAGAAAGGAATTAGGACAAAACAAGGGAAAGAAGAATTTGTTATTTCTTTCTACCAGCCAAACTTCCTGGTTCCTGGTGCCAAGAATATAGCTTTAATTTACAAGACAAATGTAATTCTAGTTACATATTATCTTAAATTTAATTTGGAGATAATACCATAGCTTTAGGGTCACATTTTTCTCTTTGAGGTAAAAGCAATGTGAACATGAGAAAAATAGGAATTGTAAGGGTCTCTGAACGCAAACACATTCTATCACTTATGTTTGGTTATAGTCAATGCTTATGGGTATTGCATAAAGCTGGGTTGTACGGAATTATATTGATCTTTATGTGTGCTAAATATAAATTACTTTGCTACAATAAGGAGTGTGCTATGATTTCCAGCAAAATATTTTATAACAAAGATCTATGATAAACAAAAGTATAAATTGGCCTCCAAATTTATGACAATAGCATTGCCAAGATCCAGTTTAAAACCTAGGACTAGCCCCTATTGTGTAGTCTATAAACAACAGGCTGAAGACCCACACCATCAAATTAAAAAAAAAAAAAAAACATGAGAAACTTGAAGTTATGTTGGAGGGGCCCTTTTCTGATTTTATTACCTAAAAGTAAAAATGTCCCTCTTTTAAGCCCACCATCCGGAAAATGTCTGTAAGAAATATACTCTAGTTGTGCTGATACTTATCTTCATATAATAGTTTGCCTGTTAGCACAAGGCTTTCTAGCATAAATATTTCTTTCTAATTTTCAAGCAATTAGCCTTAAAACAAAAGGATGAATTTGTGTCTAATTATCAGCTACTTAGCTTCAAATGACAACTCATATGAAGGCAGCAACTTAAAACCAGATAAACTTTTTTGAGCATTTTTTTCTTGAGGTCTCTCTACTGATTCCCCACTTTCTTTAAATTTTTTTATTTAGGGTCTCACTCTGTCGCCCAGGCTGGAACGTTGTGGCACGATCATGGCTCACTGTAGCTTTGACCTCCTTGGCTCAAGTAGTCCTCCCAAATCAGCCTCCCAAATAGCTGGGACTATAAGCATGCACCACCATGCCTGGCTAATTTTTGATTTTTTTTTTTTGTACAGATGAGTTCTTGCTATGTTGCTGAGACTGGTCTCGAATTCCTGGGCTCAAAAATTATCCTACCTCAGCCTCCCAAATTGCTGAAATTACTGGTGTGAGCCAGTGCACCCAGCCTCAATTGTTAATGAATATGGGTAAGTGTTGAATTTTAGTCTTTACGTACACATATGAATTTAAAAAACAACAACAACACAAAATAGAAAACAAGAGCAAAAATATACAAATCAAGATAGAGGTTATATATTTAAATAACATATTCAGTAAATATAGATGTTAAGATCATATTTAGTATGTTAAATTGAGCGCCTGATTCACCGCTTTTACACCAAAGCAGTTATCAGAGTGTAAAAACTGTTAAAACATACTTATATAAGTGGAATGTGATAAAATTAACCTCCATTAACAGAAAAAGGAAACCAGTAGAGAGAGAAAGCGAGAGCAAGAGAGAGAGAGGGAAAAACAGAAATAATGCTGTATTTACTTCACTTTTGCAGAGAAAAGTGAGTAAAAACCAGAATTATTTCTCATTTTGATAATAATATTTGATGTTCATGTTGCAGCTCTATAGATCTAAAAAAGCTTAGGTGGTTTTCACAATCAATAAATCTATTTTGCTATAACATTATTCAAAAAAATGAATTTACTCTAGAGTCTTATTTATTTGTTCAGAATAGAACAAGAAAAAACTCTCACTGGATTTTTTTATTAGAAATTTCCACTTCTAACTGAATAATACACAGTCAGCCTATTGTGCCTGTGGGTTCCCCATTTGTGGATCTGACTGACTACAGATCAAAAACATTTGAAAAATTCTATCTGTATTGAACATAAACAGATTTTTTCCTTGTCATTATGTCACAAACAGTAAAGTATAACAACTTTGTACTAGGTGTTATAAATGATCTAGAGATGACTTAAACTTTACAGGAGAATGTGCATAGGTTATATGCAAATGATATACCATTTTATATTAGGGTCTTGAGCATCATCCGATTTTGGCATCTCTGGGATCTTGGAACCAATCTCTCACAGATACCAAAGAATTATTTTATTACAGCTTGGTATTTCGGTAGTGTTCTAGAAGTCCTTGTGTTCTCCATGTGTTTTTATGGTACCAGAGCACTTGATGGACCAGAAGCAGCATGTACTATTGCCACTTTTAAGACAATCATGAACCTTTGGGCTAATGGTGTGCCAAAAAAATTTTGCAAGTTAAACACATTTTTAGTAAAGTTATTAAATTAAAAATAAGCTGTAGTACTTGTGTGGTTGGGCTTTCAAGATTAATTAAGCCAATGGCAACAGACATCTTATATATTTATGACTGAAACAAGATGTAGCCAGAAAGTACTCCAAGAGGAAACAGCCATCACGTGACCAGGGTCATATTCTATAACTCTATAAGAATGCTGCTTGTGACATTGTCTCATCTCTCACTCCCTTACATCTTTAAATTCCTTTTAGCTGAATTAGCGTATACTCTTATTTTATTAGAAAGTCCCCTGACTTCCCATTTTCTATCCAACTTCTGTTCCATTGTTTCTATTCCTTTTATAGCAAAACTCATCAAAAATATTATCCATATCCCCTGTATCCAATTCTCTTCATCTATAGTTGCTTTAATCTACTCCAATCATTCTTTAGTTCTCATAGCACCACTGAAATTGTGCTTGTGAAACTCAAGGTCACCACTGAGATCTGTGTTCTCTAAATCTGTGTTCTCCAATTTAGTATTTCTTTAAAAAAAAGTATGTATTTAAGGTGTACAACACGAATATACATAGTGAAATGATTCCATAGTTAAGCTAATTAACATATCCAGCTCCTCATAGTTCTTGTAGTTTTTTTGTTTTGTGGTGAGAGCAAAATTTCTTTAAGCAAATTTCTAGTATGCAATACAGTATTATTAACTATAGTCATCTTTCTATGCTTTAAATCACTAGACTTATTCATTCTGCATAGGTGTTAACTTTGTATCCTTTGACCAACATCTTCCCATTTCCCCCACCTCCCCAACATTGGTAACCACTGTTCTACTTCCTGTTTCTATGTATTTGACCTTTTAAGATGATAATTATAATTGAATTCATGAATATTTCCTTTCCTTGTCTGGCTTACGTTACTCAGTACAATATCCTTAAGTTTCATCTATGTTGTAACAAATGGCAGAATCTCCTTTTTAAAGGCTGGATAATATTCCATTGTTTATACACTAACCACAGTTTTAAAATCTTTGCTGTTTTGATGGGAACCTAAGTTGTTTGTCTATGGTTAATAATGCTGCAACGAATGTGGGAACACAAGTACTTTTTCAAGGTTTTGATTTTGCTTTCTCTGAATGTACACACAAAAAAGGGGCTGCTGGATCATATGGTAGTTTTACTTTTAATGTTTTGCGGGTCCTTGCCCATTTTTAAATTGGGCTATTAGTTTTTTTTGTTGAGTTGTAGGAGACCCTTATATATTTTGAATACTAACCTCCTATCAGATATATGGTTTGCAAAGATTTTCTGTCAGTCCATAGGTTTCCTTTTCATTTTGCTGATTATTTCCTTTGCTGACCAGAAGTTTCGTAGTTTGATACAGTTTCTCATGTCTATTTTTTATTTTGTTGCCTGAACTTTTGATGTTATATACAAAAAATTATTATAAAGGCCAATATCAAGAAGGCTTTCTGTACGTTTTCTTCTAGTTTTTAACTGTTTGAGGTATTACACTTAAGTTTCTAATATATTTTGTGTTGATTTTTGTGTATGGTGTAAGGGTCCAGTTTTATTTTTTTACAGAGGGATATCCAGTTTTTCCAGAACCATTTATTGAAGAGACTATTCTTTCACTATTTGTATTCTTGGTGTGCTTGTTAAAATTAGTTGGCCAATGTGTTTGAATCTATTTTGGGGCTTTCTATTCAGTTCCTTTGGTCTATGTGTCTGTTTTTGTGTCAGTAATATACTGTTTTGATTATTATAGCTTTGCAATATTATTTGAAATCAGGAAGTGTCATGCCTTCAAATTGTTCTTTCTCGGTATTAGTAAGGCTGTTAGAGACCTTTTGTAGTTGCATACAAATTCTAAATTTTTCCAACTTTTCTATTAAAAGTAGCATAGAAATTTTGATGGAGATTTTATTGACTCTGTATTATTTGGAGTAATATGGACATTTAAAAATATTATTCAAATCTATGTATACAGGATATCTTTTAATTCGTTGGCATCTTCCTCAACTTGTTTTATCAGTGTTTTATAGTTTTCAGTGTACAGATCGTTCACCTCTGACTAAATGTATTTGTTAGTGTTTTATTATTGTTGATGGTATCATAAATTGCATTATTTTCCTGATTTTCTTTTTATATAGATTGTTGTTACTGTAAAAAACACAACCGACTATTGTATTTTAATTTTTTATCCTGAAAATTTACTGAATTTGTGTATTGTCCTAAAAGTTTTTTGTGTGTGGCATTTTTAGGGGTTCTATACATAGGATCATGTCATCTCCAAACAAAGATAATTTTAGTTATTCTGTTCTAATTTGGATTTTTTCATTTATTTTTCTGTCTGCTTCTGATAATACTTCCAGTACTAAGCTGAACAGAAGTGGCAAGAGTGGATAGCCTTGATTTGTCCTGAATTTTAAAGGAAATCTTTTATCTAAGAAAACATTTCTGTAAGATAACATTATCATGTTAGCCGTGGGTTTTCATCAATGGACTTTAATATTTTGAGCAAATTTCCTCTATACTTGTTGTTTAGAGTTTTTATTATGAAAGGGTGATGAACTTTGTCAAATGCTTTTCTTCATCTATGAGATACTCATGGGGTTTTTATTAATACAGTATATCACTAACTGATTTGCATATGTAAAAACAATAGTACATATCAGAACTAAATCTAACTTGGTTATGGTGAATAATCTTTTTGGTGAGTTTTTGAATTTGGTTTGCAAATATTTTATTGAGGTTATTTTGCATGAATGTTAATCAGAGATATTGACTGTAGTTTCCTTTTCTTGTGATGTCTTTGTCTGGCTTTAGTATCAGAATGATGCTAGCCTATGAAATGAATTTGGAAGTATTTTCTCTAATTCTAGTTTTTGGAAGACTTTAAGTAGAATTGGCATTATGTCTTTTTAAAATGTTTGCTAGAATCAACCTATAAAGATAGCAGGTCCAGAGTTATTTTGTTGGGTATTTTTAATTACCGCTTAAATCTCCATATTCATTTTTGATCTGTTCTGATTTTCTGTTTCTTTATGATTCACTCTTAGTAGGTTGTATGCTTCTAGGAATTTCTCCATTTCTTCTGTGTTCTCTAATATATTGGTATATAATTGTTCTTAGCAGTCTCTTATAATCCTTTGTATTTCTGTGGTATCAGTTATAAAGCCTCATTTTTCACTTCTTTTACTTATATGTCTTCTCTCTTTTTTTCTTAGTTTATCTAGGAATTTATTAATTTTGTTCATTTTTTAAAAACTTAGATTGTTTTTGGTATTTTTATTCTCTCCTTAGTTTATTTTTGCTCTAATCTTTAGTGTTTCCTTTCTTCAGCTAATTTTGGATTTAGGTTTTTTCCCTAATTTTTTAAGGCATAAAAATTAGGTTATTTAAAACTTTCTTCTTTTTTAATGTAAGTATTTATTGCTATAAACTGTCCTCTTACTACTGCTTTTGCTGCATTCCATAAGTTTAAGTAAGTTGTGTTTTCATTTTTGTTTGTCTCAAGATATTTTATTTTTAAATTTTTTTTATAATCAATATTTTTTATTATGATATTGTGGGGTACAGTTAAGGGTTAGGTATACAAGTACGTTCTGTTCAGGCACCCTTGTTGATAAGAGGTGTTTCCCCATCCCCAGACAGATATTTACTACCATTAATCCCCTCTCCCTCCACCCACCATAGTTTCCCACTACTGTCAGTCATTTTCTTATAGTATTACATTGGATGTTCAAGGTCCACTATATGAGTGAGAACATGTGATACTCGGATCTTTGTTTCTGTGAGAGGTCACTCTTGTATTATAGACTATGGTTTCATCCAGTTGCTGCGAAATTCATGGTTTTGTTCTTTTAATGGCTGCGTAGTATTCCATCATGTATATGTACAACATTTTTTTAATCCAGTCCTCTTTTGATGGGCAGCATGGTTGCTTCCAGGTTTTTGCTATTGTGAACAATGCTGTGACAAATATACATGTGCAGGTATCTTCTTTATAGAGTGATTTGAGTTCTTCAGGATATATTCCCAGTAGGGGGATTGCGGGGTCATATGGGAGGTTGATATTTAGAGCTTTTAGGAATCGTCACACTGCTTTCCACAGAGGTTGCACTAGTTTACACTCCCACCAACAGTGTAGAAGTGTTCCCTTTTCGCCACACCCTCTCCAGCAGCTGTTATTTTTTGAGTTGTTGACAATTGCCATTCTGGCTGGAGTTAGGTGGTATCTCAGTGTGGTTTTGATTTGCATCTCCCTGATGATTAGTGAGGTTGAACATTTCTTCATGTGTTTGTTGGCTGCTCGGATGTCCTCTTTTGTGAAGTGTCTGTTCATATCTTTTGCCCATTTTATAATGGGGTTGTTTGTTTTTTTCTTTTCAGCATGTTTGAGTTCCTTGTAGATCCAGGATGTTAAGCCTTTGTCAGACCTGGAGTAGGCAAATACTTTTTCCCATTCTATAGGATGTCTCCCTGCTCTCTTGATAGTTTCTTTGGCCTTGCAGAAGATTGTCAGTTTAATAAGGTCCCACCTGTCTATCTTCTCTCTTATGACCTGTGGGTTTCGGGTTTTGTTCAGGAATTGAATGCCAGTTCCAATTTCCATGAGGGTATGTCCTTCATTTTCTAAGTTTCTTATGGTTTGAGGTTTTACATTTAGGTCTCTGATCCATTTGAAGTTAATTTTTGTGTATGGATATAGATAGGGGTCCTGTTTCAATCTTCTGCATGTGGTCAGCTTGTTTTCCCAGCACCATTTACTGAATAGGTTCTCCTCTCCCCAGAGGTAGGTGGTGGAGGCTTTGTCGAAGATGAGTTGGTTGAGAAATTGAGGTTTTGCTTCTGGAATCTCAATTCCATTCCATTGACCTATATGTCTGTTCCTATACCAATACCAAGCTGTTTTGATGATTGTAGCTTTATAATAAAGTTTGAAGTCTGGTAATGTGATACCGCCTGCTTTTTTTTTTTTTTTTTCTGAGGATTGTTTTGGCTATTCTTGGTTGTTTGTGTTTCCATATGAATTCCTGTATTGTTTTTTCTAGGTCTGAGAAGAATGTTGCTGGTAATTTGATGGGTATCGCATTGAATTTGTAGATTGCCTAGGTAAGATGGACATCTTGACAATGTTGATTCTTCCAATCCATGAGCATGGGATATTCTTCCACTTGTTTGTGTCATCTTTGATTTCTTTGAGCAGTGTTTTGTAGTTTTCATTGTTAAGGTCTTTCATGTCTCTGGTTAGGAAGATACCAAGGTATTTTAATTTTTTTGTGGCTATTGTGAATGGAATTGTGGTTTTTATTTGGGTTTCTGTTTGTTTATAGTTGGTGAAAAGAAATGCAATTGTCTTTTGCACATTTATTTTGTATTCTGGGGCTTTGCCAAAGGCCTTTATTAGTGTAAGGAGGTTTCTGACAGATTCTCTTGGGTTTTCAAGGTACACAATCATATCGTCTGCAAAGAGAGATAACTTGACTTCCTCTTTTCCTATTGGGATACCCCTGATTGCCTCCTCTTCTCTGATTGCTAGAGCCAGGACTTTCTTTGTTGAAAGATTGTGTTTATAAGTCCCACTGCATCTTTTCTTTGCTTGTTCCGTTTTGTTCAGGAATTGAATCCAGTTCCAATTCATGAGTATGTCTTCATTTTCTAAGGTTCTTATGGTTTGAGGTTTTACATTTAGGTTTGATCCATTTGGAGTTATTTTGTGTAGGGATGATAGGGGTCCTTTTCAATCTTCTGCATGTGTCAGCCAGTTTTCTACCATTTACTGAATAGGTCTCCTCGCTCCGAGTGGTTGTAGAGCTTTTCAAAAGTGATTGGTGAGAAATGAATCTAATGATATAATCATTGGGGTTTTTTTTGACATCTGTTGGTGTATTTAATTACATCTATGGTTTTAAGAATATTGAACCAGACTTGCATCCCAGGTATGAAGCCTACTTGGTCATGATGGATGATTTTTGAGATGTATTGTTGAATCCCGTTTGCTAGTATCTTGTTGAGAATTTTAGCATCTATGTTCATCAAAGATATTGGCCTATAGTTCTCTTTCCTTGTTGGGTCTTTACTTGTCTTGGGTATCAATGTGATGTTGGCTTCGTAAAATGATTTGGGGAGAATTCCATCTTTTTCAATCACCTGGAATACCTTCAGTAGGATTGGTATCAGCTCCTCCTTAAATGTCTTGTAGAATTCTTCTGGAAAGCCATCTGGAACAGGGCTTTTTTTTGTAGGTAGTTTTCTTATTACGTAGTCAATTTCCTTTATTGTTATTGGTCTATTTAGTGTGTCAATTTCTTCTTGTTCTAACCTAGGTAGGTTGTGTGATGTCAGAAAGTCCTCCATTTCCTTAAGGTTTTCACGTTGTTTCCATACAAGTGTACATAGTAGTCTCTAATGATCTTTTGTATTTCTTCAGGGTCAGATGTGACTTCATCTTTTGTGTTTCTGATTGTGCTTATTTGGGTTTTTTCCTCTTTTTTTCTTGGTCAGTCTAGCTAGGGGACCATTGAACTTGTTTATCCTTTTGGAGAACCAACTTTTTGTTTCCTTGATTTTTTGTATTATCTTTTTGTTTCTATGTCCTGGATTTGGGCTTTTATTTTGGTGATCTGGATTCTTCTGCTGAAATTAGGGTTTTTGTGGTCTTGTTTTTCCAGCTTCCTTAGGTGACTTGTTAGGCTGCTAATTTGTATTCCTTCCATTTTCTTCATGTGTGTTTGCAGGGATATAAATTCCCCTCTTACTACAGCTTTTAAGGCGTCCCAGAGATTTTGGTAAGATGTTTCTTCATTTTAATTTGTTTCCAGGTAACTTTTGATCTCTGTTTTGATTTCATCATTGACCCAGGAGTTGTTTAGCATCATGCTGTTTACTGTCCATGTCTTTGTGGGTTTTGGGGTATCTTGTTGGTGTTAATGTTTATTTTTATTCCACTGTGGTCTGAGAAGGTGCATGGTAGAATTTCGGTCCTTTAAATTTGCTTATGCTTGATTTATGGCCAATGATGTGGTCGATCTTAGAATACGTTCCATGTGGTGATGAGTAGAATGTATATTCTGTGGTCTTTGGATGGAGTGTTCTGTAGGTATCAATTAAGTCCATTTGGTCCAGAGTCACAATGAGATTCTGGATCTCCTTGCTGATTGTTTTTCCTGATGATCTGTCTAGGGTTGTGAGTGGGGTATTAAAGTCCCCAGTTATGATGGTGTTAGAGTCAATATCTTTCTTTAGTTTTCCTAGAAGTTGCTTTATGAAAGTTGGCGCACCTATGTAGGGTACATATATGTTTAGGATAGATATTTCTTGTTGATGGAGTGAACCTTTTATCATTATGTAGTGGCCCTCTCTATCTTTTTAAATTTTTGATAGCTTAAATGGTATTTTTTCTGAAATTAGGATCGTGACTCCTCCTTTCTTTTGTGTTCCATTTGCCTAAAAATTTGTTTCCCATCCTCTTACTTTGAGTCTGTGCTTGTCCTTTCTAGTGAGATGGGTCTCTTGAAGGCAGTATATTGTTGCCTGGTGATATTTTATCCATTTTGCCATTCTATGTCTTTTCAGTGGTGCGTTTAGTCCATTCACATTCAGGCTAATTATTGAAATGTGAGAATTTGTCCCTATCATAGAGTTCTTATAGAGTTGCTGTTCTTCCACTTGGTTTTTCTGTCTTTCTTTTGGTTTTGGGGTTGGTTCATGAATATTTTATTCTTTTTCCTGTACTCTTGTGAAAAACGTTGTTCTTTTTTCCTTTTCTTGTGTGTTTAATACTTTCTTAAGTGTTTCATGTAGAGGTGGTTTGGTGGCAGCATAAGTTCTTAGGGATTGGATATCCTGGAAAGATTTTAATTCTCCCACGCTGATGATGCTTAGCTTGGCCAGGTAGGTTATTTTTGGTTGAAATAGTTTATCTTTTAGGACTTTGAAGATAGGGCTCCAAGCTCTCCTAGTCTGCAGTGTTTCTGTAGATAAATCTGCTGCTATTCTAATTGGTCTTCCATGGTAGGTGATCAGGCCTTTTTCTCTTGCTATCTTTAGAATTTTTTCTTTTATGCCTACTTTGTTTAGGTAAATTATTATGTCTATGTATTGATCTTCTCATTTGTTTTCTTGCAGGGGTTCTCTGAATCTCTTTTGTTTGAATTTTTGCATCATTGATTAGATAAGGGAAGTTTTCTTGAATGATCTCATGGAAAGTTTGTTCCAGTGTGGTCTCTTTTTCTTTTTCTGCTTCAGGAAGGCCAAAAATACTCTTAGGTTCGGTCTCTTGAAGTCATCACTCATCTCTTGAACGTTTTGTTCTGTCTTTTTGAGTTTATTTTCTGTGTTTTTAAGAGTTTGGGTTAGTTCTATATTTTGGTCCTCAAGCTCTGAGATTCTTTCTTCTGCTTGGGTAATTCTGCTTTTCATGCTTATCAGTTTGTTATTTATTTCATTCACAGTATTCTTTATTACTGTGATCTCAGATATGAGCTCCTTCCTAGTTTCTTCTTGTGTCTCCTAATTCTTTTTAATCTCTCCATTAATGTCTTGATATCTAAGTTTATAGTTTGAGACCCTTCATTCTGGGGGCTCTTCATTGTTTGCATTCTGAAGTCAGTTTTCTCAGTGTCTGCCCTCCCAATGGTCTGGGAGCGACCCATACTCTTCTTTTGTTTTTTTTTTCATTTGTGTAGATTTTTCTCTCTCTCCCCCTTTCCCTCCCCTTCTTTAATTCTGTTTTTGAGGGAAGGTGGGGTTGCTTTTGTTTCACTTCTGCAATATCCTGTTTTTCCTTATGAGGGTCTTTGGCTTTGTTCACTTTTGAGGTTGGAGTGTGGGCTGCGCTCTGTACTTTTTGCAGTTTTGAGGTTTAGTTTAGGCGGAAGCTGTGGTTCAGAATGTATATGCTGATTCTAGCATCCACGAATAGGTGTATGAGCACAGTGGAACCTATTTCCCTCTGTCTTACAATTTGTCCATGCAGCAGTATGTAGTCTTGATCCCTAGATTAAAAAGGGGGTATAAAAGAGTAAAATAATGCAGGTTGGGGTGAATAGGAAGTTAGAAAGAGAGAAGAGTGAGAGGGAAAACAGACATACATACCAACTATCAGGTGAGAAAGAGACACAAGGCTGGTGAGAAGTGAAGAAAGACATTAAGTAAGATTCCCTAAAGTAAGGTTTACTTAAGAATACTGATAGCTACACAGAGACAGACCAATAAAATCATGAGACAGTGTAAGTCAGAAGGCAAACAACAAAGGTGATCAAAACAAACAGTCAAAATGATAAAATCATAAGTCAAAATAAGAGATCTGACTAAAGTCACTTCAGCTCTGATCTTCGCTTTGTTTTTCATTGCAGGCAGCTAGATTTACTCGCAGTTTGTGTTTAGCTGCCTGGGAGTTGCTTTTGTCTGATTCAGCGTAGGGGTGGGGGTTCGTTGCAGGCAGTTATATTTACTCACAGTTTGGGTTCGGCTGCCTGGGGGTTGCTTTTGTCTGATTCAGCATAGGGGTGGGGCTTTGTCTCCTATTTAGTGACGTTACCTTAAGAACCGAGGTGGGAGTTGTTGATAGATAGGTGGGTGGGGCAATGAATATCTCTGCCTAGAGGATGGCAGAGGCAGATTTTCTTTTGTAGATCTGTTTTTCTCTGCTTGTTGGGTCCCCAAGCTTGGGTCATGTGCTGAGTGCCTCAGCCAGGGTGGACCTGGAGCTCCAGAGCTCCAAAGCTCCAATGGGCAGGTGGTGAGAGGCAAGAGTGGCCCTGGGTCCCCCCACAGGGTGCTTCAGCCAGGAATGGACTGGTGTCTCTGAGGGGCAGGTGCCCAGAGCCTCCCTGAGTGACCAGCGGCTTGGTGCTGGGTACTGGGCGAGATACAATGTAGCCAGGGAGGGACTTGAGACCTGAGACTCCCATGCAGGCAAGAGTCATGTATGATGGAACAGCTGCAGCAGGGGGCCGCAATATCTGGCCCTGCGTGGGACCGAAGGTCTCTGGGCCTCGGACCAGTGTGGCTGGTGGTGGCTTGGGGGATGGGGGAAGAAAAGTAAGAGTCTTTTTGGGAACTCATGTTCAGAGAATCTCACAAGTTCACCTATGCCATCACTATCTTACTGAAATTCCTCTCTCTAGATATTTTAAAAATTCTCGTATTATTTCCTCTCTGATCCAGTGGGTTGTTCAAGACCGTGGTATTTAGTTTCTATGTATTTGCAAACTTTTATTGCTATTACTTGTTTTTAGTTTTAATCCACTGTGGTCAGAAAAAAATGCTTTATGTTATCTTAATTTTTAAAAATATGATAAGACTTGTTTTGTAACCTAACATATGACCTATCCTGGAGAATGGTCTGTGTGTGCTTGAGAGTAGTGTATATTATTTTTCTGTTGGGTAAAAGTTCTGTATTTGCTTATGATAGGTTCATTTGGTCTGTAGTGTTGTGCAAGTCTGCTATTTCATTATTTTCCTTTTGGATTTTCTATCCATTATTAAATGTGGATTATTGAAGTCTCCTTCTAATATTGTATTGCTGTTAATTTCTTCTTTCAGACCTGTCAGTAATTGTTTTATATATTTAGGTGTCTGATGTTTCTTGTGTATATATTTGCAATTATCATACCTTTCTGTTAACTTGACGCTTTATCACTATTTTATGATGACCTTCTTTGTCTGTAGAGACAGTTTTTATGAAAATATTCTTTGCCTGATTAAAATAGAACCCTTTTGCTTTGTTTTAGTTATCATTTGCATGTAATATCTTTTTTCATCGCTTTACTTTCGGTCTATGTATATTCTAAAATCTGAAGTGAGTTTCTTATAGACAACATATAGTTGGGTCTCAGTTTTAAAAAAAATATATAATTCAGTCACTCCATTTTTTAATTAGGAGATTTATTATATTTATATTTAAAGAAAATATTGATAAGGAAAGATTTACTATTACAATTTTGTTAACTCCTTTCTGTTTGTCTTGTAGTTCTTTTGTTCCTCTTTTTCTCTCTTGCTCATCGTGTGTGTGTGTGTGTGTGTGTGTGTGTGTCTGTGTGTGTGTATTGACCAGCTTTGGTTCCTTTGTCTTTTTTTTTTTTTTAACCCTCTCTAGGTGTTTTCTTTGTGGTTATGAAGGTGCTTACATAAAATATCTTATGATAGTTTATTTTAAGCTGATAACTTTCTTACATGCAAGAACTCTCCCCATTTACCTCTCCTCTGCCCACATTATATAATATTAATGTTACAATTTATATCTATCTATATTATCTATCCATTAGCACAATGTATAGTTGTTTTAATACTTTTGTCTTTTAACTTTTATATAGCCACCATTATAGTAATGCAAATTGTCTTTTTTCCCTATATTTTTATTCCTATAAATGAGTTTCATAGTTTTCTTTCTTTTTTTTTTTTTTTTTAGTTGGAGTCTCACTCTGTCACCCAGACTGGAGTGCAGTGGCCACTCCCGGCCACCGCAGCCTCGACCTCCTGGGCTCCGGTATCCTTCCACCTCAGCCTTCCGAGTAGCCAGAATTACAGGCATGCACTACCACGCCCGGCTGATTTTTTGATTGATTGTAGAGATGAGGTCTCGCTGCCCAGGCGGGTCTCGAACCCGCGGGCTCAGGCCATCCACTCACCTCAGCCTCCCAAAGGCTTGGGATTACAGGCTGAGCCACTGAGCCTGGCTAGTTTCATAGTTTTCTTTGTTTTTTGTTCCTGTTTAGCATTCTTTTGTTTCCAATTGAAAAGCTTTTTTAAAAGCATTTCCTGTAAGGCAAGTCTAGTGGTGATGAATTTTTCAGTTTTTGTTTTTCTGAGAAAATCTTTATCTTCCCTTCATTTTTGAAGAAAAAGTTCACTGGGTATAGTATTCTTAGATGGCAGAGTGTTTTCCCCCAGCAATTTGACTATATCATCCCAGTCCCTTCTGGTCTTATAAGTTTCTACTGAAAAAAAATGTTCAAGTGCTCATAGTTTGTGTGTGTGTGTGTGTGTGTGTGTGTGTGTAAATGTCCACTTGCATATAAAAAGTTGCTTTCAAAATTTTCTCTTTGTCTTTAACTTCTGGCTATTTGATCATAATGTGTCTTCTTATTGGTTTCTTTGTATTCATTTCATTTAGTGTCCTTTGGGCTTTTTGCTTTTGGACGTTTATTCTTTCTCCAGGTTTGGGAAATTTTTAGCTATTATTTCTTCAAATATGCTTTCTATTTTTTTTAATCTCTCTCTTCTTTTGGAATAGCCATAATGTGCATATTTGTCCATTTGACTGTATCTTACAGGTCCTTATGCTTTCTTCACCCTTTTATCGTCTTTCTTCTCTTTTTTTTCCTCTGGCTAGATAACTTAAAATAAACTTTCTTTGGGTTTACTGATCCTTCTGCTTGACTAGTCTGCTGTTAAATCCCTCTATTGAATTTTTCATTTCAATTATTATATTCTTCAGCTCTATAATTTCTGGTTTCTATTTTTTAATATTTTCTATCTCTTTGGTGAAATTTCTAGTTTGTTCATGTATTGCTTTCCTGACCTTGATGACCATTTTTATGACTGTTATTTTGAATTTTTTGTTGGGTAATTCACCTATCTCCATTTCATTAGATTTGATTTCTGGAGATTTATCTTATTTTTTGTTTGGAACATATTTTCCTGTTTTTTCAGTTTTCTTTAACTCTCTGTGTTGCTTTCTATGCATTAGATAAGCTAACAACCTTGTCACATTGGCCTTGTGCAGGAGTTGAACCTCATTAGTTAGCCCACCAGATTCTGGGTGCCTCTCAAATCCATGTATTTGTTCAAATTTCTGCCTTTGTTCTTAGTGGTCCCAAAAGATTAGAATGTGCCAAGTCTCATTAGTGCTTTCAAACAGATGAGATCGAAGATAATCCTTTGCAAAACTGAAGAATTTTGGGTGCTAGATGTGTGGTCCAGCTTCTCTCATCAGTAAGAAACTGGGACCTAGAGTTTATTTCCTACTTGCTCTGCACCAAACTGGGGAAAAGAGCTATGACAATTGCCTGCATTCTTGTTCAGGCAGTACATTCTTTCAACACATTGTTTTGCTCTTTGTGACACCTAGGGACTAGAGAATGCCAAGTTCCATCAGCTCTCAGAGACAGCTGGGTTAGCTGGTTCTATTACTGTGACATTTCAGAAGGAGGAGTTGTGAAAAGTTTCCAATAGCCCATTGAGAATTTAAGAGGTCTACAGATTGCCTACTTCATTAACTCCCAGATGCAGGCTAATTAAGAACCTGACCCATGGGTAGCAGTTGGGAAAGTTGGGGTACTTGGTGCTAAATTTTCAGGTAAATCTCCTCCAGAAAGAACTGGAAGCTGATCAGTTTTGCTTGCTAGTTCTTCACTGAGTTGCGGGAGACAGTTGCTTGAGTGCTTGCTTGTGCACCCACTTAAAACTGCCTCCTTTTTCTGTGTGGTCCTGGGGATTCACAAGATGCTGAACCCTTTCAGCTCCCAGAGGTATGTGATTTAGGAACCAGGACCTTGTGTGGGAGCTGTAAAAATTAGGTGTGGACAAACTCCTTCCAGAAATAAGCTGGAGACTTGGTTTATTGCTGGGGTAAACTAGGATGAGAAGGCATGAGAAGTGCCCACTGGCCCATTGAGGCTCCTAGAGGATTTCTAATGACCTGTTTCTTCAGCTGTCAGATGCAAGCTAATTTGAAGCCTGACTTTCAGGCAGCAGTGAGGAAGATATGCAGTCAGACCTCTTCCAGGGAGAAACTGGGAGCTGGGTATTTTTGTCTAATCATTCTACACTCAATCTGGAGGTGATAACTGAAGAAAGTGCTCTTTAAAATTGCCTTTGTTGGTTCCTGCATAATCAACATTTGTGTACCTAACCCTGAATTGTACCCCATATCTTTAAAATTAAAAAAAAATTAAAAAGATTTTAACAAGTTAAAAAAAATTGCCTTTGATTCCTGCAGCCCTATAAAACTCACACATTCTGAACACTGTCTGCTCTCAGAACTAAGTTATATAGAAGTTAATCCCTTGGGTGAAAACTGTAAAAGTTGAAGCACTATATGTGTGGTCCAAACTCTTCACTCTTCAGGTAGAAGCTGAGTTGGGAATTCCTTCCTGATTGTAAGTTGCTGTGCTTGGGGTAGTTACAAGCGTATCTCAGACTTTTTTCACCCATTTAAATGTAGATATTTTCTCGTGAGGAACTAGTTTCTGGTTTTCTTTTCAGAGGAAATTGATCTATGTGCAGTTTTCTAGTTAATGTATCAATGGAAGGAGGAAAAGTTAGGAGCTTCCTGTTCTTGCTGTGGTCCTTTGGTCTAGTGTTGAATTCTCAGTCACTGACATTTTATGCTCTAAGCAGCATTTGATTGGGTTGACCATTCATTAATTAACATTTTTAAAGCATTGTCTTGCATAAAAAATTCCTCTGCTTTTATCTTTGACTTCATTGACTGCTCTTTGTTAATATTATCATTAGGATCTTCACTTTCTCTATCTATTCTGACTTTCTATGTGATTTTATTCAACTCTGTATCTTTGTTGTTGCTTTTTTATTTTTCTGTACATATGGGAACACACTATCTTGACAGTTGTTGCCAAAATATTAGTATTAGTTTTGTTTCTTTTCTTTCACTTATGACATTGGGGGTTGTCTTTGCTATTTTTGCCTGTATCAGAAGTTTGTTTTTTTTACATTGTTGTATGGTATTTTATTGTATAGATATTCCATAGTTAGTTTCTTCAGTCTACTGGTGGCAAAAATTGGGATGTTTATGATTTAAGGATATTATATATAAAAATGCTACTTAAAAAAGGAAAAAATGCTATAAACATTCTTGACCATGTCTTTATCTATGTTGAATATAAGCACTTTTCTTAATTGGGAATGCATTCAGAAATGGAATTATTTAATCACAGAAGATAAGTATATTCAGTTTCAGTTGATACTGCCAAAGTTTCTAAAATGTTTGTGTCAAGCTACACTCATGTAATCAATGTGCAAAAGTTACATTTACTTCAAATTTTTGCTAACACTTGATATTGGAAGGCTGTTATCTTCTTTTATTAATGCTTTCAAAACTCTTGATTTAAAAAACTTTTTCCACCCCAAGTTCATAAAAATATTCCATGTTTTATTTTAGGTTATCTGGTACAGGCCTATGACTTGTGTACACATGCATGTGTGGGGGTAGGGTCAAGAGTTATTTTCTATATGGACATAAAATTGACATAAAACTATTATAATTATGATCTCTCTTAATGAAGAATTAGAAATCAGATTGCATATGTGTGAGTCAATTTCTGATGACTCTATTCTGTCCTACTGTTTGAATGGTCTATACTTGTATTGTTGCATGCTGTTTTAATTACTGTAGATGTGTTATGAAGTCTTGATATCTGGTAACGTACATCCTCCTTTTTTGATCTTTTTCTTGGATGCTGCTATGGCTATTCCACTTTTTTTGCCTTTCCATATAAAGTTTAGAAATAGTTTGTGAATGTCCACTAAAAAAACAAAAACAGAAATAAACAACAACAAAAACACTGTGATTTTAGCATGAATTTCATAGAATAAATAGAGCAAATTGAAAAGACTGACATCCTAACATTCTTAAGTCTTCTAATCTACAAACAAGATAATATATTATTTATTAAGGTTTTTAATTTCCTTAATAATGTTTTGTAGTTTCCAGTGTAGAGGAAAAATCTTTGTTATGTTTGCACTTAGGTATTTGATGTTTTTAATGTTATTGTAAGTGGTTTTGGTTTTAAAATTTTATTTCTACTTATTCATTGTTATTACATAAAATATAGTTGATTTTTGTATATTGACCTTCTGCCTTGAGATCTTGCTACATGAAATTATTAAATCTAAGTATTTTTTAAAAATTAAAGATTTTCTAAGCAGATTAAAATAGCATCTGTGAAAAAGATAGTTTTACTTTTTCCTTCTCAATATGGAATTTTTATTTTGCCTTGTTGCAGTAGCCAGATTTTACAGTACAATGTTAAATAGATGTTATGAGAACAGATTGTCTTGTTCATGATATTAGGGAGAAAGCATTCAGCATTCTTTCAACATTAATATGGTGTTAGCTGTAGGATTTTTATAGATAGCCATTTTAAAGTCACAAATTGTGTTCTATTCATGTATTACTCAATGTTTCCAAAACTATCTTTGATAGGTACTAAAAACATTCCTAGACTAAATCACACTTAGTCATTGTATTAATAGAAGTTCTGTAGAACAAAGGAAAAAATAGGATATGTATGTGTATATAAACATACATGCATATATGTACATTATCTCTCTCTCCTTATATTATTATAAGGAATTGACTCATGTGATTGTGTAGGCTGATAAGGCCATCGTCTACTGTCTGCAAGATGGATAACCAGGAAAGCTGGTGTTACAATCTGAGAACTGGAGGGACAGTTTGAGAAGGAGAGAGAAATAGAGAGATAGAGAGAGGGGGAATGAATGAATAAATTCAGTCTTTCTCCACACTTTTATTTGGTTCTAGAACTCAAGGAGATGAAAGATACCCACCCACTTTGGGAAGACTGCTTTACTCAGTCTATCAAATTAATTGTTGAACTCTTCTGAAAAAACTTCACAGATACCCAGAAATAATGATTAACCAAATGTCAGGCATTCTGTGGCTTAGTAAAGATGACACATAAAATTAACCATCATGTTACTAAATATTATCATTCAGACAATGCTGGGTTTTATTGTTAAAATCTTGTTAAACATTTTTGCATCTGTATTCATGAGAAATACTGGTCTCTTTCTTTCTTACAAATATCTATCTAGTTATTGTATTACAGTAATACTAGCCTTCTCAATTTTTTGGAAGCATTTGTGTAAAAATGACATTATTTCTTCCTTAAAAATTTGGTAATGAAGCCTAGAGTTTTTTTATTAGAAGATTTTTATTATTAATTAAATATCTCTAATAGATGCATGGATATTCAAATTATAATTATTGTATTTTTGGCAGAACTTGGGTAGTTTGTAGTTTGCTAAAGAAATTAGCTAATTCTTTAAGTTATCAAATTGGTATATAATTTTCTACAATATCTTTTATCTTCCTAAAGTCTGGAGGATTGAATGTCTCTCTTTCATTCTTCATATTGGTTTTAAAAAAATGTTATTTGGTAGAACAACTTATGCTCCTGTAGGTATATATCCAGTAGTGAGATTGCTGGGTTGAATGGTATGTCTGTTTTTAGTCCTTTGAGAAATCTCCACAAACCACTTTCCACAGGGGCTAAACTATCTTGCATTCCCACCAACAGTGTAGGAGCATTCCTTTTTCTCCATAGCCTCATCAGCATCTGTTGCTTTTTGATTTTTTGATAGTAGCCATTCTGAGTGGTATGAGATGTATCACATAGAGATTTGATTTGCATTTCTCTGATGTTTAGTGATGTTGGGCATTTTTTCATATGTTCACTGGCCGCTTATGTGTCTTCTTTTGAGAAGTGTCTGTTCATGTCCTTTGCTCACTTTTTTATAAGGTTATTTGTTTTTTTCCTGTTGACTTGTTTATCTTCCTCATAGATCCTGGATATTAGGCACTTGTTGAATGCATAGTTTGCAAATATTTTATCTCATTCTGTAGTTTACCTATTTACTCTGTTGGTATTTCTTTTGCTGTGCAGAAGTGCTTTAGATTAATTAGGTCCCACTTGTCAATTTTGATTTTTACTTCATTTGCTTTTGAGGACTTGGTCATGAATTTGTTGCCTAGGTGGATGAGTGCTTCCTAAGTTTTCTTTTAGGATTTTTGTAATTTGAGGGTTCACATATGAGTCTTTAATTCATCTTGGGTTAATTTGCATATGGTGAGAAAAAGAGGTTCAATTTCATTCTTCGGCATGTGGTTAGCCAGTTTTTCCAGCCATTTATTGAATAGGATTTTCTTTCTTCAAAGTTTTTTTGTTTTTATTTTGTTTTTTTTTTACTTTGTCAGAGATCAGTTCGTTGTAGGTCAATGACTTCATTTCTGGGATCTCTATTCTATTCCATTGGTCTATGTGCCTATTTTTGTACCAGTACCATGCTGTTTTGGTTACTGTAGCCTTGTTGTAAAAGTTGAAGTCCACTTATATGATGCCTCTGACTTTGTTCTTTTTGCTTAGGATGGCTTTGTCTATTCAGGCTCTTTTTTGCTTCCATATGAATTTAACTATTTTTTTTTTCTAGATCTTTGAAAAATAATGCTGGTCATTTAATAGGAATGATGTTGAATCTGCAGGTTACTTTAGGCAGTATGGACATTTTAATGATATTGATTCTTCTAATCCACAAGCATAGTTTTATCAGTTTTTGCTTCTTGTGTGTTCAAGCTCTGTTATTAGCCTCGTGTACATAAACGATTGCTATTTTCTTGATGAATTGTTACTTGCTCTTGTGAAATAGTGCGTTGTAATAATCTTTGTATAAAGCCTAATTTATCAGATATTAATATAGTCATTCAGTTGTCTTTCATTCAGGTAAATCCATTTCACAGTAGAGATCACCCATTTTACTTTACAGTTTGCAGTTTTCTAGCAAGCGTATATAGTTTTTAACTTCCCCCACAATCAAGATATTCCATCACCCCACAAAATTTCTTCATGTCCTTTTGCTGTTAATTCTTACCTACACAAGTCCCTGGTAACAACTAGGGACTTGTTTTCTGTCCCTACAATTTGCCTGTTTGATACTCTTTCTGTCCCTACAATTTGCCTTTTTGATAATGTTCTCAAAATGACATTATATATTATATCACTTTTTGATTCTGCCTGATTTTCGCAGAATAATGATTTTGAGATTCATCCATGCAGTTGCATGGTTAGTTTTATTTTTCTTTCTGAGAAGTACTACATTGTATGGATGTACCAAAGATTGTTGTCATATATTTTTTGATAATGCATTTTCCAAATTCTTGAAACTCCAGCCAAACCATTAGAACTATATATGAGTCAGTATAGATACCTCTGAGTAGTTCTTTTTTCAGGCAAATGAAGAAAGAGCTATATTGCTTGAAGTTCTGAGCACCAGAATAATTTCCCTTCACAGTTGTCCTTAAGGATGATTACTGGGTGGGGCTTCAGTGTTGCAGCGTTTCACTTTTGGGTCGGCCAGTGGATCATGCAGAACTATTTGCAAACCGAACCTGATGTTTTTATTCCTCAGTCAACTGGTTACAGAAAATTCCTTATGAAGTCATATGTGTGGGTTGAGAGGCAGGAAACAATCTAGCAAGAGCAGGAGCCATAAAAATCTGGGCTACTTTCTTATGTAACTTATTTGTGCCTTTAGGATCTGCTTATACTTGATTTCATGTGTAACACTTCTTGATGATGAAGAGCAGTGTTGAATACCCAACATTATGTCTTGCCAGGTCAGACAATATCCAAGTTATGATGGATAGCTCATATTACATGATAATTTGGTGAACTCTGATCAAAAGTTTAGTCTTTAGTAGGATCCAGTAGCAAGTCAGAAACTGTATCTAAAAAAGTAGTGTAATTATCTCCAAAGGATGGCATAGCTTTGCTCCAAAATGCTATATGTCTGCATGAATTGATGCTGAGTTCATGCTTTTCATGGCCTGCTCCAAGCAAATTTGAAGTGCTGCATATTCACCAGATCAGGCCCATTCCTGGGAGACAGAGAACTCCTCTGACAGCTGACTCTAGCTTGAGGTCTTCTTTGTTTTTTGTTTTGTTTTGCTTTTTGTTTTTTGAGTGGGAGTCTCACTCTGCTGCCCAGGCTGGAGTGCAGTGGCGTGCTCACAGCCACTGCAGCCTTTATCTGCTGGGCTCAGGTGATCCTTTTGCCTCAGCCTTTCAGGTAGCTGGAACCACAGACACACGTCACTATGCCCAGCTAATTTTTCTATTTATTGTAGTGACAAGGTCTTGCCATGTTGCTCAGGCTGATCTCAAACCTGTGAGCCAGGCAATCCCCTCGCCTCCGCCTCTCAAAGTGCTGGAATTTTAGGTGTGAGTCACCATACCTGGCTGCTTGAGATCTTCTTTGTAGCCTTGTTGAAACTTTCTGGACTGCATGGTAGTCCAGAGCACTTTTTTTGTTTTTTGAGTTGGAGTCTCACTCTGTCACCCAGACTGGAGTGCAGTGGATGCTCCCGGCCACTGCAGCCTCGACCTCCTGGGCTCTGGCGATCCTTCCACCTCAGCCTTCCAAGTAGCTGGAACTACAGGCACGTGCTACCACGCCCAGCTAATTTTTTATTTATTATAGAGACGAAGTCTCACCAAGTTGCCCAGGCGGGTCTTGAACCCTCGGGCTCAGGCAATCCACTCACCTCAACCTCCCAAAGGCACGGGATTACAGGCTGAGCCACCGAGCCCGGCTGTCCAGAGCACTTCTACCAACCCCCTTCCCTTTTTCACTCAGGGTAAAACTTGCAATGTAGACTAATAGCACTCCCAGTTTCTCCTGGCTCTCTTCTGGCTCTCTCCCACAGTATTTTTCTTAATTAAATTCTTATGTGTTTAATTGTGTCATAAGGGAAGTTCTCAACTGCCTCTTCTTAATTCAAGCAATTGTCTTCACTCCCTGGGCAACTGCAATAGCCTCTTAACTAGTTTCCATGTTTCTACCCCCTAAAATCTATCCACTAATTTTTTCTTTTTCTTTTTTTGAGTTGGAGTCTCACTCTGTTGCCCAGGCTGGAGTGCCATGGAACAGTCACGGCCACCCCAGTGTCGACCTGCTGGGCTCCGGAGATCCGTCCACCTTAGCCTTGCAAGTAACCGAAACTACAGGCACGTGCTACCATACCTGACTAATTTTTTGAGATTTACTGTAGAAATGAGGTCTCACCAAGTTGCCCGGGCTGGTCTTGAACCCTTAGGCTCAGGCCATCCACTTACCTTGGCTTCCCAAAGTGCTGGGATTACAGGCTAAGCCACCAAGGTTGGCCTGTTCACTAATATTTTATATTTGTATTCTTAAGGATTTTAGCTCACAAAATTTTTGTGTAATCATGAAGTTTATAATACACACATATGTAATTGTTATGAAAATTCTGAGTGTTTTTTTTTTTTTTTTTTGCTTTTTGGAAACACTGTTATTTTATTAATTTCATTAAATGCTCTTGATCAAGATACATGATATTCAACAAAATGTCCCCCAAAACAGTTACAAGTTTCCTTTTTAAAAAAATTTATTATAAAATTGTGGGGTATAGTTAAGGGTTAGGTATACAAATGTGCATTGTTAAGCCACCCTTGTTAATAAAGGTGTCTCCCCATCCCTAGAGAGATATTGACTACCGTTAGTCCCACCTCCCTTCACCTCCCTATGGCCACCATAGTTTCCCACCACTGTCAGTCATTTTTTTGTAGTATTATGGTAGATGTTCAAGGTCCACTATATGAGTGAGAACATATGATACTCGGATCTTTGTTTTTGTGAGAGGTCACTCAGTATTATAGACTCTAGTTCCATCCAGGTTGCTGTGAAATTCATGATTTTGCTCTTTTTATGGCTGCATAGTATTCCATCATGTATATGTACAACGTTTTTTTAATCCAGTCCTGTTTTGATGGGCAGCATGGTTGCTTCCAAGTTCTTGCTAATGTGAACAATGTTGCGATAAACATACGTGTGCAGGTATCTTTTTTATAGAGTTATTTGAGTTCTTCAGGGTATATTCCCAGTAGGGGGATTGTGGGGTCATATGGGAGGTTGATATTTAGAGCTTTTAGGAATCGCCACACTGCTTTCCACAGAGGTTGCACCAGTTTACACTCCCACCAACAGGGTAGAAGTGTTCCCTTTTCACCACACCCTCTCCAGCAACTGTTATTTTTTGAGTTGTTGATAATGGTCATTTTGACTAGAGTTAGGTAGTATCTTAGTGTGGTTTTGATTTGCATCGCCCTGATGATTAGTGAGGTTGAAACATTTCTTCATGTGTCTGTTGGCTGCTCGGATGTCTTCCTTTGTGAAGTATCTGTTCATATCTTTTGCCCATTATATAATGGGGTTATTTGTTTTTTTATTTTTGGCACGTTTGAGTTCCTTGTAGATCCAGGATGTTAAGCCTTTGTCAGACTTGGTGTTGGCAAATACTTTTTCCCAGTCTGTAGGCTGTCTCCCTGCTCTCTTGATGGTTTCTCTGGCTTTGCAGAAGCTTGTCAGTTTAATAAGGTCCCACCTGTCTATCTTCTCTCTTATGACCTATGGGTTTTGGGTTTTGTTCAGGAATTGGATGCCAGTTCCGATTTCCATGAGAGTATTTCCTTCCTTTTCTAAGGTTCTTATTGTTTGAGGTTTTACAATTAGGTCTCTGATCCATTTGGAGTTAATTTTTGTGTATGGGTATAGATAGGGGTCCTGTTTCAATCTTCTGCATGTGGTCAGCCAGTTTTCCCAGCACCATTTACTGAATAGGTTCTCCTCTCCCCAGTGGTAGGTGGTGGAGGTTTTGTCGAAGATGAGTTGGTTGAGAAATTGAGGCTTAGCTTCTGGAAACTCAGTTCTATTCTATTGGTCTATATGCCTATTTTTGTATCAATACCAAGGTGTTTTGATTATTGTAGCTTTATAGTAAGTTTGAAGTCTGGAAATGTGATACCACCTTTTTTTTTCTTTTTCTTTTCTTTTTTTTTTTGCTGAGGATTGCTCTGGCTATTCTGGGTCATTTGTGTTTCCATATGAATTCCTGTGTTGTTTTTTCTAGGTCTGAGAAGAATGTTGCTGGTAATTTGATGGGTATTGCCTTGAATTTGTAGATTGCCTTAAGTAGGATGGACATCTTCACAATGTTGATTCTTTCAATCCATGAGCATGGGATATTTTTCCACTTGTTTGTGTCATCTTTGATTTCTTTGAGCAGTGTTTTGTAGTTTTCATTGTAAAGGTCTTTCACGTCTCTGGTTGGGAAGATGCATGGTATTTCATTTTTTGTGTGTGTGGCTATTGTGAATGGAATTCTGCTTTTTACTTGTGTTTCTGTTCTTTATTATTGGTATAAAGAAATGCGATTGTTTTTTATACATTTATTTTATATCCTCAGACTTTTCCAAAGTCCTTTATCAGTGTAAGGAGGTTTTTGACAGATTCTCTTGGGTTTTCAGGTACACGATCATGTCACCTGCAAAGAGAGATAACTTGACTTCCTATTTTCCTATTTGGATATCCCTGATTGCCTTCTCTTCTCTGATTGATCTAGCCAGGACTTCCAATACTATATTGAACAGGAGGGATGAGAGCGGGCATCCTTGTCTTATTCCAGTTTTCAGGAAATATGGTTCCAATTTTTGTCCATTTAGGAGTATGCTGGCTGTGGGTTTCTCATATATGACTTTTACTATTTTGAGGTATGTTCCCCGTATGCCTAGATGTTCGAGGGTTTTTATCAAGAAGGGGTGCTGGATTTTATCAAAAGCTTTTTCTGTATCTAATGATGTAATCATGTGGTTTTTGTTTTGACATCTGTTGATGTATTTAATTACATTTATGGTTTTACAAAGTTGAACCAGCCTTGCATCCCAGGGATGAAGCCTACTTGGTCATGATGCATGATTTTTGAGATGTGTTGTTGAATCCGGTTTGCTAGGATCTTGTTGAGAATTTTAGCATCTATGTTCATCAAAGATATTGGCCTGTAGTTCTCTTTCTTTGTTGGGTCTTTACCTGGCTTGGGTATCAATGTGATGTTAGCTTTGTAAAACGATTTGGGGAGAGTTCCATCTTTTTCAATCCCCTGGAATACCTTCAGTAGGATTGGTATCAGCTCCTCCTTAAATGTCTTATAGAATTCTGCTGGAAAGCCATTTGGACCAGGGCTTTTTTTGGTAGATATTTTTCTTATTACGTAGTCAATTTTCTTGATTGTTATTGGTCTATTTAGGGTCTCAATTTCTTCTTATTTCAACCTAGGCAGGTTGTGTGATGTCAAAAAGCCCTCCATTTCCTTAAGGTTTTTAAGTTTGTTTCCATACAAGTGTATGTAGTAGTCTCTAATGATCTTTAGTATTTCTTCAGGATCAAATGTAACTTCATCTTTTGTGTTTCTGATTGTGTTTATTTGGGCTTTTTCTCTCTTTTTCTTGGTCAGTCTAGCTAGGGCACCATAGATTTTGTTTATCCTTTCGAACAACCAGTTTTTTGTTTCATTGATTTTTTTGTATTATCTTTTTGTCTTCTATGTCCTGGATTTGGGCTTTTATTTTGGTGATCTGGATTCATCTGCTGAAATTAGGGTTTTTGTGGTCTTGCTTTTCCAGTTTCCTTAGGTGTCTTGTTAGGCTATTAATTTGTGATCCTTCCATTTTCTTCACGTGCATTTGTAGGGATAAAAATTCCCCTCTTACTACAGCTTTCATGGCATCCCAGAGATTTTGGTAAGATGTTTCTTCATTTTCATTTGTTTCCAGGTATTTTTTAATCTCTGTTTTGACTTCATCATTGACCCAGGAGTTTTTTAGCATCATGCTGTTTAGTGTCCATGTCTTTGTGTGTTTTAGGGGGACCTTGTTGTTGTTATATTTATTTTTATTCCACTGTGGTCTGAGAAGGTACATGGTAAAATTTCAGTCCTTTTCAATTTGCTTATGCTTGATTTATGGCCAAGTATATGGTCAATCTTAGAGTATGTTCCACGCGGTGATGAGTAGAATGTATATTTTGTGGTCTTTGATGGAGTGTTCTGTAGGTATCAATTAAGTCCATTTGGTGAAGAGTCACATTGACATTTCGGATCTCATTGCTGATTATTTGTCTTGATGATCTGTCTAGGGTTGTGAGTGGGGTGTTGAAGTCCCCAGCTATGATGGTATTGGAGTTGATATCTTTTGTTAGTTTACCTAGAAGCTGCTTTATGAAAATTGGCACTCCTATGTTGGGTGCATATATGTTTAAGATGGATATTTCTTGTTGATGGATTGAATCTTTTATCATTATGTAGTGGCCTTCTGTATCTTTTTTAATTTTAATAGCTTGAAGGGTATTTTGTCTGAAATTAAGATCGCTACTCCTCCTTTCTTTTGTGCTCCATTCGCCTGAAAATTTGTTTCTCATTCTCTAACTTTGAGTCTGTGAGTGTCCTTTCTACTGGGGTGAGTCTCCTGAAGGCAGTAGATTGTTGCTTTGTGATATTTTATCCTTTTTGTCATTCTAAATTTTTTCAGTGGTTCATTTAGTCCATTCACATTTAGGCTTATTATTGAAATGCAAGAGTTGATCCCTGTAATAAGGTTCTTACAGAGTAGCTATTCCTGATTGTTGTCTTTCTTTTGGTTTTAGAGTTCATTTATGTGTGTTTTTAATCTTTTGCCTGTACTCTTGTGAAGAATGTTGTTTTTTTTCTCCTGTTCAGTACTTTCTTAAGTGTTTCTTGCAGAGGTGGTCTGGTGGCAGTGTAGGTTCTTAGGGATTGGATATCTGGGAAAGATTTCAATTCTGCCTCACTGATGAAGCTTAGCTTGGCTGGGTAGGTTATTCTTGGTTGAAATTGTTTATTTTTTAGAACTTTGAAGATAGGGCTCCAGGCTCTCCTAGCCTGGAGGGTTTCTGTAGATAAATCTGCTGCTATTCTAATTGGTCTTCCCTGGCAGGTAGTCTGACATTTTTCTCTTGCTGCCTTTAGGATTTTTTTCTCTTATAGCTACTTAGTTTATGCAAGTTATTATGTGTCTGGGAGTTGGTCTTCTCATCTGTTGTCTTGCAGGGGTTCTCTCAATCTCTTGTGTTTGAGTTTTTGCATTACTAATGAGATGAGGGAAGTTTTCTTGAATGATTTCACAAAATGCTTGTTCCAGTGTGACCTCTGACTTTCTCTCTGCCTCAGGAAGGCCAATCACTCTTAGATTGGGTCTCTTGAAGTAATCATTCATCTCCTGAAGGTTTTGTTCTGACTTTTTAAGCTTCTTTTCTATGTTTTTGACAGTTTGGGGTTAGTTCTTCAAGTTCTGAGATCTTTCTTCTGCATGGCTAATTCTGCTTTCCATGCTTATTAGTTTGTTATTTATTTCCATCACAGTATTCTTACTGCTGTCATTTCTGTCATCAGCTCCTCCTATTTTCCTCTTGTCTCTCCTCAATTTTTTTAATTCTCTCTATTAATGTCTTGATGTCTGGGTTTGTTGCTTGTGACCAGTTATTTTGGGGACTCTTCATTGTTTGTGTTCCGAAGTCTGTTTTCTCAGTGTCTGACCTCCCAGGGGTCTGTGTGAGCCCTATAATCTTCTTTTGGGTTTTCTTCATTTTTGCAGATTTTCCCTCCCTACTTTTCCCTTCCCTCCACTTCCCCGTCTTCTTTAATTCTGTTATTCAGGGTTGGAGGCGTTTCTTTTACTTCTGCTTGTTCAATCTCCTATTCTTCCCAGTGTATTTCCTCTTGCTTTGCTCGGTTCTGGAGTTGGACTGTAGGTTGAGGGCAGTTCTGTTTGTAGTTTTGGGATTTAATTAAGGAGGGCAGCTGTGATTCAAAATCTCTCTGCAGATCCCGGTATCCGCCAACAGGTGTATGGACAGTCTGAAACCCACTTCCCACTGCCTTGGAGTCTCTCCATGCAGTGGGGTTGTAGGTTTACTCCCTGAAAGCAAAATGAGGTTAACAGAGGGAAGAGAATGGAGCAGGGAGTGGAGGGAGGAGGGGGGTAGAGAGAGAGAGGAGTGAGAGGGAAAACAGATGAGTGTACCAACTGGTAAGTGAAAAGACACAAAGACTGAAACAAATATAAAGAAAAACAATAACCATGACTGAAAACTAACCAACAGCCATATAAAAAACTAAAACATGCAATGATGCTAACATACACGCTGACCAACCTCCTTATTGGTGTGCTATTCCTTTATACAAAGATGGGGTTTACAGAGAAATAAGAAAAAAAAAAGAAAAAAAAAGGGAAATGGGATAGATTAAAGTCAATAGACTAACAGAACCAATTAAGCACACTCTGAGACTTTTCCTGTAAGTCCAATGTCCTTTCAGCTTTGATTTCTAGCTGTCTTTGCAGGCTGGTAGAATTGTTCACAGTTAGGGTCAGTTGCCCCTGGCCTGCTGTGAAGAACAGTTCAGATATCGGCCCCCTTTCCAGTCTATTACTGAAATCTGGCCTTTTCTATTTATCAAGAGGGATGAGCCTCTGCCATTCCCGTTTTGATGTTGTTACCTTGGACCCCCAGGAGGTGGTAGTATCTCATGGCTCCAGTCCAGAGGGGAGTGAGCTGGTTACAGATCCATGACCTGCCACGGCAACTTCCCCGTACATGGGGGGAGTTCCACAGGCCTGTCTCTGGGCTAGGGGTGTGGTGTGGCAGTGGCAGCAGCAGCCAGGCAGCAGCGATCTCAGAAGATCCTGCTTGCGGTGGCTTCACGATCTGCAGTCGTGGGTCACCTCAGGCATGAACTGGGAATGACCGCCGTGGCAGCATCCGTGACTGCGGGAGCAGCCCAGACCGCTGTGATTTCTGAGTAGCGACAGCAGGTGACGGTAGCGGCTGAGCTCCCTGTGAAGGGCAGGCTGCGGAAGATGGGAGCTGCAGCCCTTGGGAGAGAGCTGGGGTCTTTATGAGTGTTCTCTTTCACAGAGGGTCTCACACACCATGATGCCCCATCACCATCTTGCCAGAAGTTCCCAATTCTGAGTGTTTTGTGGTAGCACAAAAGAAATAAAAGTCATGACTCCTTTCAGAATCTTACACTTTATAGTGAGAGAAATATATATACGTATATACAGATATGTGTTTGTATGTGTATATATATAAATTATGTATATATTTATAAAGATAATGTAGATTTTTATATGTGTGTATGAGAGAGACAATAACAATTAGAGATAGTACGTTAGATAGTGATAAGCACTACAATGGAAAATTAAACAGAAAAGAGGGGTAGGAAAAGTGGTGATAATGTGATTGGGTCTCATTGTGATAACATTAAACCAAGAATTGAGAGCCAGTGAGGAAGTTGAGGAAGTAGCTGAGCAGAAATCTGGGACAAAGGTAGAAGACAAGGTTCAAGTGCCTGGAAGCCGGAGCACCTTTCCAGGGTTTCAGAGGTCATTTAAGGATGTGGTGTTTACTCTGAATGAAACAGGAAGGCTTTGAAGCATTTGAAGAGAAGATTATCATGATTTAGGATGATGTGTTTACACAAATGTCATAGAACCTCATGGTAAACATCAGCAGCAGTTGGACTATCTTCGTGGAGAGTCAATCTCCAGCAAACAGATTTAGATATGTATGTATTCATACCACAAGTGCTTACCAAGTCAGTACCAGTACATCCTAGTCATTGTATGAGGATGTGGGATACAGAGCTAAGTGATAGTTCCTACTGATGGGATTCAGTAGAATTAGTAGTTAGAGTTATTTGAGAGGATAGGAGGTCTAACTGACAGCATAAGTTTGTGAAACGACAGGTGGAAGGGACATTCAATTGGAGGCACACACTTTTTCAATGCAGACCTGGAGGTTTTGGAGTGAGATGTTAAGGAAGTGTCTGTCTGATGGCATAATTTTGTCTGGGAAGCAGGAAAGAAGACCTCTGCTTGAGAGTGCAGGAGGAAGTTGAATGCTATGTGCTCAGTGATTGGAAGGCCTCTGAGCATGAGTCTTTGTTGTGGCCATCGCTGTTAGTACTATCTGCCTAAAAGTGCAAGGAAATAAAAACCAGGTCCCATGATTTTTATAATAATGACTGTGATAAAAAATAGGAGCTGAACCACAAAATATTTTGGGTAAATGATAGATTGATAAGTAGACCTAGATCTCCTAATAAATGTTGGTTACTATAGGACTTTACATGAAGTGTGTAATACTTTATACTACCATCAAATCTATAAGATAGTCTCTTGTCATCAAACTTTCAGTATGAAAACACTGAGGTTCAGAAAGGGTAACTGACTTTCTAAATTTTACCACAGCAAAGCTAGAATTTGAAACCAGATTTGTTTGATTCCCCAAGCTCCTTTAACTGTCATTTAATTATATGCCTAGAAAACAAGATCCAGGGTAGCAAATTCTACATGATAGAGAAGTACAAACTATTAAGAAGATGGAGCCCAGAGAAGAACCTTAAAGAATACCAAGGGTTGGAAAACGAACTCTGTAGGGAAAGGCTAAGTGAGGAGCCTACAGGGAAAGGGAAATTCCCTTAAGGAAGAAAGAGGCCAGTGAAGGGATTGCTCATAACAATTCTTAAATACATGGACATTTTCCTTTTTGAAGAAGAGAATCAAAGCATCATGACATAAAAGTTGATAATCAGAAGAGAGGAAGACATCATTGTTTGGTAGTATATACTAGCTACCACAATAGCCAACTAGCACAATTCCTGTTAACTGTCTGGTTGGGTGACTGCCATTCACTACTGTGGTGTTAGGAAAGAAACCATCACAGAGTGTTCTAGGAGCACAGAAGAGGAATGGTGAATCTAGGAGCACCTTCCTGGGGAAGTGAGGGAGCAGGGTGCATTTGGAGAACTGGCAATTAATTAAATTAGGTTGAAGAATAGGTTCAAGCAAGAGGTGACAAATGAGCCAGAAGTAGGTAGGGCCTCCTCACTTTTACATGCTCTAAGACTGTGAGCACCTTAAGGGCCAGGATGTATCCTGTTCTTCTTTGCCAAGCATGATGCTGAAAGTAGTTGACTCTATAAACATGTTGATAAAAAGATTGTGTTTACTTCTAAAGGCAAATAAGCTATTATAATATGAAGTGTGGAGAAGTAGCATGATCAGATTTGTGCTTTAAAAAGCTTGAGGGATTCCAGGTGGTTGAGGCAGGATGATATTCAATGTCTTTGGCATGTGGTAAAGGTGAACACCCTATGATAAGTGACAGAAGGTCAGTGCTGGTAGCAATGAAAGATCAGATTGTAGGAGAGGGGTCTATTATTGGTGATCTCTCAATACCAAAATAAGCAGTTTGGAATAAAATCAGATAGGAAGATCAGGATCCATCATAGGATAATAGATTGAAAACAGTGTCTTACAAAATTGGGTTAAGCAATGAATTATAGGGACAAAAATTTAAAGAGTGAGTGTTCAGTCTGGGGACATTATGGAGTTGATTAAGAGGTAGATGTTCAAGTCACGGTACTGACAGTTGGAATAAAGAGAAAGATAAAAATTTTTGAAAAAAGTCATTACTTGGAGATTACATTCATTTATTCATTCATTTATAATTTATTTATTTATTGATATGCCATATCATTCTATTAAGAGTTTAAGTGACACATGGATAACAAAAGATAAGTAAAGAAAGCGCAACAGTTTTGATCCTGAGGAAAAGTACCATTGTGTAGATAGAAATTTATGTATGAATAATGAGGTGAGATGAATTTAATTTGTGCAATTATAATTATGTGAAAAAGTAGAGTAGAATAATATCAGACATGTATGATATGCCAGGCATTTTGCTGTACCTTATATGTATTATTTCTTTCTCATGGACCTGTGATATAGGGTCTATTATTAGTTCTATTTCATAACTGAGAAGACTGATTTTTGGAGGTTAAGTTGCTCAAGATCACAGAGCTGAATGGTAGGACTTGAATTCAAACCAGCTTGGATATTTCTATAGCAACATTTTGAAACAGTGTACAACACTGTTCTCCTTATACTTGTGGTTTTTAGGTGATAGTTGGGCATCCATGTGGAGATGTTCTGGAATAAGTAGAAAATATGGAATTAGAACTTGGCTAAAGACTTTAGTCAATAATTTTGCCTTTAGGAGTCAATAATATGGTGGTGATACTTAATGTCAAAATGAAGACTATATTTTCAAGTACATAGGATAAACAGGTCAGTGGATATTAGGTCTGAAAATATTTAAAACATTGTCATTCTAGTGGGTCCAGAAAGTTCCTACATTTTGGGTAGAAGGCAGATAACCCCAATCCACCTGAGAGGTCACTTTGGAGTGTTGTTTCAATCACACTTCTATAAGCTAAGTACCTAGTGGTTTGAAAGACTTGTTTCAGCCTTGATTTACTAAGTCCTCTGCTTAGTAATATATTTTGGGTTACTCAGCAGGGATACTTGTCTTAAATATGGGACTGTATTTCCATGTTTCTGAAAATAGCATAGTGGGAGGAGGTGTGTGTATGTTTATGCATGTGTGTGTGAATTTGTTCTGAACAGGAAGCCACAGAGCCACAGGAGTTCAGGGTTACAGACCAACTATAAAGGCAAGAAAGGTGGCAGGAATATCTCTCCCTTATTCTGGTGGCAAGAGGCTAAAGAAGCAAAGTTGGAATCTTCACCTTGATGATTTGCTTGTGTCCTAAATATACTGTCATTTTGAATAAAGCATATCAAGTTTGGGGAGGGACTCCTGGATCTTGTGATTAAATCCTCAGGACAAGGGCAAAATTGACAAGATGTGTTTGTGTTTCAGTCTCATCTTTGACTTTGACTTCTGCTACTCAGCTTTGTTACTGCCCTTGTTAGCTGCTGCTTTAATTGAGGCTGCCAACATCATGGAAGAGAATTTGTCCCCCAGCAATGAAGTTTTGGAATGTAGTAGAGAATGGCCTGTTTTGTTTTTCTCTGTGTCCTAAGAAGTTGATTCTACATTCTAAGCTGGGGCTTCCCATTAAAAGATGCTATTTATCAGCCTTCTAAATACCGAGTTTGAACTAGTGGGCCCTAAAAGTAGCTTCTTCTTGGTGGTAATTCCACTGAAAGTTACCAATACTTTTTGTGGTGTATTTTAATCTAGTCTTCTGGAGTAGTGGGTCAAACAATCTTAGTAAGATTTAGCTTTACTTTGGGGAAGAGTACAGGCCTATACAGGCCAAGCAACATCAGCATGGAGCAGCCATTTAAGGAGATGCTGTTTTGTTCTGTTCTTACTGCTGTAACGAAATACCTTTGGGTAATTTATAAACAATAGAAATTTATTGCTTATTGTCCAGGAAGCTGGGAAGTTCAAGATCAAGTGCCAGGAGCTCTGTGTCTGATGTGGGCCTATTCCTTGTAGATGGCATTTTCTGTGTGTCCTCACATGGTGGATGAGACAAACAAGTTCCCATGGGCCTCTTTGACAAGGTCACTAATCCCATTCATGAGGGCAGAGTTGTTATGACCTAATCATCTTTCAAAGGCCCCCACTTCTTAATACTATCACGTTGGGGCTTATGTTTCAGCATATGAATTTTGGGGTAACAAAAACATTTAGACCACAGCAGATGGTGAGGAAGGGTCTGCAAATCTCTGTGGCAGCAATTGTTTAGACTGTCAAAGCAACGGCCATCATGGATTTGTGTAATATATTAAGATTTGTGGGGAACTGGTTGGGAAGATGGCGGTCCAACCAGTTGAACTATGCGAGTCCCCATGTGCGTGAGTGAGTGTATGGAAAATTTTGTGTACATGCCAGTGAGTGAGTGGATATGTGAGTGGCTGACTGAGTGAGGGCTAGGGAGTTAGTGGACAGGGCTCTCTTGGTGCAGCAGCTGGTGCCACAACACCAACAACATTTCCGCAAAGCCCACAAAGACATGGACACTAAATAGCATGATGCTGAACAACTACTAGGTCAACACTGAAATCAAAGCAGAAATTAAAATATTCCTGGAAACAGATGAAAATGAAGACACATCTTACCAAAACCTCTGGGATGCCTTGAAAACAGTTCTAAGAGGGGAATTTATATCTCTATGAGCACACATCAAGAAAATGGAAAGATCACAAGTGGAGAGCCTAAAAAATCACCTAAGGGAAGACCACCAAAACCCCATCTTTACCAGAAGAATCCAAGTCACCAAAATAAGAGCCCAAATACAGGACATAGAAGACAAAAATATCGTAGAAAATATCAACAAACTAAAAAGCTGAAACTTTGTAAGAATTAACAAGATTGATGGACCCCTAGCCAAAATGACTCTGAAAAAGAGAGGAAAAACCCAAATAAAAACAATCAGAAATACAAAATATCAAATCACAACTGACCCCAAAGACATACAAAAGATTATCAGAGATTACTATGTACACCCATAGGGAAACAAACTTGATAACCTAGATGAAATGAAGGACTTTCTGACATCACACAACCTCACCAGGTTGAAACAAGAAGACATTGAGACACAAAATAAACCAATGACAACCCAGGAAATTGACTTAGTCATATGAAAACTACCTACAAAAATAGGCCCTGGACTGGATGGCTTTCCAGCAGAATTCTACAAAATGTAAAAGGAGGAGCTGATACCAATCCTATTGAAAGTATTCCAGGCAATTAAGAAAGATGGAATTCTCCCCAAATCATTTTATGAAGCTAATATCACACTGATACCCAAGCCGGGTAAAGATCTAACAAAGAAAGAGAATTACAGGCCAATATCCCTTATGAACATAGATGCAAAAATCCTTAACAAGAGTCTAGCAAATTGGATCCAAAAATACATCTCAAAAATCATCCACCATGACTAAGTAGGCTTCATCCCCAGGATGCAGGGCTGTTTCAACATTCATAAGACCATAGATGCACTTAAATACATCAACAGATGTAAAAATAAGAACCACATGATTATATCATTAGATGCAGAAAAAGCTTTTGATAAAATCCAACACCCTTCTTGATAAAAACCCTTAAGCACCTAGGTGTAGAAGGAACATACCTCAAAATAGTAAGTGCAATCCATGATAAACCCACAGGTAACATATTGCTAAATGGACAGAAGCTGGAAACATTTCCCTGAAAACTGGAACAAGACAAGGCTGCCCACTCTCACCCCTCTTGTTCAACATTTTGTTGGAAGTCCTAGCTTGGGTAATTAGACAAGAGAAGGAAATCAGGGGTATCCAAATAGGAAAAGAGGAAGTCAAGCTATTCCTCTTTGCTGATGATATGATCCTATACCTTGAAAATCTAAGAGAATCTGTCAAAAACCTGCTTGCACTGATAAAGAACTTTGGCAAAGTCTCAGGGTACAAAATAAATGTGCAAAATACAGTTGCATCCCTATTCATCAATAACAAAAGGCAGAGATCCAAATAAAAAGCACAATCCCATTCACAATAGCCACCAAAAAAATGAAATACCTCGGCATCTTCCTAACCAGAGAAGTGAAAGACCTTTACGATGAGAACTACAAAACCCTGCTTAAGGAAATCCAAGAAGACACAAATAGAAAAATATTCCATACTCATGGAAGGAAGAATCAACATTGTTAAGATGTCTATCCTACCAAAGGCAATCTACAGATTCAACCCAATACCCATGAAGTTACCAACATCATTCTTCTCAGACCTGGAACTGACAATATAGAAATTCTTATGGAAATATAAACGACCACGAATAGTCAAAACAATCCTTAGCAAAAGAAGCAAAGCAGGAGGTATCACATTCCAGACTTCAAACTTTACTATAAGACTACAGTAATCAAAACAGCCTGGTATTGGTACAAGAACACGCACATAGACCAATAGAACAGGAAGAGATTCTGGAATCAAAGCCTCAATTTCTCAACCAACTCATCTTTGACAAAGCCTTCAACAACAACCACTGGGGAGAGGAGAACCTATTCAGTAAATGATGCTGGGAAAACTGGCTTATCATATGCAGAAGATTGAAACAGTACCCCTACCCATCACCATACACAAAAATTAACTATAAATGGATGAAAGACCTAAATGTAAAACCTGAAACTATAAGAATCTTGGAAAATGCAGGCAACACCCTTATAGAAATTGGAACTGGTGACCAATTCCTATTCAGAACCCTAAATGCCCATACCTTAAGATATAAGATAGACAAGTGGGACCTCATCAAATCAACGAGCTTCTACAAAGCAAAAGAAACCATCTAGAGAGCAGGAAGACAGCCCACAGAATGGAAAAAATATTTGCAATCTGTATATCTGACAAAGGTCTAATAGCTAGGATCTATAAGGAACGCAAACGTGTCGAAATGAAAAAAAAAAACAAACAGTACTATTAGAAAGCGGGCAAAAGACATGAATAGACACTTCTCAAAAGAATATATACAGGCAATCAACAGACACTGAAAAAGTGCTCAGCCTCATTCATTATCAGAGAAATGCAAATCAAAACCACACTGAGATATCACCTAATGCCAGTAGGAATGACCATCATTAATACAACAAACAACAACAGATGTTGGCTCGGATGCAGAGAAAAAGGAACACTTCTACACTGCTGGTGGGAATGCAAACTAGTGCAACCTCTTTGGAAGACAGTCGACGATTTTTGAAAGAACTAGAAATTGATCTTCCATGTGACTCAGCAATTCCCCTTTTGGGAATATACCCAGAGGAGCACAAATCATTCTACAAAAAAGATACCTGCACATGTTTGTATATTGAAACTCTATTCACAATAGCAAAAACATGGAACCAACCATGTTGCCCATCGAAGCTGGACTGGATAAAAAAATTTGGTACACATACACAATGTAATATTACACAG
The DNA here is from genome assembly GCA_027257055.1 of Cephalopachus bancanus. Lineage (NCBI taxonomy): Eukaryota > Metazoa > Chordata > Mammalia > Primates > Tarsiidae > Cephalopachus > Cephalopachus bancanus. The sequence goes on from JAPVLO010000241.1 coordinate 535,766, forward strand.
CCATAAAGAAGGACAAACATATGGACTTCACAACAACTTGGATGGATTTAGAGTCTATCATACTCAGTTATCTATCACAGATAGAAAGAAGTACTGCATGTTCTTACTCACAAGGGGACCTTGAAAATTTACCATAATACTATAAGAAAGGGATTGGCAACAGCAGGATACTGCCTGGGTGGGGGTGGGGACACAAACATCAATAAGGGTACCTGATCTCAAACCAGGCAAAGTGGGGACCAAAGAGAGGCCCAAACTTTACTTATACAATGACCATTTGTATACCCATTCTTGCATTGTACCCCAAATCTTGAAACTAAAAAAAAAAAAAATTAAAAATAAAATAAAATATTGTGTTATGAAGTTGTAACTTTGAAGATAACATTCATATTGGACTTGTACTTCAGGGGAAGCCAATATTTAGACTGCAGTGTGAGTAGTGTTCTCTAGGATTGTATGTTGCTGTGATTCTGCTTAAAGAAAAATATTATACACTGAAAACTGGAGAGATTATAGATATTTGAATTGCATTGTATCATCATTACTTAGTCTCTACCACAAGCCAAGCATTTTACACTTATTATATTGGTAATCCTTTTAACAGGACTCCTAGGAAAGTGATTATTATCCCTATTTTATTGAAAAGGACATTGAGACTCAAAGAGGTTAAGTGACTTGACTATGGCCATATGACTTATAAGTGGTTAAACTGGAATTTAAACCTAGGTCATCTTACTCCATAATGTGATTTTTAAAAAAGTAATACTCTCCTGCCAGGACTGAATCTTGGGCAAAAGAAGGATCAACAAAGGAAGCAGGGAAGTCTATGAGAGGAATAGGTGAGTCAGAGAAGTTGAGGGCAATGGAACCTGAGGGAATTCCAGCATCAGTGATATGAAATACACGAATTCCCAAAATTATATGATAAAGGGGAATGCCAGGAGAGTGCAAAATCAGGGTGGGAAAAATAGACCAGGAGTACAAGAGTTTGTTTGTAATCCTCAGTGCTTTAGAAGCCAGATTAACCTATTAGAAATAAAGGAATGTTCATAAAATAGTGACAGTTCTTAAAAAGAAAATCTCCATTTTAAGAGATTGAAAATTGAATAAGCTAACAACAATAACACGTGTCCATTTTCAAGTGGATTATTTTCCTGTGTTCTTCATCACATCCCTTTCCACTTCTCTAAAGACTTTGCTCTGTCACTTGTGCATGTTTTTTTTTTTTTACATTCACGATCTTTCTTATTGCAATCAGCTAGTTTTTTTCCTTCTCCTTTCAAGTAAAAAAAAAAAAACCTCTTGGATACTATCCCCCCTTCCAGTTTCCATACTGTAGGAGACATCAGTACCCCTTGCCTATGGCTTGTTTGTGTCTCCTGCTAAAATCCTTGTGATTAGGTGGGGCCATGTGACTAGATCTTATCAAGGAGTTTTAAGGGGAAGGGACATGTGTCACTTCTACTAGAACACTTATTTGTCAAGGCAAGATTGTCTAGAGCTCCCTTTCTATCTGCAGATACCTGTCAACACTCCAAATAGTGGGTGTTCCAGCAACTTGTGTCCAAAGTAAGGAGACACGGAGAAGAATGCCAGCCAAAGGACATGTAGTCAGGGAAATTTCTGCTGTATAAGTTATTATGGTTTAAAAGTTGTCTGTCACTGCAGCTTTCGTTGGTATTTTCTGACTAATATAGTTACTGTTCCTTTGTGTGTGTGTGTGTGTGTGTGTGTGTGTGTGTAGAGGGAGGAGAGAGAGAAAGAGAAAGGGAAGGAGGGAGGGAAGGAGGGGTGATGTGGAGAGAGAGAGAGAAATATTGGAATGGAGAGAGAGGAGAAGCCAGAAAGTCGCTGTAAAAGAAGGACTTAGGCCTAGTTATGCCTCATAAATCCATTCAGGGCCATTTTGAACAAATGAAACTGAAAGCTGAACCCAAAAGACAGAGAAAACCATAAGTCTAGATGGCATCTGAAAAGTGTTTTACTCCTTTTCTTTCCTTAGAAAGAAAGGCATTTTAAAATTACTTGGCTTCCTTTACATATGGGAAAACACAACAACCCTGCAGCTTATGATATCACTGACCACGTGTGTAAACATTGAGAAAATGAACAATTCATGGTTAAGAGGATTTTTCTCATCAAGGGTCCCACTCATCTTTTTAGGCTGTCTCCTAGTGTGAGATGGGACAAACAAGTCATTCGTATCCTGGTTCATTTAGACAGAACATGAATTTTGGCTTATATTTCCAAGAAAACGAATTCTGTTCCAAAAGTTGAGCACAAAATTCCCATAGAGTAATTTAATCAATCCCTAGGAACACATCATTGTTTTTCCAGAATCAGGGAGAGAACAAATGTAATTTGCTGTATATATTACTCAAGATTTTTAAACTTGCAAGTAGCAGAGGACCCAGATCACACTAACTTAAAGCAATAGGAAGTGCATTGTTTATTATAACTAAAACATTCTGGGTTTAGAATTAGTCTCCAGTTGCACCCAAGGTTTCAAAAGTATCATCAAGACCCAATCATTCTTTCTCCTCTCTTTTCTCTTTCTCCCCTCCTCTGCCCCCCCCCATTTATTTCTAGTTTGCTGTCTCCACCTCAGAGGCTTTCTGTGATGTTATGATATATATTGGTTTTCATCCACAGTTCCTGGCTTACAACTCCCAGAGCTTTGGTTATAGTCTTTTGTGACATTGTTTGGTATGTTTGGCCTCAGAGGCAGGCCTCAGTAAATAATCTCTCTGACTTTTGACTTTCTCCTGCCCTCTTTTTACCTGCCCCAAGGCAAGACTCTAATCTTTTGCCAACTTTCTGATTTTGGGTCTTAAGACCTGCCCCCGAGAGGCCATCCTATACACTGGGGGCAGGAATGTTGACATCTTGAAGCTGGCATAAAAATCCAAAAGGGCAGGCTTTGGGGAGCTTCCAGATAGTTGTCTACGTGGAGGGTAGTGAGCCAGGGTGGGCCTGGGAGCTCCATATACCTTCCTCCATGCTTTGCCCTGTGCATCTCTTTGTATCCTTTGCGTATCCTTTATAACAAACCATAAGCCTGTAAATATAAGTAAGCGTTTCTTGATTTCTGTGAACTGCTCCAACAAAATAAGTCAAACCCAAAGAGTGGACATGGGAACATCAACTTGAAGTCAGTCAGTCAGAAGTTCCAGATGCTCAGACTTGAGACTGATGTCTGGGAGGGGCAGTCTTGTGGGACTGAGCCCTAACCCTGTGGGATCTGACACTATCTCCAGGTAAATACTGTTGGAATTGTACTGGAGGATACCCAACTGGAGTCCACTGCTTAGTGGTGAGGAGAAATCCCACACATGGTCACAGAAATCTTCTTCTGTGTTGATGACTGCTGTTGTGGTGGTGTGAGAGTAGAGGAAAACACTGCTTGGGAGTTTTTCCTAAAAGCACCTTCTTTCCACTCTTGGCTTTATTCTCAAACAAGTATCCTTACATGGTAACAAGATGGTCACTAATATCTCCATGCTTCAATTCTGTAAGTCCAAAGGAAAAAAAATATTTTTCTCCGTAATAATTCCCCCCCAAAAAAATCCCACAGTTATGTTTCACTAGCTCTAACAGGCTGACTTGGGAGCTGTGACCATCCTGGATGCAATTTCGTGACATATCCTGATTAGGCAGGTCCAGATTACATGCTCTTCCTCCAGCTAGAAATGGATCTAGGGGAGGGATATCAACTCAAGGAAAATTAAAGCATTGGTAGCAGATGATGGGGTAGTGCATGACATTGAGGCCAAAACAAGGTTTAACACATTCAAAACATTTTAAGTACAATTTCTATACTTTCATACATTCTCTAAAGTTTTGGACTCACAATGATAATGTTTCTAGTGAAAGAAACTAACTTTTTAAAAAATTCATCTACTTTTCTTTAGGTGGCACTCTTAGTAAAGACTGTATTGAAAAATAGGAGGAAGATAATAAGGAAAAAAAAGCAGAGCCAAACATGAGCTAAAGTCAGAATATTTTCATTGATGGCTAACTAGAATTATTCTATAATTACCCCATCACAGCCCTGAAAGTGAGTCACCAAGAACTGAATATTTATAAGCTTTCTGACCTCAAAAAATTCAAAATCTTAAATGGGGTCATCTAAGGAGACGGTGGAAAACTTCCATGCAACTTATTGGCAGATGATTTCAGTTCTTATTTCAACAAGCTTGGTATGAAATGCATGCCATCTGGTTACTGGGAAAATTCTAGTGCATATTAACTGCTTGTGTGAGAGACATTCCTGCCATTTAGTTGTAAATGATTGCACCTGCAAAAAAAAAAAAAAAAAAAAAAAGAGCATGTCTTATCATTTGCTCCCAGGGCTGCAAGATTTGATGACACAATACTGCTATTTCATCCACTTTTAAAATCTGCATCTGATCAGTACAGCTGTTCTCCCACAACTATTTTGAATATGCTGTGTTGTATACTAGAGCACAGGATTGTTGGGGGATGATTTTAAAATAGCACTAAATATGAAGACTGCAATGGTCCCTTTCCATTTCTTCAAAGTATTTGTGACTATTTCAAAATGAAATGCAGGTATTTCTTTGATTTTAATTCTGTTAAAGAAGTGTATTTCAGGAAAGAAGGTTGTATGTGATTCTATGCTTTCCAGGCCTGCTTCATCTGAGATGGTTGGCAGATCACTGCCTAAGATGAAGCCATGTGGACACAAGAGAGAAATCTCTATGGGTGGATTCTTTTTCACTTTTCCAGCAAGACAATAGAGATTATCTACGCATCTAGCTTCAAACTGGGAGATTCAAATGCTTTAAAAATGGAAAACTTTGTTATAAATAGCCCTGCAATACTACTGTCTGTTTTGTGGATTCAGCCTTTATTTCATTTGTGATTCACTATGTGTTGTCTTCAATATTGCAAAGCCAGCATTGACTAAAGAAGTCCTTGTTGGTACAGAAGAAAGATGATAGAATTTAGAATGTATTCATCTCCTAGCTCTGCCACTTATTATCTGTGTGATCGTAGGGAAATTGCTTGCATTCTGTGGGCTTTAGTTAATTTTTTTTTTAAAGGGGATCAAATACAATTATTTCAGGGAAGAAGAGACGCTTTAATGAAACAGGTGAAAGTTCTTGACACAGTTAGAATTAAATAAACGTTAATCTAAAGTCTCTTCCCCAATTCAAGCATTATAGGAGAGCTCTATTACTTTTAGTCTTCCCAAACTAATCTCATCTACTAACTGGATTGAAAGCATGCATAAATTATTCCTTTTAATGAATATTAATTACAGAATCAGATTGCAAGCTCTTCATGGGCAAGAAGCAAGCTTTTTCCATCTGTGAGTACCAGGTATTAAGAAAGAATGGTTAGCTATAAGTTTGGCAGAAACCTAACCTCATTTTATTTCTCCAACACATATGAAAACTTTCTAGACAGTGTATTTACTATGCTTTTTGCTAAACGGTCGCTTTGATAGCCTACTGCCAAGGGTGACCTCTTTCACTGAACAGAACAATGCAGCTATTGATGTGCTCACATCACAGAAAATAAGGCAGTCAGAGTGTCAGGAATACTAAACTATTCAATCAAGTGGTGACAAGCATTCTTATTCAACGCCACCAACCCAAGGAGAATATCATACTCTATCTTCAGAGATGGAATGGAACTATTAATTATGGCAGCTGAGTAATAACTTGAACTATGACCCTGTAATAAGAAACTAGATGTGTGGTATATCTAATGAAGCCTTTAAGTCAAGAAGTGTGATGTGGAAATAAAAACCAAATGGTAAAAATTTTAAAGACCTGTAGCAACTTTTTAACACAGATGACATAGTAGAGAGTACAACAAACAAAGAGACCAGGGATAATGGTTCTTGACTTTTACCTCTTTGAAGAGAATTGAAAGATTGAGTGGTTGAATCTATGCTTATTCTTCTGGTTCTTGATGTCATTTTTTTCCCAGAAAAAAATTCAACGATATATTATTAGCAACAACAACAACAAAAAAAAAAAACAGCAAAAAATTATGATTGTATACAAGAGGTTAATGATAAAAATAAGATTTTTCACTTCTACCCTAAATTTTCAGGGTTATCCATTTGTTTCTTAAACATTTAATTTTACTGTGCCAGATTCTAAATGGTGGGAATGTGTTGTTTAAAGAATTTAGTTTTCCTTACTACCACTTTAATGGCTGATAGTTGTGATTAATAATATATATCTTTTAAATCAATGTTTTATCTTTAAAATATTTTATATTTATTATTATGTCTCATATTAAAATTTATTTTTTAAAGAGCTTATGCTCTCTTGGCTAGAACTAGTTAAGTCAGATTCATGATGTTTTGATTAAGGGAATTTCTTTTTCACTGAATTCATGTGGTTTTGAGAAAAATAATTTAATAGTTCAATATTAAAATTGTATTTTATTAATTAGAGTTGGGATTTGATTTCTTGCATGCTAAATGTTGTTGCTACTGGAAACATTACTCACACAATTGTCGGTTTATTGCATAGGTTAGATAAGGTCAAGGAGACTAAATCCCAGATTGGATTTTAGAGATGACAGAACATATCTGACCAGGGAGGTACCATGTGTAAAAAAGAATTTCTCTCTCTGGGATCATACCACTTTGCTATTTTAAGATCTTTAATATTTTATGCATTGTGCATTTGTCACACAAGAAGATACTTTTTCCTATTAAAAAAGTCATTTTTATTGAGAAAATTGTACCCCGAAATAGCAGCTTATATTCCAGTTAATAAAAGCTGACCCAAAGTATAAAAATACGTGGTGCAAGAAAAAATACTTAAATATAATTATAAACCATTAATCATCTTTTGATCTTCATTTTTATCTTATATTATGTTTGGTTTTAAAACAGAATGATTTTGAAATTAAAAATATTTAAAATAATTTCTCAAAGTAAAATACTATTCAATATTTAAGGCTATTTTTAATTATTTGACTTTTTGTATTTAATTGCACAATTCTCTATTTCTGTTCTCCATAGAAATGTAGTCCTGATTTCACATTTTTCCCTTCACAGGATATGTAGTTCCAATTTCTAATTTTACTTAAAGGTGAGGGTTCAGGGCAGGGAATTGGGTAGAAACACTAGTTATGGTAAAGAGAAAAATGATAGGTAAGTAAAAACGTTGTGTCCCACACTCACCATTTCTCTGCCCACATCCTCAGGACTCATTTTGTATTATTTTCTTCTAAGATTAAAATTCCTTAGAATAGAATAGGGTGGATGTTCTGTGACTTAGCCTATTGGATTGGCCCTAATTCGTACTCCAAAGGCAGACTGACAGTGCAACAACAATAATAATACCCTTAGACAATCACATACACACATGTGGAGGCATACAAGACTGATGACTTCAATTACTAGAGCAGGCTTAGGTGGAAAAATATGGATGATCAGAAGCAAAAGATAGAAGGCAGGTGAAAGAGGAAGAACACCAGGGAATTACACAAGAAGCATATTCTGGACACTCACAGACACCTCGCCCTTGAATACTTGTTCTGTCTTCAACCTTTGATTTCTGTCACACGCTTTATTGCACTATCTTTATTGATAAAATTACTGCCATAGGACAAGGATGTCACAGTTCTTGGCGTCTATTAGTTGGAAGGTGGGAAGAAATAGAGAACCTAACAATTAATTGCCACAGTGATTCTATGGAGGAATGATTCATGGATTCCAACAACTATTTCTGTTTTGGAGACTGGATGTATAGTGATACTTTTTAACCTGGGATGGATCTGAGTACTTCCTTTTTATTAATCTGTTTGTCTTAGGAAGCCCCACTTCTTACTTCTAGGAACATGTTTTGAGTTGTGTTCCGACATAACCTTATTTGTAGCTAACTTCATCATTGTATACTGATAGAAGTGTTTTCAGTCATGGCTTAGAGGTAGTGATACCAATGATATAAAGAGTTGGATTTAAATTTGGAGACCTAAAGACATGGAATTAGGTAACAGGGAAATATCAAGACAGCATCTTCCTCCATTGAGTTAAACATTTTGTTTTACATTAATACTGTCTTTGGGTTATCAGATACAAGAAAAAAACAACTTTAAAACATGATATCAAAGATCTCTCATGATCTCCTTATTTCTTCAACTTCACCTCTCATCTCTCACGCCTTATACTGAAAAATTTTCAGATCACTAAGTACACCTGCTCCTCTTGCTTCTAGCATTTTGTACATGCAGTTGCCTTTGCTTCAAGGCCCTTTTATCATGTACTCCATTGCTGGTCTAAGCCTTTTCTTTCAGACCGACTTAGATTTACTTCCTTTCACAAGTTGTTGACTGATTCTCACAAGAAGATAAGTAACACTCTTAGGAGCTTCCCTGTTGCTCATGGAACTTGTCGTGTTGTGGTATTTTATACTCTGTATTGCTTTCTTTATTCTCTCTTTGATTATGAATTCTTCTAGGGCATGTGTTGTTGCATTTCTGTTATTTAAGTATTTATTTCTGTGATTGAAACTGGCAGTGTCTTAAAATCAACGGGTAGAAAAGTACATTATTACTTCACCAGTGTTTTCATAACTGAATAGATATTTTTAAATTTGAAAAACATGAATCTTTTGGGAATTTTTCTTTAAAACACAGCTACAGGCTGTAAAGCATAGTCAACTGTTGAACACCTCAACAATTATTTGCTAAGAATTTACTTCTCTCTTCTAATATTCTGCTATATATCTCAGAGAAAACAAACTAGATAAGAACAGAGGACGTGGTGGAGAAGAATGGTTTGAAAGATGAGAATGAATTTGACTTGAATTAAAAGCTAGAGTTGAAGAGTTATAGAATAATTCATTATTAGAAACATTTGAACATCAGGTTGAGAAGTTAGACTGAATAAGAAGTCTAGAACAACTGAAGAGTTTAAAGGAGAATTAGATGATTATAGTAGTGATAATGATGGGGAAGACAAAAACAAAAAGACACAAGAACAGACTAATTTTTCTTGGAATTACTTTTGCCCTTCATGCACTTCCTTACTCTCCAGTCTCCCATTCTATACTTTTTTTTTTTGAATAAACATTTTATTTTTTTTAATTTTAAAAATGCGGGGTACAATTCAGGGTTAGGTACACAGATGTTCATTTTGCAGGTACCCTTGTTGATGAAGTGTGCTGCCCCTGTCCCCTGACAGTTTCCCACTACTGCCAACCCCTTTCTCATAGTATTATGATACTTGTTCAAGATCTGCTCATGAGTGAGAACATGTGGAACTAATTTTCTGTTTCTATGATAGATTACTGAGTATGATAGACTCTAAATCCATCCAAATTGCTGCAAAATTCATATGTTTGTCCTTCATTATGACTGCATAATATTCCACTGTGTATATGTACCACAATTTTTTTAATCCAGTCCAGTTTCTATGGGTAGCACGGTGGGTTCCATGTTTTTGCTATAGCGAATAGAGCTGCAACACACATACGTGTGCAGGTATCTTTTTTGTAGAATGATTTGAGTTCCTCTGGATATATTCCCAGTAAGGGGATTCTTGGATTACATGGAAGGTCAATTTCTTGTTCTTTCTGAAATCATCACACTGTTTTCCAAAGAGGTTGCACTAGTTTGCATTCCCACCAGCAGTGTAGGAGCGTTCCTTTTTCTCCTCATTCTTGCCAGCATCTGTTTTTATTTGTTTTATTAATGATGGCCATTCTTACAGGGGTTAGGTGGTATCTCAATGTGGTTTTGATTTGCATTTCTCTGACGTTGAGTGAGGCTGAGCACTTTTTCACGTGTCTTTGGCTGCCCGTAGATCTTCTTTTGAGAAGTATCTATTCTTGTTTTTTGCCCACTTTTTAATGAGGCTGTTTGGGAATAAACATTTTTTTAAAAGTCTACTAATAAAATCATCAACTCTCTTACCTACTCATAGCTAATTCTAAATTCTCCCCTGATTTTGTAGGTATTTTCTTTGATGCCCTAGTCCAGTGCTCAAATCTGACTACACATCAGAATGACTAGGAGAATATATTATTATTATAAAATAATGCATTTTCATGGTAAAAAAAATGTTCAAATGGTTTGGTTTAACCAAAAAAAAAAAATTTGCCAATCTTGTTCTTTTCCTCACGGGTATCCACCTTTACTTATGCTTATCTTTTTTCCTTCGCGTCTTCTCTCCTTCCTTCCTCTTTTTTCTTTCCCCTTCCCTCCCTCCCTCTCTCCCTCCCTGCTTCTCTCTCTCCCTTCTTTCCTTTCCTTATCAAATATTTATTAACCAGCTCTGATCTACCAAGCACTTTTCAAAATAAGGGGACACAGTGAAAAGGACAGATAAGATTCTTACCTAATGGGGCTTATGATAATTTTGGGAATAAACGAATAAAATGATAGCATATGGAGAGTATGAAGAGTCACAGGAAAAAAATGGACATAGGTGACTCTGGAATGGAAGGAGCTAATTAAGCCAGAAGCTTAGCAAGTTTCAGTTTTAGTTTTTCCTGATTCTTGCTGCCATAATCCGGAGGAATATGCTTGTTAAGTCAATTTGTTGATTTGACAGCTTTAGTTATTGTCTATTGATTCCTCACTGTGAAAATGTAAATGGCTCCCTTCTTTTTTGTGTGTGTGTGTGTGACTTTTGTTTATGTTTTCTTTTCTTTTTTTTTTAATTAATCAATATTTTTTATTATGGTTTGGTGGGGTCCAGTTAGGGGTTAAGTGTACAATTACATTTCATTCAGGCACCCTGTTGATAAGAGGTGTTTTCCAATCCCCCGACAGATATTTGCTACTGTTAATCCCACCCCCTGCCCCCCATAGTTTCTCAGTACCGTCAGTCATTTTCTTATAGTATTACATTGGATGTTCAAGGTCTACTATATGAGTGAGAACATGTGATACTCAGACCTTTGTTTCTGTGAGAGGTCACTCAGTATTATAGACTCAAGTTCCATCCAGGTTGCTGTGAAATTCATGATTGTGTTCTTTTTTATGGCTGTGTAGTATTCCATCGTGTATATGTACCACATTTTTAAATCCAGTCCTCTTTTGATGGGCAGCATGGTTGCTTCCAAGTTCTTGCTATTGTGAACAACACTGCGATAAACATACATGTGCAGGGATCTTTTTTATAGAGTGATTTGAGTTCTTCAGGGTATATTCCCAGTAGGGGGATTGCGGGGTCATATGGAAGGTTGATTTTTAGAGCTTTTAGGAATCACCACACTGCTTTCCACAGAGGTTGCACTAGTTTACACTCCCACCAACAGTGTAGAAGTGTTCCCATTTTCACCACACCCTCTCCAGCAGTTGTTATTTTTTGAGTTGTTGATAATTGCCATTCTGACTGGAGTTAGGTGGTATCTCAATGTGGTTTTGATTTGCATCTCCTTGATGATTAGTGAGGTTGAACATTTCTTCATGTGTTTGTTGGCTGCTCGGATGTCCTCTTTTGTGAAGAGTCTGTTCATATCTATTGCCCATTTTATAATGGGGTTGTTTGTTTTCTTCTTTTCAGTACATTTCAGTTCCTTGTAGATCCAGGATGTTAAGCCTTTGTCAGACCTAGAGTTTGCAAATACTTTTTCCCAGTCTGTAGGCTGTCTCCCTGCTCTCTTGATGGTTTCTTTGGCTTTGCAGAAGATTGTCAGTTTAATAAGGTCCCACTTGTCTATCTTCTCTCTTATGACCTGTGGGTTTCGGGTTTTGTACAGGAATAAGATGCCAGTTCTGATTTCCATGAGGGTATTTCCTTCCTTTTCTGAGGTTCTTATGGTTTGAAGTTTTACATTTAGGTCTCTGATCCATTTGGAGTTAACCTTTGTGCATGTTTCAGTCTTCTGCATGTGGTCAGCCAGTTTTCCCAGCACCATTTACTGAATAGGTTCTCCTCTCCCATTGGTAGGTGGTGGGGGCTTTGTCGAAGATGAGTTGGTTGAGAAATTGAGGTTTTGCTTCTGGAATCTCAATTCTATTCCATTGATGTATATGCCTGCTCCTGTACCAATACCAAACCGTTCTGATGATTGTAGCTTTATAGTAAAATTTGAAGTCTGGTATTGTGATACCACCTGCTTTGTTTTGTTTTTTTTTTTTTTTTTTGCTGAGGATTGTTCTTCCTATTCTTGGATGTTTGTGTTTCCATATGAATTCCTATGTTGTTTTTTCTAGGTCTGAGAAGAATGTTGTTGGTAATTTAATGGGTATTGCATTGAATTTGTAGGTTGCCTTAGGTAAGATGGACATCTTCTAATGTTGATTCTTCCAATCCATGAGCATGGGATATTTTTCCACTTGTTCGTGTCATCTTTGATTTCTTTGAGCAGTGTTTTGTAATTTTCATTGTAAAGGTCTTTCACATCTCTGGTTAGGAAGATGCCAAGGTATTTCATTTTTTTTGTGGCTATTATGAATGGAATTGTGGTTTTTATTTGGGTTTCTCTTTGTTTATTATTGGTGTAGAGAAATGCGATTGTCTTTTGTACATTTATTTTGTATCCTGAGACTTTGCCAAAGGCCTTTATCAGTGTAAGGAGGCTTTTCACAGATTCTCTTGGGTTTTCAAGGTACACAATCATATCATCTGCAAAGAGAGATAACTTGACTTCCTCTTTTCCTATTTGAATACTTCTGATTCCCTTCTCTTCTCTGATTGCTCTAGCCAGGACTTACAATACTATGTTGGACAGGAGGGGTGAGAGTGGGCATCCTTGTCTAGTTCCAGTTTTCAGGGGAATTGGTTCCAATTTTTGTCCATTTAGGAGTATGCTGGCTGTGGGTTTCTCGTAGATGGCTTTTACTATTTTGAGGTATGTTCCCTGTATGCCTAGATGTTCGAGGGTTTTTATCAAGAAGGGGTGCTGGATTTTATCAAAAGCTTTTTCTGCATCTAATGATATGATCATGTGGTTTTTGTTTTGACATCTGTTGATGTATTTAATTACATTTATGGTTTTACGAATGTTGAACCAGCCTTGCATCCCAGGTATGAAGCCTACTTGGTCATGATGGATGATTTTTGAGATGTATTGTTGAATCCGGTTTGCTAGGATCTTGTTGAGAATTTTAGCATCTATGTTCATCAAAGATATTGGCCTGTAGTTCTCTTTCTTTGTTTGATCTTTATCTGACTTGGATATCAATGTGATGTTGGCTTCGTAAAATGATTTGGGGAGAGTTCCATCTTTTTGAATCGCCTGGAATACCTTCAGTAGGATTGGTATCAGCTCCTCCTTAATTGTCTTGTAGAATTCTGCTGGAAAGCCATCTGGACCAGGGCTTTTTTTTGTAGGAAGTTTTCTTATTACGTAGTCGATTTCCTTGATTGTTATTGGTCTATTTAGGGTCTCAATTTCTTCTTTTTCCAACCTAGGTAGGTTGTGTGATGTCAGAAAGTCCTCCATTCCCTTAAGGTTTTCAAGTTTGTTTCCATACAAGTGCATGTAGTAGTTTCTAATGATCTTTTGTATTTCTTCAGTGTCACATGGGACTTCATCTTTTGTGTTTCTGATTGTGCTTATTTGGTTTTGTTCTCATTTTTTCTTGGTCATTCTAGCTAGGGGACCATCGATCTTGTTTATCCTTTCGAAGAACCAGTTTTTTGTTTCATTGATTTTTTGTATTATCTTTTTGTCTTCTATGTCCTGGATTTGGGCTTTTATTTTGGTGATCTGGATTCTTCTGCTGAAATTAGGGTTTTTGTGGTCTTGTTTTTCCAGCTTCTTTAGGTGGCTTGTTAGTTTGTGAATTTCTGTTCCTTCCATTTTCTTCATATGTGTTTGTAGGGATATAAATTCCCCTCTTACTACAGCTTTCAGGGCATCCTAGAGATTTTTGTAAGTTGTTTCTTCATTTTCATTTGTTTCCAGGTATCTTTTGATCTGTCTTTGGATTTCGTCATTGACCCAGGAGTTGTTTAGCATCATGCTGTTTAGTGTCCATGTCTTTGTGGGTTTTGGGGGGACTTTGTTGGTGTCAATGTTTATTTTTATTCCACTGTGGTCCAAGAAGGTGCATGGTAGAATTTCGGTCCTTTTAAATTTGCTTATGCTTGATTTATGGCCGAGTATGTGGTTGATCTTAGAATGTGTTCCATGTGGTGATGAGTAGAATGTGTATTCTGTGATCTTTGGATGGATGTTCTCTAGGTATCAATTAAGTCCATTTGGTCCAAAGTCGCATTAAGGTTCTGGATCCCCTTGCTGATTTTTTTGTCCTGATGATCTGTCTAGGGTTGTGAGTGGGGTATTAAAGTCCCCAGTTATAGATAGTGATAGAGACAATATCTTTCTTTAGTTTTCAAAGAAGTTGCTTTATGAAAGTTAGTGCACCTATATTGGGTGCATATATGTTTAGAATAGATATTTCTTGTTGATGGATTGAGCCTTTTATCATTATGTAGTGGCCTTCTGTATCTTTTTTGATTTTTAATAGCTTGAAGGGTATTTTGTGTGAAATTAAGATCGCTACTCCTCCTTTGTTTTGTATTCCGTTCACCTGAAAGTTTGTTTCCCATCCTCTTACTTTGAGTCTGGGTGTCCTTTCTAGTGAGGTGAGTCTCTTGAAGGCAATAGATTGTTGCCTGATGATATTTTATCCATTTTGCCATTCTATGTCTTTTCAGTGGTGCATTTAGTTTATTCACATTTAAGCTAATAATTGAAATGCAAGAGTTGATCCCTGTCATAAGGTTCTTACAGAGTTGTTTCTGTTTGTTTGTTGTCTTTCTTTGGGTTCTGGAGTTGGCTCATGTGTGTTTTTAATCTTTTGCCTGTTTTCTTGTGAAGAACGTTGTTGTCCTTTTTTCATTTTCTTCTGTGTTCAGTACTTTCTTAAGTGTTTATTGTAGAGGTAGTCTGGTGGCAGCGTAGGTTCTTAGGGATTGGATATCTGGAAAAGATTTCAATTCTCCCTCACTAATGAAGCTTAGTTTGGCTGGGTAGGTTATTCTTGGTTAAAATTGTTTCTCTTTTAGAACTTTGAAGATAGGGCTCCAGGCTCTCCTGGCCTGAAGGGTTTCTGTGGATAAATCTGCTGCTATTCTAATTGGTGTTCCCTGGTAGGTAGTCTGGTCTTTTTCTCTTGCTGCCTTACAATTTTTTCCTTTTATAGCTACTTTGTTTAGGCAAATTATTATGTGTCTGGGAGTTGGTCTTCTCATTTGTTGTCTTATAGGGGTTCTCTGACTCTCTTATGTTTGAATTTTTTCATACTTAATGAGATGAGGGAAGTTTTCTTGAATGATTTCATGAAATGTTTGTTCCAGTGTGGTTTCTGTTTCTCTCTCTTCCTCAGGAAGCCCAATTACTCTTAGGTTTGGTCTCTTGAAGTGATCATTCATCTCTTGCAGGTTTTGTTCTGTCTTTTTGAGCTTCTTTTCTATGCTTTTGACAGTTTGGGTTAGTTCTGTGTTTTGGTCTTCGAGCTCTGAGATTCTTTCTTCTGCTTGGCTGATTCTGCTTTCCATGCTTATTAGTCTGTTGTTCATTTCCATCACAGTATTCTTTACTGCTGTCATTTCTGACATCAGCTCCTTCCTATTTTCCTCTTGTCTCTCCCCAGTTTTTAAAATTCTCTCCATTAATGTCTTGCTATCTGGGTTTGCTGCATGTAACCAGTCATTGTGGGGCCTCTTCATTGTTTGTGTTCCAGAATGTGTTTTCTCAGTGTCTAATTTCCCAGGGGTCTGTGTGAGACCTATATTCTTCTTTTGTTTTTTCTTCATTTGTGCGGTTTTTCCCCCTCCCTACTTTTTCCTTCCCTCTACGTCACCGTCTTCTTTAATTCTGTTATTCAGGCATAAAGGCATTGGTTTTACTTCTGTTTGTTCAATCTCCTATTCTTTATGTATGCCCTCTTACTTTGTTCAATTCTGGAGTTGCACTGTAGGTTGGAGGTGGTCCTTTTTGCAGTTTTGAGATTTACTTAAGGGGGGAGCTGTGATTCAAAATCTATCTTCAGATCCTGGTATTTGCTGACAGGTGTGTGGATAATGTGGAACCCACTTCCTACTGTCCTGCAATCTGTCTGTGCAGTGGGGGCTGTAGGTTTACTCCCTGAAATAAAATGTGGTTAGCAGAGGGGAGAGAATGGAGCAGATAATGGGTTGAAGAGGGGAGTGGAGAGATAGGGGAGTAAGGGGGGAAACAAACGAGTGTGCCAACAATAGAGAGAGAGGCCTATACTGAAACAGATAAAAACATTAGACCACAGCTACAGATGAACCAAGTCTCATACAAGAAATAAAAAATAAAAATAAAACATATAGTGATGCTAACATACAAGCTAACCAACCACCTTATTAGTGTGCTATTCCTCTATACAAAGATATGGTTTACAAAGAGAAGAAAAGGAAAAAAGAAAAAAGGGAACAATACAGTAGGAATAGAATTAAGTCATTAAACTAATAGAATCAATGAAGCACACTCTGAGACATTTCGTTTAAGTCCAATGTCCTTTCAGGTCTGATTTCTAGTTTTCTTTTCAAGCTGGTAAATTAATTTGCAGGTAGGGCCAGTTGCCCCTGGTCTGCTGTGAAGGACAATTCAGATTATCCTCTGTTCAGCATTCTGGTCTATGTCTCTTTCAAGCTTTTTTCTGCCGTTCGGTGTTGTTACCTTGAATCGCCAGCAGGTGGTGCTATCTCAGCTGCTCGCCCCAGAGGGGGTGGGGCCAGACAGGAACAAGATGGCTGCCTGACTCAGGGCAGTCAACAGGAGACTTATGGCAGGTGGACAGGGTGTCTTGGTCGCAGGAGAGGTGGTAGCAATCCCAGCAGATCTTCCTTGAAGGGGTTTGAAGTGGATCGCCTCCCGCCCAGGTGGTGTGATTTGCTACTACTGTCACGGAGGCCGTGGCAGCGGTGGCGGCAGTGGCGGCGGGGGGGTGGTCGCTGCAGCGATGGCGGCGGTGGCACCGTTTGTGCAGCAGTGACTGTCCAGTCCGTTGCAATTCCCCAGCGCTGGTGACGGCTGAGCTCCGTATGAAAAGCAGGCTGTGATGTTGGGGTCCACAGCCCACGGGGCAAGAGTCAGAGACCCACTGCAGATCTCCTTTGCAGAGGGCTTCACAGACCGAGTTGCCCCGTCGCCATCTTGCCGCTTCCAGCTCTCTATACTCTTGAAATGCCAAGAAAAAACACGAAGTTAGCAACTTAAATTAGTCACTTTGACACTT
Source organism: Cephalopachus bancanus (assembly GCA_027257055.1). NCBI lineage: Eukaryota > Metazoa > Chordata > Mammalia > Primates > Tarsiidae > Cephalopachus > Cephalopachus bancanus. The sequence continues at coordinate 552,929 of JAPVLO010000241.1, forward strand.
CATGAATAAAATTATGAAATCTTATGGTTACAATGGTCCCAGTCATCTTGTTCAATATCTTATTTAGTATTTGTGTTTTTTAAATTCAGTATTTGAGTTTTCTTCATATACAAGGCTTTTATTACAATCTGTACTTTTAATTTACAATATTCTATCTACCTCATTCAGTTTTTGAAAAAATTAAAAATTTTGTTTTTTAAATTTAATTAAAACATCTATTTATTTTAGACCAATCTATAATCCTACATCCATTCGTTGAGATTACATAGAATAAATCAGCACTACCTTTCTTTTTCTTTCTTTTTTTACTATAAAGATGTGGGGTACAATTTCAGGGTTAGGTATACAAACGATTATGCAGGTACCCTTGTTGATGAGGAGCACTACCTTTCTTATGACAAATTTTCAAGTATTCAAATATAACTACTTTGTTTTCACTTAGATTTTTGTTCTCCTGAATAAATGCTTAATTTCATTCTTCATTAAGTTTACTGTCCTATGAAAACCCTGCTGCTTTATACTTCTCTTACATTATGGTTCCCAGTACTAAACCTCATGGATGTTTGATCTAGAGCATAATAGTGAAATGCCAACAGAACACTCTAGTTCTTCATACTACATTTCTCTTAATATGTGTTAACAAAACATAATTAATATTATCATTATTATTTTGAAATCTACATTCCACTATTCACTCAAACTAGGCTGTCTAGAAACCAAGCCCTCTAAGTTTTTATGTGATCATGCTAAGCTGCATGTCATATTAAATTTTAGGTACAGAAGTAAAGATACCATAAGACACAGCATAAATAAAGATACCAAAAGACACTTATACAACAGAAAAACTTTCCGTAAGTATTTGTCTAGATTGTTCACATGCCTGATGAGGGACCTGTGTTTTGTCTTCTTATAATTTGATTATTGATTTTTCTCGGGATTCTGGTTCCTGTGTTTTCATGCTTCAGTTTTATAGATCTTTTAAAATAAACAGAATATCTGACTAAACCAATCTCTACTTCATCACTGACAATGTTTTGGCTTCTTACCAAAGTCCACATCACCCCATCCCCATTATCAAACACAGCAGTTGCTATTTTCATCTTTGCTCTTAGCTTTTCATCACTCAAATTTTATAATGACCTTGTCTGGTTGTTAGACAGGATACAAAAAACAGTATGTTTCCCCTCTCCTGTGCTTGTATAGCTGTATTTTTTTGGCCTCAAATGGAGAGTTTTTATATTTATTGCCATCAGATGATTTTATTTTAGTTTTGACCCATCACCAGTCTACTCTAATGATAGCATTTTTATCTGGTATATAATGTATTTCATTTCACATATCATGTATTTTGGAGATTGAAATGAGATCAAAGTGCAGGCAACTTTATTACCTTACCAAATTTAGACTTAAATTTATTCTATCAAATTTGGTCAATTCTTCTTGGTATGAAAATCATTATAGTTGACAGAGAAATTAAAAGCAAAAAATTAAGAAGCTCAAATTTTTTTGTGTACCATCCCTTATCAGTGACAAACAGCGAGCTGTGTCTTATGTAAATATATATATATATTTTTGTTATTTCAACATACCTTTATTTTCTTCAAAGAAATTGATCACTAAATATATGTTTTTTATTTGTTTACTTGTTTATTGATTTTATTCTGAACTAAAATGAAATACATGATAGTGAAAATGTTTATCATGACAAGCAAATAATTTTTTAAATGTCCTGATTTTTATAGAAAAAAAGTCCCCAGCCGTTTTTTGAATCTCCACAACACAATGCTTGTTTGTCAAACCTGTGCAATTGTATTGGGAAAATATCCTTTATTTCTATAACTGGCTTTGCAGTTTGTAATATATGCCTGAGGTATATTACTCTTATTCATCTCTCCTTTTTCTTTTTGCATAAATGCCATGCAAAATATGTCTATCCTTAGGTTTATGGGCTTCAACAGTAGGCCTATAGTTTCTTTCACTGAGTTACTATATAGTATTCTTTGAATCAGATTGCACCACAATTGTTTTATGTCAATCAGGAGTCTTATCACATCTAGTTACAGTGAATGCTCTGGGTTATTAGTTTGCTGAACTTATTTTAGTTCACTTGCTCATTGCTGCAGTTAATTTTCTACTCACAACTGTATGTTAGTATATAGTCTATATTGGTCTATAAGTTAGCACTTTCTGAAATTGTGCCCTTTTTTTGTATATTGTGAACAATATTCTACTTTGAATTCTATTGTGAGCAAATTTATTGGGCATTTTCCCCCTCCTTCCTTTTGATAAAAATCTTGATGAAAGAAGGTAAAATAATAATATTGATAAAATATAAAGTACTAGCTCCTCATTATATTCTCTGTGCCACACTAAATAAATTTTGACTCTATTCCCAGTTACTATATGAAAACCCAAGAGGGTCTCATGTAGTTCACTAATTTTTGCCATTTTGTCCACCATTTAAAGAGGCACTTTATTTTTTGTACCTTGCTGCTGCTACTATTTTTGTGAGACCCATGATGACATTGTCAAGGCCGTTCTTTACTGAAACGGGTGGTTGAGTCACGATGGCAGCTGCAGTCTCTTGTATTATGCTGAGCTGTATAATGCCCTTGAAATCTACTCAAGTTGTTGTTTGTTTCAATAGTAATCCTCTTTTCAAGTTCTGTCTTTTAATTGATGTATTTAGACAATTTACATTTGATGTATTTATTGATATGCTAGGATTTATGTCTGACATTTTATTTTCTTGGTCTCTAAATGTTCTCTTTGTTTTTAACTTTTCTATTTTCTTTGTCCTGCTTTTCTGTGGATTACTTGAATAGTTTTGTATAAACATTTTAATGGTTATTCTGGGTATATTGCATTATACATATGTATTATATATATGCAACTTGCCTCTTTACTAGTATTGACATTTTATTAGTTTGAGAGAAGTATAGCAAACTTATCTTCCTTTGAGCTCTTTTAAATTTCCTTTATTATAATAAAATCATTTTAATTTTTTTCTCTACATGCGTTAAGGACCACTTCAGATAGTGTTATAAGTTTTGCTTCAGACATCAAACATAATTTAGAATACTAAAAAGGAGAAGGAAAGTTTATTGTATTTTCCCATATGTTTACTCTTTCTGGTGCTCTTTTTTTCTTCCTAATGTTTCAAAATTCTTTTTGTTAAATCATTTTCTTTCTGTCTTTCTGTTTTAAGAACTTTATTTAGTTTTTTTTTCTTAAGGATGGCACTACTGGCTAAAAAATTTCGTAGTTTTCCTTCATCTAAGACTATCTTGATTTCTCTTTTATTTCTGAAGGATAATTTCACTGGATATTGAATTCTAAGTTGACTCTTTTTTCTAACAGCATTCGAAAAATGCATCACTTTATTCTGGCTTCCATGGTTTTTGATGGGAAATCTACTCTTATTCAGATTATTTTCCCCCTACAGCTAAAATGTAGTTCCTCTTGCTGCTTTTTTTTTTATTCTTTAGTTTTTATAGGTATGCTTATGGTGTATATTGGAATAGAATTTGTTGGGTTTATCTTGTTTAGGGTACAGCAAGCCACTTTTTCTTCTTTGAATGAATGAGAAAAATTAATTAAATGGGTTTGCCAGCAAGGAAACAGGCCACAAGTTCTATTACTCTTAGACTGAGCTTCTTGCATCTGTAGTTTGTGTCTTCTGCCAAATTTGGTAGATTTTCAGGCATTATTTCTTTAAGTAATTTCTCAGTCTCACTTTCTTTCTTTTTTGGGACCCCAATGACTTGAGTGTTTGATCCTTTGCTATAGTTTCACATATCCCTGCAATACTGTTCAGCTGGCCAGTGGTTGTCTTTTCTCATTTAAACTGATATGTGCTGGTTCTTGGTGTGGTAAGTAATTTTCCATTGTTTGCTGGACATTTTGGATATTGGGCTATGATTATCTAGACCTTATTTAAGTCTTCTGTTTCAGCAGTTCTCCTCTGTCTGACACCACACTTGCAAAGGTGCTACCTCATTACTGCCAGTGGGATTGGTTCACCACTTAGTCTTCATTGATACCCAAAGGGGATTGATAAATAATATTATTGTATTATAATAAGGGGAATTTGTTACTGATCAGCTGAGATGGGAGGTTAGGCTCTCATTAGGCCTCTAATAATATCACCTTATCTGGGAGGAGGAGTGGTGTGTTGTTACTTTTTCCTATATATCCTTTACTAATAATGGTCAGGGGGAGGCAGTCCTCATTACAGTTTAAGATAATAAAATTTTTTTATTCCTGCTCATTCTCTTTTGACACTAACTTGGCAAGGAGGGACCTGGTGTTTCATTACTGCTCAGTCAGAGTGTATAACCATTGTTCACATGACCTCCACTGACACTACAGAGGGGTCAAAGAAGTTATCTTATGATAAGAACGAAAGTCCTGGTTTCTTACTCAGTCTTCTCTGATGCTACCAAGGCCAGGAAATTTGAACACCTTTTTACAGTCTGATGAGGGTGGAGTCCAAGTCCCTTCTCAGGCTTTGTTGATGGGAATGGGACTGATGCTCTAGGGTTTTTTTTTTTTTTTTTTTTTTGGTTGTTGCTATTGTTGTTGTTAAATGTTTGGCTGGATTTAGACAGTTATTATCTAAACATTTTCTATTTTGCCAGGGCCCTTTCATCATCCTTTGGTGAGAGAAAGTAGGGTTTTCTGGAACATCTTTTTGTCTGCTGTTGATGGCATTTCTGGGTTTCTGTATTCTCTAGCGACCAATCTAGGATGTATGAGGTAAAAAGAAAACTCAGGAAACACACCACTATGTCATTCCTTAGGTTCTATGAGCCCTACCTAATCATCTCTCCACTTTCAGAGTCTTCTTATGTTTCTTATATACATAAAATGTCCAAGGTTTTTAGCTGTACTTAGTGAGAGGAATAGGGAGGAAAATGTCTATTCCAAAGAAATCAAAGAAGGCACAAACAAATGGAAAAATATTCCATGATCATGGATTGGAAGAATTAACATTGTTAAGATGTCCATCCTACCAAAGGTAATCTACAGATTTAATGCTATACCCATTAAATTACCAACATCATTCTTCTCAGACCAGGAAACAACAATACAGAAATTCATATGGAAACATAAATGACCACGAATAGCCAAAACAATCCTTAGCAAAAGAAACAAAGTGGGAGGTATCATACTCCCAGACTTCAAACTCCACTATAAATCTATAATAAAAACAGCTTGGTATTGGTACAAGAACAGGCAGATAGACCAATGGAACAGGATAAAGATTCCAGAAGCAAAACCTCTTTCCTCAGCTAACTCATCTTTGACAAAGTCCCCACCAGTAACCGCTGGGGAGAGGAGAGCCTCTTCAGTAACTGGTGCTGGGAAAACTGACTGACCACATGCTGGAGACTGAAACAGGACCCTTACCTATCACCGCATATAAAAATCAACTCTAAATGGATCTAAGACCTAAATGTAAAACCTCAAACTATAAGAATCCTAGAAGAAAATGTTGGAAACATCCTTACAGAAATTGGAAGAGGCAACCGTCTCTTGACACTTTTTAATATGGCTAAAATTTGACCTTTACATCTTTATTCAAAACAATTGGTTTTATATTTGAAGAGTAGTACTGCTGAAGCAATGGCCAAAACTTTAATAACAATAAAAGAAAAGAAAGTTTCATTACTCGCAATATTGAAATTAAAATACTATTAAGCCTCTATATGTCCATATGCATGGAGTTAACTTAACCTTCAAATTTAATAAGAAACTGTTCTCAAGCAGATAATGACTAAGAAAAATGAAAAGGAGACACAAATACTATTCAATTTCTATAAGATTTCAAAATTAAAGTTGTTTGAAAAAACTTTGCTTATAAAAAATACATGTGAGAAAGCCGGGCTCGGTGGCTCAGCCTGTAATCCCGCGCCTTTGGGAGGCTGAGGTGAGTGGATTGCCTGAGCCCGCGGGTTCGAGACCCGCCTGGGCAGCAAGACCTCATCTCTACAATAAATCAAAAAATCAGCCGGGCGTGGTAGCGCATGCCTGTAATTCCGGCTACTTGGAAGGCTGAGGCGGAAGGATCGCCGTAGCCCAGCAGGTTGAGGCTGCGGTGGCCGGGAGCGGCCACTGCACTCCAGTCTGGGCGACAGAGTGAGACTCCAACTCAAAAAAAAAACAAAACAAAACAAAACATGTGAGAGATTAGGCCTTTAAAATTGAAATATGTCCTATTCTACCCTAATAATTATTTAGGAAGGTTTAATATGATGTACATTTTCCAATTGGGTATAGCATTAATATTTCTCAGTAAGCCATTTTTTTCTCAATAAATCATAATTCTTTTCCTGTTGTAATACATATATGTTATATCTCCAAGTTATTGCATTTTCTGGAAAAGAATTCAATCACACAGCATATGCTCAATAAATGCTTTAAGGCTAAATAGACCCAAGAACAACATTGAAAAACTTTCTTTGCTTATAGGTGATTCACCTCTGGTCACAGAATACAGAATTTCAGAGATAGAAGGAAACTAAGTGCTTTTTCATACCACTACTCACCTGAAATTCATGTCCAGCAGAGATGACATGAAACAAAAGTCGAAGCAGTATGAAATTGAGGTAGACTGAGGTAGGGTGAGAGTGTAAATACACCCTAAGAAGTGTAAATGATACAGGTAGATCTAGGACTGAAGGGATGGATCTCACTTGAAGAGATGAGTGCTTATCAGTTAATGATGGACACAAGAATAATGGAAATATTTTTGCTTAGGGTATTAATTTATGATTTGTAAGAAGCTTTGTAAAGACATTCTCCAGAATCTTGAATGAGTTGTTTCTATTCTGTTCTGGAAAAAAAGGTATATATTTTGGTAATATGCACTGGTTAAGTTAGAAACTTCCAGGAAAAAAAATTTCTTTATTTTCTTTTTGTTCATGTAGGTATTTGCACATGTTAGATATAAATATTTTGATTAAGAAAATAATAGCATACATATTTTAGAAAAAATTTCTAATAATCTTGAATTTTGTTTTACCTGTATTGATACATTAAGAGGTTCCAGATCAAAGACATAAACGAAGCTGAAAAAAAATCAGCTATAACTAGCCATATCTAGCAGATTTTTAAAGCTCTATTTATAGGAAAGACTAAGTTTACATGGTAAAGAAATTTAATATAAGAGAGAAAATGCAGCCTGACCCAATGACAGATGGAAAGATAATATTAAGATATCATAATGTAAATTATTCTGGTTTAGTCTAGAACTTTTTCTTCTCTTCATCACCCACAATTTGAGCAAGGAGCAAGAACTACCATTTTTTGGTGGGGCATTTCCCTGGGGTCAAACCTGGAGCTTCTGTAGGGAGTAACTTGAGAGACTTGCAGCCATCCTTGAGAGCCAGACATGAGCATACTGATATGTGATAAATAGCCTGAATATCTTTAATAGCCACTATATCAGACATCTTCTGAGATTCTCTGACTATTCCAGACAGATTAGAGCATGGACTAGAAGTATCATCAGAAATAGCAAGTCTAAAGATAAGAACTTACCCATTGCAATGTTCACAGCTGAGACTCCTATACACAAGAAAGATTAACAAGAGAAAAATATAACAAATTTATTTAATGTAGTTTTACAAGGGTGTCTTCAGAATTAAAGACCCAAAGACCCAGGAAAAATGAATATATTTATGGTTAGTTTTGATGAAGAATTGTGTTTTATGTCGCAAACCTTATATGTTTTTGCTTTGTTTTAAACTTGCTCTCTTTTAGAGGCCTCAAGAATGTCCATTTTGAAACTACTAAATTTCTTTGATACCTTAACTTGATGTATAACCCTGGGCAAATAAATCATGGAACCTTCTTGATAACAGATACCTGTAATGTGATCTTCACAAGTGGTTTTTCTTCCTTTCTTTCTTTTCTTACCTTTCTCCTTGCCCTCAACTCCCTTAATCCAAATTCTCCACCGTACATGAGACAAGAAGGCTAGAGGTGGGCTGAAGCTGTCTTTCCACTTACGTGAAATAAAGCTCTGGTAAAGTGTTTTTCATTGGAGAATAGGAGTTTACCATTTATCTGGAAAACATACTGGTCATACATCAAAATGGTTATTTTGATTGAAGGTAAACTTTCTCGGCTTTTGGGGCCTGCTGGGTTTCCATGAAAGTATTGGGAATCCTTTCATTCTTAAGGAGGTTCACATTCAGCCTCCATCAATTCATCAATATTACCATTCATCTACTTCTACAGGTTTATAGCTCTTGCAACTTCTGTTCCAGATAAACTGAACACAGTTACGTTTTTGTGGATTTGTCTCTCTAGATTTTTAGATGCTGGCTTGCCCTATGGCCTCAAGAAAATTCTTTTATTTCCAATTTGTTAAGTTTTTTCTTCTAAGTTCCATAGTGACAACTTCAAAGCTCTTTACATGGTGGAGCTAAAACTTGAAGCACCAACTTTTACATAAACAATTTACTTCTTTGCCACTTGTCTCATATTAGTTTATGAGTTACACTCTTAACAGTACTTTATTAGATGCAAAAATGACTAATAGTTCCTGTAGAATTTTTTTGTTTTATTCACTTCTAATATTGCTTTTTAGTAATTATAACACATGTAACTCAAAGTAAAGTTTCTTTTGCAATAATAGACGATATTTGTAGTATAAATTTTCAAGAACTCTTAACAAGTTGGAGGCAAGGATGCATTTTTTTTTAAATTAGAAGACGGGATCAAATCTAAACTACTCAGGCTGGTATAACAATTTTCTCTCAGTCATCGACAGGTTCAAATATCATATTTTAGTCCAAACATTTTCAGTACAGATCTATGTGAACGTTAATCAAGGAGGTCTAAAATAGTACCATCAGTCTACCCCCAAAAGTGCTGTTATGGGTATGATTCATGCTTGTATAGCAGCACTTAATAGTGAGAGTTACGAAAAGCTACAAATCTCCCTCTAGTAGGGCTTTGGGTTGTTTAGTTGTATCATTCTTTCCAACTTATCAAATAAAAGTATAAAGTAGGAAAATAAATGCTCAGGTTCCTCTTCTTTCTTTATATTTTTACATAGCAGAAGAGAAATTAAAAATCAGAGACGAGGAGTGCAAGGAACATATATTGGCCACACTCAGTGTTGTTTTGACGTTAATAGGAACGTATGCATTTCTTCAAGCTCCTCAGAAGACACATACAATGGCATGGCAGAAACATTACTGGGATGAAGGTAAAGAGCTCTGTGAACATTTCCTCAGTAGGAACAGCAATAAATGGTAAAAATTATTTGTTTTTAATCATCTAATCACTGGAATTGTCCTGAGAGGGTACAGCAAATGCAGAAATGTTTATTCAAGAAAATAAACTGAATCTAAGTAAGAACTATGAGAGTTTGTGATGTTTAAGACATGCCTCGCCCCCAGCACATGGATGAATGTAATTGAAGTCCTCCTCTGGATGGATTCAGCCAAGAAGATGAAGCTCACTTCACTCCCATCTCCCAGTAACAGCTTTTCCCTGGAAGGAACAAAACACTAGCATGTCAGTCAGCCTCAGCTTCATGTTACAGAAGCTCTCTTCCAGGCAAATAAAGTTGAGAGACAACTGCTCCCTACTTCTACCTATGCCCACTTACAGGTAGACGCTTTACCCGAAAAGATTTGTATCTAGAATTCTTATGACTCAATAAAAAGAAAAATAGCACAATTAAAAAAGTACAGAGGATGTGAACAGGTATTTCTCTACAGAGGATCTGCAAATAGACAATAAGCACCTAAAAAAGTTGTGAAACATCATTAGTCATTAGGGAATGAAAGTCAAAAACAATGAAATGCCACTTCATACTCCCTAGGATGGTTATAATTAAATAGGTAGACAATAACTAGTGTTGACGAGAAAGTGGAGAAATGGGAACACAGACATTATTGGTAGGAATGTAAAATTGTGCAGCTGTTTTGGGAAATTGTTTGACAGTTCTTCAAAATATTAAAAATAGGGTTATCATGAAAATCAGCAACTTCTCTTCCAGGTAGAATTTTTCAAATCAAGAGAATTAAAAAGTCTACATTCAATAAAGTCTTGTGAATGAATGTTTATAGTACTATTATTCATAATTGTTAAAAATAGAAAAAATCAGTGTTCACACTCTGGGGAATGGGACACCTAAGACCCAGTCCCCATCACTACACACTATGTCTATGTAATAAACATGCATGTGTATCCCTGATTCTAAAATAAAAGTGAGAAATAAAGAAAATTATCTTCAACTAAGAAAAAAGGTAGAAACAGTCTGAATATTCATCATGGATCAATAAAGTATGGCATATCCATAAAATAAAGTATTATTTGATCACAAAAAGGAGTGAAATACTGGTTTGTGCTACAACATAGATGAACCTTGAAAACATTATGCTAAGTGAAAGAAGATTGTCACTAAAGATCACAATTTATATGATTCTGATATATAAAATGTCCAGAATAGGCAGATCTCCAGTGACAGAAAGGATTTGCCTAAGGATGAGGGCTAAGATGGGAGTGGTTGCTAATGGCGTGGACTATTTTTTTTAGCTTTTAATTTTTTTATTTTAATGACATGGGGTACAATTCAGGGTTAGGTATACAAATGTTCATTATGCAGGTACCCTTGTTGATGAGGTGTACCTCCCCTTCCCCAGATGGATATGGGATTTTTAGTTGGGGGAGAAGTGATAAGAAATGTTTAAAATTAGATTGCAGTGATAGTTCCACAGCTCTGTGTATATACTAAGTAAACATTAGATTTTGTACTTTTAATGGGAAAATTGTATGGTATTTGAGTTGTATCTTAATAAAAGATGGTATTGAAGTATTTCAACTAATTTGATTTGTTACAATTTATGGTAGATTACCAGACCAAATTACAATAAATACTGAAGAGTTATTGCTGAATGGAGAAAGCTGCATTGGAAAGTTCATATTTGGTTCGTGGCTCTGAAAATAAAATTATGCTTTCAAATTTATCACAAGTTCACATCTGTCTCTGCCTATAAATGTCAGTAAAAAGTTGTGGTCAGTTTTAAAATCAAATTTACTCACTGGTCTTACTCCAAAAGTGGTTAGACTGTCATTGGCCAAAACACACCCCGTATTTTGTCTCACTAAGCCAGAGCAGAAGAGAGTCACAACAAACTCAAAAAGCTTTTCTCCCAGAAGTAATGCCACTTCATGTATTATTTCAAAGGAATGGCAAGATTTCAATGCATCTTTTGATGGCAACTGCCCACATGAAAAAGGGAAGAAATTCTATGAGTTATTTAAATAATATAAATACCAAAACAGTTGCTTCTATTTGACTTCTTTTTGTTTTTTAATAGAATGCTCATTGCTAAATATCATAGTATTAGCCAAATGTATCTTGAGTCCAAACAAGTTAATTGCTCTTCAGTTTATAGATTTCTGTTTTTATATATTACTATCATTTGTATTCTTCAGGAAAAAAGAACTATTATCTGAACACAATTTTGGTTTTTGAAGTGAATTTGAAGAGTCATTAATTGGACAATAAGATAAATCAATTGGGGAGGACAAGATGGGATATAGAAATACATCTTGAAAAGTGATTAATGACATTGAAGAAAATGATAAATATCATGCTTCCTTGGAAATGGATTGTAAACACCCAATGTCTGAATGATATTGTGCACCTGCAATTCACAACCCTGACACCTAAGACTAGATTTTCCTGCTATTAGAAACACAACTGTTAAATGTCATTACGCAGATGCAAGGGGAAAAAAAAGGATGTTCACTTTCCCCTTGGTTACTGATGTCTACTTTTATAAGGTTTATGGCTTTATTTTCCCGTGTTAGATAAGATGGTCCACGTATGAACAGATAGGTTGAAGTGATTAGAAAAATGGAAATACTGTGTCTGAAAGAAGAGGGTAAGTGAAGACAGTAACCAAGAGAGCTCTCTTTGGAACATTAATGCTTCTCTTTCGAAATCACAGTTTTCTGTGAGTTAACTCCTATTACTTATTCTTACAGTTGGCATTTTTTGATTAATCTTTCTTTCTTTCTTTGTTTGTTTGTTTGTTTGTTTGTTTGTTTGTTTCTTTCTTTCTTTCTTTCTTTCTTTTTGTAGAGATGAGGTCTTGCTATGTTGTGTAGGCTAATCTTGAGCTCCTGGGTTCAAGCAATTCTCTTGCCTCAGTCTCCCAAAATGCTGGGAGCCATTGAGCCTGGCTCTATTGATTAACTTGAAATAGCTCTTTTTTATTTGATAAATAGCTCTTTTTTATTTGAACAATAATAGGATTAAGTGAGAGAGGTAAGAGAATTCAGGAATTTATAACTAGACATATGTAGAAAGATTCAAGGTCAGTGTCCTTTTCCATACGTAAACTATTACATTTATAGATTTGGATCTACATTGGCCAAGGAAGGGTAAACTCAGAATAACAAGTTTCAGCTATACATCAATTCTTTTATTTATTTATTTTTTGGTTGGGTGCTATGGGGTATGTTGAGAAATTATCATGGGTTAAGTATGACTACTTGCCTTGTTTAGTCTCAATAGCTGAGGTTGCTATGTTCTTCCTCCTTTTGTTCCAAGACTCCTTTTCTGCCACAACTCTAACCAATGAGAGAAGTCTGTCAAAAACATTAGCCTTCTGATTGATCAAGTCAATGTTAGCTTGTCCTGGACTCAGCCTTATATGACACCTGGACTCTAAGTTACATCATATTCCTTTCAGTCCAGACTAGAACTCCTCAAAATTACTGAACTGCTCTTTCAGATAACAGAGTCCTCAATTTATGATGGTTCGACCTATAATTTTTTGACTTTACAATGATATGAAAGCAATATGACTTCAGTAGAAACCATACTTCAAGTACCCATACAACCATTTTTTTTCACTTTCAATACAGTATTCAATAAATTACATGAGTTATCCAACACTCTACTATAAATTAGGGTGTTAGATTTTTTTTGCCCCACTTTAGGCTAATGTAAGTGTTCTGAACATGTTGGTAATTGAGGACAGGTAATCCACATAAACCAATTGCTAATTTATTTACTTTTTATGCTAAGTACTTTGACTTTTATACTACATTTGTTTTTTATTTCCATTTATGAATATCATAAAAGAGTAAAAAATTAATTGTACTCAAGCAAATAATAAAATATGTATCTTTTATATCAAATTGGTTTTTGATTCCATAAATCAAATACATTAGTCAATGATATGTTCAAGGATGTTAAAGCTTTTACATTTCTAAAAAAAAATTATTAAAAATATCATATAAGTTTTATACTTATGAAATTTTTGAGAATGAAAGCTTTCTTTATTAGCATACTTAATTTTTACTCAACAGTGCCCTAATCATAACTGAAACCACACCCTTCCTTCCAGCCCCACAGAAAGCTCTGAATTTCAAGGATTTTTTCTGATGCATTATAGAGGATAATACAGTATCTGAATGTAAGCAGTGACCATCTATCTGTGATCTTTCAGAATTTTGTGACAACAAATAGTGATTTTTTATTACTTTGAATGTGAAGATTACTAAGATATCTTCTTATATTTTATTTATTAATTCATCAGAAAATATGTATTGAGTTATACTATATTGCTATGTTATACAATGCTAAGCTTTGTTCTAGGTTTGGAAGATTGATCATTGAACAAAACAAGCACCTCAGTCTTCACAAAGATTTAATTGTGTGCCACCAAAGAGAGGAAAGAGTGTAACTATATTTTTATTTGTAAAGTCTGGACAAAATAAAAGCTTGTGATGTAGGCAAAAAGATTCTGAATAAAACTTTTTTACATTGCAAAAAAGAAAAAAAAATAACAAAACAAGTTTCAGTTACTCTGATGTTAGCTGAACTTCCCCAAATCACTTTAATTTGCCATATTGAATTTTCTATATGTTTTGTCTCTCAAAATAACCATATAAATTCCAAATAAAACAAATAAAAAAAGAACAGATACACAGTTTTCTCTTTTGTGTCTGTTTTTGCATAGTGCTGCAACGGCTTCCATGCATTTGAGAAGGAAGCACACTATGGAAGGGGCTTCACTGCAGTAAACAAGAGCAGCAAATCACCCAACAAGATTTATATATTAAAAAAAGTTTTATATACTCAATGAACAGGAACCTGAACCAACAAGTGTGCTACTTGCTCCTTGTGTAAAGTGGAAAATACATTTTACATATTTAGATGGTTACATACCAGGAAATAATTTCTCTCACTACCTCTATCCCTACTTAACATGCATTATATAAAACTCTATTTAAGAAGAAAGAACATTTAATTATTTTTATAAAAACAATACCAATGCTTCCCGATAGGTCAATAAACAGAATGAATGCTTTAACTTCTGACATGCTTATATTATTGGAAACACTTTCTCTCTCTCTCTCTTACTCTCTTTCTCTTTCTCTCTCTCTCTCTCTCTCACTCACTCACCCCCCCCCACGGGTTTTTTTCTTCCTTAACTCAATTTGTGGATTGTAAAGGCAATGAGATGCAAACCATAATGAATAAGATGTTTGAACTTTGAAATTCTGGGCTATTTTTAAAATAGTTATTTATTAAAAAAAAAGAAAGAAAAGGGAAAGAAAAACTGCTAATGTTGCAATCTTGTAGTGGTTGACAGCAAGGGCTTTGGAGTCAGACCAACTAGAGTTTAAAACTTCCCTAAGGCACTGGCTTCCTTCACCTTGGAGGTGTTAGTGAACACTGAACCTATTTGCGTCATCTCTAGAACTGGGATAATAATATTGTCTAATTCATAGGTTGGCAGTAAGAGTGAATGTTTTGAAAATCCACTTTAATAATTTCAATTATTACTAAATTCTATTCTGCAAACACATTCAATAAAATACTTATTAACTTTACATTATTACTTAACTCTGCACAGTAATCTCAAAGGAAAGTGGGATTCAACATATATTAAATGGATGCCATTTAAGTCTAAAGATAGAAAGGTTAGAGTAATTAACTTTATTTGAGTGAGGATACTATATGTTTATTCAATAATTGACATAAGTAAAGATACTCTTAAAATTGGATATAAATAGATTGTAACATAAGATACATCACAGCTTTCTTGTGTTTAGAAATACTAGACATCACTTCAGCACTATGCTTGAGGGCTGTTTTAAACAGCAAAGTCACCAACACAAAACGCACACAAAACAATGTAAAAGGTTGTCACTAAATAGGCCAGGAAAATGATACCTGTGTACATTATAACAGCTGAAACTGGAAGATGACCATCACCTTGTTCTACCTCAGCTCAGAATGTACACACTGGGGTGCTCAATTATTTTGCCATGCTGCACATATCCACAAATAACCATGAAAGTGCTACAAGTTTTGATTTTGAGGTTACAAATTCCTTTTAGTGAGTGGGCAAATTCACAAATACAGAATCTGTAAATAATGAGGATCAACTGCATACAGGCCTTCTCTGGTTGGGGTTCATAATATTTGGAAATAATATCTTTTGCAATGCTGTTATTATAAGTATATAATATTTTAGAAATTTTTAGTAGTTTTATCAGACTTTTCTTTTCATAGGAATAGCTTTGTATACATATTTGAAAAATGAGCCCGACTTTTTTCTTTATCACTTATTTTATCAAGTTATAATATTTTACCTTTCTTAGAGCATAGTTTCGACAAACATAAACAGCACAGTCATGTTACCACCAGCAAAATCAAGATATAAAACATTTCCCACACTGCAAAATTTCCCCAAGGTTGTTTTCAAAGTGGCTATACCATTTTGTATTCCCATCAGCAGCATATAAACAGTTTAGTTGTTCTAAACATCTTTGTCAGCACTTTATATTCACAGTTTTTGTTTGTTAATATTGTCATTATAATAGATGTGTTATAGTATCTCATGGTGGATTCAATTTGCATTCCTCTAACACCTATTGTATCGAGCATCTTTTCATGAGTTTATTTGCTACTTTGATATATCTTTTTTGTGAACTATACAAATCATAGTCCCATTTTTAAACTGAAATGTTTGTTTTCTTTTAATTGAGTTCAGACTTTAGTATTTTATCAGATATGTGAATTGAAAATATTTTCTGCTATATATGGCTTATCTTTTAATAGTGTCTTTTGAAGTATAGAAGATTTGAATATTGATAAAGTCCAAATTAAGACTTTTTCTTTTACAGCTTATGCTATTACTGTTGTATTTATCAAAGCTTTGCCTAACTAAAGGTCTTAAACATTTCTCCTATTTTTTTCTAGCAGGCATATGGTTTTTTATTTTCAGTTTAGATCTGTGATTCATTTTGCATCAATGTTTTTGAATACTGGGAGGTATGAAAAGAGGTTCATTTTATACATTTAAAAGCCCAGTTGATAGGAATTGAAAAGTCCATCCTTTCTCCATTGAATTGCCTTGATGTTTGTCGAGAGTCATTTGATTATATATGTATAGATGTATAGATATGTATAGATCTATTTCTGGACTATATTTTCTTTCATTGTTCTATAAATATTTCCTTTTATCAATACTATACTTCCTTATCACAGCTTTATAATTAAAATTGAGATTAGATAATATGAGTCCTCCAAATTTTACTTTTTCAAAAATTTTTTTTGGCTATTCTTTTTCCTTGCCTTCTCATACAAATATTTGAATTAACTCATTAATTCATTAATACTTTTTTATATTAAAAAAGTCTGTTGGGAATTAGATCGAATTTGTAGATAACCACGGAAAGAACTGGCATGTTAATCATACTGGGTCTTCTGATTCATGAACTTTATACAGGCCTACCTTGAAGATATTGCGGGTTAAGTTCCAGGTCACCACAATAAAGCAAATATTGCAACAAAATGCGTCACACAATTTTTTTGTTTTCCTAGTGCAAATGCAAATGATGCTTATACTAGTATTATGTCTAAAAAAGCTATGTATATTTCTTAATGAAAAAAACATTTTATGGCCAAAAATTGCTAACAATCATTTGAGTTTTCGGTTATTCTTTTTGCTAGTGTAGAGTCTTACCTCAATGTTGATGGTAGCTGACTGGTCAAGATGGTGGTTGCTAAAGGTTAGGGTGGCTGTGGAAATTTCTTTTCATTTTTTTATTTGAAAGATGTGGAGTGCTATTCAAGGTTAGGTGCATAAGTGGTCATTGAGCCTCCCTTTGGTCCCCACTTTGCCTGGTTGGAGATCAAGTACTCTTATTGATGTTATGTGCCCCCTCCCTGGTTTCCTGCTACTGTCAATCCCTTTCTTATAGTATTATGAAGAATATTCAAGGTCCGCATATGAATAAGAACATGTGGTCTTCAGTTCTTTGTTTCTGGATAGATCACTGAGTATTATAGACTCTAAATCCATCCAAGTTGCTGTGAAGTCCATTATTTTGCCCTTGTTTATGGATATGTAGTATTCCATCATGTATATGTACCACATATTCTTTAGCCTTTCCACTTCGGATGAGCAACATGGTTGGTTCAATGTTTTTGTTGTTGTGAATAATACTGTAATAAACATGCATGTGCAGGTATCTTTTTAATAGAATAATTTGAGTTCCAACAGGTATATTTCCGAAGAGGGATTGCTGGGTCACATGGAAGGTCGATTTTTAAATCTTTTAGGAATTGCCACAATGCTTTCCACAGAATTTGTACTAGTTTGCAATCCCACTAATAGTGTAGAAGCATTCCCTTTTCCCCTATCTTCTCCAGCATCTGTTGTTTTTTGAGTTATTAATGATGACCATCCTGACTGGAATTAGGTGGTATCTCAGTGTGGTTTTAATTTGCATTTCTTTGCTGTTTATTAAGGCTGAGTACTTTTCAAGTGTATTTGTTGGCCACTCGTATGTCTTCTTTTGAGAAGTATCTATTCATACATTTTGCCCACTTAAAATTTTTTTTTAGTCTTAAAGATGTAAGGTACAATTCAGGGTTAGGTATACAAATGTTCATTATGCAGGTACCCTTGTTAGTGAGGTGTGCCCCTCCGTCCCCTGGCAGTTTTGCCCACTTTTTAATAGGGCTGTTAGTTTTTTTTCCATTTTGGCACATTTGAGTTCCTTGTAGATCCTGGATGCTAGGCCTTTGTCAGTTATACAGTTGGCAAATATTTTTTCCCACTCTGTGGATTGTCTTCCTGCTTTTGGTGATTTCTTTTGCTTTGCAGAAACTTTTCAGTTTGACAAGGTACCACTTGTCTATCTTTTCTTTTATGGCATGAACATTTGGGGTTTTGATCAGGAATCGGTTGCCTATTCTAATTTCCATAAGGGTGTTTCTTGCATTTAAGATTTTTTATTTTTATTTTTGAAAGCAGGATTTATTAAGAGGACAGAAAAGCTCACAAAGTGAGAGGGAACCTGAGGGGGTTGCCTGCATTTAAGATTCTTATAGTATGAGATTTTACGTTTAGACCTTTGATCCATTTAGAGTTGATTTTTGTGTATGCTGATAGGTAGGGGTCCTGTTTTAATCTTCTGCATGTGGTCAGCCAGTTTTCTCAGCACCATTTACTGAAATAGGTTTTCCTCTCCCCAGTGGTTGTTGGTGGAGGTTTTGTTAAAGATGAGTTGGTTGAGAAATTGGGGCTTTGCTTCCAGAATCCCTATCCTGTTCCATTGGTCTGTATGCCTGTTCTTGTACCAATACCAAGTTGTTTTGATTATTGTAGCCTTATAGTAAAGTTTAAAGTCTGGAAGTGTGATACCGCCTACTTTGTTTCTTTTGCTAAGGATTGTTTTGGCTATTCGTGGTTATTTATGCTTCCGTTTAAATTTCTGTATTATCGTTTCCAGGTCTGAGAAGAATGATGTTGGTAACTTAATGGGCATTGCATTGAATCAGTAGATTGCCTTTGATAGGATGGACATCTTAACAATGTTGATTCTTCCTATCCATGAGCATGGAATATTTTTGAATTTGTTTCTGTCATCTTTGATTTCTTTGAGCAGTGTTTTGTAGTTTTTGTTGTAAAGGAATTTCACTTCTGAGGTTAGGAAGATGCTGAGGTATTTCATTTCTTTTGTGGCTATTGTGAATGGGATTGCGCTTTTTATTTGGTCTCTGCCTGTTTGTTGTTGGTGTATAAGAATTTGACTGTCTCTTACACATTTATTTTGTACCCTGAGATTTTGTCAAAGTCCTTTATTAGTGCAAGGAGTTTTTTGACAGATTCTCTTGGGTTTTCAAGGTATAGAATCGCATCATCAGCAAAGAGGAATAACAACTTCCTCTTTCCTGTTTGGATCCCACTGATTTCCTCCTCTTGTCTGATTGCGGTAGCTAGGACTCCCAATACTATGTTGAACAGGAAGGGCAAGAATGGGCAGCCTTTCTTGTTCTGGGTTTTCAAAGGAAATGCTTCTAGTTTCCGTCCATTTAGCAATATGCAGGTTGTGGGTTTATCTAGATGGCTCTTACTATTTTGAGGTATGTTCCCTCTATGCCTAGGTGTTCAATGGTTTTTTATCAAGAGATGCTGGATTTCATCAAAAACTTTTTCTACGTCTAATTCTATAATCATGTGGTTCTTGCTTTTATATCTGTATATGTATTGAATTATATTTATGGTCTTGTGGATGTTGAAGCAGCCCTGCCTTTTGGGAATATTGCCTACTTGGTCATGGTGGATCAATTTTGAGATGTGTTGTTGGATCTAATTTGTTGGAATCTTGTTTAGAATTTTTGCATCTGTGTTCATCAGGGATGTTGACCTGTAGTTCTCTTTCTTTGTTTGGATCTTTACCTAGTTTGGGTATCTGTGTGACGTTAGCTTCATAAAATGATTTGAGGAGAGTTCCATCTTTCTTGATTGCCCGGAATACTTTCAATGGAATTGGTATCAGCTCCTCCTTGTATGTTTTGTAGAATTCTGTGAAAAGCTATCTGGTCCAGGGCTTTTTTTTTTAAACAGGTAATTTTCTTATGACAGAGTCAATTTCCTGGGTTGTTATTGGTCTTTTTGGGGTCTCAATTTCTTCTTGTTTCAACCTTGGGAGGTTGTGTGATGTCAGAAAATCCTCCATTTTATTTAGGCTTTCAGGTTTGTTTCCACAGAGGTGTGCATAGTAATCTCTGATAATCTTTTGTATTTCTTCTGGGTCAGTTATGACTTGATATTTTGTGTTCCAGATTGTGTTTACTTGGGCTTTTTCTCACTTTTTCTTGGCCATTCTGGCCAAGTTCATCAATCTTGTTTATCCTTTATTTATTTTTCTTTTTCTTTTTTCTTTTTTTTCTGCCAGGGATGGAGGGAAGAGGGGAAGGGAAGCTGTTGTTAATGGGGACAGATTTCAGTTTTACAAGATGAAAAGAGTTCTGGAGGTTGATGGAATAACAATGTGAATATGCTTAACGCTATAGAAATGTGTACTTAAAAATGGTTAAGATAGGCCAGCCGTGGTGGCTCAAGTCTGTATTCCCAGCACTTTGGGAGGCCAAGGTGAGCAGATTGCTTGAAACCACGGATTAGAGATCAGCCCGGGCAACTCGGCAAGACCTCATCTCTACGCTAAATCACAAAATTAGCCCAACATGGCAGCATGCACCTGTAGTTCTGGCTACTTGGAAGGCTGAGGTGGAAGGATCACCTGAACCCATGGGTCCATGCAGCCATGGCAGTGAGCGTGTCACTATACTTCAGCCTGGGTGAAGGAGTGAGACTCCAAATCAAAAAAAGAAAAATGGTTAAGACAGCCAATTCTATGTTATTTCTTATTACAATGAATTTTTTTTCTTTTTTTAAGAGTTGGAGTCTCACTCTGTCGCCCAGACTGGAGTGCAGGGGCACACTCCTGGCCACTGCAGCCTTGACCTGCTGGGCTCTGGTGATCCTTCCATCTCAGTCTTCCAAGTAGCCAGAACTACAGGCGTGCACTACCATGCCCGGCTAACTTTTGATGTATTGTAGAGATGAGGTCTTGCCAAGTTGCCCAGGTGGGTCTCTAACCCGTGGGCTCAGGCAGTCCACTCGCCTAAGCCTCCCAAAGTGCTGGGATTACAGGCTGAGCCACCGAGCCCGGCCACGAAAACTTTTTTAAAAGGGGCTATGGCTAGGCGAGGTGGCTCACACCTGTAATCCCAGCACTTTGGGAGGCCGAGGTGAGAGTATTGCCTGAGCCCTTGGGTTCAAGACCAGCATGGACAACTTGGAGAGACCTCATCTCTACACTAAATCAAAAATCAGCTGGGTGTGGTGGCACATGCCTGTTGTTCCAGCTACTTGGAAGGCTGAGGCAGAAGGATCATCTGAACCCTGTAGGTCGAGGCTGCGGTGGCCGTGAGCATGCCACTTCACTCCAGCCTCTTATTTATCCTTTCAAAGAAGTTTTTTGTTTCACTGATGTTTTTCTATGATACTTTTGTCTTTTATGTTCTTATTTGGGTTTATCCTTTGGTGATCTGGATTCTCCTGCTGAAGTTAGGGTTTTGGGCAATTTCTTAAAATAAGACGATAATGAAGTTTGCTACATCAATTGAGCCTTCCTTTCATCAGATATTTCTCAGTGACATTGATTGCTGTTTGATATAATTTTACCCACAGCAGGACTTCCTTTGAAATTGGAGTTAATCTTCTAGAACACAACTTCTGCTTTATCAACTAAGTTGATGTACTACTCTAAATCTTTTGTTGTCATTTTAGCAATGTTCACAGTATCTTCTCTAGAAATAAATTCCACCTCAAAAAAACACTTTCTTTGCTCATCTATAAGAAGCAATCCCTCATCCAATACAGTTTTATTCTGAAATTGCAGCAATTCTGTCACACTGTCAGGCTCCACTTCCAGTTCTAGCTCACTTGTTAATTTCCACACATCTGCAGTGACTTTCTCCACTGAAGTCTTGAACCACTCAAAGTCATACACGAGGATTGGAACAACTTCTTCCAAACTTCTGTTATTGTTGATATTTTGACAACTTCCTATGAATCATGACTGATCTTAATGGCATCTAGAATAGTGAATCTTTTCCAGAAGGTTTTCAATTTACTTTGTCAAGATCTATCAGAGGAATCACTATCTATGGCAACTTCATCTTCACACAATTTATGTTAAACAATAAGACTAGTAAGTCAAAATTACTTCATCCTGGGCTGTAGAATGGATATTGTGTTAGCAGGCATGAAAACAACTTTTCTCTTCTTGTATATCTCTATCAGAGCTCTTGAGTAACCAGGTGCATTTTCAACAAGCAGTAATTTTTTGAAAGGAATCTTTTTTTCTGAGCAGTAGATCTCAACAGGAGGCTTAAAATATTTAGTAAGCCATGTGGTGCTAAACAAATGTGTTTTCATCTAGGCTTTTTTGTTTCATTTATAGAGCATGGGCAGAGTAGATTTAGTATAATTCTTAAAGACCCGAGGATTTTTGAAACAGTAAATGAACAATGACTTCAACTTAAAGTCACAAGCTCCATTAACTCCTAAAAAAGTAATCTGCCCATATTTTGAAGCTTTGAACGCAGGCATCGACTTCTTTCTAGCTATGAAAGTCCTAGATAGCATCTTCTTTCAGTGTACAGCTGTTTTATTGACATCTAAAATGTGTTTTTTAGCGTAGCCTCCTTCATCAATAATCTTTGCTAGATCTTCTGTATAACTTAATGAATTAGCACTTGCTGCTTCACCTTGAACTCATATTCTGGATACTCCTTTCCTTACCCTCATGAACTAACCTCTGCTAGCTTCTAACTTTTCTTGTGCAGTTTTCTCACCTCTCTCAACCTTCAGAGAATCGAAGAGTTAGGGCTTTCCTCTGGATCAGACTTTGGCTTAAAAGAATATGGTAGCTGGTTTGATCTTCTATCTAGACAGCTCAAACATTTTCCACAATAGCAATAAGGCTGTGTTCCCTCATATAATTTTTTATTTACTGGAGTAGCACTTTTAATTTTTTTCAAAAACTTTTCCTTTTCATTCACAACTCGATTATCAGTTTGTTGCAAGAGGTCTAGATTTTGGTCTATCATGGCTTTGACATGGCTTCCTAAGCATAAGCATTTCCAGCTTTTGATTTAAAGTGAGCGATATACGGCTTCTTCTTTCACTTGAACACTTAGAGGGCACTGTGCAGTTATTAATTGGCCTAATTTCAACATTGTTGTGTTTCAAGGCATAGAGAGGCTGAAGGAGAGGCCAAAAAATAAGGTTGGTCTGTGGAACAGTCAGAATACATGCAACATTTATCAGTTAAGTTTGCCATCTTATATGGACAGGATTGTGGTACTTCAGAACATTTACAATAGTAATATAAAAGATCACTGTATACAGACCACCATAACAGATAAAATAATAATGGAAAAGTTTGAAATAAAAGCAAGAATTACAAAAATGTGACAGAGACACAAAGTGAGCATATGCTGTTGAAAAAATGGCACCTATAGACTACTTAATGCAGGGATGCCAGAAACCTTTGGGTTGCAAAAAACACAACATATACAAAGCTCAAGAAAGAGAAATGCAGAGCTAGGCTCAGTGGCTCAGCCTGTAATCCCGCGCCTTGGGAGGCTGAGGTGAGTGGATTGCCTGAGCCCGCGGGTTTGAGACCCGCCTGGGCAACTTGGCGAGACCTCATCTCTACAATAAATCAAAAATCAGCTGGGCGTGGTAGCGTGCGCCTGTAGTTCCAGCTACTTGGAAGGCTGAGGCGGAAGGATCGCCGAGCCCAGTGGGTCAAGGCTGCGGTGGCCGGGAGCGGCCACTGCACTCCAGTCTGGGCGACGGAGTGAAACTCCAACTCAAAAAAAAAAAAAAAAAAAAAAGAGAAATACAATAAAATTAGATATGCCATTTATTTATTTAGAACTTCTATGATTTCTTACCGGTGTTTTGAAGTTTTCAGCATACAGATTTTGTACAAAATTTGTTAGATTTATTCTTAAGTATTTCACATTTTTATATGTCAATTTTAATTTAAACTTCCAATTTCTCTTCACTGGTACATAGAAATACTTTTTTTCTGACTTTATTACACGAAAACTTGTTAAACTTATTCATTAGTTCTGGTAGCATTTTTTAAATTTTTTAAAATTTCTTCATAGATAATTATTTCTCTGCAAATAGAGATTGTTAGATTTCTATCCAATTTGTATGCCTTAATTTCTTTTTGTTTTTTGTTTTTCCTCTCCCAGATTGTACTGCTTAGCGCCTCCAATACAATACTAAACAGGAGTGAGGAAAGACGATATTTTCCTTTTCCCTCCCAAATTATTAGGAAATAATTCGGTCTTTCACCATTAAGTATATTATCTATAGGGGTTTTTTTGTTGTTGTTGATTTTTTTTTTTTTTTTTTTGAGTCGGAGTCTCACTCTGTCGCTCAGACTGGAGTGCAGTGGCCGCTCCCGCCCACCGCAGCCTCGACCTGCCGGGCTCCGGAGATCCTTCCGCCTCAGCCTTCCGAGTAGCTGGAACTACAGGCCCGCGCTACCACGCCCGGCTGATTTTTTGATTTATTGTAGAGATGGGTCTCGCTGCCCAGGCGGGTCTTGAACAAGCGGGCTCAGGCAATTCACTCACCTCAGCCTCCTAAGGCGCGGGATTACAGGTTGAGTCACCGAGCCCGGTCTGTTGATGTTTTTTTATCAAATTGAAAACGTCTCTATGTTCCTAGTTTGCTGATGTTGTGTGTTTGTGTGTGTGTGTGTGTGTGTGTGTGTGTGTGTGTGTGTGTGTTGAATTTTTTCAAATGGTTTTTCTCTTCTATTTAGTTGAATATTTATTTGTCTTTAGACCGTTAATATGTTGAATTTTGTTGAGTTTAAAATGTTCAACCAGTCTTATATTCCTGAGATAAACTTCATTAAGCCATGACAAATTATCCTTTTGAAATATTGCTGGATACAAATTTCAGTTTGGAATTTTTATATCTATCTTTATGAGGAATAATGATCTGTAGTTTTAGTTGTTCTATTATCTATATCTCATTTTGGTATCCAGTTAATGCGTTTCAGAGCAAATGACTTGAAAAGTATTCTCTTCTCTTAAATTTATGGAAGAGTTTATATTGAATTGATCTTTTATTTCTTAGATATGTGATGAAATGCACTGGTGAAACCATGAGCCTGAGGTTTTCATTTAGGGAAGTTTTAAAAGACAAATTCATTGACTTTATAAGTTATCATTGTGGGCTCTGTAGTTATGATCTCTATTTCATTTCTGATATTGGTATTTTGTGTTTTATTTTAGCTTATGTTTTCTGACACATCTGCTAGTGGTTTATTGGTATAATTGGTTTTCTCAAAGCAACAATTGGTTTTTAGTTTTCATTGACTTTTCTCTATAAACAATGGAGAACATTGTGTTTACTACATCATTGAATTTTTTTTGCATTATTATATAATTATCAAAAATATATAATTAGTACAATTATATAATTATATATGATGTAATTAAATATATAATAATTATGTAATTATTATAATTATCTTAATTATTTCCTTATTTCTGCTTCCCTTGGGTTTGATTTGCTGTCTTTTCTTAGTATCTTTATATGGCACGTTACATAATTGATTTTAGGCTTTTATTTTCTAAAGTAGCTGTCTGGTTCTATAAATTAAACATTAATATAATTGCATAAGTGCATTTCACTGTTTTCCTTTTGGTTTTTTTTTTATCCATAGGTTTTTTTAGAAGAATGTATTTATTTTCCAATGCTTTGAGATTTTCTAAATATTATTCCATTATTGATTTCTAACTAAATTTACTATGGTAAGATAATAAATTTTTATGATTTTTTTATGAGCCAGAATATAGGTTTCCATGGTAAATGTTTTATGAACACATGGAAATAAATATCCATTCTATTTTTTTATGGAGTTTTCTTTTTAACTTTTAACTTTTTTTATTTTAAAGATGTGGGGTACAATTCAGGGTTAGGTACACAAGTGTTCATTATGCAGGTACCCTTGTTGATGAGGTGTGCCCCCCTCCTCTGGCAGTTTCCTTCAGCTGCCAATCCCTTTCTTATAGTATTATGATAATTGTCAAGGTCCGCTTATGAGTGAGAACAAATGGTAGTCTATTCTTTGTTTCTGTGATAGATCACTAAGTATGATTAAACTTTAAATCCATCCAAGTTGCTGTGAAGTCCATATATTTGTCTTTCTTTATGGCTGTGTAGTATTCCATTGTGTATATGTACCACATTTTTTTTATCCAGTCCAACTTCGATGGGCAGCATAGTTGCTTCCATATCTTTGCTATTGTGAAAAGAGTTGCAACAAATATGCGTGTGCAGGTATCTTTTTGGTAAAGTGACTAGAGATCCTCTGGGTATATTCCAATAGAGGGATTGCTGGATCATATGGAAGGGCAATTTCTAGTTCATTCAGAAATTGCCACACTGTCTTGCAAAGAGTTTGCACTAGTTTGCATTCCCACTAGCAGTGTAGAAACTTTTCATTTTCTCGACATCCTCACCAGCATCCGTTGTTTTTTGTTTTATTTATTTATTTATTTATTTGAGTTGGAGTCTCACTCTGTTGCCCAGACTGGAGTGCAGTGGCCACTCCCGGCCACTGCAGCCTTGAACTGCTGGGCTCTGGTGATCCTTCCGCCTCAGCCTTCCAAGTAGCTGGAACTACAGGCATGCGCTACCACACCCGGCTAATTTTTGAATTTACTGTAGAGATTAGGTCTCACCAAGTTGCCCAGGCAGGTCTCAACCCTTGGGCTCAAGCAATTCACTCACCTCAGCCTCCCAAGGTGTGGGATTACAGGCTGAGCCACCGAGCCATTCTTACTGGAGTTACATGGTATCTCAATGTGGTTTTAATTTGCATTTTTCTGATGATGAGTGAGGTTGAGCACTTTTTCATGTGTCTGTTGGCTGCCCATATATCTTCTTTTGATAAGTGTCTATTCATGTCGTTTGCCTACTTTTTAATGGGGCTGTTAGTTTTTTTCTTTCAGTATGTTTGAGTTTCTTGTAGATCCTACATGCTAGGGTTTTGTCAGATATACATTTGGCAAATACTTTTTCCCATTCTGTGGGCTGTCTTCCCATTCTCTTGATGGTTTCTTTTGCTTTGCAGAAGCTTGTCAGTTTGATGAAGTCCCACTTTTCTATCTTATCTCTTATGGCAAGAGCACTTGGGTTTCTGATCAGGAATTGGTTGCCAGTTCCAATTTCCATAAGGGTGTCTCCTGAATTTTCTAAGATTCTTGTAGCTTGAGATTTGCATTTAGGTCTTTGATCCATTTAGAGTTAATTTTTGTGTATGCTGATTGGTAGAGCTTTCAATCTTCTGCATGTACTCAGCCTGTTTTTCCAGCACCATTTACTGAATATGTTCTCCTCTCCCCAGTGGTTGTTAGTGGAGACTTTGTCAAAGATGAGTTGGTTGAGAAATTGAGGTTTTGCTTCCAGAATCTCTATCCTGTTCCATTGGTCTGTATGCCTGTTTTTGTACCAATATCAGGTTGTTTTGATTACTGTAGCCTTATAGTAAAGTTTGAAATCTGGCCGGGCTCAGTGGCTCAGCCCGTAATCCCGTGCCTTTGGGAGGCTGAGGTGAGTGGACTGCCTGAGCCCACGGGTTCGAGACCCACCTGGGCAGGCGAGCCCTCATCTCTACAATAAATCAAAAAATTAGCTGGGTGTGGTAGCACGCGCCTGTAGTTTCAGCTACTTGGAAGGCTGAGACAGAAGGAACGCTGGAGCCCAGCAGGTTGAGGCTGCGGTGGCTAGGAGCGGCCACTGCACTCCAGTCTGGGCGACAGAGTGAGACTCCAACTCAAAAAAAAAAAAAAAAAAGAAATCTGGACGTGTGATATATCTCCTGCTTTGCTTCTTTTGCTAAGGATTGTTTTGGTTATTGGTGGTTGTTTATGTTTCCATATGAATTTCTGTGTTGTCATTTCCAGTTCTGAGAAGAATGGTATTGGGTATTGCATTTAATCTGTAGATTGCCTTTGGTTGGGTGACATCTTAACAATGTTGATTCTTTCTGTCTATGAGCGTGGAATATTTTTCCATTTGTTTGTGTTTTCTTGGATTTCTTTGAGCAGTGTTCTGTAGTTATCATTGTAAGGGTCACTTCTCTGGTTAAGAAGATGCTGAGGCATTTCATTTTTTGTGTGACTATTGTGAATGAGGTGCTTTTTGTTTGGTTCTCTGCTTGCTTGTTGTTGGTGTATAAGAATGCAGCTGTCTTTTGCACATTTATTTTGTACCCCAAGACTTTGCCAAAGTCCTTTATCAGTGCAAGCAGGTTTTTGACAGATTCTCTTGTATTTTCGAGGTTTAGGATCATATCATCATCAAAGAAGGATAACAACTTCCTCTTTTCCTATTTGGATACCCCTGATTTCCCTCTCTTGTCTAATTGGTCTAGCAAAGACTTCCAACACAATGTTGAACAAGAGTGGGGAGAGTGCAGCTTTGTCTTGTTCTGGTTTTCAGGGGAAATGTTTCTAGTTTCTGTTCACTTACCAATATGCTAGCTGTGGGTTTTTAAAAAATTTATCAACCTAGGCCAAATTGATTGACAATTCTGTTCAAGTCTTCAATAACTAACTGATTTTATGTCTTTGTTCTATTAACTATTGAGAGAGAAGTTGAATGCTTTGACTATGATTGTTGATTGCCCAATATTATCTTAGTTCTGTCATATATTCCAATATGTCTTTTATTCATACATTTTGAAGTACATAAATATTTGAGATTGCTATGTCCTTTTCACGAATTGATCTCTTCATTAATATATTTATTCCTGGTAATTTTCTCTGCACTGAAGTAGTTTTTTTAAATGTTAATATAGACACTTCAGGTTTAAAAAATTAGTTTTAGTATGACATATCTTTTCCCATTCTTTTAATCTATTTGTGTATCTGTATTTTAAGTAGATTCTTGTAGACTTCATATAGTTGAGTCTTACTTTTTAAATATATCTGACAGTGTCTGCCTTTTAATTGGTTTATCTTTACCTTTTATATTTAATGTGATTATTATATGGCTGTGTTTAAGTCTGTAATTTGTTGTTTTTTTAATATGTTACACTTCTTCTTTTTTCCTATATGCCCATTTTTGTCTATCTTCTTTGTAATTAGCTATTTTTTAAAATTAATTTTATCTTCATTATTAACTTATTAGTTATGAGTTTTGTTGGGTTTTAAGTGGTTGTTATAGGGTTTATAGTGTACACAGACTACGTGCATGCAGTATTATATCATATCATACATAGTATAAGAACCTTACAACAGTATATTTTTATTTTCCTATACAAGTGTTTTGACTATTGCCATA
Organism: Cephalopachus bancanus; assembly: GCA_027257055.1. Lineage (NCBI taxonomy): Eukaryota > Metazoa > Chordata > Mammalia > Primates > Tarsiidae > Cephalopachus > Cephalopachus bancanus. The sequence continues at coordinate 582,172 of JAPVLO010000241.1, forward strand.
CATTTTATTCTACATCCATTCCAAAAAACATTGTATCTTTTTGCTTTAAATATTCAATAAGCTTAATTTTTATTAGTTTAGAGATATGGCATAATTCTGTCTCTCAGTCTTCTGGAGTGCAGTGGGGCAATCATAGCTCATTGCAGCCTTCAAACTCCTGGGCTCAAGCAATTCTCCTGTCAGTCTCCCAAGTAGCTAGAATTACAGGTGTGTGATACTATGCAGGATTTTTTTTTTTTTTTAGAGATGAGGTCTTGCAATATTTCCTGGGCTGATCTTAAACTGCTGGCCTCAAATTGTTCTTCTGCCTTGGGTCATTCAACTTTTTAAAAACAAATTTAATGATTTTTTAAAATAATTTTTTTGGCTACTCGGATGTCTTTCTTTGGGAACTAGAGTCTATCATACTGAGTGGACCTTGAACATCTATTGTAATACTATAAGAAAAGGATTGACAATGGTGGGAAACTATGGAGCGGGGGAGGGAGGGGAAGGGAGGTGGGATTAATGGTAGTCAATATCTGTCTGGGGATGGGGAGACACCCCTTATCAACAAGGGTGACTGAACGAAGCATATTTGTATACCTAACCCTTAACTGTACTCCACAATACCAAAATAAAAAAATATTGATTAAAAAAATTTTTTTTTGAGTTGAGTTCTCACTCTGTTGACTAGGCTGGAGTGCAGTGGTATGATCACACCTTACAGCATCCATGATCTACTGGGTTTAGACAATCCTTCTGCCTTAGCTTCCCAAGTTGCTAGGACTACAGGCATGCACCACCATGGCCCACTAATATTTTTGACTTTTTTGTAGAGATGAAGTCTTGCTGTGTTGTTCAGGCTGATCTCAAACTCCTGGGCCCATCGATCCTCCTGTCTTGGCCTCCCAAAATGTTGAACTTACAGACATGAGCCACTGCACCTGGTTAATGATATATATTTTACATATTACAGATTCATCTTTTAAAAATGTACAAGTCGAAGATTTTTAGTAAGTTTACTAAGTGGCGCAACCATAAAAGCAGATTTTAGGACATTTTCATTCTCTTAGTAATATCACTTGTGCCAATTTACAGTAACTCTTGTTCCACTCACAGCTCCAGACAACCACAAATCTACTTTCTATCTGTATAAATTTGCCTTTTCTGGATATTTTATCTAAATGGGATTATAAGATATTTGTCTCTTATATCTGACTTATTTTACTTAGCACAATGTTTTTGACGTTCATTCATGTTATAGTTTATTTCTTTTTATTGCTAAATAGTCTTTCATTGCATAAATATACTACATTTTATTTATCTATTCACCAGTTGATTAACATTTAGATTGTTTTCAGTTTTCAGTTATTATAAACAATGTTGCTATGAACATTCACATGGATCTCTGTGTGTGAAAATACGCCTTCATTTCCCTTGGGTAGATGCATAGGAGTAAAATGACTAGGTTTTATGGTAGCTGTATGTTTAACTTTTAAAGAAACTTCCAACTGTTATTTAAAATGGCTGCATTATTTTACATTTCCATCAGCAATGTATGAGGGAGTGTTCCATTTTTCTCCACATCCTCATCAATATTTGTTAATGTATATCATATCCTATACCCATCTATTGTGGGTGAAATGGCATTTTACTGTATATTTAATTTGCATTTAATAATAATAAAGTTGAGTATATTTTTATGTCCTTGTTAATTATTCATATATCTTATTTTGTGATGTTTCTTCATATATTTTATTCATTTTTTGAGTTTTTAAAAAAGAGAATTAAGCCTTCTTATTATTGAGTTGTAAGAGTTCTTTTAAAATTATGGACCCAAGTTCTTTATTGGACATGTATTTTGCAAGTATTTTCTCAGTCTGTTGCTCATCTTTGTTTTTTCTTAATGGTGTCATTTGAAATATAAAAGTTTTGAATTTTGATGAGGTCCAATTTATCAATTTTTTCTCTGCAGACTATATTTTGCTGTCATAACTAAAAAATCATTGCCTAACACAAGGTCTTAAAGATTTTCTCCCGTGCTTTACTTTTTAAAAAATTGTTGTTTTTTTCTCTGCTTTTTAGTTTATGATCCATTATTAGTTAATTTTTTTATGGTGAAAATATGCATATTTAGAATTTCCAGGTGGGCTCAGCCTAGATCATCCCCATTTTGGTGGCAACTTCTGAAGCATTGTGATCTATAGCCAATTGACAATATACTTTCTTCTTTCCATCAGGCCTGATAAAGGTATTGATGTTGGCCATATCAGTGTGATAGAGCTTCTTCACAGCCTGTTTCATCTGGTAGTGTTGACTTTGACATCCACAATGAACATAAATATGTTGTTGACCTCTGTCTTCTTCATGACACACTCAATGGTCACGGGGAACTTGATGATGGATAGTAATCAAGCTTATTTCTCAGAGGCACTCTTTCAAGGATATCTGATCTGCCTTCAGATCCACAGTCTCTTGGGCAACCAGAAAGTAGGCAATGTGTAGATCTTCTTTTACGTGTTTCTGTGGATGCTTTTCAGCTCTGATTTCTGGGCTTTCAAAGTCTTTGGTTTGGCTTTGGCTTTGGGTAGAGCAGGAGCGTCCTACTTTGCTTTTGGCACTCTCTTGTCCATTATGAATTAATATTGTGATGATATGGGGTATGGTCTATGTTTGTCTTTTGGCATATAGGTATCCATTTGTTCCATCACCATTTTTTGAATAGAAAACCCTTTCTCCAACGAACTGGCTTTGCATCTTTGTCAAAAATCAATCAACTAGTCGATTATCATTAAAGCTATTTAAAATAAAACAGTTAAATTTTTTTACATCTTTTCCATTTCTAGTGCTCTTCATTCCTTTATGTAGCTACAGATTTCCATATGGTATTATTTTCTCAATGCCTGAAAATTTTCCCTTTACATTTCTTTCATGTCAGTGAGGAACTTGTTCAGATTTTGTATGTCTGAGAAATAATCTTTGCTTCTTCGTCTTCTTCTCCTTTTTTTTTTTGCATAGCATGGAAATCTAGGCTGACAAGTGTTTCTTTCAATGCTTTAGGATGTTGCTTAATCAACTTCTATTTTGATAAAAAGTGCTTCATTCATATATTTGTTCCTTTGTTTAAGTAAGTCTTTTTCTCCTCTGCTTTTAATACTTTTTTCCTTTCCACTGACTTTAAGTGTTGTAATTATGACCTGCCTGTGTGTTGTTTTCCTAGTGATGCTTGTACTTATTCTTCATTGACTCTTTAACCTACAGGTATAGACTTTCATCAAAGTTGGAAAAATTTTGGCCGCTATTTCTTCAAATATTTTTAAAGCATCTGTCTCTCTCCCTTTTCTATTTTTCAAATCTTTTAATTACATATGTGTTAGGCTGCTTGAAGTTGCCCCATGTCTTACTGTTGCTCTTTTGTTGTTTGTTTGTTTTCAGTCCTTTTAAAAAATCACTGCGTATTTCATATTCATTTAAGGAGAGGAAACAACTCTGGGCTCATGTTGAATAGTTTCTAGTTGTATTTCTTCAGGTTCATTAATCTTTTCTTCCAAAGTGCATAATATGCTTACTCCTGTACCATTAAATTTTCATTTCAGACCTTGTCTGGTTTTCACCTCTGGAAGATTGATTGGGGTTTAAAAAATCTTCTGTGTCTTTTTTGAACATGCTTATGTTTTCTTCGAGAATGCTTGTTTAATTTTAACAAAAAAAATCTTTTTTTAAATACCAGACATTGTAAATATGATTTTGTTTGCTTCTGGATATACTCTTATTAAATATATATTTTGTAGCCGGGCTCGGTGGCTCAGCCTGTAATCCCGCGCCTTTGGGAGGCTGAGGTGAGTGGATTGCCTGAGCCCGCGGTTTCGAGACCCGCCTGGGCAGCGAGACCTCATCTCTACAATAAATCAAAAAATCAGCCGGGTGTGGTAGTGCATGCCTGTAATTCCGGGTACTTGGAAGGCTGAGGCGGAAGGATCACCGGAGCCCAGCAGGTGGAGGCTGCGGTGGCCGGGAGTGGCCACTGCACTCCAGTCTGGGCAACAGAGTGAGACTCCAACTTAAAAAAAAAAAAAAAAATATGTATATATATACATATACGTATATGTATATATATACATATATATATGCATATATATATACATATATGTGTATATATATATATATATATATAGAGAGAGAGAGAGAGAGAGAGTTCCATAATTGAGGTAATACTCTCTGAGTACTCTACTTAATTCTGTATGTATTATTACAAGGTTTTTAACCACTCATGCTGGTGGAGATACCAACCATTATGGGTCTTACATGACCTAGAGGGACTGTTCTGCCTACTCCTTTCTGATGGTACTTTACCTGGCTTCGGGTAGTTTCCTTACCTGCATGTTCTGATCCATAATCAGCTGAAGTCTTAAAGTGGGGAGTGCTCTGCAAACATCCAGAATTTTGTTTCTGTTTGACTATCTCCCCTTCAGTATTTGCTCTCAAACTCCAGTTGCTTTAGTTTCCTGTGCTTTCAACTCTGTCTCTTCAACTTAGGGAGAACACTGGGCTCCATCTGGGTTCTTCTCCTTGTGCCATAACTTGTATACTCTCTCAATGCAGTAAACTGATGAAAGCTTAGGGCTCAACTTGTTATAGTACTTTTCTTAGAGAAATTTAAAATATTAATACATTTATTTTCAGGTTGATTACGATCACAGAGAGAAAGTATAATTTGACATACAAAATAACTTACACATAAATTTTTAAGATATCTACTTCATTTATTAGAATTAAAATGATTCCTAAAAATAATTTCTAAAAAAACTGCAAAAGGACATATTAATTAAGAATACAGTTACATGCTGGAGGAAGCCTATGTAAAAGACCAAGAAAAGTGGTTCATCTGCAGAGAGGAAACAACTCTTCATATGCATATCCATGTCTCATTTTGTTGTCCTTAAAAGCGACTCGTGCCTTGTAGTTGTTCTATTTGCTAGAACTCAATAAAAATGTTATAGTGGCTGTTGATAGTTCATAGTGTCAGTGCTTCTACAAAGAATTTAGCCAAATAATGCTAAAACTTGGGAGGCATCTTGTAGATCATGTAATAGTGTAATTTCCTTATTTTACATGTAAGAAAGGCAGTAACTTAAATGTTAATCAATTTGTTTTCATACCAGAAGGAAAAAAAGTAAGCCCAACTTTTAGAAGCACAATCAGGACATAGACATCTAACCTGAGGGCTCTGTACTACTTTTTCTGAAGTCAGTAAGAACTGGAGCATACGACTAAATGTGTATGTTTGTGGGTAAATGGTTCAGTAGACATCGGCTTTCTCTAGATGACAACTTGTCATTTGTACCATAGTGTTCTTTTAGTTCTTTAGAGCAGTAGCCATTGTAGTAGCCATGGCTCTGATTAAAACTTCATCCTTAAGTGGTTGAATTAAAGAGCATTGTAGTAGTGGAACTTAACAGAGGTATGAGGAGAAGTAAGAGAGAAAAGAATGGATACTAAAAACAATTACAGACCAGCAACACTTGTAAGTTATCACCTCCACTAAGGAGTAATAATGTAGGAACAAAAGAGCAAGAAGAAAAATTATTTTTACAAGGACCCAGTGAGAGCTTGAGCTATTTAAAAGGTTTCCCTGTAGGAGCTGTAGTTATGGAGAAATGTAGCTATTCTCTTAGACTCTGTAGTAAAACAGAGAGGGATCAAAGAAGAAATATCCTGACTTTTTTCTGTTCTTGCCCTTTAGTTTCCTGCCAATATTTCTCAGTGTTTGAACACAGCTGTAAGCCAGTTTATAAGGAAACCTGCTGATCTAGTTCGTAGTGGTCAGCTTTCTCTTCCCCAGAGAAAAGGGAAAATAGGAAAAGACTGAATATGGAGATAGCAAATAACCAGCATAGCTATAGGGAACCAAATTCTAAGGACAATTTCTATTATATATGGACTTTGTTAAGATGAATGCACTCTGTTGACTTTAAGGAAGTAGTTATATCTTAGGTAACTGGAACTTTTGTTCACAGATTGGCACCAATCATTCTGAGTTTCAGGAGACCTAGTAGGTAAATGAAGTTATTATTTGAAATTTCAGACATATCTTATAACCCACAGTCTTTCAAAGCCACATAAAGAATTTCTCCCATTTCAAAGCCACATAGAAATATGAAGAGGTATATGTGCATGGTTATCTTGAGGGCTGGGATAAAGAGAGAAGGGACAAAGAAACATTGCATACATTCAAGCTTCTACACACTGAAGTCTCTATCATTCAATAAATCCATTTATTCAACAGACTATTCTTAGAGGTTCAATCACTGTATTGAACAGAGAGATACTTTAAGGTGAAACCCAGAGAAATGCTTTAAGGAGAAGGTTGATGAAGCAGAGCCACTAATGTGATTATAAACTAGATTTTACACTGAAGGAATTGATAATATGAAAAACTGATGGGGAATAGGAATTAGTAATTATGCAATCAGTAATTATTAAAAAGTTGTTCTAATACTAAGACTCATTTTCAAGTAACAGAAAGCCCATGGAAATCAGCTCAAGAAGAAAGAAGAACTTATTGCAAGAAGACTGAACTATTACATGGAGCTCCACAGCTGAAATGCAGTCAGGCCCTTGAAACCAGGAGCAGGAGTCCCTTACTTGGTCAGGAGTCTTTCCTCATATCGATTTCTACTCTTTTGATTCTTCCTATTCCTCCCTTTACATATGTATTGTTCTTTTTATTTACACATTTACTTTCTCTGCTTCTCAGATCCTCAAAGAAAACATATCAAAATTTCTTCCTAAAAATGAATTAAATTGCTCTCTCAGTCTCAATACAAATTCCAGGCAAAGGATTCTCTGGGTCTGCTTGATGAGGTGACCACTCTAGTCCCAATTAACTGTGGTTATAGGAGGGGATTATGTGGTCAGGATGTGGCTTGCTCTTTGTTCCACAACTGTGTATGAAAGAATGAGACAGATCTCAGGTAAGGTGATGATGGGTCTGCAGCCTAATTGTTGTCTACTAGGCATCTGAGCTCAAAAATAGTTGATTCAAACTTTTCAAAAATGTAAGTCAAACCAGCTATTGAAAATATCTCAAGAAATTTTAATTTCATATATTTATAATCAACATATTTAAGTAAATAAATTTAAAGTTTATATTTAATTAGTATTTGTTTATTAAATAAGATTTATGCTGGGTGCAGTAGCTTATCCCTGTAGTCCCAGGGAGGTGGAAATGAGATGATTGCCTGAGCCGGGGGGTTCAAGACCAGCCTGGGCAACTTGGTGAGACCTCATCTCTGCAATAAATCAAAAAATTAGCCAGGCTTGGTGGTGCACACCTGTGATTCCAGTTACTTGGAAAGCTGAGGTGGAAGGGTCACCAGCAGATTGAGGCTGGGGAGGCCGTGAGTGTGCCACTGCACTCCAGCCTGGGTGACAGAGTGAGACTCTCACTCAAAAAAAAAAAAAAAGAAAGAAAGAAAGAAAAAGATTCATTATTAGGAACAGTAGATGAGGAAAAACGGTGGAGATATTTTGTCAGTATACAATTTAGAGGACAAAGGCCATGAATGGAGCATGGAATGCCAGAGAGGTTCTTACGAACCAGTCATACTTGCTTTTCTACTCAGTGTATTTCGTTTTCCTGTTCTTTTTTTTTTCATAATCAATATTTTTTATTATGGTTTTGTGGGGTACAGTTAAGGGTTAGGTGTACAATTACGTTTCATTCAGGCACCCTGTTGATAAGAGGTGTTTCCCCACCCCCAGACAGATATTTGCTACTGTTAATCCCATCTCCCTCCCCCGCCCCATAGTTTCCCAGTACCGTCAGTCATTTCTTATAGTATTACATTGGATGTTCAAGGTCCATTATATGAGTGAGAACATGTGATACTCTGATTTTTGTTTCTGTGAGAGGTCACTCAGTATAATAGACTCTAGTTCCATCCAGGTTGCTGCGAAATAGATGATTTTGTTCTTTTTTATGACTGCATACTTTTCCATTGTGTATATGTACCACATTTTTTTAATCCAGTCCTCTTTTGATGGGCAGCTTGGTTGTTTCCAGGTTCTTGCTATTGTGAACAATGTTGCGATAAACATACGTGTGCAGGTATTTTTTTCATAGAGTGATTTGAGTTCTTCAGGGTATATTCCCAGTAGGGAGATTGCGGGATCATATGGGAGGTTGATATTTAGAGCTTCTAGGAATCGCCACACTGCTTTCCACAGAGGTTGCACTAGTTTACACTCCCACCAACAGTGTAGAAGTGTTCCCTTTTCGCCACACCCTCTCCAGCAGCTGTTATTTTTTGAGTTGTTGATAATGGCCATTCTGACTGGAGTTAGGTGGTATCTCAGTGTGGTTTTGATTTGCATCTCCCTGATGATTAGTGAGGTTGAACATTTCTTCATGTGTTTATTGGCTGCTTGGATGTCCTCTTTTGTGAAGTGTCTGTTCATATCTTTTGCCCATTTGATAATGGGGTTGTTTGTTTTTTTCCTTTTCAGCACGTTTCAGTTCCTTATAGATCCAGGATGTTAAGCCTTTGTCAGACCTGGTGCTGGCAAGTACTTTTTCCCCGTCTGTAAGCTGTCTCCCTGCTCTCTTGATGGTTTCTTTAGCCTTGCAGAAGCTTGTCAGATTAATAAGGTCCCACTTGTCTATCTTCTCTCTTATGAGCTGTGGGTTTCGGGTTTTGTTCAGGAATAGGAATGCCAGTTCCGATTTCCATGAGGGTATTTCCTTCATTTTTTAAGGTTCTTATGGTTTGAGGTTTTACATTTAGGTCTCTGATCCATTTGGAGTTAACCTTTGTGCATGGGGATAGATAGGGGTCCTGTTTCAATCTTCTGCATGTGGTCAGCCAGTTTTCCCAGCACCATTTACTGAATAGGTTCTCCTCTCCCCAGTAGTAGGTGGTGGAGGCCTTGTCGAAGATGAGTTGGTTGAGAAATTGAGGTTTTGCTTCTGGAATCTCAATTCTATTTCATTGATCTATATGCCTGTTCCTATACCAGTACCAAACTGTTTTGATGATTGTAGCTTTATAGTAAAGTTTGAAGTCTGGTAATGTGATACCTCCTGCTTTGTTTTTTTTTTTGCTGAGGATTGTTCTGGCTATTCTTGGACGTTTGTGTTTCCATATGAATTCCTGTGTTGTCTTTTCTAGGTCTGAGAAGAATGTTGCTGGTAATTTGATGGGTATTGCATTGAATTTGTAGGTTGCCTTAGGTAAGATGGACATCTTCACAATGTTTATTCTTCCAATCCATGAGCATGGGATATTTTCCACTTGTTTGTGTCATCTTTGATTTCTTTGAGCAGTGTTTTGTAATTTTCATTGTAAAGGTCTTTCACGTCTCTGGTTAGGAAGATGCCAAGGTATTTCATTTTTTTGTGGCTATTGTGAATGAAATTGTGTTTTTTATTTGGGTTTCTGTTTGTTTATTATTGGTGTAGAGAAATGTGATTGTCTTTTGTACATTTATTTTGTATCCTGAGACTTTGCCAAAGGCCTTTAACAGTGTAAGGAGGTTTTTGACAGATTCTCTTGGGGTTTAAAGGTACACAATCATATCATCTGCAAAGAAAGATAACTTGACTTCCTCTTTTCCTATTAGAATACCCCTGATTGCCTCCTCTTCTCTGATTGCTCTAACCAGGACTTCTAATACTATGTTGAACAGGAGGGGTGAGAGTGGGCATCCTTGTCTTGTTCCAGTTTTCAGGAGAAATGGTTCCAATTTTTGTCCATTTAGAAGTATGCTGGCTGTGGGTTTCTCATAGATGGCTTTTACTATTTTGAGGTATGTTCCCCATATTCTCAGATGTTCAATGGTTTTTATCAAGAAGGGGTGCTGGATTTTATCAAAAGCTTTTTCTGCATCTAATGATATGATCATGTGGTTTTTGTTTTGACATCTGTTGATGTATTTAATTACATATATGGTTTTATGAATGTTGAACCAGCTTTGAATCCCAGGAATGAAGCCCACTTGGTCATGATGGATGATTTTTGAGATGTATTGCTGAATTAGGTTTGCTAGGATCTTCTTGAGAATTTTAGCATCTATGTTCATCAAAGATATTGGCCTGTAGATCTCTTTCTTTGTTGGGTCTTTACCTGGCTTGGGTATCAACGTGATGTTGGCTTTGTAAAATGATTTGGGAAGAGTTCCATCTTTTTCAATCACCTGGAATACCTTCAATAGGATTGGTATCAGCTCCTCCTTAAATGTCTTGTAGAATTCTGCTGGAAAGCCATCTGGACCAGGGCTTTTTTTTTTTGTAGGAAGTTTTCTTATTACGTAGTCTATATCCTTGATTGTTATTGGTCTATTTAGGGTCTCAATTTCTTCTTGTTCCAACCTAGGTTGTGTGATGTCAGAAAGTCCTCCATTTCCTTATGGTTTTCAAGTTTGTTTCCATACAAGTGTACGTAGTAGTCTTTAATGATCTTTTGTATTTCTTCAGGGTCAGATGTGACTTCATCTTTTGTGTTTCTGATTGTGCTTATTTGTTTTTTTTCTCATTTTTTCTTGGTCAGTCTAGCTAGGGGATCATTGATCTTGTTTATCCTTTTGAAGAACCAGCTTTTTGTTTCATTGATTTTTTTGTATTATCTTTTTGTCTTCTATGTCCTAGATTTGGGCTTTTATTTTGGTGATCTGGATTCTTCTGCTGAAATTAGGATTTTTGTGGTCTTGCTTTTCCAGCTTCTTTAGGTGGCTTGTTAGGTTGTGTTCCTTCCATTTTCTTCATATGTGTTTGTAGGGATATAAATTCCCCTCTTATTACAGCTTTCAAGGCATCCCAGAGATTTTGGTAAGATGATTCTTCATTTGCATTTGTTTCCAGGTATCTTTTGATCTCTGTTTTGATTTCATCGTTGACCCAGGAGTTGTTTAGCATCATGCTGTTTAGTGTCCATGTCTTTGTGGGTTTTGGGGGGTCTTTGTTGGTGTCAATGTTTATTTTCATTCCACTGTGTCTGAGAAGGTGCATGGTAGAATTTCAGTCCTTTTAAATTTGCTTATGCCTGATTTATGGCCAGTTACGTGGTCGATCTTGGATTACGTTCCATACGGTGATGAGTAGAATGTATATTCTGTGGTCTTTGGATGGAGTGTTCTGTAGGTATCAATAAAGTCTAATTGGTCCAAAGTCACATTGAGGTTCTGGATCTCCTTGCTGATTTTTTGTCCTGATGATCTGTCTAGGGTTGTGAGTGGGGTATTAAAGTCCCCAGTTATGATGATATTAGAGTCAATATCTTTCTTTAATTTTCCTAGAAGTTGCTTTATGAAAGTTGGCGCACCTATGTTGGGTGCATATATGTTTAGGATAGATATTTCTTGTTGATGGATTGAACCTTTTATCATTATGTAGTGGCCTTCTGAATCTTTTTTGATTTTTAGTAGTTTGAAGGGTATTTTGTCTGAAATTAAGATCGCTACTCCTCCTTTCTTTTGTATTCCATTCACCTGAAAGTTTGTTTCCCATCCTCTTACTTTGAGTCTGTGGGTGTCCTTTCTAGTGAGGTGAGTCTCTTGAAGGCAATAGATTGTTGCCTGATGATATTTTATCCATTTTGCCATTCTATGTCTTTTCAGTGGTGCATTTAGTTTTTTCACATTTAGGCTAATAATTGAAATGCAAGAGTTGATCCCTGTCATAAGGTTCATACAGAGTTGTTCCTGTTTGTTTGTTGTCTTTTTTTGGGTTCTCTAGTTGGCTCATGTGTGTTTTTAATCTTTTGCCTGTTTTCTTGTGAAGAATGTTGTTGCTCTTTTTTCATTTTCTTCTGTGTTCAGTACTTTCTTAAGTGTTTCTTGTAGAGGTAGTCTGGTGGCAGCGTAGGTTCTTAGGGATTGGATATCTGGAAAAGATTTCAATTCTCCCTCACTAATGAAGCTTAGTTTGGCTGGGTAGGTTATTCTTGGTTGAAATTGTTTCTCTTTTAGAACTTTGAAGATAGGGCTCCAGGTTCCCCTAGGCTGAAGGGTTTCTGTGGATAAATCTGCTGCTATTCTAATTGGTCTTCCCTGGTAGGTAGTCTGACCTTTTTCTCTTGCTGCCTTTAGAAATTTTTCTTTTATAGCTACTTTGTTTAGGCAAATTATTATGTGTCTGGGAGTTGGTCTTCTCATTTGTTGTCTATAGGGGTTCTCTGACTCTTTGTGTTTGAATTTTTTCATCTTAATGAGATGAGGGAAGTTTTCTTGAATGATTTCATGAAATGTTTGTTCCAGTGTGGCTTCTGTTTCTCTTTCTGCCTCAGGAAGCCCAATTACTCTTAGGTTTGGTCTCTTGAAGTGATCATTCATCTCTGGCAGGTTTTGTTCTGTCTTTTTGAGCTTCTTTTCTATGCTTTTGACAGTTTGGGTTAGTTCTGTGTTTTGGTCTTCAAGCTCTGAGATTCTTTCTTCTGTTTGGCTAATTCTGCTTTCCATGCTTATTAGTTTGCTATTCATTTCCATCACAGTATTCTTTGTTGTTGTTATTTCTGACATCAGCTCCTTCCTATTTTCCTCTTGTCTCTCCTCAATTTTTTAAATTCTCTCCATTAATGTCTTGATATCTGGGTTTGTTGCATGTGACCAGTCATTGTGGGGGCTCTCCATTGTTTGTGTTCCAGAATGTGTTTTCTCAGTGTCTGATCTCCCAGGGGGTCTGTGAGACCTATATTCTTCTTTTGGTTTTTCTTCATTTGTGTGGTTTTTCACCCTCCCTACTTTTTCCTTCCCTCCATATCACCATCATCTTTAATTCTGTTATTCGGGGGTAAAGGGATTGGTTTTATTTCTGTTTGCTCAATCTGCTATTCTTTATGTATGTCCTCTTAGTTTATTCAATTCTGGAGTTGCACTGTAGGTTGGGGGTGGTCCTTTTTGCAGTTTTGAGATTTACTTAAGGGGGGAGCTGTGATTCAATATCTATCTGCAGGTCCTGGTATTTGCTGACAGGTGTGTGGATAATCTGGAACCCACTTCACACTGCCTTGGAATCTGTTCATGCAGTGGGGCTGTAGGTTTACCTCTGAAATAAAATGTGGTTAGCAGAGGGAAGAGGATGGAGCAGACAGTGGGGTGAAGGGGGGGTGGAGTGATAGAGGAGTAAGGGGGGAAACAAACGATTGCCAACAAATGGAGAGAGAGACCTATACTGAAACAGATAAAAACAATAGACCACAGCTACAGATTTGAACCAACTCCCATATTAAAAAAAATATATATATAGTGATACTAACATACAAGCTAACCAACCACTTTATTGGTGTGCTGTTCCTCTATACAAAGACATGTTTTACAGACAGAAGAAAAGAGAAGAAAAGGAAGAGAAAACAAAAGGAACCATACAGTAGGAATAGAATTAAGTCATTAAACTAATAGAATCAATGAAGCACACTCTAAGACTTTTCATTTAAGTTCAATGTCCTTTCAGTTCTGATTTCTAGCTTTCTTTTCAAGCTGGTAAATCAGCTCGTAGTTAGGGTCAGTTGTCCCTGGTCTGCTGTAAAGGACAGGTCAGATCACCCTCCGTTCACCACTCTGGCCTATGTCTTTTTCAAGCTTGTTTCTCCCATTCCGGTGTTGTTACCTTGAATCGCCAGCAGGTGGTGGTATCTCAGCTGCTCGCCCCAGAGTGGGTGGTGCCGGACAGGAACCGACAGAGACTGGAGATGGATGCCTGCCTCAGGGCACAGGCAGGAGTCTCATGGCGGGCAGGACGTCTCGGTCGCAGGAGAGGTGGCAGCAATCCCAGCAGATCTTCCCTGAAGGGGCTTCAAGGACTGAAGTCATGGATCACCTCTGGCCCGGGTGGTGTGATGTGCTTCCGGTGGCAGCGGCAGCGGCTGCGGCAGAGGTGGTGGCGTCTGCGCTCCAGTGGCTGACCAGACTGCTGCAGTTTCCCAGCGGTGAAAACGGCCGAGCTCTGTATGAAGAGCAGGCTGCGATATTGGGGTCCGCAGCCCCTGGGGCAAGAGCCAGAGACCCACTGCAGTTCTCCTTTGCAGAGGGTTTCAGAGACCAGGTTGCCCCATCACCATCTTGCCAGAAGTCCCCTTTTTCCTGTTCTTAATGTGATTCTTTGGTACTTAATGGTACTGTCTTGCCATGGCTTCATTTGAAAGGTTCAAATCCATTCAAGTGGTAATCTCATAGTACGAGGGGGGACCCAAATAACCCTGAAATTTATGTATAAAATATTGTGAATTTATTCTTACATGTTTAAACTTCACTCACCTTCAAAGAACTCTGTTTGATGCAATACACCTATCGGGATCCTCCCTTCCCACTGCTCAAAACAGTTTTCAACTCATCAGTTTTTATGACTTCTAGAGCCACTACCGTTTTTTGTTTCACCTCTTACACTCTGAGAAGACATTTCCCTTTCAGGACTTTTTCATCCAGAGGAAACAAACAGAAGTCACCTGGGGCAAGATTGGGTGAATAGGGAGGGTGGGGCACGGAGTCACACTGCTTTTGGTAAAAAACTGCTGAACACTCAGTGCAGTGTGGGCAAGTGCGTTGTCATGGTGGAAAAACCAATCACCTGTTTGCTACAACTCGAGACATTTCTTTTGCAAATCATGACAAAACCTCAAAACTTCCAGATAACAACTTTGGTTGACTGTTTGATCTGGAGGAACAAATTCTCAGTTTACCACAAGGGGCCTATCCCCCAAAGATAAGTCCACGTTTTTTGGATTCCCCCTTGTATAACCCAATTTTTTTTTTTTTTTGAGTTGGAGTCTCACTCTGTCTCCCAGACTGGAGTGCAGTGGCTGCTCCCGGCCACCACAGCCTCAACCTGCTGGGCTCCAGCGATCCTTCTGCCTCAGCCTTCCGAGTAGCCGGAATTACAGGCACGTGCTACCATGCCTGGCTGATTTTTTGATTTATTGTAGAGATGAGGTCTATAACCCAATTTAATAGATTAATTGAAGCCCATCTTTCTTTCTTTTCTTCTTTTTTCTTCCTTCCTTTCTTCTTTCTTTCTTTCCTTTCCAGCATTCCATACTCAATTGATATTTAATTGTTTTTTCTGAAATCTGATAGCAAATAAGGATAGTAAATTAAAAATCAAAGAGAAAAAATTGAATTTGGTTATTTATTCTCTACATGGTTTCAGTTTATTTCACAGCATCTTCAGATTCAACCAAAAGTGGTCAACTAAGTTACAGCTTTCTATTCAGAATATCATATGCCAGAGGGTACACATCTGTTGGACTTTCAAGTCTGGTGTTTGCTCTGGTAATTACTCTTGATAACATCATGATTTCTAACCAAAGAATTAGAGAAGATTGGAAATAAGATTCTGGATGTTTTGTAGCATTATAAACTCTTGACTTTACAGGTAAAAATAAAGAAACATAAAATAATACAAAGTTGCATAAGGGAGAAAATAATAGCAGATTGCTATTCTTTCTTCCTTCATCAACTTAAATTGGACTTATTCCTTGTCATTCCACTTTTCTGTGAGATCTATTGAGAGTCTTTTCCCTAGTCTCCTGACTAGCAAGACAATTTCCATGTTATTGTTTTGCAAACAAAATGGACTCCTCTTTTCAATTGCAAGTCTCCCCCTTATATGTTCCTCTTTAATATCTTCCTTTCCAGAGGGAAACTGTATTTCTCAATAATTCCAGTTACTAGGTTGTAGCCTTGATCTTCATCTTTTGCCTCTAGCCTCACTAAAAATGTTCTTAATTGATTTTACAATTTCTTGGTTCCTTTTTTTCCCTAATAAAATCTACAACAACCGTCTACCATATGTTTTATTCATGTCTCAGAATGACTCAGCTTAAATATCTCAAATTATGAATTTATCTTTTTCAACTTCAAATTCCTGTTCTGTCATCAACTGCTATTTGTAGCAATTTTACAGGGGTCATGTTTGTAGACTTCCTTGAGCACAGAGGTAATTGTTTCTCAAGAGGATGTGCCCAGTGGAGTTGCTAAGTCCTAGGGTAAGTCTATTTCACTCTCATTAGTTATTTAAAATATTAATAGTACCAATTTGCACTATTGCCATCTTAAAATATTGCCATACTTCTTAATATGTATTTCTTGATGGCTATAAAAACTGTCATTGTAATTCTAATCTTTCCATATTTGTATGGTCATTTCTTCTACAAAATCCATGCTCATGTTTTTGTAAGCGTTCTGTTTTTGTTAGAGATTTGTTAGACTTTAAAATACACATATTTTTAAATGCTAACCATTTATCTGTACAATATTTTGTCAATATTGTCTCTAATTAGAAAACATTTTGTTTGTATGTGTTTTGTAACAGCGTAGTCTTATTAATCTTTTACTTTGTAATTTGCCTCTTTTAAGTCTTGATTAAGAAATGTTTTTCTACACCAATGTCATAAAAATAGTCCCCTATGTTTCTTTTAAGTGCTTTGAAGTTTTGTTTTCATATTTAGACCCTTAAATAACTTAGAATTGTTTTTTGTGAAATGGAAATATAATTTTATTTTCCATATGATATAAATTTCTCATTTCTTTTACTAGTGACCTGAAAGACCACTGCTGTAATAACCCAAATTGCTACATAATATCCTTTTAATTTGATTCCACTTATTTATTTGTCTAGCCCAGTGGCAATAACACTTCCAATATTAGTATTCTTGTTTGTAATTATTTGAAATGTTCTTGATTTAATTTTTGATTTTATGGTTTAACATTAATTCTTTTGGATTTAATTTCTTGTAAATTTAAGGAGAATTGACATGGTTATGATAGTCTGTCTTTTCATGGCATAGCTATTTATTTAGGTCTTGTTTTGTTAACTTCATAAATTTCATTCCTTCATTTTTCAAATATCTTTTGAGCCCTTTTTATGTCAGATATTGTTCTAAGAGCTTGGGTATCATTGGTATTAAATAAAGCTCACATTTAAAAAAGATAAAGCAATAAGTATAATATATAAATAACTTTCATAGTACGTAAAACAATGGTAATTGCTAAGGAAAAATGAAAAACTAAAACAGATCATTGGAGATCAGGATCTCAAGCATCATGAGGCAAAGGCAGTGCTTTTAATACAAATTGGGAGGTTAGAATAGATGTAATTGAGAAAGACCATATGAGCAAATAGTTGGAATAATCGAAGGAAGTGTATTCTCGTCAGGGGCAATAGCCAGGGCAAAGGTCCTGTGATGGGATCCTGGCTGAGGTGTTCCAGAATAGCTAGGAGGTTTGGAGGGAACTGAATGAGAAAGGTAGTGCGTCAGAGAAGTAAGGGCAGTCACATCATTTAGGGTCCAATGAGCTCCAAGGAATTTTGCTTTTATCATATGAAATCTGAAGAAATTTTCAAGATTTGAAGCAGAGGAATGTCATAATCTATCTGGCTGATGTATGAGGAATAGACTAAAGAAGTAAGAGTAGAAGAAGAGAGATTAGCGAGAAGTTTATGTGAGGAATCCATAAAGATGGATTCAAGATGAGATGATGATGACTCAAAACAGGAAGATGGTAGATGTGATGGTTGGATTTTGGATATATTTTGAAGGCAAAGCCATCAGGATTTCTTGCCAGAAAGGATATGGATTATAAATAAAAGAAAGGAGTCAAGAGAACATTTGTCCCCCCAAAAGGAGTTGCCGTTTACTGATATGCAGAAACTGCAGGTGAGATTGAAAGTTAGTTTTTGACTTAATAATTTTTAGATAAATATTAGATATCCTTGTGAACATATTCAGTAGAAGGGCAAATATACAATTCTTCAGTAGAAGGGCAAATATACAATTCTGGGGTTTAAGGGAGAGACCTGGCCTGGAGATATAAATTGTGAGATTGTCAGCATATAGATGGTTTTTAAGCCATGAGTTGTCTATAATGAATGAGGATGTGAAGGCATATATACAGAAAAGGAGCCCAAAGACCATAGAGATGAAAAATAACATGCAAAAGATATCAAGAAAGAGCACCAGTATGTGAGAAGAAAACAAACAAACAAACAATAGAGTAGTGAATAAAACACATTATGAAGTCGGGCTCGGTGGCTCAGCCTGTAATCCCGAGCTTTGGGAGGCTGAGGTGAGTGGATTGCCTGAGCCCGTGGGTTCGAGACCCACCTGGGCAACTTGGTGAGACCTCATCTCTGCAATAAATCAAAAATTAGCCGGGCAGGGTAGCGCGTGCCTATAGTTCCAGCCACTTGGAAGGCTGAGGTGGAAGGATTGCCAGAGCCCAGCAGGTCGAGGCTGTGGTGGCCAGGAGCGGCCACTGCACTCTGGTCTGGGCGATGGAGTGAGACTCCGACTCAAAAAAAAAAATACATTATGAGAGAAGGGTCATTTGTGTTAGATATTTCAATAGGTCAATTAAGGCAAGGACTGAAATCAGACCATTGGATCTAGTTTGAATATTGGTCAGGTTAGAAAAAGCTTTGGTAGATTGGTGATGGCAAAATTCTGTTTAGAATGTGTTTAAAAGAGAGCTATAGGAAAGAAATGGAATCTAGCAAATCTGCAAGTTTTACTGCAAAAGAGAAAAGAGAAATGGCTCAGTAGCTGAAAAAGAAAACCGGGCCAAAAGATTTTATTGTAATCAAGAAATGCAGGCATCTATGTTATATATATTAATGGCAAAATAGTGAAAAGAAGTAAAGTTTGATGTAGGAAGGAAAACAAAGACTTGCTTGATGAAAACAAAGAAATTCCGGCTACTTGGAAGGTTGAGGCAGAAGGATCGCTGGACCCCAGCAGGTTGAGGCTGCGGTGGCTGTGAGCATGCTGCTGCATTCCAGTCTGGGTGACAGAGTGAGACTCCAACTCAAAAAAAGAAAAAGAAAAAGAAAAAAGAAAACACAGAAGGTCTGGTAAAAACAAAAAAAAATGACTACAAAAGATTACCATTATCTTTGAAAATCACCTGTGATTACAGATTTTATTGAGTAGATGAATTAGTAGGAGTTTTCCATGCCAAAGGTAGTATCTTCGTTAGATCAGATTAATACTATTACCTCAAGTATACAGTAGGCATCCAGTGATTGGGTAAATGTTCTTTTTCTGTTGTAATTAAGAAAGTGGATCAGAAACACTTTGCATCCACATGGAATAGACAGCAATATTCACAGTTTTTGTCTTTTTTTGTACTAATATAATCTGAATAGATTTAGACTACCTAGACACTCCCTCACAAAACATCATATTGATCTATTAAGTCAATGACGTCATGTTGATCTGGTCCAGGTGACATGAGCAATAAGGATTTAGGTCACATGACCAAGTAAACCACTGAGACTAGCTGAGGGGCTGAAAGCTGGGGAAAATTAGAATGGATAATAGGGGGAAAAGAGAAAAGGGATCAGCTGCGTCCCTAGAACCAACTGCACTGACCGTCTTGTGACTGTACCTTAAAATAGTATCTATTCAACCTATTTATGGTCATGCATGAAAAATCTATAAGATGCTACACAAACACAAGGTTAGCCACTGGGTTTACACTAGCATTTCTATTGGCAAACTATTCAAAGACTGAAACTTTTTTTTTTTTTCCAATTCTGGATGTTTAAACAACATATGTCTGGAAGATAAAAATAATGAATGGAATTACTTAGATAAAAATTATAAAATGTAGCCTCCACAGATATCCTCCCTTAAAAAACAGCAGCTGACAGAATGCACAACGAAGTACTTAGCTAACTCCTCTGAGATCAAATAAGAACTCCCCCATCAACGGTTCAAATCTGGAATTGAATATATTTTCCCTTGCAAGCGGCTGTCTTCCTTTCTGTAGGACTGTGTACTGCGCCATTCATGTTGTATGTCAAAAGAAAATACGGCCTCCTGGTCATTACCTAATAGGGACCCTGGAGCTACTAAAGTAGCTGTTCCTATTTGCAGACCTCCATGTTTCTTAATACTGATGAACATAAAGATTGGCTGGAAAGTATGTGTGGAAAACAGGGAGGAGAACTGCCTCATCAATGGTGGTGTCTGAAATTCACCTACTGTTCATTTGTTTTACTTAACATATGTTTACTGGTTGCCTTTCGTATGCCAGCAACTTTGCTGAGCATTTTGAGGGATTAAGAAAAAACAAAATACAGGTTATGCTGTCTTAAAGACTTGAAAAGCAATTTCAAGTCTTCGAGAATCTTTCAAAAACCCAGTAGCTAACTCTGTAACTCTGGATGGGCTAGTAGACAAGAATGTGTGCTGCAGTCTGCAACTTCTTGACCACTTTGGCGAGCAATTAGCTAACACCGTAGGAAACACGCCTCTCTGAATACTGGTGCCTTTTGGTACACCTCACACCTTTGTGGAGAGCAAGATGATCTGTCAGTTCCTTTCTCTTGCTAACTTTTAAAAGCCTCAAACAAATTTATTGAAGCAGTATCTAATTTTATTAAAGTCAAATCCCTGAGAGGTGTCTCTCTTGCATTCCAAACAGTAAGGAAGCCATCAACAAAGTAGTTTTTGAGTGCTGGCACCTTTTTTATTTTCTCTCTTTAAATTCCTCCCATCTTTTCTATGCATCAGTATTCTGCCATGTTCTTCCTGGAGGCCGTTTGCCACTCTCTTTGGTTGGCTGAAAGCCTATGGGTATATTGCTTATCTCATCCTCTGAAAAGCTAACCCTGTCTTTTTTCATTATGGAAAAAAAAATCATCCAAGTGTAAGATATCTTTTAACTAAAAATGATTGTCTACCAATATGTATTGGGGGACTTTAATGGTCCTACTATTATTAGAGCTGCATGTTTTGTTCAAAACACAACCCAGATGCTTTTTAAATTTATAGCAGGTTAACAAAATCTCTGTTTGTTTTTAATATCAAGCCTGTGGTCAAAACACTTGTCATAGAAATAAACAACAGCATAATTAGAACTACTTTAGTGAATTTGGGTCAATGTATCACTCTTTTAGAACACATTTAAAATTTATCCCAATTACAGCCTGGGGAAAATTTGATTTTTTGGGTTTCACTAGTTTAAGTCGTTATCTTGAAATCAAGTTGTACTCAACCCAGAGTTCAAGTACAGGGAGATAATAAAGCAAAATGGCTGAATTAATGAGTTTTAGACTGTATTGGATGGGTTTGTTTTCATTCTTTTCATAACAAATAATAATAATTTCAGGAATTCTTATGATTATATACAATGAAACTTCTTTTTAAAGTTGCCTATTGAATCTTGTAATAATTATAGGTTATATTTATTTAATGTTCACTCTATGCCAGGCCCTGTGCTAAGCCCCTCATATTCATTATACCACCAAGTAGTTGCTTCATTTTATAGGTAAGTTTTAGAGTTTAAATATCTTTCTCAAGATTATATATTTAATAAGTGATAGAACTAGAAATAAAATCCAGCAGCTCTGGCAGCGTAATTTTTAGGATGGTATGTTTCTTCTAATATCCATAGTTATCAAGCTCTCTTAAAACTCATGAAAATAAATTTAAAGGACAGACATAACCAAGAACATCCATTGTTTCAGAAGGCCAAAAGGATGAGAGTTGAGAGAAAGGACATTAGATTTGATGGCAATGCACTAGTGACATTAGAGACACAGCAATTCCTGAGAACAGTGTGCTTGGAAGTTAGACAATACTGAATGCTGCCTGATGAATGGGCCATCGAGGGACAAGAGAAGAAGCAGACAAAACAGTAAGGAGGTTTGCATTTTTCCAAAGTGATGGGGATAACTAATGAGGAAGCAGTGGAAATGGAAGGACTCGAGATGTATTTTGGGAGCAGAGTGAACAGGAATTGGTGATGAATGGGCACAAGGCATGAGAGAAAGATAATAACCAAGAATGACTCCTTGAGATGCCATCAGAGGTCTGGTAGTGCCATTTATTGAGATGGGAAAGATGAGGATAGGAAGAAGTTCAGGGAAATAAAAATCTAGTACTTTGAAATGTTTTTTGGACATCCAAGACATTTTAAGTAGAAAATATTATGTGTTCAACATGTAGTAGTTGGGTTTTGGGGTCTCCCTGAGGAAAGTCACAAAAACAGTGGGTGGGGTATGAATTCCAGGCAGCAGGAATGAAGGGCAGAATAGGTAGGGATGTCCCCAAAGGCTGGGCATAGGATCAGAGTGGCGACTAAAGCTCCTTCACTGCAGTCTTTTTTACAGAAACGTGAATCCTCAGCCTATGGCTAAATACAGGCTTGAGCAGAAAGTTTTTTTTTGCCATAGCAATTAGCTATTTTAGTTTGGATACAGCTATTACTCAGGCTGGAAACTGGCCCAAGAAACAGTGATATAAACTGGTCTGGTCCCACATACATCATTAAGTCAGACCAGTCATCCTTTTGAACTCAAAGATAAACCCCAGATTCCCAGGAGTTGTTTGCTTTCCTGATCAGAGCTTCTAGTCCTACATTTACCCTTGTAACTAAAGATTCTTTAATGGCCTCAAGGTAGCCTTTTCTTTCAAGGAAGGACTCCCTGGGTGATTTTAAGGTGATTTCCTTTTCTTTTTATTCTGTTGTGTTGCTTCAACTTCTCTTAATAATGTCATTCTATTTCTGTCAGGGCCCTCCCTCTGGTAGCACATCTACTACAACAGGAGTCAAACAAGTAATTCTAATAACATTGTCTTTAAAATCATACAATTATTTTAGTTGTTCAGATTATTCTAGCAGCAATGGAACCTCTCCATTTCTGTTAACACTGCTTTTTTTTTTCTTTCTCCACTTTACACATAAGAGGTGGCATCAGCTGTTTATGAGTCCAGAACATTCTATTTGGATCATCCTCAAAGAAACACATCATTCAAAACTGTGCCAGTAGAGAATTAAAGCTTTCACATGACTAGGTATTCAAAATGTAAATACAGCTAGCTATGGCATTTTAGAAACCCCAAAGTAAAAACTTTACCACCAAAGGAAAAAAATAGCTTAAAAGGAGGACAGCAGGACAAATGAGGACAGCTAGTCCCTTTTCAGCTTATTTTTGTTGGATTCATTTTGAGTTTTGTAAACCAAGCGCCTGTTAGATCTTGAGGAAAAAAATCTAACTGACATAATTCTCTGAGTCAACCTTCACACAAAAAGGTTTTGAACATCAAGGCAGCATTAGCAACTTTCTAGCCTCATGTCTTGATTGATCAATTTAAAAAGGGCTAAATATATAACTTTATAAATACATCAAATAAAAGTAGAGAAAATAAAATTCCATGTGTTTTTTATTACTAAAACCAAAACAACAACAAAAAAACCATTCTTCTCTTTGAAGCAACATCTAAAAAAAGCCAAGCATAAAATTATATTTGCTTTCTTTTTCTCTACTAAATGTATACTGTATCTCTCTAGCAAACTTATGCTATCTTAAAATGCTATATTATACATTAAGTGTGCTATAAAATATTATAAAGCAGAAGCTACTATAAGGAAATTGTTTCTTGGGTAAAATATCATCTTTCTCTTTTAATGTCACAATCTTTACTTGTCTTTAACATTACTACTCTGATTCCAACCATACATTGTATGTTCAACAAAAAGACAGATGGCGCTCCTTTGAGGATAAATTATGCCTTTTAGGTGAGAATGCTTAAATTTTTGTCTATTCTTATACATTTTCCAGCTGGGCTTCCCATGCTTAACAATTTATGTAACAATCTTACATGCCACAATACAAAATGTGCGGTTTACTCACTGGTCCAAAGATCTTGTTTCATAGTCAAACTCTGAGCCAATAAGTAATTTATGAAGCATTGAGAGATTAACTTTGAGTGTTTATGTTTATTTTTGTATTATTAGAATAATCTTTGCCATATCACTAGGTTCTCCTTATTGTCTAGGTAAACACAGACAGACAATAAAAAAATTTTACTCTAAAATATAACAATAAGAGAGCAATCAATTCCTAATAAAAGGCCACTAAACCTCCTATATAATTTCATTATGTAATGTATTATTTTGTGTCACTTTCAAAAAGAAACATATCACTTCTCTGTGAGAAGAAATGAAATTGGCCAGCTGAAATTCATGTCTTCAAACAGATTGTTTTAACTGAATATATTTCTATAGTATCTTCAGGTATAATAAAAATTTAAGAGATAGTATATGGATTTAAAGTAATACAGTCCTGTTTTATCTGTTATGTGAATGATCACAATGGCTTAGATTTTTAAAAATCTAAAATTTCACATACAATGGCCTTGGTGAATAAAATAAAGAAAACTTTGTAAACAAAAAAGAAAAATGAAGCCCTAAGTAGATTTTATACTCCAAATTTTGTGAGTTTCTTTCTTTTTCTTGAAAATATTTCCTTCAATTTCTTTTATTCCTACATAAATACTGGGGCTGGATTTTTAAGTAAAGATGTAATTATAAGCATATTACCATTTCTACCAGACTGTAAAGATAGTGCTGGCCCGTCAACCCAGAATGCAGAAGCAGCTGGAAGCAGAGCCCTGGGCCACAGTAATGAGTCACACTCTCTCCATTGACCAGTGAGGGGAATAAGCTTCCTCTGGGCTATGAACTTTCATTGAGGACAACAAGGTGGTCCTGCAAACCCAGAGGTGCGCTTTTATTTTGGGGCTTCTAGTCCCAAATTTCAAAGCCAAAGTAAAGGTGTGGTCTGCACTAGGACTTTAAATAAAGTCAAACAGAATAAAATTCCCTTACTAACGTTTGTTCCAAACTGCCTTGTCCAGATGGCTCCTTACAGGGAAAGCGAAAAAACGGGGATACTCACGCTCTGCTTCCTTTCATGCTGGCGGACGGTGATTATTGTTAATGACCCACAGCTGTACTAGCTCCCCACCCAACCGCGCCACCTCTACATTCTGCCCACCCCCATTGTCTCGCCTCCCTCATAGTTAAGCTTTTCTCCAGAAAGTCTTGCACGGAGGGAGGTGGGAGTAAGTTTTATGATGGATCAATCGTCAGGACTCACCCTGAATCTGGCTTCTCATGAAACCTAACACTGCAGCAGGCTCCACTCCAAGCTTTATAGCTCTGCAAAATCAGGCGAACCTACAGTTTCTAATTTTTGAGTGTCCTAAAAACATTTGTGAATTGAATCAAGAAAAACAGTTTAAACATTCTCCTTAATCTTTTGAATATATCATTTGCTCCATGCATGGCTAAAGAATTAGATAAGTTCTGGGTCAGGCACGGTGGCTCTTGCCTATTATCCCAGCACTTTGGGAGGCCGAGATGAGAGGATTACTTGAGCCCCGGAATTTGAGCCCTCATCTCTACAAAAAGATTAAAAAAAATTAGCCAGGCATGGTGGCCCACGCCCGTAGTTCCAGTTACCTAGGAGGCCGGAGCAGGAGGATTGCCTGAACCCAAGAGGTCAAGGCTGAGGTGAGCTGTAATTATGCCACTGCACTCCAGCCTGAGTGACAGAGTGAGACACCAATGAAAGAGGGAGCGGGAGGTGCGGGGCGGGCAGAGAACAAGGGAAAGGAAGAAAGGAGAATTAGATGAGTTTTGAATTTAGGTTGTAAGGAGTGTTAATACTTTCTACCATTGAGCTTACATAGAAAGAGAGAGGCAGACAAGGAGAATTTCTACTATTCAATTTTCTTATGAATACATGTCTTGGGCTCACTGCCCCTTCAGCCTTCATCACCCAGTTGGCTTATACAAGTTGGATTGGGAGAGGCTTCCACTGAGTGAGTGAGCCTTTGGACACACAAAGGACTTGAAACGTTTTTGAGATGCTGTCTAGTCTAGACTGGTTCTATTGTAAAACATACCTGGTTTGCTAGCTGCCCCCACCTCCCACATGACATGTCTACTGCACATCCTCTAGCTGCACATCCTCAGAAGATAGGATATGGCTGTTGCCACATGGGGTTTTTGGTTGTTACTCTTATTAATATTACTGATACTGATGCCTGATTCTGGCACTGTTAATAGTGTTAGTACTAATACTGCCAATGCTAATGTTCAAATAATACCAACATTTTGGATATTAATATTTACTATTACTACTAATCCCTACAGTTTTTTGCCATAAATTTGGATGACTCTGATAGAAACTTTCTCACTCTCGGGGCCCATGGTTTTCTTAGGATGTTTTGCTCATGGCTTCCACTGCTTTCTAAATCTGTGAGGAAGATAAACAAATAAACAAATGTGAGCAATTCTCACTATGTACACATTGGTCATTGGCCTACTTATTCTCATTTAGTGTAGTTGTTTTATGTGCAAGTGACTCTCACTTGAAATACTCTTTTTATGGAAATATGAAATAGACAAGTATATGTTTGTTTTTAGAATTTTTAATTTTTCCTCTTGTATAGCTGTTTCCATCACTTGTGCTCCATGAAAATTTTCTACTTAACCTGGAATGAAACTATCCAACTACTTGTATTTACAAATCTTAGTTATACATCAAATTCAAATACAAAAATCACTTCTCCCAGGAAGCCTTCTCTGACTAACTCTAGTCCTTTCTCTCTCTAAAGTCAATAGTATTTGCTGAGCACTTACTACTGGCTCCTTTGTGCGGAAGCTATTAATACACATTTCTTATATACCTACATTTACTATATGCTTCATCTAGATTAGAAATTCTATGGTATAGTAGATACATCATTGTAATCTCTATTCATTGCATGCACAACAGTACCTTACTAGACACTTATTATATAGACATATTTTTTATTTTTATTTTTATTTTTTTGAGTTGGAATTTCACTCCGTCTCCCAGACTGGAGTGCAGTGGCTGCTCCTGGCCACCACAGCCTCGACCTTCTGGGCTCTGGAGATCCTTCCACCTCAGGCTTCCAAGTAGCTGGAACTACAGGTGTGTGCTACCATGCCCGGCTATTTTTCTGATTTATTGTAGAGATGAGGTCTCGCCAAGTTGCCCAGGTGGGTCTCGCACCCGCGGGCTCAAGCTATCCACTCACCTCGGCCTCCCAAAGCACGGGATTACAGACTGAGCCACCAAGCCCAGCTTAGACGTATTTTTAATGACAAGTTCTGATTTGTCCATATATATATATAGGGGTCAAATATACTCCTGAGCAATGCAGGGGTTAGGAGCGCTGACTTCCATGCACTTGAAACTTTGCCTATAACTTTTGATTCCCCTAAAACTGAACCACTGATAGCCTACTATTGACCAGAAGCCTTACCTCTAACACATTCAATTAATGTGTATTTTGTATGTATATTATATACTGCATTTTTGCAATAGAGTAAACTAGAGAAAAGAAACTGTTATGAAGAAAATCTTAAGGAAGAGAAATATATTTACTATTTATTAAATGGTAGTAGATTATCATACAGTCCTTCAACCTTGTGGTCTTTGTGTTGAGTAGCTTAAGGAGGATGAGGAATAGGGGTGAATTTTGCTGTCTCATTGGTGGCAGAAGCAAAAGAGGTAAAGAAGGTGGAAGAGGGGTCAAGAGAGGCAGCCACATTCGGTGTAGTTTTACAGAAATGCATTGTAATTTCTGTCTGACATTTTGCTTTTTTATTTCTCTAAAAATGTTTTTATATAATACCAAATCCTTCTTTCACTGTTTGCTTTAGTTTTAGTGCCTGATTCATAGAAGGGTCTATATTATAAAAGATGTCAAAAGCAGTCTTGAATAACTGGAACTCTTCTGCCAGATTGTGTAATATCAGTTTGTTTTCTGGCACTGCTTTTGCTACATCTTCTGTCTCATTGTCTGACATTGGTTCAGAAGCACTCATCTCCATCAGGTCATCTTCTGTTAATTCCTCTGGTGTGATGTCTGTCAGCTCTTAAATTTCTCCAAGATACCTATCTTGAAACCCTTCACTCCCATTTTTTTGCCATAGTCACAATCTTTTATAATTTCCTTCACTGGCTTTGTCATAAATCCTATAAAATCATGCACAACATCTGGACAAAATTTTCTCAGCAAGTATTTATTGATGGGCTTGATGACTTTTGTGGCTTTTTCTATAACAGTGACGGCATTTTCACTGCTGTGATCCTTTCAGACTTTCATGATATTCTTTCTGTCAGGGTTCTCTTCTGTAGCATTGACTGACAATCCTTTCCATAGAATGCCATATGTAATGAACCTTCAAGTCCTTATGATCCCCTGATTTTCAGGCTAAATTAAAGACTTTTGTGGGAGATAGGTCATTTCAACACCTTCAGTGCTGAACTTATGGGATTTTGGGTACCCTGAGGCATTGTCCTATATCAAAAGAACTTTAAAAAGCAGTCTTTTGGCTGGGTGTGGTGGCTCAAGCCTATAATCTCAGCACTTTGGGAGGCTGAGGTGAGAAGATTGCCTGAGCCCACAGGTTTGAGAACAACTTGGGCAACTTGGCGAGACTTTATCTCTACAATAAATAAAAAAATTAGCCAGGCATGGTAGCACATGCCTGTAGTTCTGGCTACTTGGAAGACTGAGGCAGAAGGATCGCCTGAGCCCAGCAAGTCAACACTGGGGCGACCGTGAGGATGCCACTGCACTCTGGCCTGGGTGATGGAGTGAGACTCCAACTCAAGGAAAAAAAAGGCAATCTTTTACTAGCAAGGTACTTCTTGACTTTGGGGACAAAGCATTGATGGAACCAATTCAGAAAATGGGTTCTCATCCTGACCTTATTGTTGTGCAATTAGAAGACTGGCAGCTAGTGGCTTATCTCTTCCCTTCAAGGTTCAGGAGTTAGTAGCTTTATAGAGAGGGGAAGTCCTGATCATACATCCCACAACACATGCACAAAACAGTAGAGTTAGCACGTCCCTTTCTGCCTTAAATCCTGGTGCTCACTTTTTTCCTTATTAATTAAATATCCTTTGTGACATATATAAAATTTTCCAGAATAAGGTATCTTTATATCTATTAAAAACTTGCTCAGGCAGATTTTCTTTCTCCTCAATGATTTTCTTAAAGGCATCTAGGAATTTGTTTGCTTGTTTTTGGTTAACAGAAGCTGCTTCTCCTGTTATCTTGACATTTTTTATCCAAACGTCTTCCTAAAATTATCAAGTCATCCTTTGCTGGCATTAAATTTTTCAGCTTTAGATCCTTCACCTTCCTTTTGTTTTGTCATATAATAACTTCACTTTTTCCTGAATTAAAGTCCATAGGAATGCCTTTGTTATAGTAATCCTGCACCCTTGTACAGGTTACATTTTTAATCTGAGATAAAAAGATATTTTACAAATAATGCAACATTCTTATGCATGGTGGTATAACTGTAGCAATGACTTCATGAATTTCTTGTAAATTTTTTTACGATGGTCCTTATTCTGGTTTTATTTATCTTGAAATGGTGAACAGCTACAGCTGCAGACCTCAATATGGTACATATCAAGCAAATCAACTTTTTCTTGTAATGTCATGACTTTCCTCTGCTTTTGGGAAGTGTTTCCAGCATCACTAGTGGCACTTGGTATGGATCCCATGATGTTATTCAAGGTGTACAAAATTCCACTAAACATGATAAAAATATACAAGAAGTGCTGTGAGATATCACTTTTTACTGCTGTTTGTAATTTACTGGAGAGATGAACTACTCATGCAGAAATGATTAGCACCACAGGACATTTTAAGCAGATGCAACATTGGAGCTCAACACAGTAGCAAAAAGAGGCGGCTACAAAATTATTATAGTAGTACACTATATGAGCCATGATTGTGCCTGGGTGATAGCAAGACTCCAACTCAAAACAAAACAAAAACATATTGAATGTTTGTTTTGTGTCAGGAACTACTCTAAACACTTTCATATGTATTGTCATTTAATTGTTACAACCATCCTATAAATAGGAACTGATGTTACTGTCTATTGTCTAATGTCTACAAGAGAATAGTGAAGGAAAGAAGATGTGGAAAAAGATCACAGAGCTTGTGAGTGGTAGAGCTGGGATGTGAATCAGGTAGTCTGATTCTAGAAACCACATGCTTAACCACTGTGCTGCCCTGCCTGCCTTCCTTCTCACGTTCTCCCCAGGCGATCTTCTCTACTTGCATAGCAAGGGAGCCAATTCAAACTACTTTAAAAATATTTGTTCAGCTCATACACAGTGCCAGGTACTATCCTAAATGTTGAAAAAATAAATATGAGCAGAGTATGGTTTCTTGCTTAACTCTAAAGAGTCATTATAGTCTTATTCCTATGGAGTTGCATTCTTGGCATTAATAATTACCAGTCATTTATAAAATTCTCTTCTAAAGTCTTAACATATCTCTGATATTATTTCTTCTGCTTACTATTCATATAATTATTCCTGTATTATCTCTTGATGCATCTATACTTATGATAGTCTCCACAATATCAAAGATGTCCACTGCTTTCTAGCTGCTGCCGTTGACTATCTTCCCTTTTTTAAACCACTTCCTTAAAGAAAAAACTACATATGTAGATGTTTCAATTTAATATCAGCATGAAACTCTTTCTTTGTTTCCTGTTGGTAGGCTCAGCATTACGGTTTTCACGGCTTTTGTCAACAATGGTGGATCAAAGCTTTCCACAAGAACACACCTAATAAGTGGCATAAAGAGAGTTCTCAGGGCAATAACACACATAAGCTGCAGAACATATTCAACTAAGTTACTTTTATTGTATTTGTTGTGTGGTCTAGTAATGCTCAGTGGCCCAGATTATACAAAGTCTTTTCTGAATTCTCATTGATATATATTCATGGCTTCTCAATGAATCTATAAACATAAAAATAGTGTGATCATAAAGCAGCATCATATGGAGATGGCATTTAACAGATATGTTTGTAAAACTGACAATAATATAGTAATACTGCATTAATAATATTTTGAGAAGTATAAGGGAAATAGGAGATCTTCATGGAGGAATTGAAAATTGAACAGAGACACATTATTAGGAGGTAGTCTAGTAGAGAACAAGGATGAATAGTGGATTCATGAAAGTTGAGATTAGGAGATAAGAACGGGCGTTGGTGGTGGATGATTATAGAATGCATCAACAGGGGGAGGAGTAGTAGCCAAAGAAAGAATTAAACTGGTGAAGATTTGGTGATATTAGAATATCATTTTATCATGGAAGCAATGAAGCAAAATCAAAATGTTTTAAGATATGATAAGATTTAGCAGCAGAAAGATAACTCTAGGAAGAGTCTGGAGTTTTGATTGGTAAAGGTTGTGTGGAAATATAGAAATTTTATGAAGCTATTACAATAAGCAAATCACAAAACGTGGGCAATACGCATAGTTGCCAACAGCTCCAGATCTCTGTATTCAAAACCCAACCGTTCCATTTCTTAACTATGTGACCTAAAAGGTTACTTTCCCTATTGGTCTTAATGTACCCATCTCTGAATTAGGGATGAGGACATTTATCTCACTTGTTTGTTATGAAGATCATGAGGCAATAATTATAGCATGCTTTGAGCTCTATGAGCATTAACTAAATGTAAGCCACTATTTGTTTTTAATTCATTCAGGTTATGAAGGAAGGAAGGGAGATGAAGATATGGGTTTTGAAAGCTTAGTGGTAGGAAGAAAAAGGATGTGACAGGAAAAATGAAGAAAAGATAAAGGTCAAAGTTGAGTCCAAATTTGGAGCCTTGATGTTTTATACTGTGAAATGAGATATGGAATATTTTCAACATAAGTATGATAAGTCTAATAGAGGAAACAGAGGAAATTATGTTCTGTTAAGATTTTTTAAGATTGAGGTTGCTAATGATGAAACTGCAATCAAAAATGAGCAGCAATCAGGCAGTGAGCGTGTCTCCAGGGGCTGGGGAACTCTCCCAGGGGCTGGGGAAGCACGTAAAATACTTTGAGGTTTTTTGGCCTCTTTTTGGTTGTATAGACTCATTTTTCCTAAAAATTAAAATTTAAAAATATCTTTAGGTTCCTAACCTTTTATATCTTATTGTTGCTAGCATATTCATCAATTCTATGGCTGTACCAATTAATCACTAATAGACACTAAACATGAGGAAAATAAAGGAGGTCAAAAGGCAAGAGACATGAAATACTGTATTGAACTGTGCTAGTCTGACACATGCCTGGTTAATATAGAATGATGACAGTGAACTATTTCTGATAGTCATTATAATTAAAAACAGCACTTTCCTTTTCAAGTCTCCAAGAAGAAGTAAACTAAATTTCTCTGAACCCAAAAGGTTCAGTTCAGTTCAGGAAAAGGTTAAGTTTGATGTTCTCTGAATTAGCTTTCCAAGCCTTAATTACAATAATAGACATTATGTTGCAAACTTGGAAAAGTTTCATTTACATGGCAGATCCAAGAATCAAATGTTTTTATTACCATTCTTTTCATTTTGCCTTTCAAATACTGACTTCATAAAACAAATAAGTAATTATGAAGAAGCGCTGAAGGAGAGGAAACACTGTATTCTTTTCCTGGCTCAGTAATTGCATGACCCTATATTGATGAAGGTAAAGCAAGTTCTTTTCCAAAAGTTAATTCCTGATGAAGATGAGAATATGATCTCGTCTAAGGACATAATTTATTCTACCAAAAACATTCAAGTTTCATGATGATACAAAGTTCACTTGATTAATGGATGAGCAACTTGTTCCTGGAAGTAAAATATCTTACATTATAATTTGAGAATTATTTTTTACACTTGTTTACCAAATGTGAAAACAACTGTTGTTATTATTTTTGTTTTCTGTTACACAAATTGTGATGGGGGACCAGAAGACATACAAGATTGCTTTGACAACTCTTTCTGCCTATCTTGCAATTTTTGCCCTTGATCTATTCCAGAAAGGAAAGAAATAAATTTTGCAACTTTTCTTTTTCTCCTTGACCTTCTTTCTCTTTGTTTAGAGCAAATGGGTTTTCTGTAAATTATTCATGAAATCATAGAACATGTCATGTTTACTTATGTAATTTTATCCACTCCAAAATAGAGATTAATTAAGAAAGAGGGAGAGGTAGAAAATGTGTGCAAACAGACATGGTTATGTTCTGACAACCTTCATTAATCTTCATGTGACCCCATGTAATAGGTCTTGTGGAGTTATCCTGCTGTTATTTGAAGATCAGTCTGAATGTTCTCCTTCATCCCAAACCACATCAAATCAAACCCAAACCACAAATCTAATGCTTGAAAACTCATGTTGATCTTTAAAATAGTTTCTTGGAGTGATGTTGATATGGGCATTTAGCTGACAAATCACCAAGATTTCAAAATTTCTCTCTAAATACCTGTTTCTATCTTTCAAATTTCTAGTTTTCAGCACGCCCATATCCGTATGTCTCCTGTTCCTTTATGTTGAACTTGACTTGAAATCCTGATTCTCTCCGGGGCTAGAGGTCTAACCTTGGGCGACTTCCTTAACTTCCTCAGTGTCTGTATCTGTAAAGCAGTGATGTGAATAACATAAACTTCATAGTATTATGATAAGAAGTAGATGTGGTAATAAATGTAGATTTAGAATACTGCCTGTCACATAGTAAGAAATTAACAAGTGTTAGCTATTATAATAATATAATTCTCTGAGGGATTTTCAAGCATATAAGGTCAAGTCATTATTGTCACTTGGAAGAGGGACTTCAAGCAATGGGAGAAATCCCAGTTCAAAGAGCTCTGAAGAAATGTTTAAAATATTGGCATAATACTTTTACTTATTTCAATCTGCTTTTACTTGTTGTAATTTTAAGCCTACATTTTTGTATTTTAAAAAAAGTTTTTCATAATTTTAGCTCAATTCTAAATCTCTTAGTTTCTGTCTCTTAACTTATCTTAGCTTCCTTCATTTTTGCTTTTGTATTCACTTTTTATAGTTTTTAAAAAAAATATTTTCTTTCTTGAACTCTATTATATTATATATTTACTTGCTTATTTTAAAATT
This sequence comes from Cephalopachus bancanus, assembly GCA_027257055.1. Classification (NCBI taxonomy): domain Eukaryota; kingdom Metazoa; phylum Chordata; class Mammalia; order Primates; family Tarsiidae; genus Cephalopachus; species Cephalopachus bancanus. Next base: position 615,894 of record JAPVLO010000241.1, read on the forward strand.
TTCTTCACAAGCTTTGCGGTATTTTTAAAAGTATTTCAAAATTTTTAACTGTAATAGTGGAAATGTCTGCTAATACTGATTGTTTTCTATTTGCCAAGTACTGGTACAAAGGTTTCATATGCATTATTTTATCAATCTTCACAATAATCCTTTGAGATAGGTATTATCATTGTTTTTATTGTACAAATGAGGAAATTGACATATATACCTTGTCCAAGATTGCATAGCTAGTAAGAGCAGGACTTATTCTGTTTTGCAGTTTATTTTGAATACTCTTTCATTTCAATCTGATTTATCGTCTTTGGTGTATTTAAAAATTGTCCTAGCTATTATTTTCTAGTTAACAGTGTTAAGCACCAGGCTGGTGTGGTGGTGGCATTGTAGAATTGCCCACATTTCTAAATATCTACTACATGAGTGTTCTTCTTCAAGGTGATGCTGAAGTGATCATTTTTAGACCCGCTGCCTTGATGGTGTGCAAGAAGCATAGGTTTGGGATTCAGAGAAATCCTGCAAGCAGTGTTACAGGAGAGGTCTTTCATATGAAGTTGCTCAAAAAATATATTCTTATTTAGAAGTTGACTAGTTCTGACTGTCATGTAGTAGTAAAAAATGAGCTAACTCTTTTATGATAGCTACCAATAACCAGACCTTTAGTTGACAATCTAGAGCTGTTGAGAATGCTGAAATTGCTTGAAATGGTTCCCCTATATGACTACAAGTTTCAGACTTAAAAACAGACCCAAACCTCCAGTTTTCTGAATGATTTTTATCACCTTCTTAAGAGAACTGGATTTGTAGTAGTTGTTGTTTTTTTTGAGTTGGAGTCTCACTCTGTCGACCAGACTGGAGTGCAGTGGCACACTCACGGCCACCCCAGAATCGACCTGTTCGGCTCCAGGAATCCTTCCTCCTCAGCCTTCCAAGTAGCCGGAACTACAGGCAAATGCTATCACGCCTGCCTAATTTTTTATTTTTTAGTGTAGAGACCGAGGTCTCGCCAAATTGCCCAGGCAGGTCTCGAACCCATGAGCTCAGGCAATCCACTAGTCTCAACCTTCCAAAGTGGTGGGATTACAGACGGAGTCACCGAGTCCTGCCTGTAGATCATTTTATATATTTTCCCCAACTGTCATCATCTCTCAGTTCCTAACCTTCCCTAATGAGGGCTCATTGTTATGAAAGGTCTATCTATAGAGTGGAATTCAACTGATTGACAATCCTATCAATCAACAAACTTTGGCTGATATTATGTTTACTCGCCAAAAATTCTCTAGGTTTTTTTCTGCTGCATTTAATTCCACTTACTGATTCTACAGTGTTTCCTCCTCTGCAGTTATCTTATTCTAGAAAGCATGAAGAAGACTGTCCTACCAAATCTGATTCAAATCTGATTCATAATTCAAATGCTGAGATACTTTATATCCTAATTTTATCAAATAGTATATTAAAAATTTCTCCCACTTGGCTGCATATGTGGACAAGTCATCAGTGTTTTCATTCAAATTATTGAGTCCATCCTCAAAATCATCTTGATACATGTGCCTCCTTCCTTCACTGCCTTCAAGCCGCTATTCAAATGTCACCTTCTTGGCAGGACCTTCCTTGAACATTCTTTTTAAAATGACAGTCTGTCAACCCCCAGCCTTGGTGCTTCTCGGACACTTTTTTTTTTTTTTTGAGTTGGAGTCTCACTCTGTCACCCAGACTGGAGTGCAGTGGCCGCTCCCGGCCACCGCAGCCTCGACCTGCTGGGCTCCGGCGATCCTTCCGCCTCAGCCTTCCAAGTAGCTGGAATTACAGGCATGCGCTACCACGCCCGGCTGATTTTTTGATTTATTGTAGAGATGAGGTCTCGCTGCCCAGGCAGGTCTCGAACCCCCCGGCTCAGGCAATTCACTCACCTCAGCCTCCCAAAGGCGCGGGATTACAGGCTGAGCCACTGAGCCCGGCTTCTCGGACACTTTTATGCTTTATTTTCTTCTATGACATTTAGCATCTTGTTACATACTTTATATTTTACCTATTTTTTTGTGTTAGCTGTGTCTTTCCTCTAGAGAGTTCCACAAGGATAGAAATGATTGTTTCTCCTTTGTTCCCTGCTGTATTCTCAACCTGTAACACAGAGTCTGGGATGAGGTAAATTCTCAATAACTGTGTTATTATTGAAAGAATAAATGGAAGCTCTTTGGTTGTAATTGCTTACAAAGTTTAACTCTGCCTAATTGTGCTATTGACTTTATGGAGTTTACAAGCTTTTCATAACATATTAAATCAGATATCTTGATAAAATAATTAAATATATGTACTTAATTTATTTGATCTATTAACATTATGTATTGACTAGGTTTAAATCCTGATTCTAGAATTGATAAGCTGTGTGATCTTGGGTGAGTGTCTAAGTTTTTCTTTTTGGTAACAGTTTTCTTACTTGTAATGTGAAAAAAAAAGGTTATTCAGCCTTATAGAGCTATACAATTTTTAAAATGCCTAGCAGACAATAAGGAGGTCAAATAGTAAGAATGTAAACTTCCTGTTAAATAGTAAGAACTCAATACATAGCGATAGGAGAAACTATTATTTTAAAGCCATTATTGAAAAAAATTAGGTAGGGATGTGTGTATTTATTTATATTTAATATAAATCAATACATAATCATTCTGAACTTATTCTTGTATAGTATTACAGTTCTTAAGCTTTTATAAATGATTATAATTTTGATGCCTAATGAAAGTGATAGGTGTTAGATTTTACAGTTAATATTATTCCATGCACCATAGAATGAGACATATTCTTCCATTACACAAGCTTCCCCTTTGTAGTCAGCAAGGACATTTAGAAGCATGGCTACAAAACTCAGATCACTTCCCAAAACTTTTCACACACTCTCAAGTAACAGCTTCCATAATTCTGAGAATTTGGCTTAATAAAAATAACATTGTGAAGCCATGTAGTCCTGTGAGTTAAACACTTTCAGATGAAGAAGACAAGATATAAATGCTACCAGAAATGAAACATTATTGCCTAGATATCTGGAGTTACTATTAAGATAATTCAAATTTCCGGAAGTTCCAGCAGCTTCGGGGAAACACATGTGACAGTGGAAAGTCATAGATTTTTCTTTTGACCTGTCAAATAAATGCAGCAAATACACTGGGGTCAGGCCAAATCTTGCCCTCTTTTCTATATCAAGAGCCAAAGCTGAATAGGTGTTGAAAAGATCAGTTTTTCTCCTTTGTAGTAAGATGGTTGTCTTCTCATGACTTTGAATTTTTTAAAATTTATTTTTGACAGTCTTTTTTTTTTGAGTTGGAGTCTCAATCTGTTGCCCAGACTGGAGTGCAGAGGCCGCTCCCAGCCACCGCAGCCTCATCCTGCTGGGCTCTGGCGATCCTTCCGCCTCAGTCTTCCGAGTAGCCAGAATTACAGGCATGCGCTACCACGCCCAGCTGATTTTTTGATTTATTGTAGAGATGAGGTCTCGCTGCCCAGGCGGGTCTCGAACCCGCTGGCTCAGGCAATCCACTCACCTCAGCCTCCCAAAGGCGCGGATTACAGGCTGAGCCACCGAGCCCGGCTATTTTTGACAGTCTTATGAAGCTCTCTTGTGTAGACCACATTGAGCCCAGATTTGGAGAAAGACTAGGTTTCACATCATTTCATAATTGCATTAATGCAGAATAAATGATTTTCCTTCCAAATCATGCTTATCATTGGTTGCCAAAAATCAGAGTATTACATGAGACTACACAGGTTAAACACTAGAAAAGTGTCTGGCCTATGATTAGCCCTCAAGTGCTAGTTATCTATGTCACATATATATTATATTTGCATAGACACATATAAATATGATATATATGCAAAAATATACCTATTGATAAAGATCTTTGGCCATTAGAAATCAAAATTTGGATTCCTAGGGAATCATATCCTGTTTTATTTTCATGTGCATTCTGGAATTTATGTAGCCTAAGTTAAGAATAATTCATGGATAAGAATGCATCCACTTTTACCTTGGTACATTGGTGAAGTATGTCTCAGTAACCATTATGTAAGGCAAACAAAGAGGAATCTTATCAAATGTTAGTAGTGTGATATCTAAAATCAAATTATACCACTAACTGTGGAAAAGTCACTTAATAATTCTATCTCAGTTTTATAACAGCAGGTAAATGTATTGGAATTACTTTCAAAGCCTATAAAATGAAGTTTAGGCACAAGAGAGTTCCTACTCCAGAAATACAGAAATTTTGGGATATTTAGCTAGCTATATCTGTATATCTATATGTATTACACTTAACAGAAAGCCAGAAAATTCCTAGTTGAACTAAAAATATCTCAAAGTCAGAATGATGGTAAATAGAAGCTGATGTCACAGAGATCCTTGGATGTTTATATGGAGATTTAGGTTCCCTGGGCTGGGAGCTGAATCTGGGAGACGTGACTTTGAGGCTAAGTTGGTGAAAATGTGTAACTAGTGTCCCTATGCAAAGTTGGAATCAAGTGCTGCCCAAACTATCACAAAGGAATGAGGAATTTTTTTTCCTCCTATCGGGGAGCAGCCAGAAAGAATCTGTTTACTTTATAGGTAGGGGAGAAATATAGTCACCTGTGAAAGAATCAGTCTCACAATTGCATGGATGTGGTTTCTAAATGTATACTTTTGTAGCATTCTGTTCTTTAAGTATAGAAACTGTAAGTGACATTAAAATGAAAATGAATTCAAGGCTTTTAATAACGCTAAGAGCAGAGACATATGTAAAACTATGACACAAGAAATGTCAACAGAAAAAGCAAAAGAAAATGAAATAAACAAAAAACAAAACAAAGCAAAAACTTGAAAATGAGTACACATGAAATAGTTTACCAATCCTGTCTGTGAAGATAAACCAGCCGTAAGGAAGAGTCAGCAGATTCGCCAGTATCCCAAGAACTTGAGATAATGACACAAATTTTGAGTTATATATATTTTTTAATTTTAAAGATATGGGGTATAATTAGTAGTCATCGTACAGGAAAAGTTTGAGCCTCCCTTTGGTCACCATTTTGACTGGTTTGAGATCAGGTATACTTATTGCTGCTATGTACCCTCCCTAAATTTTGAGATATCATAAAATAAAATTACAATGCTTAAGATCAAATAAGGGTCTAAAAAACAAAACTGCACAATTAGACATCAAGAAAACAAGAAAAAACAGTAAAGCATCGAGAAAAGAAAAATAAATTTACCAAAATTTAAAGCGTACTGGGTGGTTTTAAGAGCACATTAAACATCGCTTAAAATATTACTGAAATAAAGGGTAACTCCACAAAAGAATCATCCAGGAGAATAAGGTCATAAAATTCTGAATAAAACACTAATGGACATGATAATGAGAATGGGAAGCCATGTTCTTCTAATAAAAATTTCAGAAAGAGATCACGAAAAAATTTTGGAAGAGGCAATATTAGAAAGAATAGCTAATAATTTTTTACACCGTACTTGAAGAAAGACATTGACCTTCAGATTAAAGGACTATACAGTGTAAATAGTTAAAATTAACTTTACCTGTACGATGGCCACTTGTATACCTAATCCTGAATTGTACCCCACATCTTTAAAATAAAATTTAAAAAAATCTTTAGATACATTCTAGTGAGCACCCACTGAGATAAAGCATATCATTATTATTTTATTGTGGTCAAGATCACATAACATGAAAGTTACCATAACTATTTTTAAATATACACTGTGGTAATGTTAACTAGATGCATTGCTACACAACAGATCTCTAGAACTTTTCATCTTGCAAAACCGAAACTCTGTCTCCAATAAACAACTTCTCTCACCCCACTCCCTCCAATACCTGGCAATCATCATTCTACATTTTGCTTTTCTAAGAGTTTGACTATTTTAGATACCACATGTAAGTGAAATCATTCCATCATTGTCTTTTTGTGAATAAATTATTTCACTTAGCGTAATATCCCCAAGGTTAATCTATGTTGTAGCATTTCACAGGGTTTCCTTCCTTTTCAAGGCTGAACAATATTCATATATGTGTGTATGTATACATATGTACATATATGCATACATATTTCACATTTTCTTTATCCATTCCTTTGTCGATGAACATTTAGTTTGCTTCTAACTTTTGGTTACAGTAAATTATGCTGCAATGGACATGGGCATGCAAATATCTCTTTGAGATCATGTTTTCAGTTCTTTTGTGTGTGTGTGTATATATATATATAGAAGTGAGATTGCTGGATCAAATGGTAATATTTAATTTGTTTTGGACCTCCATACTGTTTTCCAAAGGGTTTGCAACCATTTCACAATCCCATCAAAAATGCATGTGTCCCAATTTCTCAACATTTTTACCAACACTTTTTATTTTCTGTTTTTGTTTTGCTTTATGTTGTTTTTTGTTTTGACAATATCCCACCTAACAGGTGTGAGGTGATGTCTCATTGTGCTTTTCCCTATTAACTAGTGATGTTGAACATTTTTTCATATGCATATTCAAGTGTCCTGTGTATGCTTGTCAGGTTCAATTGGTCTACAGTATTGTTGAAATTCTCTGTTTTCTTATTGATCTTCCTGTCTGGTTAAAGTTGCTTTTATTGAAAGTGTGGCATTTAAATCTCTTACTACTATTTTATTAATGTCTAATTCTCTTTTCAGGTCTGTCAATGTTTGATTTATATATTTGAGTACTCTGCTATTAGGTGTGTATATGTTTATAATTGTTACATTTTCCTGATGGATTATTTTATTATTATATAATGCCCTTCTTTGTCTTATTTGACAGTGCATGACTACAAGTCTGTTTTGTCTGATATAAGCTGGCCACCCTTGCTCTCTTTGGTTACCTTTTTTCATGGAATATTTTTATTCCTTTAACTTTCAGCCTATTTATATCTTTATATTTAAAGTGAGTCTATTGTAGGGAACATGTAGTTGGATATTATTTTATTTATTTTTAAAAATTCAGTTACCCACTCTGTGCTTTTTGATTGGGGCATTTAATCCATTTACCCTTAAAGTAATTACTAATAGAAAAGGGTTTGTTATTATAATTTCATTAGTTAATTTCTATATATCTTATATTTGACCCTGTTTTCCTCTCTCACTACCTTCCTTTGTGCTCAGATATTTTTCTGTAGTAACCTGATTTAATTTCTTTCTAATTTTTTGGTAACTTTTATAGATATGTTATTTGTGGTAAGCATCAAGATTACATAAAACATCTTATAGTTATATCAATAGATTTTCAATCTGATAACAATATAACTTCAATTGCATACAAAACTCTGCTCTTCTACATATTTTTCCTTTTGCTATTAATGTCACAATTTACATCTTTTAATATTGTATATTAATTAACATAATTTTTTGGTTGTAGTTGTTTTATCTAAAAGTTGTTATCTTTTAAATCTTATACCTGAATTTAAAGTGATGCACCATCATTACAAATTACAGGATTCTGTGTTTGCCTATATATTTACATCTATTAAAGAGCTTTATAGTTTCATATGCTTTGGAGTTGCTGTCTAGTACTCTCTGGCTTCAACTTGAAGGCAGGTCTAGTGAGTAATAAACTCTTTTTGTCTCGATCTCCATATGCCTACACCTGTATCAATCAGGGTGTATGTAATGAGGAGTCAGAAGTTAAACAGAATTTTAATGGAGAAGATTTAGTACAAAAACGCATTAACTCTTTGCAGAAAATTAACTAAGAGGGAATAATAAAGCATTCTCTTAAAAGAATACTCTAGGTCTGAGGAAGAATATTAAACAAAAAAAATCTTGGAAGGTAGGGGGATGGTGATTCCTTCCAAGTCTAAGATTCAGACCTCACTGGAGAGGGTATGGTTACAGTTCACTGGATGTTAGAGAAGTTTATTAAGCTATCTCTGAAGTAGTCCAAAGTCAGAGAACCATAACTGATGAGCAGAGAACTGCTTGTTGCTGTGTTGACAAAGTTAAACTGTGAAGCAACCTGGGGTTGGGGATACTGCTAAATTTGCTGGGAAGTGCCGGGTTCGGTGGCTCAGCCTGTAATCTCGCGCCTTTGGGAGGCTGAGGTGAGTGGATTGCCTGAGCCCACAGGTTCGAGACCCGCCTGGGCAGCGAGACTTCATCTCTACAATAAATCAAAAAATCAGCCGGGCATGCCTGTAATTCTGGCTACTCGGAAGGCTGAGGCAGAAGGATCGCCGGAGCCCAGCAGGTCGAGGCTGCGGTGGCTGGGAGCGGCCACTGCACTCCAGTCTGGGCAACAGAGTGAGACTCCAACTCAAAAAAAAAAAAATTTGCTGGGAAGTTAACTGGTATAAAGCTATAGTCTCTGGGAAGCTGTACTCTATGGAAAGTCAACAGTGGGGCAGAGGAAGCTTTTCAGAAATATGTCAGACAGAAAAGTTACTTGGAAACTTGTTTATGCACTCATGGAACTCTCCAGAAACTTCTCTGAAGGATGCTATTTTCTGCTGGGAATCCACCTGTGATGGAACTGAACTCACCAGGAGTGGAGAGTGAGTTTGCTGAATCTCTTGCATACCAGCTCTGTGCCACAGGAGCAAAAAGAAGCAAAGCACAGGAAACCAGGAAAAGAAACTCTTCTGATATTTCTCAGTGCTCTCTACTGACTAAGCCTGACATCATGCCAACTGGTAAAAGAAAAATGTTCCAGAATTACAAGCAGACAATGAAGGATGTACTTGGAGTTGAAAGACAATAAATGGATAACTGGAACAGCATCTAACAAGAAAATTGCAATAATTTAAATTAAATATTGACCATTAGACAAGAAGATATTGGTAGGTCAATAAGGCATGATTCTCAGCAATTGATAGAGTAAATGAAATCAATTGTATCTATAATATTGAACAACAAAGTTAACAAGTTTTAAGGAATAGATGTGTATAAACATGAATTCTTTCCAACTCATATGGAGTATTTTGAAAAGTTGCCCAAAGGTTACAAAAGAAATCTCAATCAGCAATTATGAAATTAAACAATACATATATAGAGACCATTTAATATAATATATGACAATAAAATGGGAAACTAATAACAAAAAGATAGCAAAAAATGAATGTCTGGAAAATAAAAATTAAACACATAATAATGTAAATATTATAAAGATACATTAAAATTGAACAACAATTAAATAAATATGTATTTGCTTTCAGGGAAGAGGGTGGCCAAGCCAGTCAGGCTATGGGAGTCCCCATGTGAGTGAGTGTGTGGAAAATTTTATGTATGTGCTGGAGAGCGAGTGGGTGTGCGAGTGGCTGACTGAGTGAGGGCTAGGGAGCTGGTGGCCAGGGCTCTCCTGGTGCAGCAGTTGGTGCCACTGCAGCTGGGCTTAGACCCTAGCAATTCCCAGGATGCAGAAGCCAAGCGCCATTTTCTTTTTCTTTTATTTTTTTAAATCAACAAATCCTCCCTGGGAAGAAAATAATGGGAGAAACTGAATAAGTGGGTGCTCAGGAGTGGGTGGCCAGGTCCCTGATGTAACAGCTGGTGCTGCAGCTTCTCTGCTTCATTCCTGACTCTTCCCAGGTAGTAGAAGTTGAGCACCATTGTTTTTCTTTAAACAGACAGAAGTTTTCCTGTGAAAAATTGGAGGGAAGAAACTATTACCCCAGGCTCTCCCTCACCATTGAAGCAAGAGAGACTGCTGGCTCCTGGCTTTGCCTCACCACTTCAGTACCTGGCAGGGTGCTGCCAGCAGGGGCTGCACAGGGAGTACAGAGGCAAAGTCCCATGGAAGAAGGCAAGAGAGGCACCCCAGAGCCATCTTGAAGGTGGGGCAGGGAAATGCTCCCACTTGCTCACCACAAAGCAACAGACCTGATCTCTGTGACTGGTGGATCAACTACTCAGAGATTGATAATGTCCCAGAGGGAATATCCTGAGAGCACAAACTTTGGAGGGACTTGATTAATGCTGAATTCCAAGCACCCCACCCCCATCCAGATTCTGCCGTGGACAAGAGGTGCGGCCAGAAAAGGACTAGGAAGAACTCCAAAGAGAGCAGTGGTGAGTCCAGGGCTGACCCAAATCCCCTTCTCACCAGCAATTCTCTGAATGCCAGACGCACACAGCTGGGCCACAATGGAGAGGGACAAACCCAGGCAGAGCCTGGATATCAGTCACTATAGGAGTACTCCATTCCAGGATAGGCCTGACTAGGCACCCCCTGTGAAAGTACATACCTGGGAAAGAGACAATCTCGTACCTACCCACTGGAGGAGATCTCCCTGACCGTATGAGAGTGGGAAGGGGGGACTGCAGCCTCACCCACCTCCACTACCCCTCCTCCTTCCCTGCTTCTGACCCTGAGGAGAGAGTGAAAGAGGTGGTTCTGCAGGAAAGACCTGATTGAGGAACAATAACAGAGCCTGCCACAGGAAGGCAGGTTTTTTTTCAATTATTTTTTAATTTTTAAACATTTTTCAGTGTTTATTAGTTCACCTATTTTCTAAATATTTTTCCTTTGTGCATGAATGAGTATGTGAGGGTTTGATCTGCATTCTCTCAAATTTTTTCTTTTCTTTTTCTGTTTCTTTCTTCTTTTATTGATCATTTTCTGTTTATGTGTATATATGAATGATTGGGTGTTCATCTTTCAATTTTGTTGTTGCTGTTGGTTTTTGCTCTATTTTAAATCTTTTTTTAAATTTTCATTTTTTGTAGCTTAAGGTGTGAGTCAATATATGCGTGAGGGTTCAACCTGAATTCCTTTTTTTTTCCCTCCAGTCTTTCTGTATTTCTTCTCTATTCACTCTGTACTAGGCATGTGTGTGTGTGTTTAGTTTTCTTGGTTTTTTATTGTTGCTGTTGTTTGTTTTGTTTCACTTTGTTGTTATTATACTTTATTTTGGGAGGTGTGTGTCTGTGTGTGTGTGTGTGTGTGTGTGTGTGTGTGTGTGTGTTCCATTGCTTTTGCATTGGTTTCTGCTCTACATCATCATATAGCATGGTGGTGGGGAGTGGGTCTCAGGAAACACACACCACAATAAGTGAACACTGTAATTTGCAAGTAGTTTATGATTCCCAGCACCCCATCCCCTACTTTATTCTAATTTCAAAACTACAAGAGATAGCAAAGCTTCCCATTCACAATCCTATTTCAAAATAGAACAAATCTAGAGCCCAGTTAGGGAAGAATAGAGGACTGAGCAAACATCGGAAGGGAAAGCCTCTCCCGCTAACAGACCTAAAGAGAAAAGCAAGATATCTGTCACAAATGAGGAAAAACCAAAGAAATACCTCAGGCAATTTCAAGTGTACCAAAGACGAACTCATGAAAAATCAGACCTTGGTGCCCAAACAATGAAAGTTACCAACAAATGGCCCCAGAATATGACAGGGATTAGGGAATGGATGGAAAGAGTGAATAAGACTCAAGAAAGATAAGATGCAACTCTGAAAGAACTTGTTACAGGGATTTTGGCAATAAAAAATTTCATCCAGGAAATAAATAGCAAGATGACAAACATGGAAAGCCAAATTAAACTAGCTGAAGAAAGAATCTCAGAACTTGAAGACCAGAACATGGAATTAAACTGATCTATAAAGAAACATAGAAAAAAGACTCAGAGAGAAAGAATAAAGCCTACAAGAGATGTGTGATTATATCAAGAGACTGAACCTATACCGGATTGATTTCCCAGAAGAAGAAAAAGAAATGGAGAATAACTTGGAGCAAATATTCCAGGAGGTAATCCAAGAAAACTTTCCCCATCTCACCAGAGATGTGACCAGCCAAGCACAAGTGATACAGAGAACCCCCACAAGACATCAAATGAGAAGACCACCCCCTAGACACATGGTAATTCACCTACGCAAAGTAGGCACAAAAGAAAAAATCCTAAAGGCAGCAAGAGAGAAATGTCAGATTACCTAACAAGAAAACCAATCAGAATAGCAGCAGACCTATTGGCAGAAACACAATAAGCAAGAAGGAACTGGAGCCCTATATTCAAACTCCTCAAAGATAAACAATTTCAATCAAGAATATCCTATCCAGCCAAGCTCAGGTTCATCAGTGATGGAGAATTAAAATCCTTCCCAGACATCCAATCCCCAAGAGATTATGCAGCTTGTACACCAGCTCTACAGGAGACACTTAAAAAGGTATCAAGCACAGAAGAAGGAAAAAAATAGAATGACCACACACTTTCCAAGAGAACAGCAGAGCATAGAATCAATAGAGAACACAAGACAAGAAACTTGAAAAAACACACATACATTAAACCCAAAGCCAAAAGAAAACAAGCAAAGAAAAAACTTTATAAGAACCTCATGACAGTGATAAACAATCACATTTCAATAATCACCCTGAATGTGAATGGACTAAATGCACCACTAGAAAGACACAGATGGGAAACTGGATAAGAAATCATGACCCAATTATTTGCTGTATCCAGGAGTCTCATCTCACTATAAGGAATGCACACAGACTCAAAGTTAAAGGATGGAAAACGAGTTTCTAGGCAAATGAATCACAAAAGAAGGCAGAAGTTGCAATCTTAATATCAGACAAAACAAACTTTAAGCTATCAAAAATTTTAAAAAATGCAAAAGGACACTACATAATGATAAAAGGTTCAATCCATCAACAAGAAATATCCATGCTAAATATATATGCACCCAAAACAGGAGCACCAGCATTTATAAAGCAACTACTAAGTTAACTGAAAAAAAGATATTGACTCTAACACTTTATAGCACAGGGGATTGAATACCCCACCAAAAGCCCTAGATAGACCACTGAGGCAAAAAATCAACAAGGAGACCTTGGTGAACACTGTAATTTGCAAGCAGTTTCAACAGATGTAAAAATAAGAACCACATGATTATATCATTAGATGCAGAAAAAGCTTTTGATAAAATCCAATGTCGCTTCTTGATAAAAACCCTCAAGCACCTAGGTGTAGAAGAAATATACCTCAAAATAGTAAGTGCAATCCATGATAAACCCACAGGTAACATATTGCTAAATGGACAGAAACTGGAAACATTTCCCCTGAAAACTGGAACAAGACAAGGCTGCCCACTCTCACCCCTCTTGTTCAATATTGTGTTGTAAGTCCTAGCTCAGGCAATTATACAAGAGAAGGAAATCAGGGGTATCCAAATAGGAAAAGAGAAAGTCAAGTTATTCCTCTTTGCTGATGATATGATCCTATACCTTGAAAATCCAAGAGAATCTGTCAAAAACCTGCTTGCACTGATAAAGGACTTTGGCAAATCTCAGGGTACAAAATAAATGTGCAAAATACAATTGCATTCCTATACACCAAAAACAAGCAGGCAGAGACCCCAATAAAAAGCACAATCCCATTCACAATGGCCAACAAAAATATGAAATACCACGGCATCTTCCTAACCAGAGAAGTGAAAGAACTTTACAATGAGAACTACAAAACACTGCTCAAATAAATCCAAGAAGACTCAAACAAATGGAAAAATATTTCATGCTCATCGATAGGAAGAATCAACATTGTTAAAATGTCCATCCTACCAAAGGCAATCTGCAGGTTCAACACAATACCCATGAAGTTACCAACATCACTCTTCTCTGACCTGGAAATGGCAAAACAGAAATTTATATGGAAACATAAATGACCACCAATAGCCAAAACAAATCTTAGCAAAAGAAATAAAGCAGAAGGTATTACCCTTCCAGACTTCAAACTTATTATAAGGCTACAGTATCAAAACATTCTGGTATTGGTGCAAGAACAGGCATATTGACCAAAGGAGCAGGATAGAGAATCCGGAAGCAAAGCCTCAATTTCTCAACCAATTCATCTTTGACAAAGCTTCCAACAATAGCCACTGGAGAGAGGAGAACCTATTCAGTAAATGGTTCTGGGAAAACTGGCTGACCACAAGCAGAAGATGAAACAGGACCCCTACCTATCACCATAGACAAAAATTAACTCTAATTGGATTAAAGACCTAAACGTAAAACCTCAAACTATAAGAATCGTAGAAAACGCAGGAGACACCTTTATGGAAATTGGAACTGGCAAACAATTCCTAGTCAGAACCCTAAATGTCCATACCTTAAGAAATAAGACAAGTGGGACTTCACCAAACTAACGATCTTCTGCAACGCAAAAGAAACCATCAAGCGAGCAGGGAGACAGCCCACAGAATGGGAAAAAATATTTGACAACTGTATATCTGACAAAGGCCTAACATCTAGGATCTAGAAGGAACTCAAGCACACCGAAAGGAATAAAACAAATAGCCCCTTTAAAAAGTGGGCAAAAGACATGAATAGACACTTCTCAAAATAAGATATACGGGCAGCCAACAGATACATGAAAAAGTGCTCAGCCTCAGTCATCATCAGAGAAATGCAAATCAAAACCACACTGAGATACCACCTAGCCCCTGTAAGAATGGCCATCATTAATAAAACAAACAAGAACAGATGCTGGTGAGGATGTGGAGAAAAAGGAACATTTTTGCACTGCTGGTGGGAATGCAAACTAGTGCAACCTCTTTGGAAGACAGTGTGGCGATTTCTGAAAGAACTAGAAATTGACCTCCCATATGACCCAGGAATTCCCCTATTGGGAATATACCCGGAGGAACTCAAATCATTCTATAAAAAAGATACCCGCACACGTATGTTTGTTGCCGCTCTATTCACAATGGCAAAAACTTGGAACCAACCATGTTGCCTCAAAGCTGAACTGGATAAAAAAAGTGGTACATAAACACGATGGAATATTATGCAGCCATAAAGAAGGACAAACATATGGATTTTGCAGCAACTTGGATGGAGTTAGAGTCGATCATACTCAGTGATCTATCACAGAAACAAAGAACAGAGTTTCATATGTTCTCACTCATAAGCGGAACTTGAACAATTATAAGACTATAAAAAAGGGATTGGCAGTGGTGGGAAACTCTCAGGGGAGGGGGGTAGGATTGGCAGTTGAGGGAAACTGCTAGTGGAGGAAGGGGTATACCTCATCAATAAGGGTACCTGCATAATCAACGTTTGTATATCTAACCCTGAATTGTACTTCTCATCTTTATAATAAAAAAAAGAAACACATATGCAAATTTTTGGAATGCAGTTAATGTGACGTGTAGAAAAAATAATACCTTAGATGCGTGTATGAGATAAAAGAAAATATGTTAGACCAAATCAACCACTGTAAATTCAAAGTGCAATGAGTCTATGACCATTTAATGTCAAATTCCAGAAACTTTAGTTGCTGATGTTATCATTATCAGCTTGTTATCTACAAGAATCTCCTTGGTAAGAAATGCCAGTCAACCCCAGGAAAATCTATCAGAATGTAATAAAATCTATTAGACTGTGGGATTTAGAACTGAAGCAGTTTCTTGCCTTTTTTAAATAGGTTTTTTTTTTCTTTTTTTGGTCAGGATATTTATATAATTGCCTATATTGGTCAAAGAGTGCAAAATGTTAAGAAACCTTATTTTAAGCCGGGCTCGGTGGCTCAGCCTGTAATCCCGCACCTTTGGGAGGCTGAGGTGAGTGAATTGCCTGAGCCCGTGGGTTCGAGACCCGCCTGGGCAGCAAGACCTCATCTCTAAAATAAATAAAAAAATCAGCCGGGCGTGGTAGCGCATGCCTGTAATTCCAGCTACTAGGAAGGCTGAGGCGGAAGGATCACTGGAGCCCAGCAGGCGAGGCTGCGGTGGCCGGGAGTGGCCACTGCATGCCAGTCTGAGCGACAGCGAGACTCCAACTCAAAAAAAAAAAAAAAAAAAAGAAACCTTATTTTACTGCTGAAATATAGAAAACCAATCCTCGTGGTTGTAACATTGGTCATCCATTCCTGAAAGAAATACATGCTTTATGGGGCAAGAACAGCAAAATTTTCCACTCATATTAATTCACATAACAAACATTTATTAAGTGCCTATTATGAGTCATATATCATTTTAGTCTATGAGGATTCATTGGTGAATATAATTTAAAAAGATTCCTGCTCATCTACCTCTTACATTCTAGTAGAGGAGACAGGTAAAAGAAAAAGGAAGCAAAATATATAGTATGTTAGCTAGTGAGAAATAAGGAAGAAGATAGAAATAGTTGGTGAGGATTACAATATTAGGTGAGTTGGCCAAGAAAATCTTTGCTGAGAAAGTGACTTTGAAAGAACTTGAAGAAATGAGTAGGGAACCATTTGGATCTGTGGAGGAAGATCATTCCCTGCAGAGATCAGATCCAGGACACAATGCTTATTGCTGATTGTCAGGGAGAAAGCAGTAGATGAAGTCAGGGAGGTAGAGAAAAGCCATGTTATTTACACAGGGTCTCATCATTTTGTCTAGAATTGCCCAAGTTTAAGTTCAGCCCTTGTTTAATTAACAATAGCCTTTTACATTCAGTAGGATTGTGATTTAGATAATAAAATATGTAGTCATTCTACTTTTTGTAAAGACTTCGGCTTTTGCTTAGATACTTTACTTTGGAAAGAACATGACAGTAACATGATCTTACCTAGATTTTAACAGGTTCATTTGAACGGCTGTGTTACAAAGAGACAGCGGTATATACACATGATGGAGTATTATGCAGCCAAAAAGGACAAAATTATGAACTTTGCAGCAACTTGGATGGACTTAGAGTCTATAATACTGAGTGATCTGTCAAAGAAACAAAGAACTGAGTACCACATGTTCTCACTCATATGTTGGCCTTGAACAATTATCATAATACTATAAGAAAGGGATTGGCAGCAGTGGAAAACTGCCAAGGGGAGTCAGGGGTGGGATTAGCAGCAGTGGGAAACTGCCAGGGGAGGAGGGTATTCCTCATCAACAAGCGTAATTGCATAATGAACCCTGAATTGTATCCTACATCTTTAAAAAAAGAAAAAAACAAAAATGACAACAAAAAACAAAGAGACTGCAGAGAGCAGAAATGAAAGCAAAATATATCCAGAATCTGATCAATCCTTTCACCATCTTCATTGCTACCAGACTGGTCCTAGTCACCACTGTTTCTTACTCGGATTGCCACAAGAGCTTCCCAGTGAGTCTTTCTTGCTGCATTTGAGTACACGCACAAGAAAAGTTTAAAGAAAAATTCCTTAGCAAAATGCATTTTCTTCCTATACTTCAAATATTTGTAACTATTTTCTTTCATATATTTCTGCTTAAATGTTCTTTCATTCCTGTACAGTTGTAAACCATCAAGTTTTTCCTATTTAATTCAGTATCAAAGGTTTAATTCTATTCAAGACTCATCTTTGGATTCATTTGGAGTGAAAGACCTTATGTGGTTTCCTTTATAGGAATAATGATGAATTAATTGTATCTCAGTTCCCCCTTTCCTCCAGATCCAGAGTTAGAGTTGAGAAATCATACATCAACTCTGCTCTAGCGGTGATACTTAGCTCTGATTTTGGTAGAGTCAATCTTAATGCACTTTAGTCATGTAACTCTATCAAAGGTAGTGAACATCTTTATTTTTCTTGATCGTAATTCTCCCTGTCAGTTAAGGTTTTTCAGATAAAAACTAAAACAATCCTCTCACCTCAGTCTTCCAGATTGCTGGGATTATAGGCATGAGTCACTACACCCAGACCTTTGCCAAAATCTTAAAAAAAAATTTCGTTACTAGATTTCAAAAGGAGCTAGAATTTTGCAGCCGCTAGTTATTTTAGCTCTTAGCAACATCTCTGATAGAAAATGTAAGGTTTTAGGAATCATTACGGCCAGAAACCTGCTCTAAAGAGGACTATACATTTGTCTAGTAAAAAAAAAAATCCTTACAGTGAATATTTAAGCAGAAATATATTTGATTAAATTTACAAAATAATTTTATCTCATACATCTTTAGGGTACATGAAAAATGTATTCATATAAAAAATAAAAGATACATAAAAATAAACAAAATGTCTGAATAAGTTAGTATAACTTAACTTTCTCCATTTTCATTTTTCTACAAATTCCTTTGACAGGATACTTACTAAATGTTCAACCATTCTCCTGCGTCTCCCTCATTGATGTCAGTGAGTTGAAAAGGACCAAATTCACATCTCTTGCCTTCTTCATGAGCCTTCTTCTGAACTCACCTTTCTCCCATCTTCCATAGTACGTCACTACCATAATATTTTGTGTTTTAAGATCATAGTCTTTTAATTTTTTGGTAAATACTACTTTAAATATCTGTCTGAACTATTACAGCATGTGTGATTAAAGGAATTATATGCTGTGAGCTTTCTATATGACATTAATAACTCAGCCACTCAAGGATTCCCACAGGAACTGCTCAGTGGAGACCTGTATGGGGAGACATGATTCAATGCTGTAACCAAACAGCTGGAGAGTACTCTTACCCCTGGTGCTGACAGAGGATCTCTCATGGATGTTTTCCTATATAGTACAAATACAAGGTTATTTAGTGTTTGCCATGATGAAATTGATTAGATTGTTTCCAACAACTTCCCGTAGGTCCCTTTGTCATAAAGATATTATGCCGGGCTCGGTGGCTCAGCCTGTAATCCCGTGTCTTTGGGAGGCTGAGGTGAGTGGATTGCCTGAGCCCGTGGGTTCGAGACCCACCTGGGCAACTTGACGAGACCTCATCTCTACAATAAATCAAAAAATTAGCTGGGCGTGGTAGCGCGCGCCTGTAGTTCCAACTACTTGGAAGGCTGAGGCGGAAGGATCCCGGAGCCCAGCAGGTCGAGGCTGTGGTGGCCGGGAGCGGCCACTGCCCTCCAGTCTGGGCGACTGAGTGAGACTCCAACTCAAAAAAAAAAAGATATTTTATTAGCCTTCAAACCAATGAGTTTTGCCATTTTAATATATAGTGAATTTGAAGTATGTCTTTTTCTAGCTTAAAACATAAAATTTTTTAATAATAAACAAGCTGGAATTATATCATATTAATCTGATTTTATGTAGTCAGTGAAAGAAAAAGTTGGTACTGTCACTGTAAAAAGAAATGTATTTTAAATTACTTAGCATTTTTATTTATATTTATCTTACAAACATATCAAGACTTCTATAATGTCTAGAATTAATTTAAGCTGAAAAGAACAACAATATTTACCTTTTATTGTCAAATGTTAACTTGATGACTAATTTAATTATTTTATATTTATATTTCTATCTAGTTAGATATCATATCATTGAATAAAAGCATTCTTTGATTAGAACCAACCAGTCTTCAGCTGAGAAAAATTAACCTATGACAAGAAGAAGAGCTCAGTTACATCAAAAATGTTAGTTCTACAAAACAATGGATAATATTTTGGTGATGGAGACTAGGGTAGAGGAGATAGAAAAGGGCCAATCTGGCTGGAAGTGATAACTCATGCCTATAATTCCAGCACTTTGGGAGGCCTAGGAGGGAGGATGTCTTGAGCCCATGAGTTCAAGACCAGCCTGGCTACATAGTAAGACCTCGTCTCTACAAAAAATAAAAATAAAAAATAAAAATGAGAAGGCCCAACCCAGGAGTCTGAGAGAAAGCACTCAGCATAGAGTAATCCTACCATATGGTTCCTGTGTGCCTCTTCCCATGTCCCTGTATCACTAGAATTCGATTACATAGGTCTGTAGAACACTCACTATGTTTATCCAGTGATTCACTTATTCCTTTTACCAGGGGACTCCCAATCCTGGGAAAATAGACTAATAATATTTTCTAGAAGAATGAGACCTTATCTCTGAAATGTTCTTAACACAATGTCCTTAGTTAAGGATTACTATGAGTAATTAGAACCGAAGCACAGCCCCTAGAAAATGTCACATAGTCTTTACAGCTCTCTGGAGGTAGAGCTGTTTTGTCGTTGAAATGCTCTTGCTGTGCAAGGAATCCCTTGGATGTCACTCAGAGACCCCATCTTTTCTGAACCAGAGGGGCATATCTAATGTGGGTAGAGGGACTTGGGAGCCACCTTCAATATTCCAGACCACCTTCTAGTCTTTTTGAATGCCTGTATTCTTGTAAAAATTTAGTAAAGCTTGATATTGGATAAGATTTCTACCACATGTAAGTCTGACTTGATAGTTTTGTGTTAGCCCAATAATCAGTTATTAGTATGATCAAAATCAGTGGTTTTCTACACTACTATGCATAATAAACATTAGTTGGGGAACTTATAAAATGAATATTTCTGGACTCCTTTCATAAAGATATTGATTCAGTAGGTTTGGAGTGGGATGTATTATCTATTGCTTTGACTTAGAAATATGTATGCAAAACAATAATTAGGAGCTATCTCTAAACCAATCTTATATTGGCACAATTCTATATCTTTCTATTGCATTTAAAACATCTTCAGTGTATTGATTTAATTCTTGAATTCATTGTTTTTACTTACTTTTGATGTATTTGCTTAACACACAAAAGCTAGATTAATGATTGAAATACTAAAGGGAAGATGATCTCATTATCTTTAATATAAAAACAGTACATCCCTCTTCATAAAAGGGTTACTGAGAGTTCAGTTGTTCAGGAGTTTTATAAACCACTTGACTATTTATAAAAAAATAGTGTGTCTAAACAGTGTAAAATTTACCTGTGCAGTTAGAATGTTGAACAACCTAATGAAGCTCCCTGTTTATTTTAGGATAGTGGTGAGTTTATGTTCAAATAGAACAAAGGGTGCTGTAAAGTTTAAAAATTGTAGGGAGGAGGGAAGAAATGGAGGAAGATTTGGAAGGGACTTCTGGAGAGTCTCCTATAAATGCACAAATACTCAAACAGAGAAATATTTGACAATTACTGCTCTACCTTCTAAAAGATGTATGTAATTCTTATGTTACTAAGTACAACCTAGTGCAAATGCGATCAGAGAAACTATATATTCTGCAAACATACAATTTTCTGGCCACATCCTTGTTCTTATTTTCCAGTTTTTAAAGTCTCTTTCTTAGTGAAGTATTTTTATTTGCTTTTTACCCCACTCTCTTGCTTTTTCTACCACAAAGTATTTTACATCAAAAAGGTAGACTCCAAATTAATGATTAGTAAAGAGGGAAAATTATGTTTAGTCAACTATTAAAAAACATAACTGGTTTTAAATTCTCTTTAGCCCAAGCAAAACCCACCTTCCTGGTTCAAGTTTAAAAAACATGCATACAGCTTCTTAATTGTCAACTGGTTTTTACAAAACATCATCTTGATCAATTAAGAGTAAATGAATGAGAACCATATGGATAAATTTCCTTTGAAATACACCCAGGATTAAAAAGTTTAAGAAAAATTGCTCTAGGCAAATATAGTTTTTGCTGGAATGAAAATATGAAAAATAGTTTGAAGTGTTTTGTTGAACTCAAACCTCAAAGTACCAAGTTTTCTAATCCATAGGGCTAAAGAGATGATGGTGAACCCTCAGGAAGGTGAAGGTAATGGTCTCATTCTAGGAGGAAGCCAGAAAGAGTATCTCTTTGATCGTTTTTGGGGAGTAATTCAAATAAATAATAAATAATTCATCCCAGAGTTCAGACTTGTACATCTGGCCTGTTATTGTGCAGTATAGTGCAGAGATCAGGAGTCTAAGCTCTAGCCTAGTGTTTCTCAACTTTTTTTTTTCATTATTTCTCTTCTTTGGAGCCTGTTAAGACTTTTTTTCCCTAATCTCTCCATGAAATTACTACAAATACTATATATTTGTTTATGCACTGCTGTGTATCTGTCTCATAAATTAAATGGTAGGAATTCTTTTGTAACCCTCCCAGTCCCAAATTTTCCCCTCTTGAGGACAATCTGCCTTTGAGAATGCATCTTCTCATCTGGAGCAGTAGTTCTCAATTGGGAGGGGGGAGAGGCGGCATTTTTATCCACCAGGGGAATTCAGCAATGTCTGAAAGCATTAAGCATGTTTGATTGTCACACTGCAAGGAGTAGGGAGAAGGGTACTATTGGCAGCTAGAGGGTAGAGGCCAAGGACACTGCAGATCATCCTACATTGTATACGATAGCCCTGCACAATAAATAATTATCGAATCCCAAATATTAAGAACACTGAGGCTGAGAAATTCCACTTTAGAGCCAGACTGCTTGAGTTTGAATCTCAGATATGCTGCTTACTCACTGAGTAGCCTGCAATTTGTGTCTGTCAAATGGTAGGAGCAATAGTACCAACTGTAGAGGGTTAGTGAAAGAATTAAGTGAGCTAATACACACAAAATATTTAGAACAGTGTCTGGCTTAGGGTGAATGCTCAATAGACACTAGTATTTATTATTTTAAATCATATTATACTAGAAATAGCAAGTTCTTACATCAAATTTCAAAATGTACAAACATCACAAAATCCTTGAAATTTGCACACATATCTATTCATTTTCCCAAAGCATATATAACCAATTTACTCCTATTCCAACTTAAATTCAGAATACATTTTTGTAGTGACTAGCAAACTATTAAATTTGGCAGATTAGTGATTATATGAACAAATAGAATGGGAAAGAATCAAGGCTGCTACTACAGACAAATGTATTTTCATTATTCCATGAAAAAAACTTGAATGTAACAGCATAATAAATACTTTTTGGGCTTCAGTAGACAATCAGAAAGTGCCACTTTGACAGTCAATATATCCTGGTGACACTCCAGGAAATGTTATTTTTAATGAGAATTTTCAGGTTCATAGCAGAGTGAAATATGAATTAGTGACTCTGATGTACTTATGCTACAAATATCTTTGCCAAATACTAGCTGCAGTCTGAGTTTCTTCCTATTTGTCTTTTTTCTATAAGGATTGCAGTTTTGTCTAGATAATGCAGAGGATATAGGTGAACTGGTCTTGCAAAATGTACAGAAAAGCATGGTTTATTATAGAAAATTGAAGATGATCCTCTTTCCTTTCATTTTATAAGATAAAAAATAATGAAGGGGGTGTAGGAGAATCCTATTTGCTTTCATCTCCATTCCCTCAGCAAGTCCCATTGACTTGACATTTCCTAATCTGAGCTGGTTTTCCAGGTCATCAGTTCGATTTCTCACTGTTGTTCCAGTCTTTAGTGTGCATTACAGAAGTAGGCTGAAATCATCCATGGGAGATTGTTATTGCCAGGTCTTCTATTTTTTCCTCATCTCCCTCAGCCTCCTACAATCTCAACAAAACTTTAAGGAAGAGAAAGGAGTATTATAACAGTCTTGCTGATAAAGGACATTAATCAGAACCAAGAAGCATGATCTTTGGAGAAAAATTGCCCAGATTTGAGTTCTGGCTTTGCCACTTACTAGTTCAGTTCTTGTTACTTGGTGAAGATAAATGACCTAACATCTGAGAAGAACTTGCATTAGATCTATGCCTGACTTGGATGTGCTCATGACACAATGTTAGCTGTTGGTTATTTGCTTACTGTGGCTACAGCTGAATCCCCACCTCAGTGGAAATAGTGGTTCAAAGGTTTAATAGGCTTAAGAAAGAATACAGACATCCTTCCTTAAAATCCACTTACCCCATCCATTATTATGCTGATTTGGCAAGTCTTATTTTCTATTGCAGAGGAATATCTTCTTCCTTCCTTCCTTCCTTCCCTCCTCTCTCTCTCTCCTCCCATTCCTCCTCCTCCCCTCCCCTCCCTTCCTCCTTCCCTCCCTCCCTTTCAGTCCTGGTCTCACTCTGTCACCCAGTCTGGAGTGCAGTGGCACAATCACAGCTCACAATCATAGCTCACCTGGGCTCAGGCAATCCTTCTGCCTCAGACTCCCAAATAGCTGGAACTACAGTTATGCACCACCACACTGGGCTTTTTTTTTTTTTTGGTAGAAACGAAGTCTCACTATGTTGCCTAGGCTGGTCTTAAATACGTGGGCTTGAAAAATTCTCCCATCTCAGCCTCCCAAAATGCTAGGATTACAGGCATGAGCCACTATGCCCAGTCCAGAAATTTCTTATGAGTATCAATTTTTTAAAAATGATGAGCTTCCAGATTTCATCACCGTGAAAGTCAATCTTAACCAGAAACAAAGGCAGCAACCTATTTCTTAGCACTACTAAAATGCAGTCACATAAACCCTTGAATGGTTGAGGCAGTTTTACAACGTCCGTCCCTGAAGACTGTGTACCCTTCAAATGTCCTCCTCCTCTCATGAATGAGAAGTTTCTTTATTTGGGCCCTGCTGGTTCCCAGCAGCCTTTTGTGCTACTGCTGTACTGTCAGCATAAGAGAAAGAAGTCACAGGAGGAAGGAAGGACATTCTTCTCTGTCTGGGGGCTAGATCTGTAAAAACTCTTTTAATCTCACCAACATGAAAGTTCTGCCCTCTTATTGCTATGATTTCTGTTCTAGAATCATAACCTTGTTGTGTGAAACTTCTAGAAATGTCTAGACACTAACATGGCACTTCACTGAATTCATAGGAAGGTTGCCTGAAGGTTGTTTTTCTCCCCACTTCGGGGAATTTCAAAGTGAGAGGGCTAGAAAACCACCCCCTTTCTGTATAAATCAGACCTCTTTAAAACAGTAAATTCTTGGGGTAGGGACAGTAGTAGAGGTAGAGGCTATCTTAAGAGGGTACAGTATCATATGTTTCAGTCAATTTAATTCTATAGCAGTGTCTTGAGTGGCACTTGAGTCACAAAAAGAGCACTGATCACCATTCTTAAGCTGGAGTCCTCCTTCAGCTACTATCGACACTACTATTCTGGAAAAAACTATCTTACCTCTTTGTACCACAATTTTCCTCAGATGCTTAAAATAAAACAAAACGAACAGGGTAGAGAAGAGAGGAGGATGTAAATATAGCCAGGGCTTACCTCACAAGATCTTTCTGAAACTCAAAATGGGATAAAGAAAAGTGCTCTGCAAATCTCAAGTTTTATGCAAACGTTATATGGGATTAATATTTAGGAGAGTTTTGGTCCATAAATACTTGTCTTCTCCCTCCTCTTTAACCCAACATCTTCCCTAATTTCTTTTAACCTATGCCCCTTTCATGAGACTGATAGCTCTTTGAAGGCCCACATTTTCTATTGTGTCAGAAATTCCAGGGAACGGTATAGAATCTGAGTAACTGTTGAATTTAAATCCTATCTTCTAGAAAGTATAAGAGGAAAGCCCCATAATGATTCCCTCTAGAGTTTACCTAATGGAGGTAGAGAAAAATGAGGAGTGAAATATTATTTAAGATTATGATTGCAATCTTTTTATATGTGAAGAAATAGAAAATACTGATCAAATAAGATCTATTTTAAAAACGAAGAATTTCTAATTCTATGATTCTACTGCAAACCATGCTTTCTACAATAGATCTTAAATGTGCCTTTTGTCTACATCAGTAAAAATACTACCTCTTCGCCTTGCTTCTCTGATACTATTTTATTCTTAGATTAAATGTGTGGGAGATAACATTTCATTCAAGGAAAACTTGAGCTGAAAGGCGAAGAGGGGAATTTCACAGCTAGGAATTTTAGGTTAACAGACCTTTTCTTGTGCTAGAGAAAGTAGGATATGTACCAAGATTTTAGAAATGTCAGATCATTCTCTCATTTAGCTACTCAAAAATAAGAGTTGACAGCTGAGTCGAAAGTATAGTGTCTATTCTTCAGACATTTATTTATAATACATCAGTTAATTCGTGTGGGTGGAGAGAGAATTCTATTTATTTGAAAATGTAACATAGACAGAATGTAAACAGTGCCAAGGATATGATTTTGAAATGTGAATATCTGCAAATATATTTTGAAGACATATTATGTGCCAGGCATTGTGCTTAGAAATGAGGAGTTAAAAATAATAAATGGCTCTTGTCTCTAATTGAAGAGATTAGGCAAAAAAACCACATTTAAAATACAAACTCCCCCCAAATACCTGACCAAGTATCAGATGAAAGGGATATAGTAATTGCCACAGAAAGTCAGAGGATGGAGAGATCTTGAGGGAACTGGGGAGACCAGGGAAGCCTTTAATAAAGAAGTAGAACCTGAGCAGAGTTTCTAAAGAATGGGTGGTATTTGAATAAACAAGGAACAGGGATAAGAACTCCAAGGAATACTCACGGCAGTTTGGGATGACCTGCCTGAAGTAGGCGGTTCTCATGGAATAAAATGGGAGACAGGATTTAAAAGGCAGTTCTAGATGGATTTGTCGTGGTTCTTGATTTTCATGGGACACATGGCTCTTGATTTTCATGGAAATACTTCCACTATTTCCTAGAGAATCCCATGATTAAATAAAATGTAATTTTCATATTATGAGTAATACAACCATTTGCAGCACTTATTAGTGAAAGAGAATAATAGCAAAGATAATACAGTGATCCTGGAATAAAGTAATGAGGACTTGAAATTGGGTAGTGGGAGGGAAAAATGCAAAGTATAATATACAAAAAATATACAAGTGATCTTTTAAAATTCATATATAACTATCAGCAATACCACTGTGTTGCAGTTGTTGCTGAGAAGCGCAAGCCAATTGTCTTTTTCAAATAACCAAATAATATGGAAAAAGCCACCCTTTCCTTCAAGGTGTTAGCTTCTATTTGAAGAACTTTTACTTTATGACTTCTACTTCTTAAGACTCAAATTTTTCTCTTGAAATGAATAGACCTCTCTCAAATTGAATCAACTCATTGCTCATTGCTACGCACAAGATGCACCATTGTTTTTCCACCAGCATAGAGCTAAGTCACTTGGATTTAAGATGTTAAGTAGTACTCTATTTCCTGATAGTAATAGATACTTCAGACACTGATTAATGGCTTTACATATGGTATCTCATTAATGCTTCACAACATCCTATGAAGTGCCTGCATATATAATTATGCTCATTTTACAGATGAGATAATTGAGACATAGAGAAAAACTTTCCTAAGACTACACAGTCAAGAAGTGGACGACTCAGGATTTTTTTTTTTTTTTTTGAGTTAGAGTCTCACTCTGTTGCCCAGACTGGAGTGCAGTGGCCGCTCCCGGCCACCGCAGCCTCGACCCGCTGGGCTCCGGCGATCCTTCCGCCTCAGCCCTCCGAGTAGCTGGAATTACAAGGCATACGCTACCACACCCATCTGATTTTTTGGTTTATTGTAGAGATGAGGTCTCACCTGCCCAGGTGGGTCTCGAACCTGTGGGCTCAGGCAATCCACTCACTTCAGCCTCCCAAAGGCTCGGGATTACAGGCTGAGCCACCGATCCCGGCTGACTCAGGATTATGATACCATTCTGTCTAGCTCCTACATGCACCTTCCTAACCACCATGTGACACTGTCTTCCACATGCCTCCCATCCTCATTGTCTTTTGTCTCCTATGATTGATGAAACACTATCACATTATGCTCTCTCATTTGATTCCCATAGTTACCTGGATGAAATACTCATTATTCAGATAAGAAGTAGACTTAAACACATGAAAGGATAGCAAATAAATACTGTCTCAGGAACTTAATGCTGGACCACTCATCTTCTTTCACTCCACAATGCTTCTGTTATCTAGTCTCTGTACATATCAGAATTATGTGAGCTACTCAAGAAGAAAAAAGAGAGAGGAACAGTGTGCTGTGGTTTTATATTTTGATGGGTAGAACATCAAATACTTCTTATGTAAGATAAAGAAGATTTAGATCCTTTTTCTGTCTAATTCTTGTAAGCTTTTCCTAATACATGCTAAGGAAGCCCCGAGAAAAGCCAGGAAATATAAAGTGAATGTTCATACCTGTAATCATATCAGTTTAGTCTCCTGTTGATGACTGAATGGAGAAAAGCTTTTATAATTTCCTGATTTATGAAGTAACCAATAAAAAACAATAATATCATCATCTATAGATAAGAGGAAAACATGCACAGGGTAGTAAATGCTTAAATATTCCTCCCCAAGATGTTGTTGGAGATCTCTTTGGTTTTTTATTGGATGAAAGTGCGGTTTCCTTGACAACCGTCTTTCTGAACAGACTGCCTATACCTCCACATTCTACAGCTTGCTGTAAAAGTCAAAATGCGATACTGTATTCTTGCAAGATGCACATAAATTTACTCAGGGGTGACTTTACAGTTTGTGCATGATTTCTACTAGCCACTACAAAGAATGTGTTGAGTAACTAAGAAAAAGGAGTTTATAAATGCTTAGGTGCTCAGGACCATAAAAGACTGTTAAGTTTATAGTTATTACTTAAATAAACATTATCATCTCTTTGTGAGTGTCTATTTATATCTGCTTGTTTCTTATCCCAGAAACAGGTTGTTCTCGCTCTATACTAGCACTTGTTTAAAGATAGAAATATTAAGAAAGTAACAACCGGTTATGGCAATTCTTTGGTCAGTTACCAGGAGGAATTCCAAATGACTCAAGTTGGCCATGAGCATCCATGCAAGCTTTTTGTGAAGCTTGTTTTTTCAGAGGACTCTTACTACCTCGGGGAGCTTCTGTGCAGCAGGGGAGAAAGTGAAGTAAATGGTATTGGGTTTGGCAGAGCTTTTCAAATAACTTGTTTGTTCTAGAAATAGCGGGAAATCTGTCTAGCCTGTGGGCACTTGTCCAGAAGCATCATATTCAGGTTCATTTTTTTTTCAGAGGGATAAGACTATGTATTTGTCACTACCTTTTGTATTTAAAAAAATTACAGCTTAATCTCTGCACCCTAGAATATGTTCCTTAAAACACAACTATGTTTTCCACCTACTTTAGCCCATGCTTTGTCTTTAAAATGCATGCTTTCTGGAATTGTCCTAGATAGGGCATTTCTAACTTCCGGTTATGAACCCATATGCAAACTTTTATGTATAGATGATTATATGTATTTTTCTAAAAATATTTTTCATTCTTTTATTAAACTCTACATGAGTCTACACTTTACACAAATGCTAATAGCTGTTCCCTTCCTCGATTTTCTGCCTGACTTCCAGTCTACCTTCTTTCTCACTGACAATGCAGTTCTACCCTCTTTCCATCCTTCTCAACATTCCCCTTCTCTGCTAAAGCTTCCTTGTCTAATTTATTCTACTTCAATTGCTCCCTTACTTTGATTGCTCAGATCAGATTTTTTTGTGCATGTATGCAGATTAACTGACACATTTTCCTTCACCTATTTAATCAACAGAGCCTGTAACTTAGTTAATACAGTATATCAGAATAACACACATCAGCTCATCATATAATAAAGATTGTCAAACATCAAAGAAACTACAAAGATCCTTGACTTGTGAGAGGACATTTCAGAGTTTCCCTTTGAGGTCAGTTAGCACCTATACATGTTTAGCTAAGAAAGCTCTAATGAGCACTTGAATAATGTGAAATTAGTTAGATGCAAAGAGTTTCCTTCTTTTATTTAAAATGATATTCATATGACAGAGCTCATAAGATAATGAGTACAGATAGTTCTAGAGAACTGAGAAAGTCAAGTGCTGTGCAAAATAAGACATAGTTCAGATTCTTATAGCCATGAGACTTGCTAAACAATGGCGTGTGGAGGACAGTGTGACCATTAAATCCTCATGTCTTATGAAACCTATGAGCTCATTGAGGTTGGAACAGATTGTGTGTGACATGTTTTAGAAACGTAAGCTACTCATAAACATGCAAGTGTTTTGAGGATTGATTTTCTGTATGAATAGCTTTCTTGCCTGGGAGAACTAGATACAGAATATGTGCACAGAGGCATACTCATTCTCAAAGCGAAGGTTAATTGGTTTCCTCAGATATGGATGCTGTTTTCATTGTGTCTTATGACCCATATTTTTTGTGAAAACATGTCACCATCATTTTTATTCAATGAAAAAATTAATTTTTTTGTATTTGTTTACAATGTTTTACATGTACATATATCTCTGAAACCTTTCTTTTCCAGCCTCACCAAACTTTCCCCACTAACTCAGCGGATGATTGCTTCTCCATTGCTGGACTGAAATATAAGAAAATCACATCTCCTAGTAGCTGCTAACAAGGCTTTATCTCAGCGCTTTATTACCACTGTGCCAATCCTTTCTCCAAAATCACAAAAGAAAAGCATCTCTTCTCTCTGAGCAGCACTTATAATGGTATATTGAATTCCATTACTTTGAAAATGTGCTAAGATTAAATACTCAGATGTTCTCTTTACCATAACCTCTTTGGAATCTAATTTTCTTCAAACGTTGTCAGGATTTCCTTATGCAGAGAATTCCATTTGCGCTTTTCTTTCTTGGAAGTAAGTCCCCCCCCCGATGCTTTACTCACACACTTGGCTAAGATTGGGAAGAGGAAATGGAGGAATATCCTCATTATTCTGATTTTCTATCTTCTTGCCTGCCTGTCAACAGAGTGGGTGTATTTGATTCTGTTCCAGCTTCTAGACAGTAAGCAGGCCAGAGTTGGGGCTGAAGCTTAATTTCCAAAGCTTACCATCTCTTTTTGTCTCCTCCATTGGAGCTCAATAGATAAAGGCCTAATGGTGGTTGATACATATTTTCTAAGTCAACTTCAACCAGTGATAGGATAGATAGTTTGAATCTCATCAATTTTTTTGTCAATTTATTAGCTCATTCTACACTCAAAGGGGGATGGGATATGATTGCCCCTCTTAAAACCCCAACACTTCATATCTAATGGACGCAAACGAGCTCTGTTCACCTTGGCTTCTTCATATAGTGTCTCATTCAATCTTTTATTCTCCCTCTCTCTCAACAGGGTCTCACTCTTTTGCCCAGGCTGGAGTGCAGTGGTGTGATTATAGCTCATTGCAGCCTTGAACTCATGAGTAGAAGTGATCCTTCCACCACCGCTTCCAACGCAGCTAGAATTACAGGCGCATGTTGCTAAGCCCAGCTAACTTTTTACATTTTTTTGTAGAGGTAAGCTTTTGCTATGTTGTCCAGGATGGTCTCAAACTCCTGGATTTAACTGATCCTCCCACCTGGGTCTCCCAAAGTGCTGGGATTATAGGTGTGAGTCACCATGCCCAAACAATCTTTCTTTTTCTTATCCCTATCAAACTTCTTAAAATGTTTGGTCTATACCTGCTGCTTCCATTGATCATGTATTCATTTTATATAAATATAAATATGTTATATTTAATATATGTGCATATATTATCATTTCTTTTATTGAATTAGGATTTTTTGACATATATTTTTGTTTATTTAATAATAAAGACAATGCCAAATATTTTCAAAGTACACAGGTAAATGGGATAGACTCTTGAAAACAGACTATCTGGGCTGGGTGCAGTGGCTCACGCCCACAACCCTAGCACTCTGAGAGGCCAAGGCAAGAGCAGAAGTTCAAGACCAGCATGGGAAGCATAGTGAGACCTTGTCTCTACAAAAGAAAAACCCAAAACATTAGCCAGGCATTGTGGTTTGCTTGTAGTCCCAACTTCTTTGGAAGCTGAGGTGGAAGGACCATCTGAGCCCAGGAGGTCAAAACTGGGGTGGGCCGTGATTGTGCCTCACTGCACTCTAGCTTGGGAGACAGCGTGAGACCCCAACTCAAAAAGAAAAAAAAATGAAAAGAATAAATAGTCTATCTGGTTCAAAAGGCAAATGTAGCTACAGTTTTGGTAGATGTCAAATTTCTCCCTAAAGGAGTTATTCTGTTTTGCACTCCCCTCAGCAATATATGAGAATGCCTGTTTCTCCACAGCCTCATTAACAATGGGTTTTGTAACTTTTCATTTCTTTGTTGACCTGATATGTAGGAAATTGTATTTCAGTGTGGTTTTTATTTGACTTTTTCATTTTATGAAAAAGGTTGATCGTTTTTCCATATATTAAAGGATCATTTATATTTATTTCTGAGCCACCTCTTTGTATATTCTGTGCTTTTTTTCTTGATTTCTAAGAATTTCAATATGAATTGCAAATATTTTCAGTAGTTTGTAATCTTTCACCTAGTTGGTATTCTTCCTCTAGGATCTGATGGGGGGGGTTCTCTTTCTTAAAGCCCTCCCTCAAGTTTTTACTTTCCCATTCAGATTTATTAATGAGTTCATTAAATCACTCATTCAGGGAAATTTAACAGAATATGGTTGAAGGCAGTGATTGAAAAAAAAATCCACAAAATCCTACTGAGTTGCTCCACAATAACCAGTAAGTACATTTACTTTTTCTTCATAATATTTTGATATTTTACAATGGACATATAACATTTTATAATTATAAAAACCTATTTTTTAAAAGAGATTGGGAAGCATTAGAGAGTGCTTACAAAATCCTGAAAAGTATAAAATGGAAAATAAAACCCATGCATCAACACCATCAATATATTAGCATACACATGAATTTTTAAAATCATCTGCATTAGTAGATTTAAGATTTATAAATAAAAACTTTACAACATTTATTCCCTCTTCCATCTCCACACTACCTACCGCCCCTTGCCAGAGCCAGATTATTTTTAATTTTTATATTTGTTTCTTCTGGATCACTACTAATCATTATTTATGTCTGCTATAATAGAGAATAACTTAGTTTATATCATGGCCTATCTCCTCTCCCTTAGGCTCCGGTATAATTATATAATTTTAAAGTTTTAAATTAATAAACCACATTTATATATTTTGTACTCTTTCTCTCACACTCCATAGCCAACTCCTCAGCTAGTCAGTTACTTTTATCTTCAAAATATATCCTGAACCTAACTGTTTCTTATTAATTGTATCTGTTCCTAAGTTCAGAACATTATCCCTCTTATCTATATTGCTTTAATAGATTCCTAACTATATTTCTTGCTCCCAGTCTTCGCTTCTTGGAGTCCATTCTGCATCCAGCAACCAGAGTGACATAAATAAAATACTTTTTCTGAATACTGCTCTCCAAGGACTTCCAATCTGCTTGGTAGAGTCAAGGTTCTCCACACATCTCCCTAAAAACCTATGCTATGGATTCTGGCCACCATCTCATGCAACGTCCCCATTTATCACTGAATTTCTGTCTCACTGGTTTCCTTGATATTTCTCAAACATACCGAGAATGCACTGTTCACAGCCATTGCACTTGTTCTCTCAGCACGGAATCCTCCTGCTCCAGGTACTTGTGTGCTTCTTCCTCTCACTTCATTCAGGTTCCATTTGAAAGGTCTTTCATATGAAAGTCATCCCATTAGAAAAGCTGTCCTAGACAACTTTCTCAAAAGAAACCATCCATTCTCCCGCTACACCCCCCACCCCCAAATCTTCAGTCTCTCTTTATAACTTTATCTAGAATGTAAACAATATGAGATCATGGGCAGTGTTAGTTTTTGTCATTGTTGTATTATCAGCACCAAACAGTGCCTTGAACTAAGTAGGCTCAATAAACACTTGTAGAATGAATGAACAGATAAATAGGTCATTACTACTGGGAGAAAATAGGTATTTTAATAATGTTTTAGATGTGGCATCCTGAAGTCTTGAGCTTCACCTAGAAAGGGTCAACACTCCATAGAAACAGGAAAAGAGAAACATCTGCTCTTGGTAAGCATTCTTAATCTTTAAGAAGTGTAAACCTCTTAAAGTTTGTCCCCTCCAAGGGCTCTGAGTATGGTTTCTACCTTTCTTCAATCAGACATTATTTTTGCATTTTTGCAACCTCTCGACTTAGGCTGGCATTCCTCCAAACTGTACAATTTCAAAAACCTTCTCCAGTGCAGTCATTCTGAGTAGTATGGAAAGGAATGCATTTGTAAACTCTGTAACTGTAAAATACACTAGCATGTGTTAACAAGAGAAGCTATGCACTCTCCTTTGCCTATGATCGTCAGTCAAGAGATGCACTTGTGTAGAAATGTTTGCTATTCTATTGTGAAATAGTTCACCATATTGTTATATCATAACCTTACAACCATCCATCCTTAGTTCATCTCCTTTTATACAAATTCCTCTCCAAAGTCATTGTATTAACTATTACTGACTCCCAAATCTTTGGCAAGCTTCACATTTATCTAGCCCACTGGTCTACTGTATCTGGATATGTGACAGAAACATCAAATGGAACAGAAAATGTGTAATTCTTTTTAAAAATATTTATATATTTTTAAATTTTAAAGAGTGGGGTACAATTCAGGGTTAGGTATACAAACATTGATGATGCAAGCACCCTTGTTGATGAGGGAAACCCTCCCTCCCCTAGCAGTTTCTCTCAACTGCCAATCCCACCTCCCTCCCCTGACAATTCCCCACTACTGCCAATCCCTTTCTTATAGTGAAAATGCATAATTCTTTCCCCTAAGTTTATTTTTCTGCATTCCTCATCTAAGAGACCCAGGAGTGATACTAGCTCTCCTCCTCTCATGTAGTCTAAAAAAACCAGTCATCAAGTTGTATGGATTATAGCTCCATAATAGCTGTCACATCAATCTGCTACTCTCTTTTCTCAGCAATACTTCTGTCTTTCAGAATGATTGCTACAGCTCTATTGCTTATAGATATAACCTCTCGGCTTAGGCTGGCATTCCTCCAAACTGTACAATGTATCCCAGACAAATTCAGATCTGGACATATTTCATGTCTTCTTATGGTTTCCCGAATCTCCAGGACAAAGGTTGACTAAAGGCTACAGTGTCATACCCTTCATTGTTAGACTCCATGTATCCCTGTAGCCAGTCTCCTGACAGTGTTCTATGCAGATGTTCTGCGCCTGCTGTTCTGAATGACTAATGGTTTGCCAAATTTACCATGGAGTTTCTTTCACAGGATGTTCCTCTACTTCAAATGGCCTTGGCTATTGTCTCTGTTCAGTTAATTTCTATTTGTCCTTCGAGACTCAGCATAAGCATTTTCTCTCCTAGAAAGAGTTTTCTGAATTCCCAGTGTGATTTATGTGCCCTTCTTTGTGCTCCACTGACAACATGTGTAGATCTCTTTTATGATTCATCATGCTGTACTATCCCTCCTATTATTTATCTCACTAATCTGTCTTTTTTATGTATTTTACCAACTAAATTCCTAAAAGTCAATTATGATGCTTTGATCCTCTTTATACCCCAACTATTTAGCCTAGTAATGTTCATTTAGCATGAATGTAAAGAAAGAAAAAATAAATAAATGAAAGCTTTGCTACATTGACCTAGAAGAACTTTCCAGAACCAAATGAAGCTAAGATGCATCATCAAGGCACTGTGGTTAAACGTTACATGCTATTACATATAGTGAGAACTTAGACATGTAGATATATGAGGAATGACAAGGTTTCTCTTTTGGTTTTTAACCAGAATGTAAGCACTATTTAAGTTGTATAATGCAATCCTGGTGTATATGCCTCTCTCTCTTTCTCTCTCTCTCTGTGTGTGTGTGTTTGTGGGGCGGGGAAGGATTTGCATAGCAAATATGAAAAATAATTCCTGGAACCTGTTCCAGCTCTATTGTTTCATTAATTACTTTTCCTGAGGCATTTAAATTGTTTCTTGTTGTTCATTTGAATGATGTATGTGTGTATATAATATATTTAGTATATTTTAAATATATTTCAATAAATATATGTAAGGGTATATATCTATCTTCTATCTATCTACCTATCTAAATTTCTATCTATGTATTTTTTCTTAGTGTCAATACAATTACAAAATTACTATGCTCTTAAAAGTGTATTAAAGTCATAGTGAGGGATGAAAAGTCAATGCACTTGAAATTCATCTAATGGTACTTAAAATTAATGAATTAGTATATTTTCTTATAACTGAGATTTGAAGATCACAAGTTTGACTTCAAGTATGCATTTAGAGTTCCCTTTATCTCCTGTTTGTTCCATATGATTTCTTATGAACATCATTTATGTAGGTTTGGTTCTAATTAGGGTCTAAACATCACTGTTTGACTTACAGTCATAACAACATAAGAAATAAGAAAAAATACTATTTAGCAGATTAGAATTTACTATAGCAAGGCATCCAATTGTTGAATAACCCCCTTGTCCTTCACCTCAAAAACCCTGCCTGGAAGGCCATTCCAAACATTTATTACTTGCAGAGTGAAAAAGTGCTTCCTTATGTATGAGCTGACTTTATTATCCTGTAACTTTCATTAAAGGCTCTTTGTGCTGTATAAGTTGAATAAAAAAGTAGCCTACATTATCTATACTTATTTTTCTATATACTTTATTTCTATATACTATATACTATATACTATATTCTTTACTTGGTCCTCTATATCATTTTCATGGCAGGAAGGGTCTGTTCCACCAATCTTTGATTTATTTCTTTCTAGCTGTTGATATCTAGTTTTCGTCATATTTATTTTCTTTCTTTTTGATTTACTTCAATTTTGAAAAAAAAGTTGGGATGTAGATATGCACCCTCAAAAGCATTTACTGCAGATTCTGCAGTATTTCAATAGAGTTGCACTTGTGATATGGATATGTGTGGACTACAAACAACCAAACAAATAAACAAAACACTAGCAGCTCTGGTATGTGTTGATATCCTCTCGGGCCAGCATGCGATTAGACACAATGTTATTTAACAGTTTTCTAAAATATTTGACATCAGGAACCACCTCTTTTTTTCTATTATGAATTGTTACTGACACCTCATGGGTGTTTAATAAGTATTAATATTGCAATATTTAGCAATAAATGTAAAGGAAAAACTGATCTTAAGAAAGCTCTGTGGATACACACTGAAAGATATGATTCATTGTTTCAAAACAAAAGCAATCACCTTTTGTTTCAGATATAATCTTAAAGATGTAAAATTTTATGTTTTTTTAAAAATAATATAAAGAATATCCACAGCCTACTTCTTCATTTAGTGCACAGTAAAATTTTATTTTCAGATCAAACAAGAACAGAGAGACATAAACAAAAACTGTAGACCAACTCATGATGTACAATTGTATATACAGAATTAAGGTCAGACGGGGCTGTAAAACTAGCCCCTAAATCCCAACATATAATTCCACATATTTCAGCAGAATAATATGGAATACCAATCAGGGAATAGGTAGGTATTGGAACTTTTCTTCTCCAGTTTCTCAGCACTCTTTTCTCCTTCATCCTGTCAACCACGTATACCAGCTTAGAACATGATCACCTTCAACTGAGATGAATGAAAAGGAAAGTGAATATGAATGGTGTGCCAGAGAGAGGAGTGAGGGTGGAAATCGTGTAGGTTCGTTTTTGTTCACACAGATTTCAACTATGGAAATAAAAAGTGTGTCTCCTAAAATACAGTCCAATGCCATCTTGTCGAATTTCATGAAACTAAAAAATATTTATTATATCTTAAAATTATTTCCTTCACAGAGATGGAACGGTCTTTGGACATAAAAGTTGTCTTCTAGTCTTCAGGTGGAGGTGGATTCTAGCACAATAAGCAGTTGACTTGTATAGATTGCTTTTAGCTGTGCCTGTACAAAGAGTCAAATGGACATTTTTGATTAAAAAATGTTCAAATCAGTCAAATAACAGGTCTGATTGATTTACTCACACCCCACCTTCCCTCAAAATTATCTAATTGGAAAGAGAGACTTTCAAGTAAAGTTTATTTTTCAATGATCTTGTCTATGCATGTATCTTGTCACCTGTATAAGAGATGTACTTAAAACCAGTATCTGTCTCACTGAAAAAACAATTATAATTTTAGAGACTATTTATGCATAACTTTGAATAAGAAAATTGCACTCAAAAAATGCAAGCGAACTTATAAGGTGCAATACAATGGAATGCAAAACCCAAAAGCCTTTTTTAAAAAAAAATCAGGTTAAAAAATTATGAGTCTGAATATATTTGAACAACAGAATTTTTCACAATACTCATTGTAGCATATATAGGACCAAAGGAGGTGTCAAATAGACTCAAGATTGTACTTGAACTTTTCAATTTCTAAGGTATTCTTGGATGCTTCAATTTTGGCTTGAGAGAGGTTAGATTACCTATTGTAAAATCCCAAATATTGTCAAAGTGCATTAAGGCAATTGATGTTAACATTAAGCAGGCTTGAAAGTTCTTGCCAGAAATGACACTACAGTTCAAGACCACACTGACTGGCTAGAACTAGGCATCTTCTGGAAAGCATTGCTTGTCAAAGATAAAATATCTTGACATGCTTACATGCCTGAAGTATAAGTTCCATGTGGATCACAAGTTGGGAGACTAGTTGTGGCTACTAAAAATGCTCAGCTTGCTCTCTTTTCAATTGAATTTGAGACTGAAGTAGCAATTTAAGTTACATGCTTATATTCCAAACACAGCCAATATGAATGCTTATCAGTGAAAGAAAAAACTCTGACCTGGGTGCAGGTTCCAGGGCAGTATTCTTAAAGTAGATCCTGGAGATCAAGCATTCTCTTTAGTTAATAGCCTAAAGTCTCAAATTCCATCTTTTATTTTATTTTATTTTTTAGTTTAATTCTTATTTTAAAGATGTGGGGTACAATTCAGGTATACAAATGGTCATTGTACAGGTTGTTTGGGCCTCACTTTGGTCCCCACTTTACCTGGTTTGAGGTCAGGTATGCTTACTGATGAAATGTGCCCCCTCTCCTGTGGCAGTTTCTCACTATTGCCAATCCCTTTCTTATAGTATTATGGCAATTGTTCAGGGCCCACTTATGGATGAGAACATGTGGTACTCAGTTCTTTGTTTCTGTGATAGATTACTGAGTATTACAAACTCTAAATTCATCCAAGTTGCTGTGAATTCCAAAATTTTGTTCTTCTTTATGGCTGTGTAATATTTCATTGTGTATATGTGCCACATTATTTTTATATGGTCTACCCTCAGTGGGCAGTACAGTTGGTTCCATGTTTTTGCTATTGTGAATGAAGTTGCAATAAACATGCATGTGCAGGGATCTTTTTCATAGAGTGATTTGAGTTCCTCTGGGTATATTTCCAGAATGAGATTGCTGGGTCATATGAAAGCAATATGGAAGGTTGATTTTTAGGTCTTTTAGGTAATAATCAGCACACTGTTTTCCACAGATTCTGTACTAGTTTACAATCCCACCTACAGTGTAGAAGTGTTCTCTTTTCTCTGCATCCTTTCCAGCATCTATTGTTTTTTTGAATTAGTGATGATGGCCATCCTGACTGGAGATAAGCTGTATCTCAGTGTGGTTTTAACTTGCATTTTTTGATGAGGCTGAGTGTAAAACTTCAAACTGTAAGAACCTTAGAAAATGCAGGAGACATCCTTATGGAAATTGGAACTGGCAACCAATTCCTAATCAAAACCCCAAATGCCCTTGCCATAAGAGATAAGATAGACAAGTGGGACCTCATCAAACTGAAAAGCTCTGAAAAGCAAGAGAAACCATCAAGACAGCAGGGAGACAGCCCACAGAGTGGGAAAAAAATATTTGTCAACTATATATCTGACAAAGGCCTAACATATAGGAACTACAGAGAACTCAAACTTGCCAAAAAGTAAAAAACAAACAGCCCTATTAAAAAGTAGACAAAAGATATGAATAGTCACTTCTCAAAAGAAGACATATGAAGAGATGAAAAAATTCCATCTTTTAAAAGTCAGTCCTTTGTTTTGAGATTTGGAATTTCCTCTGTTTAAGTTCCATTCCCCTTCCCCTGTGTTTTAATAAAAACACCACTAGGGAACATGATAAATTAAATTTTTAGTATCAGAATGCAGTCCTTAGTAAGAACAATAATGAATATCTTTTAAGAAGGACCAAGAAAAGGGGGCTTAAGAATGAGAAACAGTCAGAAAGAAGGTAAACAAACTTACTCTAACATAGAATTTTGCCAAGGGCCGTCATAAATATTGGGCACAGGTATTTTAAGGCATCCAACACCAAAGAAACGGAAGAAAAGAAGTAGGTAGAAAAATAAGAATGTGAAGCTAATATGGTATTTTCTTCTTTTAAAGGCATAATATAATAACTTTTAAAGGTATTAAAACAAAAAATCACTATAACAATAAAAGAAAACATAGGAAACACGATGTAGGAGCATCAACTTCTACTATACTTACAAATAAATTTTTGTTTCTCTGTTTTTCTTTTTTTTTTTTGAGTTGTAGTCTCACTCTTGTGCCCAGTGGCATGCTCCCGGCCACCGCAGCCTCGACCTGCTGGGCTCTGGTGATCCAAGTAGCTGGAACTACAGGCACACGCTACCACACTCGCTATTTTTTTTTATTTATTGTAGAGATGAGGTCTCGCCAAGTTGCCCAGGCGGGTCTCGAATCCGCGGGCTCAGACAATTCACTCACCTCGGCCTCCCAAAGCGCGGGATTACAGGCTGAGCCACCGAGCCCGGCCTCTCTGTTTTCTCTTATACTTACTTTTGAAAGCATAACATGTTTAAACTACTTGCACTATGATCTTTGGGTATTTTAAGTAAATTTTTACTTAAGATAATATACATATTATATCCTTTTTACTTCATCTTCAAACTTTCTAATGGCTGCAAAATATTTTGTCCTTTAATTAAACCCACAGTTCACTTATTCAAAAAACGCTCATTCGGTGCTCACCACATTCCAGGCAGTGGCCTGTGAACTCGGTATGAAGCAGAGAGTGCAAGACCCAAAGTTCTGTTCTCATGGAGCTTAGATTCTAGTCAGAGAGACAGACACTAAGTAAATAAATATTTAATAAAATGGGAAGTAGTGAATGTTTTAAATTTTAAAAAATGAATCAGGAAAGGAGATAGAAAACTGGTTGGTAGGAGGTTGTTTTAAATATGATGGTCAGGAAGATCTCTCTGAGGTGGAGACTTTTTTAAAAAAAATTTATTTTAAAGATGTGGGGTACAATTTAGGGTTAGGTATACAAATGGTCATTGTACAGGTAAAGTTTGGACCTCACTTTGTTCCGCACTTTGCCTGGTTTGAGATCAGGTACCCTTTTCGATGTGTGCCCCCATCCCCTGGCAGTTTCCCACGACTGCCAATTCCTTTCTTATAGTATTATGATAATCATTCAGGGTCAGCTTATGAGTGAGAACATGTGGTACTCAGTTCTTTGTTTCTGTGACAGATCACTGAGTTTTACAGACTCCAAATCTATCCAAGTTGCTGTGAAGTCCATATGTTTGTCTTTCTTTATGACTGTATAATATTCCATTATATATATATGTACCATATTTTAAAATCCAGTTTACTTTCAATGGGCAGTACAGTTGGTTTCATGTTTTTGCTATTGTGAATAATGCTGCAATAAACATGCATGCACAGGTATCTTTTTTGTAGAATGATTTGAGTTCCTCTAGGTATACTCCCAGAAGGGGGATTGCTGAATCATATGGAAGGTCAATTTTTAGATCTTTTAGGAATCGCTACACTATTTTCCACAGAAGATGGACTAGTTTACACTCCCTCCCACAGTGTAGACGTGTTCCTTTTTCCCAACATCCTCTCTGGCATCTGTTGCTTTTTGAGTTATTGACAATGGCCATCTTAACTGGAGTTAGGTGGTATCTCAGTATAGTTTTAAATTGCATTTCTTTGTTGATTAGAGAGGCTGAGCATTTTTTCGTGTATCTGATGACTACTCGTATGTTTTCATTTGATAATTGTCTTTCACATCTTACCACTTTTCTCTTTGGAACTGGCAACCAATTCCTAATCTGACAATAACTCTTCCAATATCACTCCCCACTTGTCTCTGTCTCTCCAGCCAGCCTTCCACAAAGCAATCAACAGGTAGGTGAGGTCAAGTCCTGCTCTCAAACTTCTGGAAATTCTAACATACCAATGAATACAATGTTCTTACTATGTGTCCCCAGTCCCAGTCTTATATAATCTGGACTCTTGATAATGTTGATCTCATTTCACAACCCTCTTTCATTGGATCAAAGCATTCCACACATGGACTGGCTTGGTGTCCAAACTTTAAGCATGATTACGCCTCAGGGCTTTTGTACTTTTTCTGCTCTTCCCGCTTCCCAATGTTTCCATCAAGAAACTTCCGTGACTCTCTCCCATTCTCTTTCATGTCTCTCTAAATGTCTCTACCAGTCTGTGGTCTGTCTTCCTGACCTCTTGATGGTTTATTTGGCTTTGCGGACGCTTTTTAGTTTCATGAGGTCTCACTTGTCTATCTTATCTCTTATGGTATGGGAGCTTGGGGTTTTAATCAGGAATTGGTTGACAGTTCCAATTTTCATAAGGGTGTCTCCTGCATTTTCTAAGGTTCTTATAGTTTGACGTTTTACATTTAGGTCTTTGATCCACTTAGAGTGGATTTTTGTGTATGGTGATAGGTAGGGGTCTGGTTTTAATCTAATCTTCTACATGTGGTCAGCCAGTGTTCCCAGCACCATTTACTGAATAATACGTTCTCCTCTCCCCGATAGTTGTTAGTGGGGGCTGTGTTGAAAATGAGTTGGTTGAGAAATTGAGGTTTTGCTTCCAGAATCTCCATCCTGTTCCATTGGTTTATATGTGAAAGTACAGCAATAGAATTTATTAATTGGTTAATTATAAGATGTCCAAAATAAAAGAGTAAGATTAAGGGCGACCTCTAGATTTTTGGCCTAAATAATTGATGTCATTTACTAGGTCAAAATATATTTTTCAAAAGATTGAAAATAAGACCATACAAATAACATGAATAAGAAACATTTAGCAGGAGGATGAAATTGGTTCAAAGGAGAATTAGAAGAATAGGAGTTATGTAGACTTGGAGAAAGAGTGATAGGACTACTAAATTAGGCACCAAAACTAGTTAATGTACTACAGTTCAGTAAAACCAAACTGTTTGCTTTTACATCTTGATGAGACAAAAATCTTCACGTCAACATGTATTTTAACAGAATGTGAGCCTTTGATAAGTAATATATGTGAGTCTCACAGAGGCACCTCCTTGGGTGAACCTATTTAACAATACTCCAGCATTGCACTGAAAAGACTAGATGTTCTTCCTTTGTTTTATTACCAAGTTTTAGACATTTGTGTGTGTGTGTGCATGTGTTTGTGTGTGGATTCCCAAGAAGTAATTGGTCCCTATACATTTTTGATTTTTTATAACAAGTAGTATTTAGATTTATTACTAATATATTGTTCCAATTAATTTGTTTGTTAAACTTGGTCCAGGGAATTTCCTTATATGTTCACTGTTTGCATTTTTTAGTGTCGCTATAATTTTTTTTTACCTTATTTTTCAGATTTATATTTATCAGAAAGCTATAGACCTTGATGTGTATGTGTGTGTCAAGGGGAAAGGATCTCTGGATTTTATTTTATTATTTATTTATTTATTTTTTTGAGTTGGAATCTCACTCTGTCGCCCAGACTGGAGTGCAGTGGCCGCTCCCGGCCACCGCAGCCTCGACCCGCTGGTCTCCGGCGATCCTCCCGCCTCAGCCTTCCGAGTAGCCGGAATTACAGGCATGCGCTACCACGCCCGGCTGATTTTTTGATTTATTGTAGAGATGAGGTCTCGCCTGCCCAGGCGGGTCTCGAACCCGCGGGCTCAGGCAATCCACTCACCTCAGCCTCCCAAAGGTGCGGGATTACACGCTGAGCCACCGAGCCTGGCGATCTTTGGATTTTAAATGAAAGATTTACTTAGAATTTCTAAGTCATTATATTGGACCCACAGTTGAAAATCAGTTTTTTATAAAGGTATTATTATCATTAAATGTGCCCCATCTTACTCATTCTGAGAATTGAAAGGGATTATGAGACATAGTGACTGCCTTTGAGGAAACTATAATTTGTTTTATATTAGGGTGAGCTGTGAATATGACTTGATATGTGAATATAATTTGACAGTATCATAGCATGAGATAGAAAACAGACTTTGGAGACATGTATTAGATGTATTTCTCAGTATCTCTGATTCTTAGTGTCATTTTCTGTAAAATGGAAATAATTTTATTAGATTGTAAGGATGTTGTAAGAATTGATGTATGCACTAGCAATATCTATCTATCTGTGCATCTTTTTATTTATCTATGTATCTGTCTATCTATGTATCTATCTAACTATTTATCATCTTCCACCTCATCCCACAAGAATTTTAAGTGGCTGAATAATATTGATAATGTAATTATAGCAGAGCCTGGCACATAATAAACAATCAATAATAGAATCACTATTGTTAGTATTTCCTCAGGAATGTTATGCTGAATCA
This sequence comes from Cephalopachus bancanus, assembly GCA_027257055.1. NCBI lineage: Eukaryota > Metazoa > Chordata > Mammalia > Primates > Tarsiidae > Cephalopachus > Cephalopachus bancanus. The sequence goes on from JAPVLO010000241.1 coordinate 659,786, forward strand.
GATCTCTGAGTTTTGCACTTGTTCCTGTGACTAGATTTTTCCTACTTTTTTCTTCCTCTTCAAACCTTCTGTTTTTCAAGACTCATCTCAGTTGTCTTCTTCATGAAACCTTCCCATATCCAGCAAGATGAGTCCATCCCATCCCAGCCTAACTCCTCTGTCTTCCCAACCCCTGATACAGACTTGACTTGTAGATGAGTCTTAATCACTATGCCATATGAATAAAGAGAAAAGTCTAAAATTCAAACAATTACCTATATTTTCAGTTATTTTATAGAATGATTAAGCTAATACAACACACCCAGAAGTATATGCTTTCCATAAACTTTAGATTCTCTTTAGCACTTTCATCTTTGGAAGTAAACACATGTAAAGTGTTATGTCAAGGTCTCAAGATCAGAAAGTCATACAATGTTAATATCTATATTCTGTAGGAAAAGAGGAAACCATATGCAACAGATTATAGACTTTATTTCTTCTCCTCTCTTATCATTTTCTTATAGTCAATACACTGTGTACTGGTGTTACTTTAAAGGCAACATAGTTTAGGACATGCATCTCACACTAATAGCTATAATCACACAGACAATTCTAAAAATAACAGATTCCACAGTTTTAGAAGAGTACTAATTTAAAAAGCACACATTTTAAAATCATAACTAAAGTCCAGCATGTGTGAGACTAAATAATAGGATTAATTGGCCATCTCACTCATGTCCTACAAAATAGTGCTTAAGACTTGGGTCTGTTATGAATAACATACACTGCTTCTTGAGCAGTTTTCCAAATACAATCTTAATGTCATGTTCAACAATCAATGACAAGACAGGACCACCCACAACAAAGCCCTGGAATGTAGCCAGTCCACCAACCTTGCTGTAATATGGTCAACAATCCAATTCTGCCAGAATGCACATGCAAATACAGCCTAAAAAGCAAACAGGTGTGCCTTCAACTGGGAAAAACAAAGACCAAATTGAGGCTAAAAAGACACCAAAGACTTTTGAGTAACTTTGAATGGCTAGGAAGCAGTAATTACAGTCCTAGCAAAGAGACATTTATAAAACAAAGATATAGGGGACTTGCGGGGGTGGGGGAAGGGCGGTTTCAAGGCAACCTAACGAGGAAAAGGACAAAACCACAAGAGATGTAACTATCCCCGGCAGAACAAAACACCATCATTTTTATAGAGGAAAAAAAACCCTTCTGTGCTACTGATAATTCTAGGTGACATTTCTATAAAATATGAACTAAAGACTTGTGTACTGCATATGTCTAAACAAGTTTTGTTCATTACAGTGGCAACGGTGCCTCCACTCTAGTATATCCAGGAGTACAAGTGGTTTCTTGAATTCCTAGAGAAGAACCTCAAAGGTGATGGCATCACTACATGTCTACAAATGTTTCCACTGAGGTACTGAACCTGGGTAGCTAGAGACTTAAAAATGTGTATCTCCAGATGACACTGATAGTAGGCATGTAAGCAAGCAAGTATCATACTGAAGTTACTGGAAAAATTAATGGAGGAACAACTCATATGAAGGTAAACCTGAAAAATAAGATTATCGGGCACAGGTAAGCAGAATTAAGAGGACTTCACTGAGATACTGAAATAGCCGAGCACTCAAAACTCAGGAAATGTGTAGGTAGAATGAGTTTTAGATCTGACCTCAGAAGAAAAAGGGAATAATTAGAAAGGACAAGAGAAGGTTGAGACAAACAGAAAACATGCATTCAGCTTCATGCAGATGAGAGGAAAATGCCAGGTGTGCAATCCAGGGCAAATATACAGCTTGCAGGCTTCAGTTGGTGACATAAGTAGTAGACTTTCTGATTGAAATGGATTTTAGGACTTAGTCTTAGCATGGCTAAAATAAAGGCAATTGTAAAGATATTTTCATGATCGGCCTGCTGGGTGAATATAGAAAAGGATAAACTATTCAAACCCTAGGAATAGGAACTTGACCCCGATGCCAACCAGTTTTGTATGATAGCTGACTGTTAAAATGTTAATTGTCTGCATCAACAGCCACAGTAATAGCTGCAGGTAGATAATGGCCCTTACCACCTGATCCTTGCAAAGCTATTTTCCATATTCTTTTTTTTTTTTTTGAGTTGGAGTCTCACTCTGTCACCCAGACTGGAGTGCAGTGGCCGCTCCCGGCCACTGCAGCCTCGACCTGCTGGGCTCCGGTGATCCTTCAGCCTCAGCCTTCCAAGTAGCCGGAATTACAGGCATGCACTACCATGCCCGGCTGATTTTTTGATTTATTGTAGAGGTGAGGTCTCGCTGCCCAGGCGGGTCTCGAACCCACGAGCTCAGGCAATCCACTCACCTCAGCCTCCCAAAGGCGTGGGATTACAGGCTGAGCCACCGAGCCCGGCTCTATTTTCCATATTCTTAAGTCTACCACAGGATTTGTCTCATCCTGAACAACTTTGTGGCAAGTTAATCAAATAGAACAGGGGTCCCCAACCCCCAGGTCATTGACCTATCCCAGTCCCTGGGTCCCTGACCTGTCAGGAACTGTGTGGCACAGCAGGAGGTGAGGAGCAGGCTAGTAGAGCTCTGTATGCTGTCAGATCAGCTGTGGCATTAGATTCTCATGAGAGTGTGAACCCTAGTGTGAACTGTGCTAGGGAGGGATCTAGGCTGACTCCTTATGAGAATCTAATGCCTGATGACCACCCCCCACCAATGCCCGTGGAAATACTGTCTTCCATAAAACTGGTCCCTGATGCCAAAAAGGTTGGGGACTGCTGAAATAGAAGAAACTAGGATTGAGGAAGGAAAGAAGCAGTAAATCACCATCACTTGTCACTGAAGTATTAAAGTCAGTGGCAGGGAAAGCATGGGGTTAATGTTAAAGTCAGTTCTTTTCCACACAGATAGTGAATATCCCCTGCTGCTTCCAGCAGTACCTGCATCTGGTTCTGTCAGGAGTTGTCTAAAAGAAGTACACAAAATGCAGCTTTTAAAAAGGCATCTGTGGAGGGAAGCCCATCAGAAAAGCATTAGAGCACAAATCAAGGCTCCGATTAATGCATTTACTAAATAATTTAGTTGGAGAATGGAAGAGAAAGTGTAAGAGATGAAATATGAAATAATATTTAAGCACACAGGCCAAAAAGAAAACCCAAAAACCCAAAGCAAAATGGCTATCTCTGTTAAGGGAACAAAGTGGATCATTTTAGAAGTATTAAGAATATTCCATTTAGATGTCCTTATAGGTAAATTGTTTATACTCTACAGAAATGGAAGGTACCCACTTTGAGAGGTGTGGGAGGGAGGATTCATGATTTTGATTAATCTACCTGCCTCCAGGCAACTGCTATTGATCCTGGCTTGGCTGAGCTCATGATGTTTTTATGACAGGCAGGGATTTATTTCTGCTGAAAAAGTTCCGAAACATTTATGTCTTTCAGATATTTTGGGAAGAAATCTCCTGTCCTAGCCGGAAGAGTGCACACTCAGGCCTGAGGATTGGTTAGTAGGAGGGCATGGAATTTCTTTTAAAATTTGAGAAATAAAAGGCACTTACTGTGGATGCTACTTTATTTAAAGCAAACCAAGATTTTAAAAAACTGCTGGGTTGAAGAAAATCTGTGATGCATCAAAGCCATTTCTTTCTTTAGCTAGTTATTTTGGAGTGAGAATAAGTCACAAAGTTTGGGATATATTTTAGTCATATTCTTAACTTCTAATTCATTAGGAGCTAATTCTTCATAAACGTTTTAAGGTAACACAGCACTTCACTGATATATATTGTGTACCTTTAGTTCTTAAATACTAATTTCTTCCTTAATTTGTGGCAGAAAAAATTTAGAAATATATTTTATAAAGTAATGAATTAACAAATTTTGTGCAGAAGGTTATTCTAAGAAGCTATATTTGAATATTATTAATAATCGGTTTCAAACACAAAACAAGAATAATCCTTATGAGATCTGTCTCCCACCGTGCACAGATATTACTGCACATGAGGAGGGCAAGATTGCTTTGCAATTCATAGGCATCCAATCTTTACAAGCTTATAACAGGATTAAAAATCAAGAGGACCCACCTTTTATTCTATCCAGGAAACATCTGAAGAACAAATTAGAATTTTGCACTTATGATCTATTATTTTTTGTACAAAAAAATTCCAGTGATTTGATCACAAAGGTGTGTGCTTTGGACACCTATGACAAATAACCTGCTGCCTAGAAATGTGGAATTCTGATCTCCCTCAGTTTGAAATTGCTCACAGCTGGGTTATTGCATTACTAGCAGTAAAGCAACATTTCCCACCCCCTATATGTATATTTTGTTCTCACTCCCATAGATGCAGTATCCAGGAGAAGTGCTCTGGGATTTTCATGGCCTCATCAACTAATTTCCTCTGCCATTTCCAGAACCAGTATTTGGAGGTGGAGTGCTCTTAGATGTTTCAACATTCCCAATTCTAAAGGTTTTGGGACTGGCTCAGAGTTAAAATCTCAATACATTTTACAATAAACATGAACCTGCTGACTTCCTACTATTCCAAGGTAGTTGCAGTGCTAACTGTAGGTGAAATGTGTATGCTTCTCTTTTGGGACAGCTGCTGGACAGATTCCCAGGATCAATCTGACAGTTACACAAAGCTAACAGAAGGACCCAGCCAAGAAGGGGTTTGCCTTTTACCTTCAAGGGTCCAGAGTTAAGCCCTAAACTCTTGGAAATTTACATCAATGATGTCATCCAAGTTCCTTGGAATCATTAGTGATTGGCCAAGTCCACAGCTTCAGTTTGGTGTGATGAATCAACACAATGTTTGAATGCTTATCAAAATCTACATATTTAAAGTTATAAATTTAGTATCCATAGGGTCCCTTGCATTCTTTTCTGTGGGATTGGAAACTGACAAAACAAACTTTTATAGCATGTCAGGGCTTTTAGTGCTGACAGATATGGGAAAAGACACTGGCAAGAGGACAATAAATCAAATATTTTTACACTTAATGTATTTCTTTTTAGAAATTAGTTTGGATATTTAGAGTCAATGATTATTTTTTAAGTCCCAATTTCCCCTTCTTTAATAGATACCTGCCTATAACCATAATTATTATTCTTTTTTATAGCCTTAGATCAAAGATATCCAAATACAAAATTCTGTTTTTATATCAAAATTGGTACTTATTAGGCATACAGGACCAGTTCTAATCGTGTTCTCAGCACACTTCAGCAAAGTGTCCAAGTAGTGTAAAATTTTCCATTTGGCTTACATATGCACTGCTTAACCACAAAATTTAAAATGAAATTTTCCCCTCTCAAAGTAGAATGTATAAAACAATATCATACTCAATGAGGTATGAAAATATTATGTCCTTTAGAGTTTAAGAAGAGAGATTAATTTACATTTGTTAAAATAATTTCTTTATAAAAATCATTAGATGTCATTTCAAAACTGCCTGCTCATTTTTTTTATGGTAGAGAGTTTATATTAAAACCATACCTTGACTTAATACATATTTGTCTCCATCAGATAGTACAAATTAAGATATGATAGACCTAAACAAACAGTTAACATTCCATATGAATGTCCACATTCAACTTCTATATGCTGCTTTGCATGTTTCTTATCAAGTACAAAAGTTAAAATTAAATTAAATTTTAAATTCAAATTTTACCTATCTCTTTATATAAAGTAGGGTAGATAGTCAATATATTTTCTTACAACTCATCTGCAGCTTGGAAAATACATAAAGATTCTGTTTATTAGACATGTTATGAATTGGGAAGGCAAATAATTGCTCCATCCATTTCCTATGTCTTTGGTTCCTTTTCCACAGACCTTCTATATAACCTCGGAATTCTTCTAAACAGAAAAAAAAAAACCAGAAAGAAAGCACAGGAGAAAAATTAAAATGCTACCTTCACAAGGTTTAGGTTGAGTTAAAATAGTTAAGCATTTCTATATGTCAATCATCTATAAGTTAAATTTCTAAGTTGTGTCATTCATGAAATAAACCTTTTTATTATAAAAAGTAGTAGTAGTTGTAATGGTAAAGTAAATACTATAAACATTATTCTTACTATGACTCATGTGTTGTGAACTAGTAATATGCTAAGTGATTCATAATATGTGCCAATACTGATAGGCATTTTTGTTAGAAACAAGAATGTATTAAGAAAGATTGTTAAGTATAGAAATAGGTATTATTCACTATGAGCCTGGGAAATTGGAATTTAGAAGGTCTCTTTAAAATAGTGCATAAAGTATTACATTTGTTCCACAGCTGCATTATATATAAATACTACATTTCCCTCCCACGGGAATAAAGTATTTTCTTGCAGAAAAAATGAACTCCAAAGCAATGTGAATGTGAATTCTTAAGCAGTAAAAGTACAATCTCATACAGAGATATTAGGTAAGAATGATCAAGAAAATTATTTCAACACAACAATTAAATGCAATAGTTGAAAGTTATTACAGATCTGGAAAGGATTTCTTTTTACCATATGGGAGTTATTAATAAATCAATATCATATTTGACAGCCATTTTAATAGCCTAAGACCAGCTTCAAAGTCAGAGTGTTTAGAAATCTGCATTTATTTTAGTATTTCAAAAGACAAACGGGAAATGTGGTATTTATATATAAAAATATGTTCATATATTGATATGAGGGTAATTAGTACTCTATAGGATAAAGCTAAACCAATTTTTTTGTCTAATGGTTTCCATTTTGTACATTTATAAAGGCAGATGAGAAAAAGCACTTCATATTACTGGGCAGTGTAAATGCTATTAAATTTTCTTCATGAGGTAACCAAGTATTTAGTTTTTAACCCTGATGTTTTAGCACTAAGAAAGACAGGTATTTGGCTACACAATATTATTTTCCTATACAAACTGCATATGGTAGATAAAAATTATCCTTTAAAAGTATCTTTTCTTGACCTCTTAATCTTTTTTAACTTATGATAACTTAAGAAATACCACATTTTGTCTGAAATGCTGTCTTTGGCAAGAAATGTGCAAAAGAATCAAAGGTCACACATACGACAGATTTAACTCCTTGAGTCTAATGGAATACACTCATTCTTAGCCAAAGCTCCATCTCCCTAGAGTCTGTTGCCCTCCCAGAGGACACCTCTTAATGGGAATGAAAGACTTGTTCTGGGGCCACCCTTTTTTCTTCAATTATGAGTCTGTCATTGTTTAAATGTAAAGAAATTTTTATTGCATATCTCCCTCGCTTGTACCCTTTCATTAATTATTTCACTACTTGAATAAAGATCTATGCTCACCAAAAAAAAGTATCTTTTAAGACTCAACACTCTTCCCACATTCAAATGGATTATTTATTGTATTTATCTTGTGCCTATAAGAAGGAGGCATGTAAAAAAGTGGCATGTTTCATTTCAGTTTCATCATAACAAATCAAGCCGTATTAGACTCATATCTGAGCCAATACACTAAGTCTACAAGGCATGACATAATGAAATGCAGTGGAAAACCTCATCCTGAAGCCTTACTTTGAAGGTAAATTAAATAGGAAAAAAAAACAAACAAAAAAAAACTTTAGTCGTACTTACAGGGCAGAGTTTTACATCATCACTGATTCATGCACAAATTTGGTTGTAATTATTATTCTATAATAAATTTGGTTGATTTTGGTACAACCTCATTGGCAAGAAGAGTTTTTGTAAAGTTTCCACTTTCTAATATCTTCTTAGAAGTAGAAATTTTCCCCTTCTCTAGTAATTTCCAGCTTTTTCCATTTGGTTGCCATTACCATTTATTTTTCTTATGTTTCAACTGGAATAGCCTCCAAGCAACGATGTCTTTTCAGGACATGGAGGTGGAGTGCAGCGCATGGTTCCAACATCACCACTTGGTGGTTCCCTGCTAGCTGTAAAGAAGAAGGGGAGTTCATTCTCTTTTCTTGGCCTTCACAGCATTCATATGACTCATCTTTCCTGACATGCTTAGCAGTATTTTGAAGAGTTCCTTTTAACATATAGATTTTAGAATCATAGGATATGTCTGAGCAGCATGGTTTTAAGAAGGCTTTTAGGTGATGTAATGGCACTAAGAAAATCAACTGTGTTTTGTTAAGCATATAATAAATTTGATATATGAAGTTTTATTAGTAGCACTGAAGAATGATTTGGCTGTTTGAAACATAAGCCAAGACTCTATTTTTTTAAATCTTCCCTTTTTACAAATTTTAGAATCATCATCTACTAATGAATAGAAGGGGTCATTTAAGGCAGTTGCTTTTAGGAAAAGCATGATATAAGGACAACATAGTGAAAAAGGTCATAAAACATTTAAGGAAGCACCAGGGAGGGAGTTTTTGTCATCTTCTACATATGTGATTTTTATGTAACTTTGGATGGGTTACCTAATCTTACGTGCCTCATTTTTTCCCATTCATAAAAATGACAATAATTATACTTGCCACCTGTGTACCTCAAAGGAGTAAAGGAGGACTAATGAAATGTCTGTCAAAGGCTTTGAACTTTCCTGAATAAAGGTTTTATGACTCCATAAAGTACAAAGTAGTATCCTGAGCTTGTATTTTTCCTGGCATTTACCTCCATCTCTCAAGTTCTTTGCACACCACTGGCTACTGTTGCTCACAACATCCTCTCTCTTCTGGTGATTGTCGGAGCTCCCTCCTCTTGAGATGTGCCAGGCTGCTGCTGTTTCTTACCCAAAGGCTAAGTGGACTTTTTCGTTTTTGTCACAGTATATGAAAGTTTTGTTTCTGTTGCCTATTTCCTTGCACATGTTAGATTGTTTTTCAGGCATGGTGGGTAAATGACAAAAGAATCAGTGTGGGAAACATCAACTCAGACATTCCCAAATGACACATTAACACTGAGACTGTATCATTCCAGAGCCAACTTGGAATGCTACAGAACGTCTCCCACTGTTGCTGAAGGAAAGTTGGTCTTGCCAAAATGCAATCTTATAGCTTATAAATACTTTTAAAAGTATTTATCTTCTATCACCCTCTCTCTCTTTTTAACTTTTTGGTTTCCCTTGAAAGTAGAGCCAGAAATAGTTCTTGGCTGTTGAAATCAAAACCTAGGTGTTTAAGGTAGTCAATTCTTTTTGTGTTTGGTTGAAGGCACTTTGAATGTACTTTATCTGGAGCCTCCGACACTGCAAATCAGCATTGCTTGTAAGGATCTTGAGATGAATCAATGCTGAGGTCAAATCACAGCAGTAGGCTCCTCCAATTTATTGCTATAGTGATAAAAAAGTTGAAAAGAAACCTTGAGGATTCATGTGGTTCAGTCTCCAGCCTTTGAGTCTTCTTTTAGTAAGAGAAAAAAATGGGACCCATGATTTGGGGAAACATTTTTGAAGCATAAGAATATAACCTTTTCCTGGCCCATGTTGTTTAAATAGGCAGTAATAATTATCAAATGCTATAATGTAATTAAATGTGTGTTATGTGTCAAGCAACATTGGAGAGTTCAAGAGAAATATGAGACTTTGTCCAGGTCCTCAAAGAGATTCAATTCTAAGTCATCATAAGAGAATCCCCATGTATACAGCATTATATATAAGCAAAGTAAAATAACAATTAAAAAAATAATAACAACAACATTTTAGGCTGCTGAAAATAGCATGTGTGTGTGCGCGTGCACGCGTGCACACACACACACACACACACACATACACTCATGCATACAATCTTCCTTTTAGGCTTTAATTCTTAAAATGCTACCCTTTAGTCCTGGTTTCCTAAGTTTAGCTTAAGACACTGAACTTTATTGAAATATGAATTTTGGAGAAGGAACTAACAATTTACGTTGTTATCCTTCATTCACTTAAATTTGAAATAAATTTCTGATCTTCAGAGAGAATCAGTTTCTAATGTGGATAAGCTTTACAGCAGTTAAGGAAGAAGACCCCCAAACTCTGCCCATGAGTCATACGTGTGGGAATGACTTGGCAAGGTTCTTATTGCTAGATAATTTGATACATGATTAAACATCTCTTCATCCTGGTACTATTTATCTAATCTGATTTATCTCCTTAGCCACCAAATCATTTTAATTAATGCCAATAATGAAAATCACATTGATTGTGATTTTGGTACAAGGTGAACAATTCAATTATTAAAATGACAAATACTTAATTTTTTTTTTAGAGACAGGGTCTCACTCTGTCACTCAGGCTAGAGTTCAGTGGTATGAGCATAGCCTTGAATTTAACCTTCCAAGTAGCTAGGACTACAGGCACATGCCACCAAGCCTGGCTAATTAAAAAAATTTATATATATTTTGTAGAGTCAGGGTCTCACTATGTTGCCCAGGCTGGTTTCAAATTCCTGGCCTCAAGGAATACTCCTACCTCAGCTTCCTAAAGTACTGTAATTAGAGGTGTGGGCTATCACACCTCGCCATTTAAATATATATATATTTGGTAAGATCATCAGTTATTTATACATTTATCAAAAGCATTTTAATCTGTAACATAAGATACATGTGCTAATTAGAAACAGGTAATTACATGGGATTTGTGATGTGTAAAATCAGGTTTCACATAACTTTTACTCTTTCTCAGAAGAGATATAAACAGAATGTATACAATAAAGTACAAATGAAATTTAATTTCATATGTAATATTTAAAGTGTGAGTCACAGCAATAAAAATTGGTAGATGACCTGTGGTTTAAATGACAAGAAACAGGAATAAAGTGGTTACTTCATGATTTTTATCTCATTACTACATCCTAAACAACAGACCTTCCAAACCCTTCTCTTTATCTCAAAGGTGTTTCAAGACTGGTGGGAAAGAGTCAAGCGCATCTTTGGAGTATCTCAAGGTTCTTATAAATCGTTAACAGATACTTGTTCATCACCTCCATTAATTATAGACATAATAAGGTTGTAGGGCTACAGAGATTATAGACAGAGTCCCTCTCCTTAATGGGTTTACAGTATAGTGTGAAGATAAACGAATGGCCGGTCAATCACAATTTTAGGTAATAAGTATATACTATATGTATGCAGAGTGTTTTAGGCCACTGTTAGAGAACATATGCCTGGCTTTGCTAAGGATGGTATATCCGGGAAGGTGTTCTCTAGCTTTTGATGTCTTGAATCTCAAACAGGAGAAGATATTTGACAGAAAAAATTCTAGGAAGAGGAAGCAACTTGTTCAAAGACACATGTATAAGAGAATGCAATATTCTAAAAACTGTCATAGTTAGTTCATCATGGATGAGCTGTGGGCCGAAAGTGGGAAGTTTCAGTCACATGTATATTAGAGTGACTGGGTCAGCATAAAGGAAGGCTTCAGAGTGAAGACCAGTTAGAATTAGGCAGTACAGCTGCAAATCAGTAACCCAGGGGAAGACTGATGTGTCAGTGGGAGGCACGGCCAAGACTGAGGAGGAGCCTTTTGATCAAGTCTCACATTCACAAAGAGCCTATATTTTTATACTTTTGGCGTTACTTCCACATGAAGTTATCCAAGGAGTCAGCACATTTTTATATGTGTGTTAGATTTGTTTATTCAAGTATAAACATTAAAATACATTTTTATAACTCTTTAGATATTTCTTTATTTTTTATGTATGGAAAGAAGACAATATTTCTCTGCCACCATTGTCAGAAACAGTGGAGAAGAATGGCTAGATTTGAAAGTTTTCTAACCCTCTGCAGGTGCAGTGTCTGGCCCGTTTGTACAGTTGGCTCATGGCAAGGCAGCAATGTTACTAGACTTCTAGCCTATTGCTCTTTTTTAGCCCATGCCTCATTTCTATATCCTTTATGTCAAGATAGCAAATAAGTGGTCTTAAGATTCAACTACACAATTAAATACAAGCCTTACTATCTGATGCTTAAAACTCTGATGGAGAGAAGGAGAACAGAAAGAGACAATGTTAGAAGATGACGGAGAGTAGCAAATGCTAAAAAGTAGTGGAGAAAAAAAAATGATGATTGGTTTCAATTAGAAAAGGAAATTAAAAACTCAGTGAAATAGATTAATATTATAGGAAAGGAACTGTAAGCAAGCAGATCTGCTTTACCACATCCAGGCCCAGGACACTTGCAGACTTACTTTCCCCTTGTCTTTCAAATTTGGCCTTGCCCTTATCTTGTTAAGGACCCTTAGAATACGCATATCTCTTATATACTATTAAGGTAGTTTGATCCAAATAAGCATCTTATTATGGGTCTTTACTTTGTGGATCAACTTGTAATTGCAGTTATTTAAATGAGAGAAGCAGACAGTGGAACATATCTAACTTTAGCCATACCAGGTGGGTAGTAAAGGATTAAAAAAAAAAACTTGGCAAATCTCACTGATGGAAGCAAATCTTAAGTTTATGCAATGATGACACAGATTTTCAAATGGCTAATATTTGGGTATCTGCAGATTATCGTTCAGTAAGTTTACAACTTAAAAGATCTCCCCAGGTTGGACATATTATTTTCTCATCAGCAGTATTAACCACTGCCACAGCTGAAACGACAAACAAACCACAAACATCTGAGAAAGAGATGAATTAAGAACACAAGGAGGAGAATGTCTGCAGACTGCATTCAACACAACTTTCCCTTTCTTTCTACTGGATAATCTCCAATCCATCCTAAATTGCTGAACTGACATGTGGTAACGTTGGACAACCCAGAAGAGGAGAAACACATCCAGCTGTGTATATCTGGCTGTCTGCTATTTCACCTGGTATTTTTGGATAGCAGGATCATCGCCACACTTTTGGATCAATCACTTGCAGTAAGTTAAATGTTCTCCCAGTTTCCTGGCACAGGCAATGAAAAATATCCCGGGAAAAATGGAGTTCATAGAGCAGACTTTCAAGTAACTTCTCACTAGCATTACATCAGTTTAAGTGTGAAAAATGGAGAATGTGCTTATTTTATGTATTTGATTATCTAAAAGTTTTGGGATTATTTTATAAAATACTTATGCTTCCCTAGTACCGATTTTTATTTCTCTGGTTTGTTTCTCTAAAAGGCTTCAAGAGCTTTCCTTGCAGGCTTACCAAGTCTACCTGGTATTTGAGTGGCAGAGGTGTTTGTTCTCCAAACTAGATTGCAAGTCCCTGGCACTCAGAGTCTGTCCTGTTCATCTTCTATCAATCATATCCCAATTCTTTTCAAGTTTTTAGGTGCTCAGTTGATAATGGTGGGTGAAATTTCATCGAAATTCAGTGGGGGCAGTGTTGTAAACGTCTTTTTTTTCATTTTAAAGATTTATAATCCTATAGGAAAGTTAAAAATATATTCAAATGACTGTATCAAACAGTAATGACAAATACAGTATATGACAAATTCTATAATTGTAAATGATAGAAAATTCAAAGAAGATAGGGTTTATTTTTAAGTTGGGAGATCTAGGATGAACCATGGATGATGTGAAAAAAAGCATGTTAGCAAGCAAAATGGACAGGATGAGATGAGTGGGGTAAACTGTATGTGCAAAGAGCTGGAGATCACAGGCTATGTGTAGAAAAAGCTAAGCAGTTTACTGAGGTTAGAGAGAAAATGGGAATAAACAGTTGGGAATTCACTTTCAGTGCAAAACAATAGACATTAATAGAGTACCTACAGCCACTATTGGAAAAGTTGGTCAAGGCTAGGTCTTATAGTACATTGAAGACCAAGAATAGAACTGTGTCTTATCCTGTTGGCCACAAACAAGTCACAAAAATCGAATACCTTAGATCGACATGTAACACTGAGCCATCGGGCCCAAACTTTCCTTGTGAATTTTTCATACCTCTTCTTCATGAACCAAGCCAAATGAATTACCTATTTCTGTATATGATACAAGTTCTCCTTTCCTTCTGACTCTACTAATGTCTTCTGTAAACTGCCTTCTTAGCTCCACTTCTGCTTGTGTGAATTGGAAGTCCCACTTTAGATACCACCTCCTCTTCCAAGCCTTTCTTCACTTCTTTCCCAGATCCTACCTGTGAAACTCACTTAAATTCATACAGGACCTTATTAACAGCAATTATTTCCTAATTCACTTTATCGTTAAGTATGGACATACATAACTTACCAAATTACAAAATTACAACTACATTGAGTGAGATCTGTGTCCATTTCTTTTCTGTGTATACCTCCAGAAATGAGCAGAATACTATACATAACAAAAACTTATTAAATATTTGTTGGATGGGTAAATGAATATGTGAACAAAAAGACTTTGGAGCTTAGAAACTATCTATATTTTTAGAAGGTTAACTTTAAAATTAAACTATGAATGTCTTTTATTCTAAAACTATAATGAAATCACATTGATTTAGAAGGTTGGCAGTAGACCATGGGGATAAAGGTGGATTAGCGATTATATGTTTTGAAATGTGTTTCATTATTTTTAAAAGATTATCTTAAATAATAAAATGTGTACTGATAAAGTGAAGCCAGTTCTTAAAATTCCTATTTCATATGTGTGTGTGTGTGTGTGTGTGTGTGTGTGTGTGTGTGTGTGTGTGTATGCATATATGTATATATATTTTCTTCTTCAGGTTTTCAAGACACATCACAAATCATAAAAACATTTAGGGACTATTTACTGCATTGAATCTTTGGTTGAAAACATTACCTCAAACTTTATGCTATGACTTTTACAATTAAATTTTGAAAAAAGTATTTCAAAATTTTATTTGGTACTATATACTGAGCTTTGATGTCCAAAATTCTGATTTAGTGATATCTTTTTTAATACATAAAAAAGAAAGATATAGATAATTGTGTTTTAAATTCTTTTGACACTAAATTAGGGTATTGGAAAGCAAATACGCAGACATAAAATAGGGCTATATATGGTTTTATAACTTATTTACTACTTGAAAGGTAAACAACATATCTTCTCATAATACACTTTTCTTTAGCTTTTAAATTTATATGTAATACTAAGAATAAATTGAACAAAAATGATAGCATCTAAATTACTTTGAGATTAAAATATGCTAGTAAATAAATACTAATGAATAACTAGTTCAATTTTGAATTGAACTGCAAAGCCTCTCTTTTGCGAATCGAGAAGTTAATCTTGCTGTTTTGAAAAGGGAAGTAAGTAATTAGAGAAGCAAATGGTGGATGTATTATAAGTGGAGATAATCTCTATTACTACTCCAAATGGTCTGACTGAGGCATAATATGATCAACTATTTTTTTTTTCTTTCTCAAATGTGCCTGCCAACAAATCAGGATTAGAAAGAGTACTAGGATAAACAACAAATTTAAAATAAACCAGATATTTAGAGTCTGACCTAGAAAAAAATCTAAAACCTGATGACTAGAAAAAAAATGAATCACAATCTATTCATACTTCTACTCTTCCAGTATAAGGCACCCATAGTTCTTTGAGAGTCTGGGGGGAGTACCACTTTTTGAAACATAATGACAAAGGGTGAACTTGGACAACTTTTTTAACATGTAAAGATATAAGCATGACTTAGAGAAAGTAGAATGAAGTATGTCTAACCACCATAGTGCTGGTCTGGAATGTAAAATTGTTTTGTTAAAAAAAAAATTCTCATAATAGTAGCTTTTTTATAATGGAAAAATGATAATAGTTTTTCCTAACTGACTATACTATGATATTTGTTATGAGTTATTGTTTTTTGATCCCCAGTCTGCGAAGGTCCACAGAGCAACCAACTTCTCTCTCCAGAAACTTGCTATTTGTTATCAGTCCAGGAACTGTGAGCTGAGACACCGCCAGACACATTGTGGAGTTGAGGGTGAGGAAAAGAGAGCATCCTTCTCCTTCTCCTCAGAGTCACAGAAGTTAGTTGTGGAAGGCACTCTGTGGGTTTAAATGATATAACTTCTGAGCAAAGCAAGAAGCTTACCAAAAGTACAGAATTCTCAGAGGTAGCTCTATTTATTGGTTGGGTTTCTAAACAAGTTAATAGAAGAATATGATTATGGATGAGAAAAATATGAATAAAAAGCGAAAAAGAAGAACAGAACCCAGAAAGGAAGTGAAAATGTAATTGACAGAGACTTGAATTTTAAAATCCTGATGTAGAGAATTCAAGCTTCCTTTTCCCTTCCTTTTACTTATGTACTTGTATTCCATGTGTATTCCGTGTGATTTTGCAAATATAAATGCAAAATAGTAACTATGTTGTTCTGTTCTGGTGGGGGTGTGTGCAACAGTGCTACACAGGAAGTGTCCTGTCACCCACATTTCCATGTGTAATAGGGAATATTTTTTAAATTAGAAAACCTCAATTCCTGTCCAAAATGAATTGTGGTTCATCCTAAGATTGCCAGAAATATAACATTTTGAAAGAATAGAAAAAAAATTAAAAGAAAATATGTGTCCTTTAATTATTAAAAACATTTCTTGAGTGCTCAGTCTATACTATACTCTACCTGTATCTTGGCAATTCTTGGTGGCTGGAATCAGGGCCAATATAACACTTTTAAAACCTCTAAAATTCGACTTTTCTGGGGAGGAATTTGTTTTAAGAAATTTTTGTTCAAGGAGGGATCTCTACATTGAACTTTCACTTGAATTTAATTACTCATTTATTCGGGGGAATTTAGGACATTGATATAATAGTCCACATGGAAATGATCAGATTAGGATTCTGCATAATCTATGGATTATTTCTACACAATGTAATTTTCTTCCCTTCTTACTTCCATACCTCACTGTCCCCATTCCACCCCCAAGATAGTGTTTTTCTGCACCTTCACTCATAGCTTCCTAACCTCCCTACCCCCACCTCATCACTGGCTTTGTGTAAAGCAGTGGTTCCTCAAAGCCAATCCTCATACCAATTTCATCTGAACCACTTGGCAAATGTGCTAAAAATAAATAAATAAAGCTTCCCTAGCTATACCTAAATTTACTAAATGAGATTCAAAAGGTCACTAGAAGCATTTATTAGATTATATGACAATTCACAACTTCAGAAAATCTATGAGAATATTGGAGCAGGGTGGAGGTGGATTTTTGAATTTTGCTTGTAGGCTACTATATTTAGAAAGCAACAGAATAAACAGTTTTCACAAATGTAAAATGTCTCTATAAGATTTACCTTGCTCACATTATTTTTTAACATGAAAAGTGTGTACTAAAAGTGAGGTAGTCCTACAGATTTATCCTGAATTAGTCATGAAGCTAAGAAGGACTTTTATAGAATCTAACATCCATTTATTTGTTAATTGTAAAATAATTATTGACCAACTCAGAAATAAAGCCCTAAATTGATATAAGGGCTCAAGTGGCTAAGTAATAACTTTAAATTAGCATTGTCATAGACTCACCAAGTGTATATTTTGTAGTTCAAAATAGCTTATTGACAATTATCACATAACAATGAAATTAGAGCAGATGGTTGGCAAGTGGAACTGTAGAATTTGGCTGTGGTCTTAAGGATCTTTTAGTCCAGTGGTTTTAAAAAATGTCTTTAGTAATTGAAGTCATCTTTTTCAAATGGAATCTGATATAAGGCCATGTTATAAAATATTAACAGAAGTAGAGGGTTCTTGTTGAAGCAGGAAAGGGAGAAACAATCTAGCCAAATCTCTAATGTTACAGAAGTGGTGATTGGAACAAAGATAAATTTTTTGTTTACCAAAGACAGTTAATAAGTAAATTATAAATAAAAACACACATTATTTGATTCTCACTCCAGACACTTTTTCCAGCAAATTGTAATAAGAAAAAATATGACAATGGGAAAATTAAGCTGTTTAGAGTCAACAACTATTTGTTTTCTGTGGCTGCCATAACAAAGTACCAAAAACTGAATAAACAACAGAAATGTATATTCTCACAAGTCTAAAGGCAAGATGTCTGAGATCAAGGTATTGGCAGGGTTAGTTTCTTCCGAGGACTCTCTCTGTGACTAATAGATTGCCATCTTCTCCCTGTGTCTTCACACGGGCTATGTCCTAATCTCCTTTTCTCATGACACCAGTCATATTGGATTAGGAACCAACAATATGATCTCATATTCCCTTTGTTACTTCTTTCAAAGGCTATTTCCCCAAATAAAGTCACATTCTGAGGTACTGGAGAGTAGGACTTTAACATACAGTTTGGTGGGGACACAATTCATCCCATAACAATAACCAACCAACAAACTGATCAACCCTGAATTAATTTGCACTTTGTAAAATTGAGAAATAATTAACATCGGATTCAATGTCAGCTTTTTAACTTGTTAGTCCAATGATTTCAAATGATGAGCCATGACGTGCTGGTGAGTGACATGACTTGTGATGGGTATGAAAACTACGCTGTTTTACGTAAAGGTCTTTGATTCATTTAGAGTTGGTTTTTCTGGATGGCGATAGGTAGAGGTCCTATTTCAATCTTCTGCATGTGGTTAGCCAGTTTTCCCAGCACCATTTACTGAATAGGTTTTCCTCTCCCCAGAGGTTATTGGTGGAGTCTTTGTTGAAGATGAGTTGGTTGAGAAATTGAGATTTTACTTCCAGAATCTCTATCCTGTTCCTTGATTCATATGCCTGTTCTTGTACCAATACCAGGCTGTTTTGATTATTGTAGCCTTATAGTAAAGTTTAAAGTCTGGAAGTGTGATACATCCCGCTTTGTTTCTTTTGCTAAAATCATTTAACCTATTCATGGTTGTTCATGTGTCCATATGAAATTCTGTATTGTCATTTCCAGGTCTGAGAAGAATGATGTTGGTAATTTAATGGGTATTGCGTTTAATCTGTAGATTGTCTTAGGTAAGATGGACATCTTAACAATGTTAATTCTTCCTATCCATGAGCATGGGATATTTTTCCATTTGTGTCATCTTTGATTTTTTTGAGCAGTGTTGTATAGTTTTCATTGTAAAAGTCTTTCACTTCACTGGTTAGGAAGATGTGAAGGTATTTCATTTTTTGGTGGCTATTGTGAATGGAATTCTTTTTATTTGGTTCTCAGCCTGCTTGCTGTTGGTGTATAAGAATGCAACTGTCTTTTGCACATTTATTTTGTACCCTGGGACTTTGCCAAAGTCCTTTATCAGTGCAAGGAGGCTTTTGACAGGTTTTCCTGGATTTTCGAGGTACAGAATCATATCTTAGAAAATGCAAGAGATGCCCTTGCAGAAATCAGAGTAGGCAATCACTTCCTGATCAAAACCCCAGGTGTTCATGCCATAAGGGATAAGACAGACAAGTGGGACTGAATATTAAAATGAAAAGCTTCTGCAAAGTAAAAGAAAACATCAAGAGAGCAGGGAGACAACCCACAGAATGGGAAAAAAATATTTGCCAACTGTATATCTGACAAAAGCCTAACATTCAGGATACACAAGGAACTCAAATGTGCCAAAAGGAAAAAAAAAAAAAAAAAGAAAACACCACAGACAACCCCATTAAAAAATGGGCAAAATACATGAATGGACACTTCTCTAAAGAAGTGTCGGGTAGCCAACAGACACATGAAAAAGTGCTCCGCGTCACTCATCATCAGAGAAATGCAAGTCAAAACCACATAGATACCACCAAACTTCAGTTAGAATGGCCATCATTAATAAAACCAATAACGACATATGCTGGTGAGGATACAGAGAAAAGGGAGAGCTTCTACACTGCTGGAGGGAGTGCAAACTAGTTCATCCTCTGCGGACAACAGTGTGGCGATTTCTGAAAGAACTAGGAAGTGACCTTCTATATGACCTGGCAATCTGCCTACTGAGAATATATCCAGAGGAACTGAAATCATTCTACAAAAGTGAGACCTTCACACACATTTATTGCAGCACTACTCACAATAGCAAAAACATGGAACCAACCATGCTGCCCATCGAAACTGGACTGGATTAACAAAATGTGGTACATATACATGATGGAATATCATACAGCCATAAAGAAGAACAAGCACAGGGATTTGGCAGCAACTTGCATGGATTTAGAGTCTATCATACTCAGTGATCTGTGACAGAAACAAAGAACTGAGTACCATGTGTTCTCACTCATAAGCAGACCCTGAACATGTACCTAATACTATAAACAAGGGATTGGCAGTAGCGGGATACTGTGGAGTGAGGAGGGCACATAACATCAAAAAGGGTACCTGATCTCAAACCAGGCAAAATGGGGTCCAAAGGGACCCCAAACTTTACCTGTACAATGATCACTTGTATATCTAATCTGAATTGTACCCCAAATCTTTAAAATAAAATATAAAAAAGAAAAGAAAAATACGTTGTTACTACTCCATGCAGTATTTGTATAGCTTGCACATTATAAAAATTATATCTTATAGATATGCAAAAATAAATAATTAGAGTAGGTTTGAAGTTTACTTTATAAGCTACTCACATACACTGAATATTTTTTTCTTAAGAAAAGAAGGGTATTACAATAGTGCTCCCACGGGGCTGCCCATACCCTGTGGTTTCTTTCTGCTTTGCTATAGAATGGAGTGTGTTACCAATACTGATGTTCCAGTAACTGTTGTCATTGCAATTGACAGATATTATAAAAGTGCTTTACTTCTTTTTTTTTAATTTCTTAACAGTTTTATTAAGATACCCCTAAGATATAAAAATTGTATTTATTGTATACATTGTGAAATGATGGCCCAATTCCACATAATTAACACGTTTTGCTTCTACATAGCTACCATTTTTGTAGTTGTATGTTGGTGCATATATGTTGTGAGAAAATTGAATCTAAGATCTAGTTTTTTAGGAAAAACATACAATATAATATTTTCATTATTTAATCTATAATACATTTATTATTTACTTAATTATGGCCATCATACTATGCATCAGGTCTCAAAAACTTATCCATCTTGTACAACTGAAATATTGTACCCTTTAGCCAACACCATCCCATTTTCCCTTTCCCTCAGACACTGACAACCACCATTCTACTCTGTTTCTGTGAATTTGACTATTTTAGATTCCTCATGTAAGTGAGATCATTAGCAAGTATCTTTCCATATCTTGCTTATTTTGCAACATACGTTGTATGGTATGTTTTCTCTCTTTTTTTAAAGGCTGAATAATGTTTCTTTGTATATGCATGTGTATATGTATATACACTATATTATCCATTTGTCTGTTGAAGGACATTTAGATTGTTTCTGTATTTCAACTATTCATATCTATGCTAATGCTGCAATAAATATGGAAGTGTAGCAATTCCTTTGTATATATACCCAGAAGTGGAATTGCTGGATCATATGGTAATTCTATTTTTTATTTTTTGAGGAACCTCCACAAGTTATTCATAATTGCTATGTTAATTTATAGTCACACTACATTGTAAAAGAGTCCCATTTTGTCACATCCTCACCAAGACTTGTTATCTTTTGTCTTTTTAATACTAGCCATTGGAACAGGTATGAGGTGGTATCTCATTGTGGATTTGATTTTCACTTCCCTGATGATTAGACATGCTGAGCACCTTTTCTTATATCTGTTGACTGTCTAAGTTTCTTCTTTTGAGAATTACCTATTTGGGTCCTTTACTTATTTTTTTGAATGAGTTATTTGAAACTTTGGCATTGAGTTGTATGAGTTTCTTACATATTTGAATATTAACTCCTTATCAAATATATGGCATACAGTTTTTTTCCATTTTGTAGGTTGCCTTTTTATTTTGTTGGTTGTTTCCTTTACTGTGCAAACTTTTTTAAAAATCAAAATCCCAATGACAATTTTTCTTTTTACAAAATAGAGAAAATACAGAACAAAGATGAATGTATCACAGTCTCTGACTTCAAATTATAAATTACAAAGCTATAGTAATCAAAACAGTATGGTACCATCATAAAAACAGGCATATGGTTCAACAGAACAGAGTACCAAATCCAGAAATAAAGCGACACATTTATTTATAGTCAACTGATGTTCCACAAGGGTGTCAAGAACACGAAATGGGGGAAGGATCACTTATTTATCAAATGGTACTGGGAAAATTGGATATCTACATGCAAAAGAGTGAAATTGTACCTCTATCTCAAACTATGCACAAACATCAACTCAAAATGGATTAAAGATTTAAACATAAAACTTGAAATGGTGACACTCCTAGAAGAAAACATAAAGGAAATCCTTTTTGACATTGGTCTTGGTAATAGTTATTAGAATACGACATCATAGCCATAGTCAATAAAAACAAAAATAGACAAGTGAGATTACATCAAATTAGTTTGTTTATTTTAAAATTCACTATGCTCGTAGTATAGCAATGCACAGTGACCCTCACACAACAGGTCTGTGGTAGCAGAGTAAAGGTTAAGAACCAATGAGTAACAGCCCTGTAATCAAAATGCTAGTGCCAAGGAACTGGTTTTTCTTTGTGCTAGGAGGCACCAGTAAATAGACCCAAAAATGTTTGCATGTAATCAATGCCTCACTAGGTTTAAAAAAAATTCTCTATGTCATTGTTGTAAACTGCTCTGAGTCAAGGTAAGACTGTTAATAATTTTTTTAATGCAATAAAATGAGTCCCAGGCACAGAAAAGACAATAGTTTCTCAGGTACTGAGCTCAACTGCCAACTACTTTGGACCTTTAAAGCAGCTCATCTGAGAACACCTGATGGTCTGTAGCAAGTGGCAGGTGGCAGTGGGCACTGTAGAGGGGCCTGGAGAGAACAGGGATGCAGGCTTTGGCCCAGTTCCGGCAACACCAGGCCAAGTAGGAGGAGACATATTTAGTGCAGAAGCATTGCTATCACCTGTTTCCCAGTACATAGAGTCTGGAAAAGTTATACGTCCTTGCTTTTAAAAGTATTGGGGAGGTGAGAGATTTGCATTTGCAAATCTGAAAAGATCTTTTCTCCAATCTCTATTTCTTGGCTTCTATGTATGTTCCAATTCCTTCTTGAGGTATCCCAGTGGTGGAGTCTCATAATAGCTACTACAACACAAATTCTCATCTTCCAAAATAACTCAGCTCTACTCTCTCTATTCCAACCACCTTTACAACTCAGATTACTCCACGGTTAGACATTAAGCTAGACATTAAGAGAAAGCCTGTTGAAATAGTTTTTACCTTGATGAGAATAACTAATGAGGAGGCTATCTTGACTCTCCAGGGGCACTTGCATTTCAGTAGTGGAAATTTGTTAACTCAAGTAAATTGCCAATTAGGGGACAGTGATATAATAAGAAAAAGGCTAAGGAAGTTTTCAGATAGTAAGGAAAATATTTCTGGATGGGAAAACTTCCTCTCTATCTCATTTCTCTTTACTCATCCAGGCACTCACAAAATGTTAACTGTTAAGTTTCTGGCAATATTATTATAGTGAGATGAAAACGAATTTCAGAATTTTCATGGACTCTGAAAATAGCCTCACTGACAATTTACTTTTTACATTTTTAAAAGGTGTTTATTTTGTCTTATTTGTTGAGCGTTATCTATGTTAACTGAAGAACATTTCATAACTTTCAAATATTTTTCTAACAAAAAATTTGAGGCCATCTTAAATATAAACAATATATATAGTGTATACAAGACCTGTGGCTTTTTACAATGTGTTAATAATGGCTTAAATGTTATTGCTTTGCTTTGCTATTGGAACTGTAATAACACAAAGTAGAAGTCAGCATTAAGGGCTTGAAGTTGGACCCTGTTGCCTTAAATTCAAACTCTACTGACTGCTTACCACTTAGGCATCTGAGGCAAGTTACTTTCTCCTCTCTGTGCCTCTGTTTCTTCCCATGCAATGTTAGTACTTACCTTGTACATCCACTATGAGAATTAAATAAATTGTGCATGTAAAGTGCTTATCATAGAACTTGGCACCTTATAAATCCTCAACAAGTGCTAGCTATATTATTATTTTTGTTGTTATCTCCTTTATGCCTCCTGTAGGTTTCCAAAAGCAGACTTCATTTACTATTCAAAGTTGTAAATACTGACTACATATAATGTCACCCATACAGAGAAAGAATAATCTGGACTATGTAATCACAACAATAGCTAAACAAAGTGTCATAATACACCCACAGGTATTTTCAATTGAACAACACCTAACCATTACCTCATTTTTCATTTCTTGTTACTATACTAACAGTTTATAAATAAATACACAGTAACCTTAGAGGGAGGCCTGGCATGTCCGGTTTAGGCCGAAACCAGCTGGGCTGAGGGCTGCTGGCTTTGTATCAAGAGCAAGCTCCCCCATGCAGATCATTAGTTACCAGGAAATGCCTTCCTTATTAGTCATTATTGCCTGAGGATTTTCTAGTGATAGAGTGTTAATACTGTAAAAAATGCTATAATTGCAAGGCTGGATTAAAAGATTTGTACCATAATACATTATTCTACATTGAAGTCTACCACTAAAATGATCATTTTGTCAAAGAAGAACGTATGAAATACAATTGTAACAGTTTTCCATGTAAAGGTAGATTTAGTTGTACAATTAAGAGTAGAAACGAGTAAGTGAGACTAATAAGTAGAATTAGAATGTTAGAGATTCATTTCATTAGTGAATGTATTTATTGAGGGCCTACTCTGTGCCTAGCATCATCCTAGTAAGAATGAGACACGGTCTGTGCCTACACAGACATCTGACACTTACAATGCTGTTAGAGAGACAAAGCTATGGGTTATAAAATAATAAAATAAATAGCGCTGTTCATGTCACAATCTTTTATTGAGATAAACAATACTAATTTTTAATAAATTGATTGGCAAACAAAATCATCTGAATTTAGACCAGAGGGATTTGAATATGGCTAGGCAATTGGTAATGATATTTGAAAAATTTTCTCAAATTTCTTTCTGCCAAAGCCACTCAAGAGAATAAAATGCTAAGTATAATCTATTAGTGATATGAAGTTTGGCCATTGCTTCGCTAAGCTCTGGTCTGGCCATTTGACTCTTTGAGTTATGTCTGCCATGTTTTTCTAAGCTTTGACCCCCTCCTCTACCTTGGGGAGGTGAATCTCCTCTCTTTCTCTCTCTCTCTAATTTACTTTCTAAATAAACTATATTTTCAAATTTAAAAAAAGAAAGAGAACTTAGAGTAGCACAGAAATGATCACACAAAGTCACAGAAGAGACAGCCAAGAGTACTTACTTCAGATGTGTTTTACACAAAACTTTTTTACAAGGTGTCAGTAGAAATAAAAGTTGCCCAGTAAACGTTAGATGAGTGAGGAAAGGGAGAAAGAAAGAAGGCAATGGCTAATGTGTATTGGACACCTGGGACTGTGCTCTACCAGGTTCTAGACAGCAAGTTCCATGTAAACTTAGCAAGGACACAGTTCATCTTGCAAGGCCATTCTGGCATCATCTTGACATTTTACACCTAATCTTCAAAGAGCCATGAACAGTTCTGAAATAAGCCTGATCGTGAACTTTTCCAAGAAATGTTTAACAATTAAGCTAACTCCTATAATATCATTGATGATTGATGGACTGAAACCCAATTTCCAGGTTTCTAATAAGTATTTAATTTTGTGTAGTACATTTTTAGGATATAATTGGACTCTAAACACATTTGAATCTTTATAATCACTTGTTGTGTTTTAATAGTCTGTTTCTGTCTAGATAATTTTTATGATGAACATTTGAAAGTGAAATCCTTAGCCAGTAAGAATGTTTTCTCTCCTTTATGTATGATATGTACATTGTCCTAACAGTATACTTAGACTTGAGTGTTACATCATATACTGACTGCCATGGCTTTTAGCAAACTTCTCAAATTTGAATGTAGTCTGCTAAGTCACCTGTGGTAATAGGGCACAGAAACAACACAGATAGCTGAATTTCAGAAAATAAGCACATTTTTTTTCTTGTAGTTTCAACTTCCTTTCCAGAGACTTCAAGGAAAAAAGAGAACTCAAGTTTTAGTTCTTCTTATGCCTTACGTGCCAAAGTTCTTATTTTCCAACAACATAAGAGAAACAAGAGAATGAAGAAATGGAGTGTGGCAGACATGCCCTAGAATGCCCTCATGCCCAGGCCCAGTGAAATCTTTCTTTTGCATGTGGAAGGCACCTACGATTTGCCTTGCTTCTAATAGAATCTAGAAAAGGCAATAGGTTATCATTTCTGTGATTATGTTATGTTGTAAAAGATTCTACTCTGTCTGAAGAAAAACTCCTTGCTAGGTTGATGAAGTAAACAGCCATGTAAAGAAAGCTCTCATAGCAAAAACTTGCAGGCAGTGCCTGGGGGTTAAGGGCAGCCTCTAAAACCTGAGAATTGTGTGTAGATGATGGTCAAAGACCAGTTCCTCAGTCAGATGGCTGCAAGGAAATGGATTCTGCTAACACCCTGAATGAGTTTTGGAAGTGAATTGTTTTCCAGTAGAGTCTCTTGCTGAGAATACAGCCCTGCAGACACTTAATTTCAGCCTGTGAGATTGAACAGGAAACCCAGCAAAGCCCTTAGTGAACTCTTGATCCATGGACACTATGAGAAAACAAATACATGTGTTGGAGAGGAGAAGTGGCAAGATGGCAACAGGGCAACCTGGTCTCTGAAGCCCTCTGCAAAGGAGATCTGCAGTGGGTCTCTGACGCTCGCACTGGGGGGCTTTGGACCCCAACATTGCAGCCTGCTCTTCATACAGAGCTCGGCTGTTGCCACCGCTGGGACATCGCAACAGACTGGACACTCACTGTGGCACAAACAGTGCCGCCGCCGCCGCCGCTGCCACCGCAGCCCCTCCCCCCACCACTGCTGCTGCTGCCGCAGCCTCTGTGACGGCTGTAGCACATCACACCACCCAGGCCGATGCGATCCACATCAAACCCCTTCAGGGAAGATCTGCTGGGATCGCTGCCACCTCTCCTGTGACCGAGACTGTCCTGCCCGCCCACTGTAAGGCTCCTGTTGCCTGCTCTGAGGCAGGCAGCCATCTTGTTCCTGTCCAGCCCCACCCCCTCTGGGGCGAGCAGCTGAGATAGCACCAATTGCTGGCGATTCAAGGTAACAACACTGAAACGGGAGAAACAAGCTTGGAAAAGACATAGGCCAGAGTGGTGAACAGAGGGTGATCTGACCTGTCCTTCACAGCAGATCAGGGGCAACTGACCCTAACTGCAAACTAATTTACCAACTTGAAAAGAAAACTAGAAATCAGACCTGAAAGGACATTGGACTTAAACGAAATGTCTCAGAGTGTGCTTCATTGATTCTATTAGTTTAATGACTTAATTTTATTCCTACTGTATTGTTCCCTTTTTCTTTTTTCCTTTCATTCTCTTTTCTTCTCTCTGTAAACCGTATCTTTGTATAGAGGAACAGCACACTAACAAGGTGGTTAGTTACTTGTATGTTAGCATCACTATATGTTTTATTTTTATTTTTTATTTTTTGTATGCGAGTTGGTTCGTCTGTAGCTGGGATCTATTGTTTTTATCTGTTTCAGTATAGGCCTCACTCTCTATTTGTTGGCACACTCGTTTGTTTCCCCCCTTACTCCTCTATCTCTCCACTCCCCTCTTCAACCCACTATCTGCTCCATTCTCTCCCCTCTGCTAACCACATTTTATTTCAGGGAGTAAACCTACAGTCCCACTGCACGAACAGATTCCAGGGCAGTGGGAAGTGGGTTCCACATTATCCACACATCTGTCAGCGAATACCAGGACCTGCAGACAGATTTTGAATCACAGCTCTCCCCTTAAGTAAATCTCAAAACTGCAAAAAGGACCACCTCCAACCTACAGTGCAACTCCAGAATTGAACAAAGTAAGAGGACATACATAAAGAATAGGAGATTGAACAAACAGAAGTAAAACCAATCCATTTACCCCAGAATAACAGAATTAAAGAAGACGGTGACGTGGAGGGAAGGAAAAAGTAGGGAGGGGGAAAAACCGCACAAATGAAGAAAAACCAAAAGAAGAATATAGGTCTCACACAGACCCCTGGGAAATCAGACACTGAGAAAACAGATTCTGGAACACAAACAATGAAGACCCCCAGAATGACTGGTTAGAGGCAACAAACCCAGACATCAAGACATTAAAGGAGAGAATTTAAAAAATTGAGGAGAAACAAGAGGAAAATAGGAAGGAGCTGGTGTCAGAAATGACAGCAGTAAAGAATGCTGTGATGGAAATGAACAACAGCCTAATAAGCATGGAAAGCAGAATCAGCCAAGCAGAAGAATCTCAGAGCTCGAAGACCAAAACACAGAACTAACCTAAACTGTCAAAAGCATAGAAAAGAAGCTCAATAAAGACAGAACAAAACCTGCAAGAGATGAATGATCACTTCAAGAGACCAAACCTAAGAGTAATTGGGCTTCCTGAGGCAGAGAGAGAAACAGAAGCCACACTGGAACAAACATTTCATGAAATCATTTAAGAAAACGTCCCTCATCTCATTAAGAATGAGAAAATTCAAACACAAGAGATTCAGAGAAACCCTGCAAGACAACAAATGAGAAGACCAACTCCCAAACACTTAATAATTCACCTAAACAAAGTAGCTATAAAAGGAAAAGTCCTAAAGGCAGCAAGAAAAAAAGGCCAGACTACCTACCAGGGAAAACCAATTAGAATAGCAGCAGATTTATCCACAGAAACCATTCAGGCCAGGAGAGCCTGGAGTCCTATCTTCAAAGTTCTAAAAGATAAACAATTTCAACCAAGAATAACCTACCCAGCCAAACTAAGCTTCATTAGTGAGGGAGAATTGAAATCTTTTCCAGATATCCAATCCCTAAGAACCTACGCTGCCACCAGACCACCTCTACAAGAAACACTTAAGAAAGTACTGAACACAGAAGAAAAAGAAAAAAGAACAACAGCATTCTTCACAAGAGTACAGGCAAAAGATTAAAAACACACATGAACCAACTCCAAAACCCAAAGAAAGACAACAAACAAACAGGAACAACTCTGTAAGAGCCTTATGACAGGGATCAACTCTTGCATTTCAATTATTAGCCTAAATGTGAACAGACTAAATGCACCACTGAAAAGACATAGAATGGCAAAATGGATAAAATATCATCAGGCAACAATCTATTGTCTTCAAAAGACTCACCTCATTAGAAAGGACACTCACAAACTCAAGAGGATGGGAAACAAACTTTCAGGCGAACGGAATACAAAAGAAAGGAGGAGTAGATATCTTAATTTCAGATAAAATACCCTTCAAACTATTAAAAATCAAAAAAAGATAGGGAAGGCCACTACATAATTATACAAGACTCAATCCATCAACAAGAAATATCTATCCTAAACATATATGCACCCAACATAGGTGAGCCAACTTTCATAAAGCAAGTTCTTGGAAAACTAAAGAAAGATATCGACTCTAACACTATCATAACTGGGGACTTTAATACCCCACTCACAACCCTAGACAGATCATCAGGACAAAAAATCAGCAAGGAGATCAGGAACCTCAATATGACTTTGGACCAAATGGACTTAACTGATACCTACAGAACACTCCATCCAAAGACCACAGAATACACATTCTACTCATCACCACATGGAACATATTCTAAGATCGACCACATACTCGGCCATAAAACACGCATAAGCAAATTTAAAAGGACCAAAATTCTACCAAGCACCTTCTCGGACCACAGTGGAATATAAATAAACATTGACACCAATAAAGTCCCCCCCAAACCCACAAAGACATGGACACTAAACAGCATGATGCTAAACAACTCCTGGGTCAACGATGAAATCAAAACAGGGATCAAAATATACCTGGAAACAAATGAAAATGAAGAAACATCTTACCAAAATCTCTGGGATGCCCTGAAAGCTGTAATAAGAGGGGAATTTATATCCCTACAAACACACATGAAGAAAATGGAAGGAACAGAAATTCACAACCTAACAAGCCACCTAAAGAAGCTGGAAAAGCAAGACCACAAAAACCCTAATATCAGCAGAAGAATCCAGATCACCAAAATAAAAGCCCAAATCCAGGACATAGAAGACAAAAAGATAATACAAAAATTCATGAAACAAAAAGCTTGTTCTTTGAAAGGATAAACAAGATCGATGGTCCCCTAGCTAGACTGACCAAGAAAAAATGAGAAAAAAACCAAATAAGCACAATCAGAAACACATAAGATGAAGTCACATCTGACCCTGAAGAAATACAAAAGATCATTAGAGACTACTACATGCACTTTTATGGAAACAAACTTGAAAACCTTAAGGAAATGGAGGACTTTCTGACATCACAAAACCTACCTAGATTGGAACAAGAAGAAATTGAGACCCTAAATAGACCAATAACAATCAAGAAAATCGACTACGTAATAAGAAAACTTTCTAAAAAAAAAAAAAGCCCTGGTCCAGATGGCTTTCCAGCAGAATTTTACAAGACATTCAAGGAGGAGCTGATACCAATCCTACTGAAGGTATTCCAGGCGATTGAAAAAGATGGAACTCTCCCATATCATTTTATGAAGCCAACATCAAATTGATACCCAAGCCAGGTAAAGATCCAACAAAGAAAGAGAACTACAGGCCAATATCTTTGATGAACATAGATGCTAAAATTCTCAACAAGATCCTTGCAAACCAAATTCAGCAATACATCTCAAAAATCATCCATCATGACCAAGTAGGCTTCATTCCTGGGAGGCAAGGCTGGTTCAACATTTGTAAAATCATAAATGTAATTAAATACATCAACAGATGTCAAAACAAAAACCACATGATCATATCATTAGATGCAGAAAAAGCTTTTGATAAAATCCAGCACCCCTTCTTGATAAAAAACCTTGAACATCTAGGCATACGAGGAACATGCCTCAAAATAGTAAAAGCCATCTACGAGAAACCCATAGCCAACATACTCCTAAATGTACAAAATTGGAACCAATTCCCCTGAAAAAAGGAACTAGACAAGGATGCCCACTCTCTCCCCTCCTGTTCAACATAGTATTGGAAGTCCTGGCTACAGCAATCAGAGAAGAGGAGGCAATCAGGGGTATTCAAATAGGATAGAGGAAGTCAAGTTATCTCTCTATGCTGATGATATGATTGTGTACCTTGAAAACCCAAGAGAATCTGTCAAAAGCCTCCTTACATTGATAAAGGCCTTTGGCAAAGTCTCAGGATACAAAAGAAATGTACAAAAGACAATCTCATTTCTCTACACCAATAATAAACAAACAGAAACCCAAACAATTCCATTCACAATAGCCACAAAAAAAATGAAATACCTTGACATCTTCCTAACCAGAGACGTGAAAGACCTTTACAATGAAAATTACAAAACACTGCTCAAAGAAATCAAAGCTGACATGAACAAGTGGAAAAATATCCCATGCTCATGGATCGGAAGAATCAACATTGTGAAGATGTCCATCTTACCTAAGGCAATCTACAAATTCAATGCAAATACTCATTAAATTACCAACAACATTCTTCTCAGACCTAGAAAAAACAACACAGGAATTCATATGGAAACACAAACATCCAAGAATAGCCAGAACAATCCTCAGCAAAAAAAAAACAAAGCAGGTGGTATCACAATACCAGACTTCAAACTTTACTATAAAGCTACAATCATCAAAACAGCTTGTTATTGGTACAGGAACAGGCATATAGATCAATGGAATAGAATTCAGATTCCAGAAGCAAAACCTCAATTTCTCAACCAACTCATCTTTGACAAAGCCCCCACCACCTACCACTGGGGAGAGGAGAACCTATTCAGTAAATGGTGCTGGGAAAACTGGCTGGCCACTTGCAGAAGATTGAAACAGGACCCCTATCTATCCCCATGCACAAAGGTGAACTCCAAATGGATCAGAGACCTAAATGTAAAACCTCAAACCATAAGAACCTTAGAAAAGTAAGGAAATACCCTCATGGAAATCGAAACTGGCATCCAATTCCTGTACAAAACTCGAAACCCACAGGTCATAAGAGAGACGATAGACAAGTGGGACCTTATTAAACTGACAATCTTCTGCAAAGCCAAAGAAACCATCAAGAGAGCAGGGAGACAGCCTACAGACTGGGAAAAAGTATTTGCCAACACCAGGTCTGACAAAGGCTTAACATCCTGGATTTACAAGGAACTGAAACGTACTGAAAAGAAGAAAACAAACAACCCCATTATCAAATGGGCAAAAGATATGAACAGACACTTCACAAAAGAAGACATCCAAGCAGCCAACAAACACATGAAGAAATGCTCAACCTCACTAATCATCAGGGAGATGCAAATCAAAACCACACTGAGATACCACCTAACTCCAGTCAGAATGGCAATTATCAACAACTCAAAAAATAACAGCTGCTGGAGAGGGTGTGGTGAAAAGGGAATGCTTCTACACTGTTGGTGGGAGTTTAAACTAGTGCAACCTCTGTGGAAAGCAGTGTGGCGATTCCTAAAAGCTCTAAAAATCGACCTTCCATATGATCCTGCAATCCCCCTACCGGGAATATACCCTGAAGTACTCAAATCACTCTATAAAAAAGATACCTGCACACGTATGTTTATCGCAGCGTTGTTCACAATAGCAAGAACCTGGAAACAACCATGCTACCCATCAAAAGAGGACTGGTAAAAAAATGTGGTACATATACACGATGGAATACTACGCAGCCATAAAAAAAAACAAAATCATGAATTTCGCAGCAACCTGGATGGAACTAGAGTCTATAATACTGAGTGACCTCTCACAGAAACAAAGATCCGAGTATCACATGTTCTCACTCATATAATGGACCTTGAACATCCAATGCAATACTATAAGAAAATGACTGATGGTACTTGGAAACTATGAGGGGGGGAGGGGGATGGGATTAACAGTAGCAAATATCTGTCTGGGGATGGGAAAACACCTCTTATCAACAGGGTGCCTGAATGAAACGTAATTGTACACCTAACCCTTAAGTGTACCCCAAAAAACCATAATAAAAAATATTGATTAATAAAAAATATAAATACATGTGTTTTTTAAGCTGCTAATTTTGTTGTAATTTGTTATACAGTAATAGTAAACAAATAAAAATTGTGGTTTCTGAATGTTGTTAGAAGGATCATGACTATAACAGTTTCATACTCCTGTAACAAAAGACAGATTAGCAAGAGAAAAGCACTTAATCAAAAGTTTCACATGCTACAGGAAACTTCAGAAATGAAGACTCAAAGGCCCAGGAAAAACTGTTTATTTTTATACTTAAGTCCAATGCGATTGGACAAAAAGAATATGATCTAATGGTAATAAACTAGAGGAAACTTAGCAAAGCCTGTTTGTTCAGAATCTTCTTGGTTTCTCTGTGTCACATTCCTTTTTCACCTAGGTATGGAGCAAGACCCTTCTGGAAAGACAATCTTATGACCTACTTTCTGGGGAGGTGGATCACAGAATGACTTCTCTAGGTTTGATGGATTGGATTGGGAGAGGGGAGAGGAGTTTCTATGACCTATCTTAGGGAAGAGGAATTCTAGTTTCTATGACCTGGTTTGGGGAGAAACAAGAGGAGAAAGGAGTGTTGGAGACGGTCAAAGATAATTTCTTGCTTCTGTGGCTCTTCCAGCTTCTCCTTCAGTTCAAAGTACTTGACATGCTAAAGTACCCAGTTATGAGGTATTGTGTTCTGAGGTATTGTGTTCTGAGCAATGTGCTGTTGTAAAATACCTATAGTGTAACAGCAGCTTTGGAACAAGTCAGAGGCTAGAAGAATTTTGAGGAGCATGATAGAGAAACCTAATTTTCATTAAACAGATTGTTCATAGAAATCTGGACTTTGAGAATGTTGACAGTATAGACTTAGAAAGAAGTGAGGAACATGTTACTGGAAACTGGAGAAAGGAATATCCTTGTTATATAGAGGAAGGAAGCTTAGTGAAATCGTTTTCTGCAGTTACATGGAAGGCAGGACTTGTAAGTGATAAAGTTGGATAGTTAGCTAAGGAAATTTCCAAGCAAAGTTTTGAGGGTGCTGCTTGGTTTCTTCTTGCTACTTATAGTAAAATGCAGGAGGCAAATGATAAATTGAAGGAAAAACTAAGCAAAAATGATCCAGGATTTGATAACTTGAAAACTTCCTGCTTTTCTAGAGAGTAAAAGATGCTAAAATAAGGATATTATTTCCTGGCAGGAAAGAGTGCTTTAAAGAAAAGACCAAGAACTTTTTGGGAACCCCAGAAAGATAAAAATGTCAGTGTATTCAGTCACAAGAGATTAAGGGCATGTTTCCTAGGTCCTCTCAGTGAAACCAAAGGGCCTCTAGGAAGCTGAAGGGAGATGACCCTTAGACAGCCCAGGGGGCCGATGTACAGAAGGATGTCTCTTAAAAAGAGGCCTGAGTGTGTCTTTTGTCAAAAGGCGTGAAGCACATCAGGCACCACAGGAGACCCACAAAGTTCTTGAGAAAATTATTTCAGCAGAAATATTGCTAAACTTGGACAGAGGGGATAAAATAAAAGGAGGCCTAATTTTCTACTGGCTGGAATCAGGCTGATTACTATTCAACTGTAAACATGTGCTATGTTTTATGGAAAAGGAAGGATGATCTAGAAGATAAAATTAAGAAGCCAGACTGTAGAGTCTAAAGTCATGGAGGCCTTGAAACACAAAAAGGTCTTGAAACCTCACAAGGTACTCTGGCTGGAACATAACCAGCTGGATTTCTGAACTGCTATCAAACAGTGACTCCTTCTCACCTTCTATATTTGCCCTTTTTGAATTGGAGTAGCTGTGACCCCATGTCTGCCTCGCCATTGTATGTTGGATGTGTTGGGGAGAGAGAATTTGTTTCTCTAGTTTCACTGGTCCGGAGATGGATAGAAATTGTGTCTAAAGGTTATTCTGACTGGATTAAAACCAGGGGCCTCATCAACACATGCACCAGATTTAGAAAATGAGAATTTGTACTTTTAATTGATCCATAAAGGAGGATAGTCTTGGAACTTGGGAGTGGTGAATGTATTTTGCATGTGAGAGAGATACGAATTATTGAGACCAGTGAACAGACTATGGCAGACTACCTCTAGGGTATTCTCCATATTTACAAACCATAATCCCCTACTCCTGGCTGTGGGTGGAAACTATGATTTTCTTCTAACCAACAAAACATGGCAACAATGATGGAATGGTACGCCTGTGATTAGATTATGTTTTCAGGCAAAGATGATGGTTGTCAGACCTCTGATTATATTTTGTTATCTAAGACTGTTTTAGCAGACTAGAATAAGAGACTCTTCTTGCTAACTTGATGAAGTGACCAGCCATGTTGAAAAATCAAAGGGCTGCCCAAAAGGAACTGGCAGTCGTCTCCAGCTGACAGACACCTCAAAGTCAGAGATAAATTTTACTAAAAACCCGACTGATCTTAGAAGTGGATTTTTCCATCAATATTCTATATGAGCATGCAGAATAGCAAATTACCCATACTGTAGCAGCTTTCAACAGTG
Source organism: Cephalopachus bancanus (assembly GCA_027257055.1). Taxonomy (NCBI): domain Eukaryota; kingdom Metazoa; phylum Chordata; class Mammalia; order Primates; family Tarsiidae; genus Cephalopachus; species Cephalopachus bancanus. The sequence goes on from JAPVLO010000241.1 coordinate 695,081, forward strand.
CAGATTTAGCTCAGTTTCTGGAGATCTAGAGGTCTGACACACTGTGCCTCGATTCTGTACTCAAGATCTCACAAGACCAAAATTCAGGTGTGAGCAGACTAGTCTCTTTACTGCAGGCCCTAGGAAGAATCTGCTTCGAGCGTTATTCAATTATTGGCCAAGTGCAATTCCTTGCAGATGTAGTGGTACTGAGGTCCAAATCTGCCTGCTGGTTGTAAGCTGGGGTCTACTTTCAGTTTCCTAAAGACTGTCCATATTCCTCGTCATGTGGTCCCTTCCGTCTTCAAGTCATCAACGTTGACTCAAACCCCTCTTGTTCTTTGATTCTCTGCCATCAGTGGAAGAAAACCCTCCGCTTTTAACGGTACATGTGATCATTTTAGACCTATCTACATCATCTCCATATTTTAAGATAAACTGTCACATAGCATAGCATCATCGTGGAAGAGATATGTCATGATAGTCACAGTTTTCTTGAATTAGAGTGGGACATCTTGGGGGAAGGGCAGCATTTTAGAGCTTCTTTCTACCGCAACATCTTCAGAAAACAAAAAAAAATGAATAGGTATTTTCTTTGCAGAAACAGAGGAATGGGTGCTTTGACAATGTTTGTATTTCACATTTAAGCAATGAATGTCTTATGTATCATTTTTACTTCAGTACTTTACTAAGAAAACAGTATAATTCAGAAATTCTTTCTTTATTGAGTTCAAAGTAATTACAATTTGCATCATTTATCTATACCAGCAAATTTTCTAGTTCATTAGGCTCATCACTAATAAACATATTGCTCTTAACATCGGTTTTTTTTCTCTAACTTTCTACTTAGATTAAAACATGACACTCTCTGAGAAGATTCAAATAAACAAGAGAGTGGTGTAAAATGATTGCTTTCTCCTCCTAAATATGAAGATAGAGTGTGTCAAATTGCAAAGAATTTTCTGTTATTTCTTATTCTCCCCTGCTTATCAGCTTCTTTGTCATGACAACTAGATTCAGAAAAACTTTACTGCTCACAATCCTTTTGTTTTAAGGTAAAAAAAGTATTGGCCCTCAGTATACACTGTTTACTTGAGAGATCTGTGCCCTACCGGGTATATCTGAGAGCTGTGACATCTGGCATCCTCTAAAGATCTTCTTGCATTTCTGTTTGTCCTTCACTAAGCTTGATAGCCTTTTTTCTCCTCATATATTTTGATTTACGATTTTTTTTTTTTTTTGAGTTGGAGTCTCACTGTCGCCCAGACTGGAGTGCAGTGGCTGCTCCCGGCCACCGCAGCCTCCACCCGCTGGGCCCCAGCGATCCTTCCGCCTCAGCCTTCTGAGTAGCCGGAATTACAGGCATGCGCTACCACGCCCGGCTGATTTTTTTAAAATTTATTGTAGAGATGAGGTCTCGCTGCCCAGGCGGGTCTCGAACCCCGGGGCTCAGGCAATCCACTCACCTCAGCTTCCCAAAGCGCGGGATTACAGGCTGAGCCACCGAGCCCGCCTGTGATTTACGATTAAAATATCTCTTAATTTTATCAAAAATGGAGTTTGTTTTACAATTTGCTTTTGAATACTTTCTAAAAGAAGAATAGGAAAATTCCGTCTTTGATCCACCATCTTAAAACCAAATATTATCAAATTCTTGAAGCCCCTTTTCACTACTTACTTCTCTCCTCATTCAGTGGATCATATTAGAAAAGTATTAGCCAAATCTTTAATTCTACCAGAAGACGTGTAGCTTATTTTCTTGTGAGAACAACTCTGGTTCTTTTCTTTTCTTTTCTTTTCTTTTTTTTGAGTCGGAGTCTCACTCTGTCACCCAGAATGGAGTGCAGTGGCCGCTCCCGGCCACCGCAGCCTCGACCCGCTGGGCTCCGGCGATCCTTCCGCCTGCGCCTTCCAAGTAGCCGGAATTACAAGCTCGCGCTACCACGCCCGGCTGAGTTTTTGATTTATTGTAGAGACGAGGTCTCGCCAATTTGCCCAGGCGGGTCTCGAACCTGCGGGCTCAGGCAATCCACTCACCTCAGTCCCCCAAAGCGCGGGATTACAGGCTGTGCCACTGAGCTTGGCTAACTCTGGTTCTTTTTATTTTTCTTCTTAAACAAATAATCTTCACTGTATTCCCACATTCATTTTTGGGGATAGTTATCTATATAAAATTTTATTCTCATTAATTAAAGCTGTTTTTATTTCTTTTTATTGATTTTTTAAATTAAAAATATTTTTGTTTTTATTTCTCAAAATTATTTTTTTAGAGATGAATTTTGCTATATTGCCCAGACTGTCTTGAACTCCTGGCTTCAAGAGATCCTCTCACCTTTGCCTCCCAAAGCACTTGGGTTACAGGTGTTAGTCACTGTGTCTGCTAACATAAAATAAAGTTGGCTTTATTTGTTAAACATTGCATTTTTTTAGTGATAGACTTCACCCATGAGACTATCTCAATCAGATATAAGTGTACCTTTTCAATGACGTCTAGTGAAATTCATTTCTTTTTCTGTTATTTACTTTGTTAACTAACCTGTGATCCAGTTATGACATTTGTCTCCCTTCTTTCATCATTTTAATTTTTATGAGTAACTTCAGGGTCTCTCTTTCACCAAATGACTTCTTTCTAAAGCTATTCCAGTTGTCCATATTTGCATTTTTATCTGTTTATTTCTCGGCTTCACACCTAAATAAATTCATTTTAAATAACTTTTGATCAAGTTAGCACATGAAAGAATTTACCAGACACATTCTTGCAGGCTTTCTGAGAGGTACTCATTCAACTCTGGCCAACAGTCTATGCTTACGTTATTTTAATGATATGTTTCAAAAACTATATTCAGCTCTGCCATACTACATATGTAGGGAGCCATTCACTTTAATTCCCTACTAAAAATTTAAATTCTTCAGATATATATTTTAGATCATCCATTATTTATTCTCCATGTGGAACAGAAGTGGGTAGTAATTAGCCTATTAGATGCATCTTGGCAAAATAGCCATCACATTTCAGACACCCTCTTTAGAAAGAACAACCATTTAGTTATGAGTGCTTTTATATTTGCCACTAAATTACTGTGGCCTATCTTCATCTGGGATAAGTAGCAAGATTTTCCTCATTTATTGCTAGAGCTTATGACTGTGGTATATTATTTCAAATGACTGGAGTTCAACCAAAGTGTTATAATACACTAGTGTGTCTGATTGAGCTATGAACATGAAGCAGAGTTATAGGTGTACAGGTGATAACTGTGCATTGCATATTGTCTTTGCTCAAGACAAGTCATGCTTTAGAGTACCCAATTGAAGATGATCTAGGTGCTAGAATGAGTAAACAACTGACTGCCTTTCTAGGCAAGAGGAAGCTTTTTCAGAAAGCCCCAAATTATTGCTCATACATGTTCCAGATCCATTTCATTATCCCAGTATCTTTGCCTTCTCTGTTGAGTTGTTCTTTCATGTGTTTCTCAGTCACATGAAAAGTGTTTTCTTTTTGGACTTCCTCTTAAATTATGTTTTCTTTTGGTCTCAGATCATTATTATGTCCTCTTTTATGAACCACAACAAAAGAATATCAATTAGAGTTTTTCCATTGCAAATGCTCTCTCTTGCATTTGTGGTGGATAAAAATAGTAGTTTAATTCAGGTAGAAACATAAACAAGGTACACACCTTGTACTACACTACAAACTTAAAATAGTCATTTCTTAGATATGCAAGCACTGATACCCTTTGTATAACCTCTTCTCCCAATGTTTACTTCTGCAAAATGTCTAAGTGAATAATTGAAAATGCATTTTGGTAATGTACATCTAGGTGGTAATCTGATGCCCCACTCACAGAGTTCCATTTAAATAAGAAGGTATGTATTGCAACTCTTTGCAATACACCTCTGGACAGATAGATTTACATGAGTATGAAGAGACCTTTGCCTTGACATATGTAAAATCTTACTAAACCAAGAAACACCCAGGTTACAAAAAGAAATACTGCAAAATACAATTTTAATTAAAATAGAAAGTTAAGACAGAAGATATAAAATTTAAGGGTACAAATACATTATAGAAAATAAAAACATTAAAAAAGCAGAATAGTAAAAGGCATAGAAGATAGTATGGCTTGTCAAAGTTTACTTGTTGAAAATATTTTTATTAAAGACTAACTTTGCATTATTTTTATATCATTTAACAGAGGATTATCTTTTTCTTATTAAATATTGCCTATGGTGAAAACTCAAGTTGAACTCTTGCTCTTATGTCCTCCTCCTCCAATTTTCATGGAAAATTACATTTTTTTTCTTTTGAGGTTCTTCTTTTGTCTTCTGTGCCTGTCCTCTCAGATAAGGAAGTCCTGACTTCTAGATTGCCTGACATTTTCATGCAAAAACAGACTTCCCATTGATTAAAATCCTCCTAAAGAGATTTTAAAAAACAAAACAGACAAACAAGAAAAGTAAATTTCAGTGGGGTTTTCCTCCCATTTTTCTATAGGTGAGGTAAGTTAATTGATATGCAGTGTGGCTCCAAGGCAGTGGTCTTCCCGCATGTCAGGTGTTGCTATGGTGCTGTGAGTTATCTTCACAGGCATCCCTTTCAGAATGATGTCTTCATCTCTGATCTTAGATACACTACACACATTACTAATCCACCCCTGGCTGTACACAAACATCTGCATAGTCTCAGTTTTTCTCTCTCTCTACCTTTAAGAGTGCCCATCATTCTTTGCCTTCAGTTATTAATGGAACTCATTATAGGCTTCTCCAGCTGTCCTCAAAATGTATTCTGAATAAGACATGAGAAAAGTTTTTTTTTTTTTTAAAGATAGCTTTTCCAATCTAGGCAAGTCATTAGATGAATGTAAGTCAGGAAGCAGAGGAAAATTTTCCATACTGTATAGTTGGCTTTGCATTATGAGATGGATAAAAGGGTACTACTTTATTCCAATATTGTTGGCAATGATCACATACACATTCAATTTCAGAAAATGCTTCTACATTAAAGATTATTTTTTTCTGAATGGTAGAATTAAGTAAAGAGAATTGTTTTCCCAGAACTTTATTGAATTTTATTGACTATCAACACTTATAACTGTTATGACATATCTAGATATTAAATTTATGTATTTGCTTTCAATTGTGTTCATCTATAAATATATAATTGGTATATATACCTATAGATTAGCATTAATGTTAATGGTATCTAATTTTACGTAGTGATTTGTTTCATAACGTCTCACATATGAATGCTTTGTACAAAAGTATTAAAGAACTAGAAATATGATAATACCCACTACATTCTTCCTTATAAGATAGTATATTACTGTTATGCATGACAACCACTGACACCACTGGTGGCCATGTGTAGGTATCTGAAGATAATGTATCTCCTCCATGATTTCTCTTACTTGACAGTTAATACGAGACATTTCAGTGTTGGACTCTATTTTCTCCTTTATTTTTCTTTCTGTTCATCTTCCTTGTTTTGTTTCCCTTTATGCCTTCAATTCAGTCATTTATTTGTTGTTGTTTTTTTTCTCTATTTGTTCATTCATTGAAAGCCAGGTAATTTGCTAAGAATACAAAGACAGCACCAGTAAAAGAATTGTTTATGTATTCACTTATGAATTCTCCTGGGAGAGTGTTCATTAATTTGAGCTGGTATCAGTAACTGACTCCTTAGTATGACAAAAGCACATGAAATAGGTTTCAAAAGTAGAATCTAGAAGAATATAAAGGCTTAAGATGATTGAACTGGGGAAGGAACACCACACGTGGCAACAAAGAAAAATTCAAGGCAGATCAGGCATGGTAGCTCATGCCTAGAAACCCAGAACTTTGAGAGGAAAAAGCAGAAAAATCGCTTGAACCCAGGAGCTCAAGACCAGCCTAGGCAATATAGTGAGCCCTTGTCTCTATAAAAATAATTAAAATGAAAAGCTAAAAAATTAGCCAGGCATGGTGGTTTGCCAGTAGTATCAGGGACTTGAGAGGCTGAGGTGGAAAAATCACTTGAGCCCAGGAGGTCCATACTGTGGTGAGCCGTGTGCTGTCCATCCTGCATTGCTGACAGAGCTAGACCTTGACTCAAAAAAAAAAAAAAAAAAGAAAAAGAAAAGGAAAGAAAAAGAAAAAAAGTCAGGCTCGGTGGCTCAGCCTGTAATCCCGCGCCTTTGGGAGGCTGAGGTGAGTGGATTGCCTGAGCCCGCGGGTTCGAGACCCGCCTGGGCAGCGAGACTTCAGCTCTACAGTAAACCAAAAAATCATCCGGGCGTGGTAGCGCGCGCCTGTAGTTCTGGCTACTCAGAAGGCTGAGGCGGAAGGATCGCCGGAGCCCAGCAGGTCGAGGCTGCGCTGGCCGGGAGCAGCCACTGCACTCCAGTCTGGATGACAGAGTGAGACTTCAACTCGAAAAAAAAAAAAAAAAAAAGAAGAAGAAAAAGAAAAAGAAAAAGGCACTGAAGAGAAACCTCATTAATTTCACTGTTTAGTCCAAAATTGATCGAATATCAGAAAAATCTAGATAATTTGACATTACTACAATCATTTCTTCATTTAATGACTTTTAAAACTTTGAATTATATACACACATATTCTGTCCAGGAAACTTCAGTTATCCAAGTTTAGAACAAATATTTAGATTTATAGGCAAAAACTTCTCAAAACACAATAATCTCATGTCTATTTATTTCTTATAATGACTGAATAGTTTCTAAATAAAAGTAAAAACGCCCAACTTGGTATCTGGGAAATATCAATTAGGCTCTTTTACTTACTTTGCAAAGTTAAAGCAGTATTTTGTAAAAATTGATCAGGTCACAGATTGGAGGATGACTTGAAGAGAAGAGAAACTGGAAATAGGAAACTATTGGAATTTTGTTTAGGCAAAAATCAGAAATGAAAATGCAAGTAAGATTTCCCAGCCTTCAGTCTCCTTGTCCCTTGCACTGGCCGAGGAGGGTCTGTAGCCTGAATCCCTAGCTTCTGTCCTGCCCCTTGGTACCTGTCTTTGTCCGTCTGTGTCCAGATCTTCCTCCAGGTGGTGGGTGGTGCTGCCTCTTCTATTGCCATCCGTGTTCCGCTCCTGTGTTGCAGTCATGTCACTCCTGGCGTGGCTAGAGCTGGACAGGGCCCTGCTTGAGACACTCTCCCCAGTCCCTGCCCCCTTGGAGCTTATAACATCCTTAGGGGAGCCATGGAGAACAGGGAGGGGGGATGTTGGGAGGAGGCCCTGACAGGTGATGGCTTTTCTGACTGGATGACCGAGCTCATTGATTTTACAGCCCTCCTCCCTCTAAAGCCTCCCATGTGACCCTGGGTTCCTCCCCTCCCCACTCTCCCTGCCCTCACTTGACCTGGAAGCCATGGCATTTCTCTTCAATAAGAAGCTGGAGCAGTTGGAAGACTTTTTCCTTGGTGTCCTACTCCCCCTGCTACCTTTCCCGCCACCAAGTTCACCACAGGCAATTCCCCTCCCTCTCCTCACCTTTGACCTCCTCCAGTCCCCTCTCCTGGATACCCTCAATTTGCTGGCTTCCACTGTCTCAGCAAGCTGGGGCAGGGGATGTGGGCTGGTGCCCATGTCCTCACCACAGCGACTTCCTTCTCCTCCACTTCGCTCTTCTTCTCAGTCCCCTTACCCCAATTGTGACGCCATCCAAGGGGACCTCATGCAAAAAAAGAAAGACCAGAATGAGTCAGAGCGTCTGTGCCAGAGGAAATCGGCAGAGGGAGGTCATGGGGGACGAGTGCCAGGGCCTGGAGTTAGGGTGGGAGCTGAGGGAGAGGGCTAGGTCTGCCAAGCTTGGGATCCAGTAAACCAAGGATCTGCTCACAGAATAGGCAAGGTTTCAGGCAGAGGACTGCCACAGCTGGACGGGGAAGGGGCTTTGGGTTGGAGAGGGAGCTGGTCTTCAGCTCTGTCTCACTTGTGGTTTTGGGTTGAGGTGGAAAGGGTGCCTCTGTCATCCTCTTGTTACTAACTTTATTCGAATCTTCTCCTTCCCCCCCGTTGTTATTGTTGTTTGGGGGGATTTTTTTTTGGACAGGGTCTGATATGTTGTCCAGGTGGTCTTGAAGGTCTGGGTTCAAGTGATCGTCCCATCTAAGCCTCCCAAGTAACTGGGGTACAGACGCATCCTATGTGGGATCCCACCTCTGGTTTTATCCTGGTTTCTTCTGCTTCTATCTTAATTTGGTTCCTCCTTCCTTCTCAGAATCATGGAATGCTTAATCTTAGTCAACATTACACTCCTTAAATAACAGCCCTGGAACTGAAGCCCACAGGGAATTCAGGGAGCAGGACAGAACTTGGGATCCTGATTTCTTGAATTTTAAATGAGTGATTTCCTGCAAGTTGTTTTTGGAGGGGTCTGGAGTGGCTATGGGATAGAACAGGGAAGTAGGGCCAGGAAGCTATGCAGAATTACTATGCAAAGGAGCATAGGCTGAATATGTAAGCCAGGAAAGTTTTTAAGAATAGAGCCCATGTTAATATAGCAGAAAAGCAAGCAAGCCAAATGCCCTTGGGAAACTGCCTTTGGAGAAGGAGGCAAAAGGTGATCAAGTTCACAGAGCAGGTGGATATCCAAGCAAGTGGGGAGGAAAGGGCAGGGTTGGGGAGAGCCATTACTGAAAACTAAGTATTCATTTTAGTTCTGGGAAGAGATCAGTATTTTGTGAAGGTGACAGGAGAGAGGAATGCAACTAGATAGAAAGGGCAGGGACTGATCCTTTGGGGTGTTGTGAACAGAAATAAAATGTTTCTTTTTGGGGGGGGAACCAAATTAGATCAGAGAGGATGTATGTCAGAGAGTTTGGAGTGATGAACTACAAAGAGTTTATGTTTAGCTGTTAATTTCAAAGCCAGGTTCTGTGAGTCCACCAGCAAAGTAAGAAGAAAACTAAGTCACAACTCCATAGTAAAATCATCACTATTATCATTGTTTTCAGTGACTTTTTATATTCTAGACTTTGCTACATTTATAATTCATAATATATTTAAAATTCATCATAAGTATCAGCGTGGCTAATATTAAATCACTAGTACTTCTTTTTTAAAGATGAGGAAAATTAAGTTTTGAGATGTTAAGTCACTTTTGCAAGGTCACTGTGTACTAAGTTGTAGAACATGGATTTGACAAATGAGAATTTTGAATCTGAATGATGACAGTTTTATTGTTTTAAATATTTCTTTAAAAATTAGTAAACTGTGAATATTGTATGTGCTAAACTCTACAGTCCTTAGTTGTTTATATTATGTGAAAATATTTGAAAAAATAGTTACTTGATAATATATTATTAGTAAAAAAGAATACTAATAGTTTAAGGTAATCACAAAGATTTAGCTATTAAATCCCTTATAGATTGTCTATAACTTTCCATTTATTAGTTCTATTTCCATTATTATTTCCATTATTCTATCAACTTCAATTCTGAGGCATACATGTTTTGTTTTCCATGTCAGGAATTTTGGCTGCAAATAGAAGAAATCAATGCTGCTTATGGGAAGCAGTAAAGAAAAAAAAAGTTGAGATGATATATAGGATGTCATATAACCAATAGAAAGGGAAGAGAACACATTATAGAAAAATGAAGTGGAACTAACTGAGACCAGGCAGCTAAGAAATCAGCAAGCTAGTGTCACCATTGGACTTTTGATGCCTTATTGCGTCCAATCCCACCACTGTCACAGGAATAATGTATGACTGCCCCTTCATCTGTGCAGTCCTCCTTTAAGCTGTAAAGATCTGATCAAGAGCCTAAGCCACATACCTGTCCTTTAATTAACAGAGAATAGAGAGACAGAACCACTTCCTTCCCTCCCATTTCCAGAGTGAGAGACAGTGTTCTGTCTCAACACTATTTGTAGATTCTCATAAAAATAGAAAGTGTTTGAATGTTGGCTGGCCACATCACAACAATTTGGAGATGCAGTTGTGTTTTGGTTGAGACAAATACCTTTTCTAAGAAATCACTTAGTCATATATTAATTTCAGCAAGTAGCTTGGAGTACCACAGCTTAATGACAGAGGAAAGTCTGGCATCTAGGTCTACAGATTTTTTTCTTCTTTTTATCATGTCACCATGTTTATTGACATCATTATGGGATAAAGTAAATATAATATCCATTACAGTACTGGTATGGGTGCATTTACTCTAAATGTTATTCTATTTTTCTCTCTTTTCTGTTTTGAGTACTGACTTAAGAAATGAGAGTTTTCTCATTCATTTGCATTGAAGATTATGTTTTATAGTACTTCTAATATAAATCTTTAAAAATGACATCTGTGAAAGTATCACCTTACATCTTCCATAAGTGTAAGCTCATGTGTCAGAGAATAAAACAGAATTCCAAGGAGAACTTGGAGTAATCAGCTGTTTCAGGCATTAAAGTGGATAACTGATTTCCTGCTTTACTTGTGAGGTAAAAAAAACCTACGTATCTCAGTTTAAAAAACATGATTGCAGCCAGTAATCCAAGAAATTTGAAAATTCAGGTAAATTCTATAATTTTTCCTTTTCTATCCAACTAAATATGATGGTTTTAGCGTAATTTTACTTGCTTTTGCACAAAAAGAGGAGATTTAGAACCTTGTGTTGGGATTATTAAATTTAGTTTGCATGATAAAAACCCACCACTATCATCAACAGCAGAGATATTTATATGTGCTTCCTGTTGATAGACATTGTGCTGGTGGCTTATATAAGCATGAGACAGGGTGATTTCCCTCAAGCATTTTAGTTAAGAAAAATGACTCAAAATACAAAGACAGTGCAAAAAGGGGCAAAAATATCCAATGGTCTTTCCTTTGTTAAATATATACATAAACATATAGATATACACCTACACACATATATACATATAGCTATGAATACATAGTCCTGTTTTTAATACAACTAAAAAAACAAGAAAGGGCAATGTAGCACTGGATCTTCACCATATATAGTTGTTTGCAAGATTTTCAAATGCCATTTGCAAATATCTTTCACTGTCATAAATAAATGATAAAAGGCTATAATGTTTTTTTCTAAAAAAATTGTAGATTAGAACAAGATGGCAAGAGCAGTGTTTTTGTATGCTTTCACATCTTCCCATTAAAACAAACAGAGTTACTAGAATAGGATAGCAAAACAAAAAAATTCTGAAAAATCTACAAATTTACAACAAATCTGAAATAAAACTAAGATGTCTTTGCAGATCTTAAAATATAAATGCAAGGGATAAACTATTGACAGCAATGAGATCCATGTGTCAGCAATTGTGTACAGGATAAAGAAGAGATAAAGCAAAGGGACTTCAGATGGCCCTGGCTGCCAGAGAATGCCAAATAAGCCAACACGTATTCAGTTGGAAAACTAAAGGAACAAATACGAGAACAGTTCTCAAAACTGGGAAGGGATTTTGCAGGCTCATAATGACAAATGAGTTAAAGGGAATTGGGGTAAACTTGGGTGGTGCTTGATGGACCTGGGTTGTATGAATTCTTGAAATTATCCTAGAAAAATTCCTCCTAGGTCAACACCCTGCAATAACCTGAAACTGCTGGGTCTAGGAGCCATATTTAATAGACTAAAGATAATAAGAGCACAGAAGAGAGATGACCCAAGTACAAAGGGGAATCCCAAAAAACGGAATTATCTTTTGGAGGGTGGCCCTTGTAATAAGGGTTTTTCCTGCTAGCTTCTAGGAACCCATCAGCATCAGTGTATCAGCTAGCATTGTAGTAAGAGGCTGTGTTCAGATTCCATGACATTTTTTGGAGATTCTTTCAACACATTCACTCATTTCCACAATGTGTAACAGTGACATTTTGACCAAATATAGCACGATTCCCATGTCCCACCAGACCTATTCACCTATCCCCGAGTAACTTTTTTTTGTTTCTCCGGATGAGAAAAGTCCTCAAAGGGAAATGTCTTGCTGATGTGGAAGAGGTGAAACAAAAAAAGGCAGAAGCACTAAAATACATCAAAATTGATGAATTCAAAAACTGTTTGAACAGTGGAAAAAGCATCTCACTAGGTATATTGCATCAAATGCAGAACATTTTGAAGGTGATTGAAGTTTAAATATGTAAACACAGATACACAGTTTTTTATAAATAAATTTCAGGTATTTTGGGTCCTCTGTCATATATTTTAAATAATTTCACTTTTGTTTTTCATTTTCTGCTACATATAATTTATTGCATGGAGTTTTACAATAGCTTCCACCCTGGTCTTCTTACTTCCATTCTTGTATTTTTATAGTCTATTCGCCGATGAGTTGAAGAGCATTTTCAAAACATCGATCAGATTATGTCATAAAATCCTTCAATAACTTTCATCTCACTCAGAAAAGTTTCTGACGTTCACTACCCAGTCCTAGATGAACTTGTCACAAGCTACCTATCTCTCTTGCCTCATCTCATATAAATCTTTTCATCTCTGCCTGGTCATATTGGCATTCTCTCTGTTCCTAGAACACATTAATATAATCCTCATCATTGAAACTCCTAGCTTGTTTCCACTTTCGGGCTTTTACACTCACCCATTCCCTCTGCTTTAAAGGTCTTGTTGCTGTTGTTTGTTGTGGTTTTTTTGGTTGTTGTTCTTTTTTTTCTCCCAGTCTTGTCATGGGTGCCTTTTTCTTGATGTCTAGGGATAAGCTTTAAGGTAATCTTCCCAGGGAATGCCTTTTCTAGCAAGCTAGTCTATTAGCCACTTATCCACTCTCTATCATATCACCATATTTTAATTTTCTGCATAGTTCTTATAGACATCTAATTTATTGTTTTATTTTATACATTTGTTTATTTCTGTTTCCTTACACAGAATGTAGGATCCAGGTGAGTAGGAACTAGTCTTTTTTTTATGCATGGAAGTATCCCTAGGTCATAGAACTATGTAGGCAGATAGCAGTAAATAATTGTTGAATTGTTGAACTAAAATATCTAAGCTCATGAGATTTATGTATAAAGTCAGAATGACAATTTATTCATTTAAAATGAGAATTAATATTATCAAAGATAACAATTCTTGAGCCAACATGATCGGTGTTTTTATTTCCATTAGTCAGGTTAACTTGGGAGTCAAGTCAGAATTAGAATGCTAGTGTGTTAATCTGAAATGAGAAATAAGCATCAGAGAACAAACTAGTTATGATATATCTGCTATCAGGGATTTTCTACTAATGGATCTAAGTGAGAAATAATACATCAGAAGGTTGCTTTATGAGCATGGATTTAGGATAAAGAGAATTAGAGGAATCAAATAACATAATGCCATCAAAATAAGACATAATGGCAACATTTTACAATAGAAGTAGTCTTGCCAGTCTCAAAGTGTTTGAGGTCTGTTTGCTAAACTTATCTAATGAAGCATTTAATTTAAAATTAAGATTTATTAAGTGCTTACTATGTGCTAAGCCCTGTATTTAGCACTTTATATAAATTTCCTCGTATAAGCCTCACAACAATCCTAGTTTTACATATTTATATTAATTATGTACCCAATAGGAAACAGATTTTTTAACCCCAGTTAATCCATATGAAAAGACTTTCATGAAAGACCTGCTTCCAGCAATGTGAACTGGTTTAGGGAAACCAGAAAGGGACAGGGAGACACCCACAGACCAGCAACATCAGAAATTTGTTATGGTCACTGGGGAAGGGAAAAGGGGAGGAGACTGTTTCTGGAGTTTGGGGAGAGCTAGAAGAACAAAGGATTGGAAGAGAATCAGCCACACACCAGGAAGGGGCATTGCTAATATCAGAGACATAAAGCAAAAACAGGAAGAAAAGGGGAAGACATGTTTTGATCCTGCCACCCTCCTTCCCTCTTTCCTCCTTCTGGTGCCATCCATCGCCTGAGGCTACCTGGAAGTTCATAGGCAGCTCACAAGAACAAGCCTCCTGAGCCACAGTGCTTTGCAGAGAAGGGTGGAGACTGGTTGGGGGTAGGTAGCACATGAAGAATAACTAGTAAAGTAGAAATATCCTTATTGAATAGAAGGGAACATTCTTAATAGGGAAATAAATAACTTGCCTAAATTCACACAACAAAACCACAATTGGATCTCACAGCTATCTGCCCTGTGCAAAGGCCTTCTTCTGAACTCTTATATGATACTGTGTCCCTGTGGTCTCTTATATGATACCAGGTATGTCATACACTTAGTTCTCTCAGTCCCTTATTGACATATTTCTCTTTAGTAGTGTAATCTAGGACTTTATCTTATATTCAGTTAGTAGTTTTTATGTTTTATGTTTCTTCTTTCACACTCAAATTCTCCTTTCTAACTAGATTTTAACAGTAGCTAGTTTTTCCTCTGTATTTTACTGGTTTCAGTGACCCAGATTTGTTAATCTACCATTGATTAGATAATATCTTCAAGTTGTATTTTGAAGACGAATGCATATATTCTGAGCCATCTTAAAACGGGTTTTCGCTTGTTTTTAGTTACCTTTGCCTACAACACACTCTCCCCCTAACATTCTGTTGTTTTGTAGTCTTCTGCAGTGCAGTATCAGAAATCAGGCCGATTTTCAAAAATTGTTTTTTAAGGAGTGAAAATTAATTGTGGCAGTACATATGTTGACTGTAAAAATGTAAATGGTATATAAAAATATGAAGAAGTGAAAATTATTGGAAAACTGATTGCCCAGAGATGCCAATTATTCATTTTTGTGAACATTTTTATATAACTCTGTCTATAGATACATACACCTGTATACACATACAATTTCATATAAAAATGTTATAACATATGTTTCTTTAATACTGCACTGTATATATTTCCAGCAGTATTATGAATGTCTTCTGTATCAATGCATAATATTATATTGTTGAGTTGTATCATACTATATTAACCAGTTCTTTATTTATGAATATCTAGGTTGTTTTCATTTTATTTTCTACCATTATAAGTAATACTATAGTATAAATTCTTAGGCCTACTTTTTTCATGCTTGTATATTTATTTCATTAAGTTAAATTCCTGGAAGCAGGCTTGTTGAATTTTCATATATTTTACATTTTGTAATATATTGCCAAAAATGTATTTCACATGTATATCTTGTATCCTTGCTAATATTGGATTAGTTGAGGAATGGCAAGCAAACATATATTTGCTTCACTTTAAAATTTGCTTTGCTTTAGGTAATTAGGTTGAACAACACTTCTTATATTAATATGCAAATGCTAATTAAAATGTTTTATCCATTTTAAAATTAGGTTGCCTATTTAATTTGTCAATGTTCATGATATATTCTGGATATAAATTCTTTTGTAGACATATTAATTGTATGGATTTCCTTTTCATTTTCTTTTTTTTCATAATCAATATTTTTTATTATGGTTTTGTGGGGTACAGTTAAGGGTTAGGTGTACAATTACGTTTCATTCAGGCACCCTGTTGATAAGAGGTGTTTCCCCATCCTCAGACAGATATTTGCTACTGTTAATCCCTTCTCCCCCTCCGCACAGTTTCCCAGTACTGCCAGTCATTTTCTTATAGTATTACATTGGATGTTCAAGGTCCATTATATGAGTGAGAACATGTGATACTCGTATCTTTGTTTCTGTGAGAGGTCACTCAGTATTATAGACTCTAGTTGAATCCAGGTTGCTGCGAAATACATGATTTTGTTATTTTTTATGGCTGAGTAGTATTCCATCGTGTATATGTACCACATTTTTTTAATCCAGTCCTCTTTTGATGGGCAGCATGGTTGTTTCCAGGTTCTTGTTATTGTGAACAATGCTGCGATAAACATACATGTGCAGGTATCTTTTTATAGAGTGATTTGAGTTCTTCAGGGTATATTCCCAGTAGGGGGATTGCGGGGTCATATGGGAGGTTGGTATTTAGAGCTTTTAGGAATCGCCACACTGCTTTCCACAGAGGTTGCACTAGTTTACACTCCCACCAACAGTGTAGAAGTGTTCCCTTTTCACCACACCCTCTCCAGCAGCTGTTATTTTTTGAGTTACTGATGATGGCCATTGTGACTGGAGTTAGGTGGTATCTCAGTGTGGTTTTGATTTGCATCTCCCTGATGATTAGTGAGGTTGAACATTTCTTCATGTGTTTGTTGGCTGCTCGGATGTCCTCTTTTGTGAAGTGTCTGTTCATATCTTTTGCCCATTTTATAATGGGGTTGTTTGTTTTTTTCTTTTCAGCACGTTTGAGTTCCTTGTAGATCCAAGATGTTAAGCCTTTGTCAGACCTGGTGTTGGCAAATACTTTTTCCCAGTCTGTAGACTGTCTCCCTGCTTTCTTGATGGTTTCTTTGGCCTTGCAGAAGCTTGTCAGTTTAATAAGGTCTCACATGTCTATCTTCTCTCTTACGACCTGTGGGTTTCGGGTTTTGTTCAGGAATTGGATGCCAGTTCCGATTTCCATGAGGGTATTTCCTTCCTTTTCTAAGGTTCTTATGGTTTGAGGTTTTACATTTAGGTCTCTGATCCATTTGGAGTTAACCTTTGTGCGTGGGGATAGATAGGGGTCCTGTTTCAATCTTCTGCATGTGGTCAGCCAGTTTTCCCAGCACCATTTACTGAATAGGTTCTCCTCTCCCCAGTGGTAGGTGGTGGAGGCCTTGTCAAAGATGAGTTGGTTGAGAAATTGAGGTTTTGCTTCTGGGATCTCAATTCTATTCCATTGATCTATATGCCTGTTCCTATACCAATACCAAGCTGTTTTGATGATTGTAGCTTTATAGTAAAGTTTGAAGTCTGGTAATGTGATACCACCTGCTTTGTTTTTTTTTTTGCTGAGGATTGTTCTGGCTATTCTTGGACGTTTGTGCTTCCATATGAATTCCTGTGTTGTCTTTTCTAGGTCTGAGAAGAATGTTGCTGGTAATTTGATGGGTATTGCATTGAATTTGTAGATTCCCTTAAGTAAGATGGACATCTTGACAATGTTGATTCTTCTAATCCATGAGCAAGGGATATTTTTCCACTTGTTTGTGTCATCTTTGATTTCTTTGAGCAGTGTTTTGTAATTTTCATTGTAAAGGTCTTTCATGTCTCTGGTTAGGAAGATGCCAAGGTATTTCTTTTTTTTTTTTTTTTTTTGTGGCTATTGTGAATGGAATTGCGTTTTTTATTTGGGTTTCTGTTTGATTATTATTGGTGCAGAGAAATGCGGTTGTCTTTTGTACATTTATTTTGTATCCTGAGACTTTGCCAAAGGCCTTTATCAATGTAAGGAGGTTTTTGACAGATTCTCTTGGTTTTTCAAGGTACACAATCATATCATCTGCAAAGAGAGATAACGTGACTTCCTCTTTTTCTATTTGGATACCCCTGATTGCCTCCTCTTCTCTGATAGCTCAAGCCAGGACTACTAATACTATGTTGGACAGGAAGGGTGAGAGTGAGCATCCTTGTCTTGTTCCAGTTTTCAGGGGAAATGGTTCCAATTTTTGTTCATTTAGGAGTATGCTGGCTGTGGGTTTCTCATAGATGGCTTTTACCATTTTGAGGTATGTTCCTTGTATGCCTAGATGTTCAAGGGTTTTTATTAAGAAGGGGTGCTGGATTTTATCAAAAGCTTTTTCTGCATCTAATGATATAATCATGTGGTTTTTGTTTTGACATCTGTTGATGTATTTAATTACATTTATGGTTTTATGAATGTTGAACCAGCCTTGCATCCCAGGGATGAAGCCTACTTGGTCATGATGGATGATTTTTGAGATGTATTGCTGAATTCAGTTTGCTAGGATTTTGTTGAGAATTTTGGCATCTATGTTCATCAAAGATATTGGCCTGTAGATCTCTTTTTTTTTGGATCTTTACCTGGCTTGGGTATCAATGTGATGTTGGCTTCGTAAAATGATTTGGGGAGAGTTCCATCTTTTTCAATCACCTGGAATACCTTCAGTAGGATCGGTATCAGCTCTTCCTTAAATGTCTTGTAGAATTCTGCTGGAAAGTCATCTGGACCAGGGCTTTTTTTGGTAGGAAGTTTCTTATTATGTAGTCAATTTCCTCGATTGTTAATGGTCTATTTAGGGTCTCAATTTCTTCTTGCTCCAATCTAGGTAGGTTGTGTGATGTCAGAAAGTCCTCCATTTCCTTAAGGTTTTCAAGTTTGTTTCCATACAAGTGTACATAGTAGTCTCTCATGATCTTTTGTATTTCTTCAGGGTCAGATGTGACTTCATCTTTTGTGTTTCTGATTGTGCTTATTTGGTTTTTTTCTTGTTTTGTCTTGGTCATTCTAGCTAGGGGACTATCGATCTTGTTTATCCTTTCGAAGAACCAGCTTTTTGTTTCATTGATTTTTTGTATTATCTTTTTGTCTTCTATGTCCTGGATTTGGGCTTTTATTTTGGTGATCTGGATTCTTCTGCTGAAATTAGGGTTTTTGTGGTCTTGCTTTTCCAGCTTCTTTAGATGGCTTGTTAGGTTGTGAATTTCTGTTCCTTCCATTTTCTTCATGTGTGTTTGTAGGGATATAAATTCCCCCTTTACTAGAGTTTTCAAGGCATCTCAGAGATGTTGGTAAGATGTTTCTTCATTTTCATTTGTTTCCAGGTATCTTTTGATTTCTGTTTTGATTTCGTCATTGACCCAGGAGTTGTTTAACATCATGCTGTTTAGTGTCCATGTCTTTGTGGGTTTTGGGGAGACTTTGTTGGTGTCAATGTTTATTTTTATTCCACTGTGGTCCGAGAAGGTGCATGGTAGAATTTTGGTCCTTTTAAATTTGCTTATGCTTGATTTATGGCCAATTACGTGGTCGGTCTTAGAATATGTTCCATGTGGTGATGAGTAGAATGTATATTCTGTGGTCTTTGGATGGAGTGTTCTGTAGGTATCATTTAAGTCCACTTGGTCCAAAGTTACATTGAGATTCTGGATCTCCTTGCTGATTTTTTGTCCTGATGATCTGTGTAGGGTTGTGAGTGGGGTATTAAAGTCCCCAGTTATGATAGTGTTAGAGTCAAAATCTTTCTTTAGTTTTCCTAGAAGTTGCTTTATGAAAGTTGGCACACCTGTGTTGGGTGCATATATGTTCAGGATAGATATTTCTTGTTGATGGATTGAGTCTTTTATCATTATGTAGGAGCCTTCTGTATCTTTTTTGATTTTTAATACCCGAAGGGTATTTTGTCTGAAATTAAGATCACTACTCCTCCTTTCTTTTGTATTCCCTTCGCCTGAAAGTTTGTTTCCTATCCTCTTACTTTGAGTCTGTGGTTGCCCTTTCTAGTGAGATGAGTCTCTTGAAGGCAATAGATTGTTGCCTGGTGATATTTTATCCATTTTGCCATTCTATGTCTTTTCGGTTCTGCATTTAGTCCATTCACATTTGGGCTAATAATTGAAATGCAAGAGTTGATCCATGTCATAAGGTTCTTACACAGTTGTTCCTTTTTGTTTGTTGTCATTCTTTGGGTTTTGGAGTTAGTTTATGTATGTTTTTAATCTTTTGCCTGTACTCCTGTGAAGAATGTTGTTGTTCTTTTTTCTTTTTCTTCTGTGTTCAGTACTTTCTTAAGTGTTTCTTTAGAGGTGGTCTGGTGGCAGCGTAGGTTCTTAGGGATTGGATATCTGGAAAAGATTTCAATTCTCCCTCACTAATGAAGCTTAGTTTGGCTGGGTAGGTTATTCTTGGTTGAAATTGTTTATCTTTTAGGACTTTGAAGATAGGACTCCAGGCTCTCCTGGCCTGAAGTGTTTCTGTGGATAAATCTGCTGCTATTCTAATTAGTCTTCCCTGGTAGGTAGTCTGGCCTTTTTCTCTTGCTGCCTTTAGGATTTTTCCTTTTATAGCTACTTTGTTTAGGCAAATTATTATGTGTCTGGGAGTTGGCCTTCTCATTTGTTGTCTTGCAGGGGTTCTCTGAATCTCTTGTGTTTGAATTTTTTCATCCTTGATGAGATGAGGGAAGTTTTCTTGAATGTTTTCATGAAATGTTTGTTCCAGTGTGGCTTCTGTTTCTCTCTCTGCCTCAGGAAGCCCAATTACTCTTAGGTTTGGTCTCTTGAAGTGATCATTCATCTCTTGCAGGTTTTGTTTTGTCTTTTTGAGCTTTTTGTCTATGCTTTTGACAGTTTGGGTTTGTTTTGTGTTTTGGTCTCTGAGCTCTGAGATTCTTCCTTCTGCTTGGCTAATTCTGCTTTCCATGCTTATTCGTCTGTTATTCATTTCCATCACAGTATTCTTTACGCTGTTATTTCTGACATCAGCTCCTTTCTATTTTCCTCTTGTCTCTCCTCAATTTTTTAAATTCTCTCCATTAATGTCTTGATGTCTGGGTTTGTTGCATGTGACCAGTCATTCTGGGGGCTCTTCATTGTTTGTGTTCCAGAATCTGTTTTCTCAGTGTCTGATCTCCCAGGGGTCTGTGTGAGACCTATATCCTTCTTTTGGTTTTTCCTCATTTGTGTGGTTTTTCCCCTCCCTACTTTTTCCTTCCCTCCACATCTCCGTCTTCTTTAATTCTGTTATTCAGAGGTAAAGGGATTGGTTTTACTTCTGTTTGTTCAATCTTCTATTCTTTATGTATGCCCTCTTACTTTGTTCAATTCTGGATTTGCACTGTACTTTGGGGGTGGTCCTTTTTGCAGTTTTGAGATTTACTTAAGGGGGGAGCTGTGATTCAAAATCTATCTGCAGGTCCTGGTGTTTGCTGACAGGTGTGTGGATAATCTGGAATCCACTTCCCACTGCCTTAGAATCTGTTCATGTAGTGGGGCTGTAGGTTTACTCCCTGAAATAAAATTTGGTTAGCAGAGGGAAGAGGATGGAGCAGACAGTGGGTTGAAAAGTGTGTGGAGGGATAAAAGAGTAAGGGGGGAAAGAAACGTGTGCCAACAAATGGAGTTAGAGACCTATACTGAAACAGATAAAAACAATAGACCACAGCTACAGACGAACCAACTCCCATACAAAAAAATAAAATAAAACATATAGTGATGCTAACATACAAGCTAACCAACCAACTTATTGGTGTGCTGTTCCTCTATAGAAAGATATGATTTATAGACAGAAGAAAAGAGAACAAAAGGAAGAGGAAAGAAAAAAAAAAGGAACAATACAGTAGGAATAGAATTAAGTCATTAAACTAACAGAATCAATGAAGCACACTCTGAGACTTTTCGTTTAAGTTCAATGTCCTTTCAGTTCTGATTTCTAGCTTTCTTTTCAAGCTGGTAAATTAGTTTGCAGTTAGGTTCAGTTGCCCCTGGTCTGCTGTGAAGGACAGTTCAGATCACCCTCCTTTCCCCACTCTGGCCTATGTCCTTTTCAAGCATGTTTCTCCCGTTTCAGTGTTGTTACCTTGAATTGCCAGCAGGTGGTGCTATCTCAGATGCTCACCCCAGAGGGGGTGGAGCCAGACAGGAACCGGCAGAGACTGCAGATGGATGCCTGCCTCAGGGCACAGGCAGGAGTTTCACCGCAGGCAGGACGTCTCAGTCGCAGGAAAGGTGGCAGCAATCCCAGCATATCTTCCCTGAAGGGGCTTCAAGGACTGAAGTCGTGGATCACCTCCGGCCCGGGTGGTGTGATGTGCTACCGGTGGCAGCGGCGGCAACAGTGGCGTTGTCTGCACTGCAGTGGCTGTCCAGTTTGCTGCAATGCCCTGGCAGTGGCAACGGACGAGCTCCATATGAAGAGCAGGCTGCGATGTTGGAGTCTGCAGCCCCCGGAACGAGAGCCAGAGACCCACTGCAGTTCTCCTTTGCAGAGGGTTTCACAGACCAGGTTGCCCCGTTGCCATCTTGCCAGAAGTCTCATTTTCTTAATGGTGCTTATTTTTTATTTGCTAGAATTTCTTAATTTTAATAGTGTATCAACTTACTCTTTTATAGATAGTTCTTTTTGTGCCTTATTAAAAAAATTTACCTAAACTCAAGCTCCTGAACATATTTTCCTACATTATTTTTCTAAAAGTTTTGTTTTACTTTTGTGATCCATATTATAGTAAATGTTGTGGTGCCCTCACAAGAGCCCATTTTTTCAGATCAGTGCATTCATCTAAGTCAAGCTGCTGTGAGTCTTGGCTACTAATGACTCAAAGACTCACTTGGGAAGTTGTCTTCCTGAAGATATGGTAATTTCTAATAACTGACTCATACAGGTGTGTAAAATGCCAAGCTTCTTGACTCATGAAAAGGTAATGGGGTGATGTAGTCTATGCTTCAGAGGCATAAACTGTAGATCAAGTCAATATGAGACTTTACCTAAGATTATATCCTTATTAAGTTTTTTACTCTGCCTTATTTTGCTTCAGTCTTTCTATTTTTTTCCCCTGAAGAACACCCTATTAATAGATCTCATGAAACAAGTCATGGTGTCAGTCTCTGCTTCTAGAGACTTTACCTAAGAAACATGTATTGAACTCATGACCTTGAGTGATCCTTCTGCCTCAGCCTCCCAAAGTACTGAAATCACAGGTATGAGCCACCACAACTGGTCCAACACATGTGACATTATTTTTTGTGTATTGTGCAAGGTAGGATTCAAGGGTTTTTTTTTCTTTGCTTATTTTTTGATGGATATCAATTACTTCAGCGTTATTTAAAGGATTACTCTTTTTCTACCAAATTGCCATGGAACTTTTTTCATTAACTGTGTATGGGTGTTTTTTGGGTGCTTTCTCCTGTTTCATTGACCTCTGTATCTATACTTGCTCCATGTGCTGTCTTAATTACTGTAGTTTTACAAAACGTTTTGATATCAGATAGTATGAGTCCTCCAACTTGGCTCATCTTCTTCAAGATTGACTTGGCTATTCTAGGTATACTCATATGATTTTAGAATCATAAATTTTATAATTGTATTCATTTCCAAGAAAAATTTTTGTTGAAGTTTGTAGTAGGTTCAGTATTGCCGTCAAAAAATGTGCCCACATTCTTATCCTTAGAACCTGTAAATGTTACCTTATTTGGAAAGGGTCTTTGCACATGTTAAGTCAAGGACCTTTTGAGGAGGAGATCATTCTGGAGTATCTTAGTAGGCCCTAAATCCAATCATAAATATCCTTATAGTACATAGGCAGATAGAGATTAGCATTCAGGTTAAATCTTTTCTAATGTTCCTTTTGATATTCTCTTTATTAATTGTTATTTTAAAATGTGCTGACTAATTTCCAGTCATGTGGGGATTATCTAGTTATAACTCTGTTTGATCTTAATTTTGTTGATTTTTAACTTAATTTCTGTTGTCAGGACATACCTTTTATGTTTTCAGTCTTTTAAAATTTATTCATACTTGTGTTGTAACACTATTTGATCTGTTATTTAAAATATTCCATTAAGTACTACAAAATAGTGTCTATTCTTTGACACTTATGTGCAGGGTTTTATAAATAGTAAATCCAAGTGGTTAATAATATTCTATAAATATTATATATCCCTAGCAACATTTCATTTTGTTTTATCTCCTCCAGTGGATTTTAAAATGCTTGTTATTATTATTATTACTGTTATGAAAAAGCTTAAAATATGTATTCTTGACTTACTACAATCATCCTTAAATTAGAATGTTTACCAAATTTAGAATACATTTAAAATATGTATTCTTTTTTTTGTTTGAGTTGGAGTCTTACTCTGTCACCCAGACTGGAGGGCAGTGGCACACTACCAGTCACCGCAGCCTCGATCTGCTGGGTTCTGGCGATCCTTTCAAGTAGCCGGAATTACAGGCATGCGCTACCATGCTCGGCTAATTTTTGATTTATTGTAGAGACGAAGTCTTGTCAAGTTACCCAGGTGGGTCTCAAACCCACGGGCTCAGGCAATCCACTCGCCTAGGCCTCCCAAAAAGCTGGGATTGCAGGCTGAGTCACCGAGCCCAACTAAAATACGTATTCTTGACTTACTACAATCTTCTTTAAAATAGAATGTTTACCAAATTTAGACATACATTTAATTTCTCCTTATGTTGTAAAACAATAAGGCCTAATTATTATTCTTGCTTTAAAACTCACAGTCTTTTATATTTCTTCATAAGTTTATCTTTTCTGGTACTCCTCCTTTCTTTCTCTGGCTTTATGTTTTCATCTATTAGCATCTCATTTTTGCCTGAAAAAGCTCCATTAGTAATTCTTATAGTGCAACTGACATACATCTTTAATCTTCTTTTGGAGGATGGGGGCACATAAGAAAATAAGTTTAAATTGCTCAATTTTTTAAAAGACATATAACATACACTAAGGAATTAGAATTATAAATTAGCAGGTTCTCTCCTCTGTAAGTAGTTTGCAGAATTTATTGCGTTTTCTGCATTTCATTATTTCTCTTCAAAAGTCAATCATAAGATATATTCTCATTTTCAGAAGTAATGTGTAATTTATCTCTGACTGCTTTTAAGTTTTTGTCTTTCTCTTTAGTTTTCAGCATTTAAATTTTGATGCACTTAACATTTAAAAAAATTATTATTCTTGATCTTCTCTGAGCTTCTCAAATCTTGAATCAATGTTTTCATTAGTTTGGGAAAATTCTTAACCATTTTCTCTTCAGTTACTGCTTTTGCTCCATTTTCTCATTCCTCTTACTTATTTTCTTTGCCTCATATTAGATATTTTCAATTTATCTGTTTTTTCATGTTTTGCAAGTTTTTATTCCAGGTAAGACATTGCTTATAAATAATCATAGAGGCTTTAGATTGTAGTTTCCCATTCATTTCCTCTGTTACAAGTAATAATTGAGCTGCAATGATTACTCAATTTTGTTTGCTATGTTGCTTTTAGACCCATTAGAACTTATATGCATGTATAAGCAGTCTGGCTGCCCTGATGTTGACATGCTTCATGCTAAGAAGTTGAAACTTGTCCACATGAAGAAATCTCTTAGAGAATTCCTGAGACTACTACATAAAGAGAGGGGAAATGCTCATCTATCTCCAAGCTGACTCAGCCCTTGGTTGCTCTGTTCTACTGGCTGACCAACCTTATGAGAGACCCGGAGCCAAAACTACACTTCCAAGCTCTTCCCACATTGCTAATCCATAGAAATTGTAAGACATCATAAAATGAGTGTGGCTTTTTTAAAGCCACTTTATTTTGGGGTGATTTGATGTATGGCAATAAATAATCAGAATAACATTTTCTAAGATGCTTTCCTTCCCTTCTATTTTTTCATTTACATTTTTCATTTTCCTTTTGCAATACCTCTTTCATCCTTATGGAGGGATGGTAATGGTAACATTGTCCTTCATGCAGTCTTGACCTCTTAAACAATTCTCCTTTTCCCAGATCATGCATGGATTCCCTCACATGCACAAAAGTGGATCTATTTCTGTGTAATTTGCGAGATAACTAGTGAACTAATCTAATAAGCTGATTTGCCCTAAGACTTTGTGGTTGTTGATGTTTTATACAGTTCTCTTTCTAGAGAAGCATTTAAATATATATTTAAATTATCTAAAGTGACATTCCAAATAGATTGACTAGTGTTTGAATTTTAGATAGAGTGAAGATCTTTTGAGGCAAATATTTTTGAGAGTTGAAGGGGGAGGCATCAGAATGTTGCAAGATGTTCAGGGCCTGAAAAAAATCATGCTATGTGGTCTCTGCCTATAGCTCATTCTTTCTTTTATCCTTGAGAAGCTAAAATTACTGGCATGATGGCATCTCATTTTGCTGTTGGTTCTTCATTGAAAATGTACTTAATGGTCTTAATTTTTGTGAAGTATTCAAATCCTTTATATTAAAATCAACATAATAATTTCAGGATATTATTGCCATTGCATAAGCTTCTGTATGATGAGGTTCAAACCAACTCTCTAAGCTTAGTTTTGTTAAGAAAACTAATGTGTACAAATTAATACTAATGTTAATCTGATTGTCTAAACTTACTGAGCTAAAATTCTAAATTGTAAACTTCCACTAAACCCCTAAACCAATGGTACCTAAATTGGATTTTTAAAAAATCTTTACACAGCATGTAACAGATTCACATATTTTTCATGTTATTTTTAGTTATATCTGTGACAGAGTTGAATATTACGATCTGACCTGCAAACTTGGTCTGTAAAATGTGAATAAAATTTCTTCTTCTCACCTAGAGTCTAACGGGAATGTGACGTCCCAAAGAGGACTATAAAATCCAAGTAATTTTTGTTACACAAATATTTCATGGGGTATGCCAAGATAATATTGCATAGGTTCCATGGGCAATCACCAGGGAGATTTTGTTAGATAAGATCTTCAAAAAAGATGCCAGACATTTTCCTGCCAACTCTTGGGAGCCCTTTTGCCCTAGAGCTAAAAGGGAAGTATTGGACAAAACTAGGAACCAACGTATCACCTATTCCAAAAACTCTTTCTCTAGATTTGTGTTTTGATTGCTGTGCTTATGAACAATCCAATAAAATGTTCTCTGGATTTCCGACTGGCCTTGCCTAACTCTTCTCTCTGCTGATTTTTTTTTTAATTTTTAAATGTGATTCAGTCTATCATAAAAAGAAATAAAATATAAACACACGTACATAACACTTTGCTTATGTTGCTTATACCTCAAATTATACTTTAAGTTATTTCTTTTTTGAATGTCAACCACCTATCCACAAAATTTTTGCATTCAACTTTGAGTTCTTCATTTATTTCTGACAAGTGTTCACTCCATCATAGACCTACTTTTTTTTGCTTTAATCCATCTTCTTCTTTGCTACAGCCACTTATACATTGTTGTCTGTGCTCAGCATATAAATGTAGGAATGGGCGTAGATTTTGCAGAAAAGGAATTATTAATCCATTGTTTTCTATGTTGTATCCACTATATTTACAAAAACAATTCTGTATTGTATAAAAAAAATATGGTCTGTGTTAGCTGATTGAATTGTGGGCTCTTTCTATATTGTCAACTGAACCATGTGATGAATTATGACCATTTGGCTCGTCATACCAACTTTGTTTGGAGATTATCACATAGTGAGTCATAGTGAGTAAAGTTTTACTTTTTTGGGAGGTTTAACTAAAATTGTAGGTTAGCTTAGGCAAAAAGAGGAATAAAATAAATAATTTCTTCTTATGATGTGCCCAGAGCTTGGATATGAAAAGAAAAAATAAAACCAGAAAAATAAACTTTTTAATTTCTCTTTGATACTTCTTGAAAATATTTGCAGTGGTATTGTGTAAAAGATGTTTATGGATGGTAGGATCTAAGTTATTTCTTCAAAAATTTTTTGAGTATTTTAAAAAATGTTTACTTTTTAATATTTCACTCAGCAATAGCATGACTAATTTTATTTACCAAAAATTAAAGAATTGGCATAATAGTAATATTACTATAAAAAGACAAAATATTTTTTAAAGTCATATGTATTAAAAATATGTCCAAGACATTACAGAAATGTTTCAGAATGAAGTTCTCAAATTTCAAAATGAGGGTACATGCGTCTTATGCAGGGATGTTCTAATTATTTAATCAATTATGTATAATGTTTATTAATAATGTACACAAAAATATTTTTCCGACAAATAGTGAGGCTTGAGACCAAGATCTTCTAAAGGTACACAAATCACAATTTTGCAAATATAAGGGATTTTATTTGGTCTGAGACTGGTTTGTTAGGTTTTGCCATAAAGTCTATTCACAGCTAACAAAGGAATTTTTCGCTTGCAAATAATGAGTCAAATACAAGTTCCCCCACCCCCATGAGCCTTTTCCATTATGTTTCTTTCTTGAGGCTGCTCATTCTGTTTTCTTTTTTCCATGGATGGATTTGTTGGCATATAAAACAGCAGTTTCAAACATTCTTTGTGATGGGTAATCCTATTAGTTTGGAAAAATTATTTTCCTGAAATTTGGAAAACAAGATAATTTGCTTCATGTCACTTTTCACATATGTAATTATTTGAAAACAATGCACTTTTTAATTGCCATAAGACAAGAAAGGCTCTTTGGCTTTCTTTTTTTTTTAAACATGTCCCTTTATTCTAACTTGAAGCCTAATTAGTCCAGATTGTATTGAAATGCTTTGTTTTTGCTGCTTTTGTCAAAGAAGAGTTAGAACATGATTCCTCTCTTGGTAGGTCACAGACTGAAGAGGACTGACCCAGGGAATCAAATGTCTGACCTGGCCTGACCCTAACCTCTACTTAAAATCAAGTCTTTACTTTTATTTTAAAACAGAGGTATACCTTCCATGTATCTTTTTTTTCTTTTTGTCCCAGCTGCTAAAAAGTACCCATGGTTATTTATCTGAGAGTTCAGGGTGGGAAATTACATTTTCCAATCTTCTCAGTTTGGAGAATGGGGTCTGCAGTTGATTTACTCATATTTACTTAGAAAAAACTTTACTGTATTGTCTAGAAATTTTATGTATGAGGAAAGTAACCAGAAAAATTCAGAATTATATAAATTTGGGGCTTTCCCTCTATGGCACATGAATCTTGAGCATTTATTTATTTCAAGTAAATACCTATGTATTTTTAATTTGTATATTTAATTTAAAATTGTTCCTGATTATGCCTCAGCAATTAAATGAGACAGAACATCTGGTTGACACATTAAAAAATTACAGTTGGTGGAAAATTTAAAACAATGTCAATTTTCTGTTGGGAATGTAGGACACTGGGTGAGCTCCTCTAATAATCATACTATTAATCACTTTATGGTTTTGTGTTCTCACTTCTTAGGCAAATGATCAATATTCTTAATTTTAATCTTTGTCTTATTGTTCAGTTCTGTGATTCTTTTTTGTCTGTTTGTATGGTTGTTACAGTAAATTTAATTTATGACTGTGTAGGGTGATGTATCCTGCAGGTCATATCCTGTAATCTTTCATGTGGAGAATTCCCATGGAGTTATTCTGTGAGATTTGATGGCCAGCTCTGTTGCTTTAACTTTAGATATCTTTACTTTTTTGGAGTGGGGGATGTAGGAATTTAGCTAACTCAGCGTGTTCCAAATTACAATGTACAGAGCTTTTATTCACTCATTTAGGCATGTAGCATAATTCTGAAGACTGATGTGCTATCTCAGAAACTCTTTCTTATTCTAAATTCAATGATTTGCACTTTTGAAAATAAAATCCCTTTAGGGACTCACAACCTTGAGTTTTCTCACTGTCTACTTCTGGTTATTACACAAGTTTAGTTTTAGAAAAGGGCTGAATCTGTTGTCAGATCCCACCAGTTGTGACAGTGCCACAGCCAAATACCAGCTTTTTAATGGTAACATGGCTTTAATATTTTAGAGCAAGAATATTGTTGTATTGACATTTTCAAATTCAAGTGTAGCAAACACAGTCAATGTTAACTTGCACATCTCTTCAACCTGTGATACTTTTGCTATGTTGATTTAAGACAGAAAAGAGAAACGCACTAAAAATATCTTGAAAATGAAAGTGAGTTATTAAAAATGTATCAGAATGATGACTGTTTTTATTTTTCAGTTATTCTATGTGAGGTGACGATAAGCTAAAATGCAAATAAAAAATTTAATCTAGATGCACATACTTTGATTTAAAATTACTGAAATGTTCAGAATAGAGAGGGTTCTCCAGTTTGTGAAGTGCATAAGCTCTGAGCCATGTACAGGGCAATTTAAAATTATTCAAGCTCTTCAAGTTTCCCAGAGTGGTTCAATTTGGACATTATCAGGGTTTCAGGAATGTATAATGCATAGAAATTCGGTGCTGCTGAAAATGCTGTTTTAAAAAAAGAGTCATTCTCTTTCTTATGTTTAGACATCTGGGCATGTGCAGACACTGAGGAATAAATTAATGTAAAATTGTTTGAGTGCTTCAATTTGTAAGTGATTCTAAGAGCCGCCTAGATCACTCAGCACATGTTCTAATGGCTAAAACTGCCCCACTCAACAAGTGAAGGGAAAAATGAAACCAAATTTTCACTGAGGGAGAAAAAAAAAGGGTAGTGGTCCAGGAATTCAAACATTTCTCAAAAATATATTATGATATTTTAGGAGAGATGACTTGAAATATAGGGAAGGCATTATTAAAGAAAAAAGTTCAATTAAACTTTTATCAAAGCTTCTTCATGTTAATTTCACACTACACTATTTGTGAACTATACTCAGGCACTCTGACTTCCTTGAATAGCCCATATAATGGCCATGTTGATGTCTTTCTGGACTATTTTCTCTTGCTGGTAGCTCAATGATAAAAATAGATTTCATCTTGTATGTCAAGAAATTTCACTTATTAGAGGATGCCTGGAGTGCTATGTGGAAGAGGATTCAGGATCTTTATTAGGATTCAGCAGTAAAGGGGGATCATAATTGTGTTGTCTTCATGGACAGCATGACATCGTAGACATTTGGGATCATACCACTATTTCTTGTTTTGTTTTGTTTTTTTCCTACATGTCTCACATTTCTTAAAGCTTCTGTTTGAGTTACATTCTTCCAAATGTGTATACTTTTTTTCAGAATTACAGCATTTGATTTTCATCAAAACAGCATTTTGGAATATAAAAAGAATAAAGAAAATTCTAAAGTACACTTATGTTTTAGGTAATACAGGACAATCCCGTTGCCATTTATTTTCTGTTTCAGGACCATCTCCTATTAATAAATAATGATAGAGAATTTCACATATATAAATATTGTTGACCTTACTGGTCTAGTATCTGCGCCTTCTCAGCTGAGTGACCTTAGGAAGGTGATTTCTCCTCACTGGATCCCATTGGCTTCATTTGTTAAGTGAAGGGTTATCTAAGGTCCTTTCTTTCTAAGTTGTGAGCTTCTAGCAATACAGATGTGATCAGTGAGGCTCCTCTTCTTGGGTACTAAAATGTCAGATTGAAACAACTGGGAAATTGTAAGATCCCTGAGAGAAGTGGATATTCTCAGCATCCTTTGGGAAATTCTCCAGTCAAGTTTTGAAATTTCTGAGCTACTGTCTCCAACAGACCAGCCCTCACCAGTCCCTGGCTGGTGATTGGCCAACTATTTGGCATAATTTTAGAGGCTGAAAGTAAGTTTCAATTAGCACCAGTTGATCCCTGTCCATCAACTGTTGCTAATTACTTTAAACTGGAAGAAAAGTTTTATTTCCCAAATTAAAAGATGAAAGTGTTGAATAACAGACAGAGTAGTAGTATGAGGGGCAAAAACACCTGAATCTCAGATCTACTACTTATTCTTTTTATAAACTTTCACATTTGTTTTGAGTCTCTGATGTTTCTCATTTATGAAATGGCAATAGTAATAGTTGTCTCAAAGATTTATGGTAAGGGACACGTTTAACAATGTACATAAACTGGTCTAGTACTATTATGAACTGAATATTTGCATCCCCCCAAAATTCATATCTTAAAACTTTAATCCTCAATGTGATAATTTAGGAGGAAAGGGGGCCCCTTATGAGGTAGTTAGGCCATAATGGTGGCACTCTCATGAAAGGGATTAGTGCCTTTACAAGAAGAGAAATTATTTTTCTTTTGGCCATGTAGGGATACAATGAAAAGTCTGCAAACCAAGAATCCATCTCTCACGAGATCCTGGATCTTCCCACTCCTTGATCTTGGGCCACTCAATCTCTAGAACTATGAGAAATAAATTTCTGTTGTTTAAGTCGTGTAGTCTTTGGTAATTTATCATAGCAGCCTAACTGACTGAGAAGATCCCCTTGTAGACGTCCAAAAATTAATTAGTTTACTTTATAACTTTTTCAATAAAAATAATTTTACTTTTAGGCTATGTGTAGAAATTGTAGTCTAAAATCCAGAAATATAACTTAAATTATGGGTAATGGAGATTAAATGACATCCAGGAAGTAATGGAAAGTCTCTAATAACTCTGAACAGGAGAGTAACATGTTTTCGGCTATCTAAAAAAAAGTTG
Organism: Cephalopachus bancanus; assembly: GCA_027257055.1. Lineage (NCBI taxonomy): Eukaryota > Metazoa > Chordata > Mammalia > Primates > Tarsiidae > Cephalopachus > Cephalopachus bancanus. Next base: position 726,815 of record JAPVLO010000241.1, read on the forward strand.
GAGGATTTATAAACATGGCTGGTGGCAGATAGAAAGACACTGCACAGCCTAAGGCTATTATGTGGGTGAAGGTGCTAGTGTGAATGGTGACAGTGGAAGAGAGTAAGTCATGTTGGTAAGGGAGATTGAGAGATCAATTACGGGCTTTATACCTAATTAAATGGATGAAGAGTAATAGACATAATAAACAAGTTTTTCTGGTAACTGGATCGCAAACTCCAGACAAATTATGTAAATCTCTCTGAATCTCAGTAAAATGTACAGTTACTGGCATCAGTAGCTCAGAGTTTGTAAAATGGAAGAATTAATAGGATCTCTGAATTTACTTTTAACCTGATAATTCTAAATGTGTTATATTTCTCCTCATTATAGTAACATGAACCATTTTTTCTAATTAAGATGCTCGATAAATGTAATTATAGTCACTAGCTACAAGAATTCAATAAAGTATAAAGTAATAGGAAGGAAATTAAAAAGACAAAAAGTTGTGCTTACTTTGTGAAAATATAGGGGAATCAAAAGGTCTAGTCATGCTCAGGGAGTGCACACAGTGTGCCAGTGCTCAGGGATATCGAATATCCACTTTGTCAACTGAATACAAAAAGCAACTTCCCAGAATTGATGTCAGTTTTAGGGCCTGACCTCAAGGTGTAAATCAGTGGTTCCCAGACTGGGATTTCACAGTCCACATAATTAAAAAAAAAAAAAAGAAAGAAAGAAAAAGTAAGGAAGAAAGAAAGAAAGAAAGAAAGGAAAAAAGAAACAGAAGAAGAGCCCCAACAGAAAGTGTCAACTTTTATTCAAGTGTAAATTTTTAAAACCAAAAACAAATACATCAAAACCAAAAATACTACCATATCTTGTTACTATTATTTAAATAAAAAGGATTTAATGTCCCAAATAAAAACAATGAACATAATCGCAGAACAAAGAATCATCTTTCAGATTTAATATACTTAGCTTTATAAAAACCTCACTATTTTTGAGAAGTGACATCAACAAGATGGCTTACTAGAAGCCATAGCACTTGTCTATTCCCCTTCCCCGACAAAGGCAGCCAAAACAATGAATAAACAACTACATTTTAATAAAAATAACTAACAGAGAGCACTGGAATACATCAAAGGAATAACAGAAACCCTGGAGAGCTCAGAAACTCAGGATAGCCAAATGGAAAATGGAAGGAAACACCTGGCCTCCACCATTCCATCCCCCAGTTGATATCAGCTGGGAATCAGGAGGACCGTCTCCCTGAGGGGAAAAAGTAAGCCAGAACATCCCGGTAGTTCCCATCAACATCTTGGGCACACAACAGTCCTCACCACTAGGTGTCCTGCAGTCCTTACAGGCACTAAAGCTGAGCTGAGGGAGCTGACTGGATGCCGCACAGCTGTGCTCTCCCCAGAGAAATAGCTGTTACTCTGCCCTGCCCACTGTGACCCTTGCATGTCCTGCATTATGCATCCTGGAACTGGAACTACCACCCAGTGGAGTGTCTTGCTTCATGGGAGACTACCTGTGAACTTTTTCATTCCTGAGGCTAAGCCATCACACAACCACTCCTGGCTGTTGGCTTGGGAGGTGACCTGACAACCACAGGCTGAGCTGCAAGCAGTTGTCACACCCTTCCTTGTGGGGCCAAGGGGAAGTGGAGCTGCTACACTTAACCCCACCCCCAGTCTTCAGTTGTGGCTGCACTCTCTCTTCTCTGACCAGAGCTGTGGTTTTCCACTCTTTCTCTTGGGCAGAGGGTACCTGGGTGAAGCTCCTTCATCTACTCTTCTCATTTGCTGTTACACCCTGCTCCCATGGCCTCAGCTTTTGCTGGGTACTGCCTCCCGAGGATATGGGGAAACGCTGCATCACGGAATTGTTCCATACACCTCTCGCAGTCACTGCTGTGCCTTGCAATTGGAGACCGGAGCTAAACCTGTATAATCCTTCCTGGGGAATTGGTGCTTTGGTAGAACCACCCCGTTTATATCCCCCATTTGTGACTGTGCCCTGTTCCTAGGGCCTGAGCTGAAGCTGCACATGCTCTCCTGGGGAAACGGTGCCTTAACAGAGTTTCTCCATATACCCTTCCCAGCAACGGCTGCACCCTGCTTCCCTGTGCTGAGGTACAAGCAATGCCAGAAATCTCCGAGAAAAGGTGTCTTGGCCACACAGAGCAGCCACACCTCTCTATGCTAGAACTGAAACAGTACTCTGACACCAGAGAAAATAGTACATTGGTAGCCTAGAGAAGTCACGTGCTTCACCCCAGTGCCTAAGTTGAAGTTCTACCTTGCCTTCTAGGAAATGGTAACTTGGCTACCCAGAGTGGTCACATTTCCCAGTATCCATGCTAGAGTAGTGCCCTGCATCTTAGGGAAATGGTACCTGGGTCATGCAGAACAGTAAAGCCCTCTGGGCCAACTGAAGAGACAAACTGCCCACTGGAGTAGTGCCTTGGCTGAGCTGAGTAGCTATGCATCCCGGAGCTGAACTGACCTAGTACTCTGTGTCTTAAGGGGCTGAGACACCCACCCTATAGGCCAAATGATTCTAGTACACTGTTTTACTAGGAACCCTCTTGAGTCTGAGTTGCTGAAACACTCTTCTCTTTGGGTAGTACAGTCATCACTGCACTACTACTTGCCTTTCCCAGGTCCAAACAACAGCTATGTGCCACCATCCCGGGGTACTTACTATTCGTGCAGGTGGCCTCACAGAGCTCCACCATTCTAGGCTTTAGAGTCACCACTACATCATGCCTCACTTCCCTGGTACCTGATTTGCCACTGAGCTGTATTGGCTCAGGTCCTCAGTTTGAAGTTGTATGATGTTCTCCAAAGCCCAAATCTTCAGAGCACCCTTTGTCCCCCAAGAGTTGATCCAGTGCTGTGCTCTGCTCCCTGGATGTAAAATCACAGCTATAGCCTGGCTTCCTTGGGACTCCTGGGCACAAGCTGCTAGGAGGTACCTCAGAGTTGCAGATTCTGGCTCTGTGGGCAACCTACATCCAACCTTGCCACAGAGAACAAACCTGAATTCCCAAATTTAGGTGCCACAATAGGTTTGCAAGACCCTAAGCCTGGGATTCTGGCTCTGCAATTACTCTGAGCATCTGTATTTGGAATTCAGTGCCACTGCAGCTGCTTCTAGGTTGTGTAAGACCTGACAAACACCAGTAGAGATTCCTTCAGTTGTCTCCCCATTATGAGGAAAGCAAGAAGAGAGGGACCCCAAAAGCTCTTGCTACTAAGGAACTTAACAACTTATACTCCCCTAACACTGCCACAAACTTCTACACCCTAGAGCACTGAGGCACCCACAGATACATCTTTTTAAAATAAACACCTTTTTAATTTTCTGTGTATGATCAATTAGTACAGAGCAAGGTTACCATAGTGTATAGCTTTGAGGACAATTTCCAATCTTTCTGATAATGTGTGGCTTGTCAAACTGACCTGACAAATACAAGCATTTAAAAAGAATCAAAAAAGTATATTTATCTCACAGTGTATAGTCTGAAAAGCATTAACCACAAGATAAGAAATAGATACATATTATTTCTATTATTTGGCTTTACTTTATCACCTACAATTGTTGCTGGTGTTAAATGCAGTTCAAGAAGCTGAACAGGCACTATACAGCTGTGACTACCAGGAAAGTCATGACACTCTTCCCAGCTGGCAACACTGAGACAACTGCAGGTGAAAATGTTTCTCTAAAAAAGAGGTGATTATTCCACTAGATGCACAGATATCAATGCAGGGACACAAGAATATGAAAAAGCAAGAAAACATAACATCACCAAAGGAACACAGTAATTTACTAGTAAAAGACCTCAGTGAAAAATATATATGTAAATTGCTAGATAATGAGTTTAAAAGAATAATTTTAAAACTCAATAAGCTGTGAGAAAATACAGGTAGAAAATTCAACAAAATCAGGAAAGCAATTCACCATATGAATGAGAAACTTAACAAAGGGGTATGTTAAAAAAAAAAAGAGCCAAACATAAATTTTGCAGCTGAATAATTCAATGAATGAAATGCAAAATATAGTAGACAGCTTCAACAGCAAACTCAATGATGCAGAGTAAAGAATCTGTTAGAGACGAAAAAACAAACAAGAATAAAAAAGAGTGAAGAAAGTCTACAAGACAATATTAAGCAAATTCTTTTATTATAGGAGTTCCAGGAAAAGATGAGATAGGAAAAGGAATAGAAAACCTATTCAATGAAACAATACCTCTAAACCTCTTAAGTTTTAGGAGCAATATAGACATCCAGATCCAGAAAGCCCAAAAGATTCAATCCATGAAGTTCCTTCTGAGAGCCTTTAACATTAACAGTTAGTGTTTAAGATTTTAACATTATAGCTAAATTGTAAAAAGTCAAAAACAAAGAGAGAATCCTAAAAAAATTTATAAAAAAAAGCATCAAGTCACATAATAGGGAATCATTATTAGAGTGACAGCAAATTTCTCAGTAGAAAACTTATAGTCCATGAGAGAACAGGAAGATATATTCAGAGCACAGAAAGAAAAAAATGTCATCTAAGAATACCATACTCAGCAAAGCTATCCTTCATAAGTGAGGGAGAAATAAAGGCTTTTCCAGACAAGCAAAAACTAAGGAAATTCATCACCATTAGGTTACCCTCACAAAATATGCTCAAGGAAGTTCTACTTCTGGAGGCAGAGATGATAATCACCATGATGAAAACATGCAAAACTAAAATACTCCCTGGTAGAGCAGATGAACAAAGAAACAACAGGATTTCTTCTCTTAGAAGAAATTCACTTTGTTTGTAAAGAAACACATATACTGAAAGTGAAAGGATGAGAAAAGATATTTCATGCAAACATAACCAGCAAACTGGAGAAGCTATATTTATATCAGATAAAACAGACTTTAAGTCAAAAATTATAAGGAGATGAAGATCATTATATAACAAAGGTGTCAATTCAGCAAAGGGCTATAACAATTATAAATCCATATGCACCCAAACCAAATCACCCAGACATAATAAGCAAAAATTATGAGGTCTAAAGGGAGCAATAGACTCCAGTACAATAATAACTGGGCACTTCTTCATTCCACTCTCAGCATTGGGCATATTATGTAGACAGAAAAATAAACAAAAAATATTGGACTAAAACTTCACTTTAGACCAAATGGACCTAATAGACATTTTCAGGACTTCTTGTTCAAGAGCTGAAGAATATACATCTTCTCCACAGCATATGGAACGTTCTCCATGGTAGACCACATTTTATGTCACAAAGTAAGTCTCAACAAATTAAAAATAATTGAATTATACCAATAATCTTTTCTGACTAAATTAACAGATATCTAGTTTCTGAATAGAAACTAAGTACTAATAACAAGAAGAACTTTCAAAATGGTACAAATACATAAATTCAACAACATGCTCCTGAATGACAAATAGATAATGAAGAAATTAAGAATAAAAATTTTAAACTTTCTTGAAACAAGTGGAAATAGAAATATGACATATGAGCACCTAGGGGATAAAGCAAAAACTGTATTAAAGGCATGTTTATAAACATAAACACCTATATCAGAAAAAAGTAGAACATTTAAAATAAACAATCTAATTATGCATCTCAAGGAACTAGAAAAGCAAGAACAAACCAAGCCCAAAATTAGTAGAAAGAAAGAAATAACAAAGATTACAGCAGAAATAAACAAGTTTAGACTAAAACAGCTGAAATAAACACATTTAGACTAAAAAAACCCAAAAGATCAACAAAACAAAAAGATTTTTTTGTAGAAAAGATAAAACAAAGTAGACATAATTTGCTTAAACTAACAAAGGGGGAAGAGAGAGAGAGAGAAAAGATCCAAATAAATAAAATCAGAAATAAAAAAGGAGACATTACAACTGATACCACAGAAATGCAAAGGATTATTAGAGGTGATTTTATATTTATATATATATATGTATATATATATATATATATGAGTTACCTGAGAATTGCAGATTCTGGCTCTGCAGGCAACCTACTGACCCTGCCACAGAGAATAAACCTGCATCCCAAGATTTAGGTGCCACAATAGGTTTGCAAGACTGCAAGACCCTAAGCCTAGGATTCTGGTTCTACAATTACTCTGAGTACCTATATTTGGGATTCAGTGCCACTGCAGCTGCTTCTAAGCTATGTAAGACCTGATGAAGATCATATATATATATATAGTAACAAATTTGAAAAACTAAAGGATATGGTTAAATTTCTGGACACATACAACTTACCAAGATTGAAACAGAAAATCTGACCAGACCAATAACAAGTAACAAGATTGAATCAGGAATAAAATGTCTCCCAAAAAAGAAAAGCCCAAGACCAAGAAGGTCTTACTGCCAAATTCTACCAAACTTATGAAGAAGAATTAAAACCAATTCTTCTCAAACTATTCAAAAAAATGGAATAGGAGGGACTTCCTCTAACTTATTCTATAAAACTGTTATTACCCTGATACCAAAACTAGACCAAGGCACGACAAAAGAAAACTGCAGGCAAATGTAAACATCCTCTATAAAATGCTAGCAAACCGAATCTAAAAATTCATCAAGAAGTTAATAAATTATTATCTAGTGGAATTTATCCCAGTGATGTAAGGATAATTCATATATAAATCAATAAAATGAATAAAATTTACATCAACAAGATGAAAGACCAAAACCATACACAGAGAACAGACACAGAGAAAACATTTGATAAAATTCAAAATGACTTTCTGATAAAAATTTCAATAAATTAGGCAAAGAAGAAACCTACCTCAACACAATAAAAGCCATATATGACAAGCCCATGGCTAGTATCATATAGAATGGAGAAAAGCTGAAAGCCTTTCCTCTAAGAACTAGAACAAGACAGGATACCTACTTTCACTGTTCCTACTCATCATAGCATGGGGAATGTCTAGCCAGAGCAATCAGACAACATATATAAATAAAAGGTAACCAACTTGGAAAGAGTCTAGTTGTCCTTCTTTGCAGACAATATGATCTTATATCTAGAAAGACCTAAAGACTCCATCAAAAACTTCTTAATCTAATAAATTTAGTAAAGTTGCAAAGTCAACGTATAAACATCAATAGTGTTTCTATACACCAGTAATGAACTAGCTGAGAAAGTAATTAAAAAGACAATCTCATTTGCAGTAGCTACAAAGAAATAAAATATCTGGAAATAAAAAAGTGAAAGACATTTAAAAGGAAAACTATAAGACACTGATGCAATAACTTGAAGAGGACACAAACAAGTGGAAAGACATGCCATGCTCATGAATTGGAACAATTAATATCATTAAAATGATCATACCACCCAAAGCACTCTGTAGATTCAGTACAATCTCTATCAAAATACCAATGCTATTTTATACAGAAATAGAAAAAACAATCTTAACATTTGTATGAAACCAAAAAATAGCTAGAATAGGCAAAGCAATCCCGAGCAAACGAACAACAAAACAAACTCCCCAAACACATAAAAGCAAAAACAAAGCTGGAGTTATTACATACCTGGCATCAAAATATGTTACAAAGCTATAGTAACCCAAACAGCATGGGACTGGCATAAAAAGAGGCACATATACCATTGGAGCACAACAGAGAACCCCCAAATAAGTCCGTGTATTTATGGCCAACTGATTTTCAACAAAGGTATCAAAAATGTCCATAAAGGAAAGGTAAATCTCTTCAACAGTGGTGCTGGGCAAACTAGATATCTATATGCTCAAGAATAAAACTAGACCCCTAACTTCCAGGAAAATATAAGTTGATATACAAAAATCAACTCAAAACGGATTAATGACTTAAATAAAAAACCTAATACTATGAAACTTCTAGAAGAAAACATAGGGGAGATGCATCAGGACATTGTTCTGGGCAAAGATTTTCCAGAAAACACCTCAAAAGCACAGAAAATAAAAGCAAAAATAGACAAATGGGATTATATCAAGCTAAAAAGCTTTTGCACAACAAAGGAAACAATCAGCAGAGTGAAGAGACAGCCCAGCAGAATGGGAAAACATATTTGCAAACGATTTACTTTTAACAGGGAATTAATAGCCAGAATACACAAGGAACTTAAACAATGTAACAGCACAAAAACAAATAATTCAATTTAAAAGTGGGCAAATGATCGAAATATGTGTAGACATCTCTCTAAAAAATATATACAAATAGCCAACATGTATAAGAAAAAATTATCTACCTTTTTAAATATCTGAGAAATACAAATCAAAACTACAATGAGATATCACCTCAGCCCAGTTAGAATGAGTAACATCAAAATGACAAAAAATAAAAAATGCTTTCAAGGTTGCAGAGAAAAGGGTACTCCTGTAATTTGTTTGTAAGGATATAACTTAGCACAACCATTATGAAAAAGATTATGGATACTTCTTGAATAACTAAAAATAGAACAACAATAAGATCCAGCAATCCCACTACTGGGTGTATATCAAAAGGGAAGGAATCAGTATATTGAAGAGATATCTGCATACTCCATGTTATTGAACTCGATTTACAATAGCCAAGATATGGAGTCAACCTAAGTGTTCATCAATAGATGAATGGATAAAGATCACCAGATTAATGACTAAAAAAATGTGATGTATATATATGCATATACACACGCAACTAGAACACTATTCACCCATAAAAAGAGTGAAATCCTGTCACTTGCAGTGACATGAATGAAACTGGAAGTTGTTATATTAAGTAAACTAAGCCAGCCACAGAAAGGTAAATGCGGCATGTTCTCACACTACAAAAATAGATCTCATAGAATTAGAGAGTAGAATAGTAGTTAATAGAGGCTGGAAAAGGTAAAGGAGTTGTTGGGGTGTAGCTAGAGGTTGGTTAACAGATATAAAATTATAGCTAGATAGAAGGGATACTTTCTGGTGTTCTGTAGCACTGCGGGTGATTATAATTAACAATAATTTTTGCATATTTTCAAATATCTAGAAGAGTGGATTTTGAATGTTCCTAATACAGAGAAATATAAATGTTTAAGATGCTAGATATGCTATCATGATTTGATCAGTACACATTACATAAATTTATCAAAAAATTGTACTTATAAATAAGTGGAATAATTATGTATCAATTCAAATAAAATAATAATAAAAGAAAAAAGAAAGCCCTTACTAGTTTTTACTATGGGTCATTGTAAGCGTATTACAAATGCCTCAGATAAAAAGATGATAAATAATGATCCACTCATATTACAATATCTACTCAGGTCAACACATAATAAGAGCAATGTTTTGATATCAGGAACAGCAACTTATTTATTTCTGTGTCTGCATTAGCTTGTTGCCTGATACACATAGTAGATGCTCAGTAAATACTTGTTTCATAAATGATGAATGAATGCATCACTCGATCACTGAAAACTTGAGTGAAAGCAACAGCTCTGAAGTTTTTGGAAGGACCTCTTGGTGGACACAGAACAATACAACCTGATAGAATCAGTGTTGATTGCATCTGAGAACTTAGAAAAACAGGTTTGCTGTTAAGACAATCCTCCGGGCAACAGGAAGTTATAGCAGGAGGAGAGATTTTTATACTCTGGGTGCCCAGGGCAGGAAGGTGGTCTTCCAAGAATTAGAGGAATATAATGAAGTGTGAAAACTCACAAATCTCAGTACTAAAGTCACTATTCATAAACAGCAATTCTGAAATTTAAAACAGTTTAAGTGAACAAAAGAGTGTGAATCATTTTCAACTTGATACATACATACTTGTGTTTAATGTGTAATAATCTATTATTTATCTACCTATCTATTATCTATCTATCTATCTATGTCTATCATCTAACATCATCTTTTAGGATTTTTCTCCCTCACACAATCAAACCATCCACATCAACTTCAGTGACAACTGACATCCTCTCTTTTTCAACCTGATCTTCTTGTGCTTTCATTACATACTTCAGGCCTAGAGTAGAACCACCAGTTCTTTCCTCCTTCATTTGTCACTTCTCAGTTCTCTTATTTATCTTTTTTGTTTCCTTCAGAACTCATTAGGACTTGGGTAAGAAGGATTATCTCAACTTTAATCAATGGCTCTCAAATTTAGTCATTTTGATGCTATTTCCAAATGTTATCCATACATCCTAGAGACCCATTGTCAAGTTTGAAAAAAGTAATTGTTCACTGTACATCTTTAAACCTGGGCTCCATTGTCCCATTAGCAGATCATACTATCTGTGATAGACTGTAAGCTAATAGCTTTCTAAGTATAGCTTTTCCTTGAAGAATATTGTACTATTTATATCAAAATGATAACTTTCTAAATTATAAAATTAAGAAATCAAATATTTTTTGGTTTCTGTGCCTTAGCACTTCATATTTTATTTTATTCATGTAGCAAAATTCAAAAAATGGAAATAGCTTGAGCCTTTATTGAACTGTGAGAAACACAGTCTCCACCACCCCAAATCTTTCTCAATTTCTTTGTTGTACTTTATTTGAAAAATCTTTGTTGGAAGGTGAAAGGAGCACATATAAGAAAAAAATACTTCTGATTGAAATGGACCTCGGGAAAATAAATACAAATTTAGTCCAGGACATCATTTTGCCTCAGATTGGACCAAAGAAACTCTGTAATGACATTCATATGTTTATCCTTTCCTTAACTATTCAAGACTTTTGGGTAATGTCAAATGCGGAACTGCAAAAGGCATTTGACATGGGTTTGAAGAGACGTGAAAAGAGAGGATGGATCAGTTTCTATAGAAGGGACATAGTTGAGATGTTCTTTTCCTTTTTTTATTTGCTTTTTTGCATTTTTCCTTGTAATGTCATTGAGGTATTTTAGTATGAGAAGTGTCCATTATATAAAGAAATTCCTTATGAATAGGCTTAAAGTAGTATTCTTCTTCTGTTAAAGTTTATTATAAAATATCTATTTACCAATTTAGCAAGATAATTGTATACCTCTGTTAAAATATGAATTTGAGAGGAAAAAGTGCACGATAAATTGCCAGCTTAAAATGACAGCAATGTAAACCATTTCACTCTCAGGCAGCTTTCTCCATCTTGACACTTTGGACCAGATAATTATATGTTGTGGGAGTTGTCCTCTGAATAGCAGGATGTTCAGCAAACTTCCTTGCCTCTACCCACTAGACACCCAATAGCATCCCTTGAGATATGACACACCAGAAATTCCCTAGATATTGTCAAATAAATAAAATAAAAGCAAAAAGAAAGCCCTCACTAGTTTTTACAACAAAGCATATAGAAAGCTAGTGCTTTTTCCTCTAAATTCACTTCAAAGAACCAGCCAATCATTTCTAACACCCAGTCTGGTATTTCAACTCTGCCTTCAGTTTTCTCTCTCTTCCATATGCAGTACATCCTCCACATTGTCACTAAACTAATCTTCTTCCATACATGCAGCTGTTTATGTCAAATAAATAGATTGATGAGTAACAAACACTATTAATTCAATTACTGTTATGCTTATCAAGTCACTGTCAAGCAATTCAGTCATGATAATGTGTGGTACTAGTCAAGATGGTTGAAAGTATGACATAATGCACTTTAGTATATTTGCTTGGATATAGTCATAGTAAACTGGGGAAATTGATTTAATGATGCATTTAACTACTATATTGTACACACTGAAAAAGGCTGTGGTGTTTACTACCTGTTAAAAGCATTTAATCTATTATATTATAGCAAATAATTTAATTTGAAGAGTAATTATGGCTTAAGTTTAAACTGTATAATAAAGAATTTTTGGGGAATAGCATTGAATGAAGTTAGATTACATCCTCAATTTAAGATCTTAGTTAAGTAGTGTTTTAGACTTTGGCAGAAATTAGCTCTGGTAACAATGAATTAAGAGTCAAAGCACAATGACTTCTGGTAGTAATTTAGACAGTTATTAGATGTAGAATCTTGGATACATCTATGATAATGTTTTGTATTTCTTTGGGGTCAGTTGTTATTTGATCTTTTGTATTTCTGATTGTTTTAACTTGGGCTTTTTCTCTTTTTCTTGGTCATTCTGGCTAGGGGTCCATCAATCTTGTTAATTCTTTCAAGAGCCAGATTTTTGTTTTGTTGATGTTTTCTATGATATCTTTGTCTTCCATGTCCTGTATTTGGGCTCTTATTTTGGTGATTTGGATTCTTCTGCTAAAGTTGGGGTTTCAGTGGTCTTCTCTTTCCAGTTCCCTTGGGTGATTTGTTAAGCTCTCCACTTGTGATCTTTCCGTTTTCTTGATGTGTGCTCGTAGAGATATAAATTCCCCTCTCAGAACTGATTTCATGGCATCCCAGAGGTTTTGGTAAGATGTTTCTTCATTTTCATTTGTTTCCAGAAATCTTTTAATTTCTGCTTTGATTTCAGTGTTGACCCAGTAGTTGTTCAGCATCATGTTGTTTAGTGCCCATGTCTTTGTGGACTTTGGGGAAATGTTGTTGGTGTTTATTTTTATTCCACTGTGGTCTGAGAGTGTGCATGGCAAGATTTCAACCTTATGGAATTTGTTTATACTTGATTTATGGCCAAGGATGTGATTGATCTTGGAGTACGTTCCATGTGGTGATGAGTAGTATGTGTATTCTGTGGTTGTTGGGTAGAATAATCTGTAGGTATCTAAGTCCATTTGGTCGAGTGTCAGGTTGATGTTCTAGATCTCCTTATTGATTTTTTTGCCTCGATGATCTATCTAGGGTTGTTAGTGGGGTATTCAAGTCTCCTACTATAATAGTGTTAGAGTCAATATCTTTTTTTTTAGTTAACTTAGTAGTTGCTTTATAAATGCTGGTGCTCCTGTATTGGGTGTATGTATTTTAGGATGGATATTTCTTATTGATGGATTGAACCTTTTATCAATATGCAGTGTCCTTTTGCATCTTTTTAAATTTTTGATAGCTTAAAGGTTGTTTTGTCTGATATTACGATCACTACTCCTGCCTTCTTTTGTGATTCATTTGCCTGGAAACTCATTTTTCATCCTTTAACTTTGAGCCTGTGTGCATCCCTTGTAGTGAGATGAGTCTCCTGGATGCAACAAATAATTGGGTCATGGTTTCTAATCCAGTTTGCCAATCTGTGTCTTTTCAGTGGTGCATTCAGTCCATTCACATTCAGGCTGATTATTGAAATGTGATTGTTTTTTGCTGTCATGAGGTTTTAATAAAGTTTTTTTGTTTGCTTGTTTTCTTTTGGCTTTGGGGTTAATGTATGTATGTGTTTTCAAGTTTCTTTTGCACTATATTCTCTGTTGATTCTGTGTTCTGCCATTTCTTGGGAAGTGTGTGGTCATTCTTTTTTTTTTTTCTTTCTTCTGTGCTTAATACCTTTTTAAGTGTCTCCTGTAGTGTTGGTCTGGAAACTGCATAATCTCTTAGAGATTGTATGTCTGGGAAGGAATTTAATTCTCCATCACTGATGAAGCTGGGCTTGGCTGGATAGGAAATTCTTGGTTGAAACTGTTTATCTTTGAGGACTTTGAATATAGGGTTCCAGTCTCTTCTTGCTTGTAGTGTTTCTGCCAATAGGTCTTCTGCTATTCTGATTGCTTTTCCCTGGTAGATAGTCTGACCCTTCTTTCTTGCTGCCTTTAGTATTTTTTCATTTGTGCCTGCTTTGTGTAGGTGAATTACTATGTGTCTAGGGGTTGGTCTTTTCATTTGATGTTGTGTGGGGGTTCTCTGTATCTCTTGTGCTTGGCTGGTCACATTTCTGGTGGAATTCAATTTCTGGTGGAAATGTGACCAGAGGGGAAAAGTTTTCTTGGATTATCTCCTGGAATACTTGCTCCAAGTAGTTTTCCATTTCCCTTTCTTCTTCTGGAATATCGATCAGGTCTAGGTTTGGCCTCTTGATATAATTGCACATCTCTTGTAGGCTTTGTTTTTTCCTTCTGAGTTTTCTATGTTTTTTACAGATCGGGTTAATTCCATGTTCTGGTCTTCAAGTTCTGAGATTCTTTCTTCAACTAGATAAATTCTGCTTCCCATTCTTGTCGTCTTGTTATTTATTTCCTGGAGGAAAATTTTTAACTGCCAAAATCTCTGATACAAGTTCTTTCAGTGTTGCATCTTGTCTTTTTTGAGTCTTATTCACTCTTTCCATCCATTCCCTAATCCCTGTCATACTCTGGGGTCAGTCATTAGTAACTTCCATTGTTTGGGCACCAAGATCTGATTTTTCAGGAGTTTTGTCTTTGGTACACTTGAACTTGCCTGAAGTCTTTCTTGGTGTATTTCTCTTTTGTGACAGATCTCTTGTTATTCTCTTTAGTTCTGTTATTCAGTGTCACTGGGAGAGGCTTTCCTTTCTGATGTTTGCTCAGTTCTTTATTCTTGCCTGATTTAGGCTCTGGATTTGTTCTATTTTGACATAGGACTGTGGATAGGAAGCTTTGCTGTCTCCTATAGTTTTTGAAATTTAAATTCAAATAAAGTAGGGGATGGGGAGCTAGGATACAGAAACTACTTGCAAATTACAATGTTCACTTATTTTGGTATGTGTTCCTTGAGACCCACTCCCCACCACTACTCTATATGGTGATGCAAAGCAGAAACCAATGCAGAAACCAATTGAACACACACACAGAGACATACACATTCACCCCAAAACAAACTGGAATTACAACAAAGTGAAACAAGCCAAACAACAATAAAAAATGAAGAAAACTGAATACACACACACATACACATGCCTAGCATAAAGTGAATAGAGAAGAAAAACAAAAAGATCAGAGGTGAGGGAAAAATGGAATTCAGGTTGAACCTTTACATATATATTGACACACACCTTACACTATAAAAAAATGAAAATAAAAAACCCAGAAGAACACCACAGCAAAAACAAACCAACAACAACAACAAAATTAAAAGATGAGCACTCAGTCATTCACATACACTCATAAATAGAAAATGATCGATAAAAGAAGAAAGAAACAGAAAAAGAAAGGAAAGAATATTGGGGGGGAGTAGATCAAATCCTCACATACACATTCATGCACAAAGGAGAATATTTTAAAAATAGATGAACTAACAAACAGTCAAAAAAATTAAAAAATTTTTTAAAAATTGAAAATAAAAAATAAACCCTGCCTTCTTGTGGCAGGTTCTGTCATTGTTCCTCTAATCAGGTCTCTCCTGCAGAGCCACCTCTTTCACTCTCTCCTCGGTGTCTGAAGCAGGGAAGGAGGAGGGGCAGTGGAGGTAGGTGGAGCTGCAGTCCTCCCTTCCCACTCTCGTATGATCAGGGAGATCTCCTCTGGTGGGGAGGTACGGGATTGTCTCTTCCCCAGGTATATACTCTCACAGGGGGTGCCCTAGCCAGGCCTATCCTGGAAAGGAGTACTATAATGACTGACATCCAGGCTCTGCCTAGATTTGTTCCTCTCAGTCGTGGCCCAGCTATGTGGGTCTGACGTTCAGAGGGGGTTTGGGTGAGCCCTGGACTCACCACTGATCTCTTTGGAGTTCTTCCTTGTCCTTCTCTGGCTACACCTTTTGTCCCGAGGCTGAATCAGGGTCAGGGGTGGGGAGCCTGGAACTCAGCACTCATCAGGTCCCTCTGAAGTTTATGCTTTCAGTATATTCCCTCTGGGTCACAACCAATCCCTGAGTAGTTGATCTGCCAGTCACAGAGATTGGGTCTGTTGCTTCGTGATGAGTGAGTGAGAGCACTTTCCTGCCATGCCTTCAAGATGGTGGTGGGGTGCCTTTCTTGTCTTCTTCTGTGGGGCTTTGCCTCTGAACTCCCTCTGCAGCCTCTGCTGCCAGTGCCCTGTCAGGCACTGAAGTGGTAAGGCAAAGCCAGGAGTTGGCAGTCTCTCTCCTCCTGCTCCGGTGAGGGAGAGCCTGGGGTGATATTTTCTCCCCACTTTTTGTCCATTAAAAAAAATAATAATAACGGCACTGGCTTCTGTGACCTGGGAAGAGCCAGGAACAAAGCATAGAAGCTGCAGCACCAGTTGTTGCACTAGGAGCCTGGCCACGAGCCCCCACTTAGACAGTCTCTCCCAGCATTTTCTCCCTAGGAATGGTTTGTTGATTTAAAAAAAAGAAAAGAAAAGAAAAAGAAAATGGCGTTTGGCTTCTGCATTCTGGGAATCGCTAGGGTCCAAGTCCAGCAGCTGTGGCACCAGCTACTGCAGCAGGAGAGCCCTGGTCACTAGCTCCCTATCCCTTACTCAGTCAGCCACTCACATGCCCACTTGCTCACCAACACATACACAAAATTTTCCATACACTCACTCACTCACACAGAGACTTACATAGTCCGACTGACTCCACTGCGATCTTCTCGACCTCCTGGATACATCTATAAAATGAGGAGGTTGAACATTTTCCAGTTCCAGATTCCTCAACTGCACTCTAGAAGTAGGCAAAAGGAAGAATGAATGATTTAATTAATAAATGAATGAGTGAGTGATTGCATAATTGGATTAAAACCATATAGGATGACTGCTTCTCTTACATACAGACAATAGTCAAGATAACTATTAGGCTAATGTTGTTAGCCTGTTTTTCTCTCAAAGCAAAGTTATTGCAAGTTTTAGAGGTGTACAGAGGAGATACCATGGTCCCTCAGATCATATCATAGAATTGGGTTCACATTCTCCTTAGTTGATCCTTCAGGAAAGGAGTTCCTCCTAAAAGAGTGATCAATAATCCTGTCGTGTTAATGAGCTTGAAGACACTTTCTTGGTTTCAAATGATTCACATATACGGTCTAGACTTATACCCAACTTCTCCTAACTAATGTGGAAGAGAAGAAGATTCACCATTCAGATTCCCCTTCAGAGAAGGTCTTTCTGCCCAGCCATTGTCATCAGACAGCCTCCATTTGTTCGCTCTTTCAGAACCTGCCTCTATTGCAGAGAACTGCCCTTCCACTTCCCCTTTTGTTATACCTCTCTGTAGGTCACACCCTTCCTAGGGATGCCTGAATCGGTGACTGGGCAAGAGGAAGATCAAAAGAATGTGCCATTTCAGTCCAAGATGAGATGATAAACTGTATTTGAACAACATGGGTTTGTGCTCCTATGAGGGTTCTCTTCAATACATATATTAAAATTTTTTTGAGATTTGCAACAATTTGAAAAACTTGTAGACACACCATGAAGCCTAAAAATACCGAAAAAAATAAAGATTAGGTATGTCATGAATGTATAAAATATATATAAATACTAGTTTTTTTCATTTGCTGTAAGTTAAATTTAACAAAGCTTACACACACAAATATTTATGTACTGTACATAATGACATTTGCTATCTAGAAAAGTGTAAACAGAGATGAGGTATTAAATCATAAGTGCATACAATCAACTATAATACATGCTGTACAACTGTAATGATTTTAGTCACCTCTTGATGCTGTTGCAGTGATCTCAAGTGTTGCGAGTATCTATTTAAAAGGTGTGATGCTAATCATCACCTGATTAGCTGTTTGTATCTCCAGTAAATTGCAATGATAAGAAAAAGGTTATTTCTCATGATTGTTGCATAGTTTTCACCTTGTTTAGGACAATTTCATAATAACATGAGACCCACCCAAAGTGTTACAATTGATGCTAGAAGTGCTCCCAAGAATGAGAGAAAAACCATGACATTACAAGAAAAAGTTGAGTTGCTTAACAGGTATCATAGATTGAGGTCCACAGTGTGATTGCCTACCATATCAAGATAAACAAATTCAGTGTAAGGACTATTGTTAAAAAAAATAGACATAAAAAGAAAAGGAAATTCATGATGCCATTGCTACATCTACACTAGCAGAAGAAAATTTTGAACTTTTTGCAAAATACCTTTGTTTACCTTATATTGACAATGTAGCTTTTATGAGGATTATTAAAAAGGCATACTTATAGACTCTACTATCATTTGAGGAAAAGTAAAGTCGTTATATACAATTTAAAACAAAAAGACGTAAAGCTGAAAAATAAAGCCAGCAAAGAAGGGTTTGATATTTTAAGAAAGAGGTGTAAGCCAGGCTCAGTGGCTCAGCCTGCAATCCCGCATTTTGGGAGGCTGAGGTGAGTGGATTGCCTGAGCCCGCAGGTTCAAGACCCACCTGGACAACTTGGCGAGACCTCATCCCTACAATAAATCAAAAAATTAGCCGGGCGTGGTAGCGTGCACCTGTAGTTCCAGCTACTTGGAAGGCTGAGCGGAAGGATCGCTGGAGCCCAATAGGTCGAGGCTGCGGTGGCTGGGAGCAACCACTGTACTCCAGTCTGGGTGACAGAGTGAGACTCCAACTCAAAAAAAAAAAAAAAAGAAAGAAAGAAAGAGGTGTGGCTTAAAAATATTAAGATAACAGTAGAAGCAGCTTCTGCTGATCAAGAGGCAGCAGATGAGTTCCCAGATGCCATTAAGAACATAAATGAGGACAAAGGAGATCTGCCTCAACAGGTTTTTTATGCAGATGAGCATACCCTATTCTGAAAAAAAAATTAATAATGCCATGAAGAATTTAAGTAAGGAGAGAAGCAAGCACCAGGATTTAAAACAAGAAAAGATAGGCTAACTCTATTGTTTTGTGCAAATGCGGTGGGGTTTATGATCAGGGCTGCCCTTATCTATAAAGCGACTAACTCCTGAGCTTTGAAGGGAAAAGTTAAATACCACCTGCTAGACTTTTGGTTGCGTAAAAAGAAAGCCTGGACAACATGAACTCTTTTCTGAATTTTCCATCAATGCTTAGTCACTGAAATCAGAAAGTACCTTGCTAGTAAGCGACTCCCTTTCAAAGTTCTTTTGGTATTGAATTATGCCCCTGGCTACCCAGAACACTACAAATTCCACACCAGAGGCGTCCTACTTGCTTCCAAACACAATATTGTAAATTCATTCTCTAGATCAGGGATTTATAAGGACCTTGAATCCTCATTATACACCATACCCTATAGAAAGAATTGTCAATGCTATGGAATAGAACCCTGATAGAGAGAACATCATGAAAGTCTGGAAGAAGTCTTCAACATTGAAGATATCATCACTGTTATAGAAAAAGCTATGGAAGCCACCAAGTCTAAAACAATAAATTCCTGCTGGAGAAAACTGTGTCCAGATGTTGTGCATGACTTTATCGGATTTATGACAGAACCAATCAAGGAAATTATAAAAGAGATTGTGGGTATGGCAAATAAAGACAGGGGAGAGCGAAGGGTTTTATGAAATGGACCTTGAGCCGGGCTCGGTAGCTCAGCCTGTAATCCCTCGATTTGGGAGGCTGAGGTGAGTGGATTGCCTGAGTCCACGGGTTCGAGACCCGCCTGCGCAACTTGGCGAGACCTCATCTCTACCATAAATAAAAAAAATGAGCCGGGCATGGTAGCGCGCGCCTGTAATTCTGGCTACTCGGAAGGCTGAGGCAGAAGGCTCACCGGAGCCCAGCAGGGTGACAGAGTGAGACTCCAACTCAAAAAAAAAAAAAAGAAAAAAGAAATGGACCTTGGGAAAATTCAAGAGCTTATAGACACCTAATTAACAGCTAATTAACAAAAGATGGCTTGTTAGAGATGAGTGCTTCTGAATCAGTGTGCAATGATGAGAAAAAAGACATAGAAGAAGCAGTTTCAAAAAAATAAATTGACATTAGACAGTCTGGCAGAAGGATTCTGATTATTCGAGACTGCTTTACCTTTCTATGATATGAACACTGAAACTGAGGTAAATGATGGGAGCCAGATTGGTACCATATAGACACATTTTTAGAGAAATAAAGAAAGCAAAAAGTCAGATAGAGATTATAATGTATTTCCATAAATCTGAGTGTGCCCTGCCTCTTCTGCCTCCCCGTCTACCTCCTTCACCTCTTCCTCCTCTGCCATTAGTGAGACAGCAAGATTAACTCTTTCTCCTCCTCCTGAATTTACCCAATATGAAGATTACGAGAATAAAGACCTTTATGATAATCTGCTTCCACTTAATGAATAGTAAATAAATTTTTTCTTGTGATTCTTAACATTTCTTAGTAACATTTTCTTTAGCTTACCTTATTGTAAGAATACAGTATATAATTCATACAACTTACAATATATGTATTCATTGACTTTTATGTTATCAGTAAGGCTTCGAGTCAAAAGTATACTATTAGTTGTTAAGTTTTGAGGTAGTCAAATCTGTTTGTGAATTTTCCACTGCACAGGAGTGTCAGTGCCCCTAACCCCTGCATTGCTCAAGGATCAATTGTACTTCACCAGAGCTCTTCATGTGTGGAAGAGGTTTTGTTGGGCCTGTGTTACCATTAGAGCAGTTTGTTTTTACTTCCTGCCAGATGCTGGTTTTTAACATTTCCTTCACAGATGTTTATAATAAATGTTGTACACCTCAAAACATGTCTTAGCATCTGCTTCCAGAGAACCAAACCTGTGACTGCTGTACCACAGTAAGAACTGACAATGAAGAAATAATCAACATCAGCACCCCTCCCATCCGTCCTTCCTCTGGCACATCTTCAATCCAAAATGTAGGAACTTTTGTCATAGCTGCCTTTGTTTACTTAGAGACAGTTCTTAGGAAACTGTGCAATGGTACAGTGTTGTCAGTAGAGTTAAGTGGCACATTTATAGATCTTCAAAGACCGTTTACTTTTCCAGCCATCTGTAGCAGAATGCTTAGTGACTTGCAGGGTGCTAAAATTTCACACACATGCACACCCAATACATGCCTTAGTGGTCAACAATTTATGGGAGTCCCTACATTCCTTTTACTACATGTTATGGAATATTTTATTCCAAGCCTTTATACTTCCTATCGGAAATGTGATGCATTTCCCAGCAAACACAGAGGCAGATAGATTGAAGCCTTGATTTATAATTATCAAGCAATTGAAAGGTGAGGTTATTGGTTAGGCAGATATTTTGGAGAGTTGGTAAGGGTAATGGGAAAGAAACTTTGAGAGAAAACAAATTAGACTCTACAGTGGCATTGGAGAGGAATAGAAAACCTTGGAAAATAGGGAGAGGTTTCCAAAAGAGAAGAAAAAGTGAAAGCTTTGAATTGGTCCTAAGATATAATTCCTAGTAACTGAACAGCTTATTTGACTAGTGAATTGAAGAAATCATCATCAGTTATGGAAAAAACAACTTGGAATTAAACTTGTACAAATTTTTAAAGAAAAATATTTGTTTAAACTATTACAAATGCAAGCGATTCTGTGGTTTGCCATAGTAACATGCTGCTGCAGAGATTCACAGTATTGTTAATTTTTATTGACATTGCTCTCCATGTTGATAAAGAGCACTTGGGAATTACAAAGGGGGAATAGCCTGGACCTGTGAGGAAAGAGAACTGACATGGAAGATGACAGATTCTTGCTATGTGTTCCAGCTCTGAAATTCTGAATCTTAGTCAAGTTTTTAAGATCTCCCTCAACACAATATGTATCATGGGGTGGCAAGGTTCACAGCTAATGTTAGAGGAATTTATTGGAAAGAAAATTATACTGTATAAATTCCCATTCTCCTGCATATTTTTATACATAAGAAATCAGTTAAAGCAAGCCTTTGAGTAGATATCTGCCAAAGTATCATCTTCCACTGAAAAAATAGCTGGGTTCCTGGAAGACTGGGCATAAATTATATTCACCTTAGTGATTGATGATGATTGGGCATATGAGCTTACTATGTATAATATTAAATTTAAACCTTTGTAAATGAGGTGAATAATTTTATTTCTCCTTCATCAGTTATTACCTGAGTCTGCTCAGTTGCATGGAGTTTAACATTGTTATTTTTCTCATTCCAGAGTTGTGTTTGTGTAAAGAAAACAGAAAGTTAAAGAACTTCACAGGAAAAAAGTAACCAAAAAATTAGAAAAAGTAACAGGTCTAGAGAAGAAACAGAAGAAAAAGCATATTCTGCCATCCTAAAAGACTAAAATGTAAATGTTATCAAGGCAGAGATTGTGTCAGGTTCATTGCTGTGTCCCCAGTGTCCAACCAATGCCCAAAACATAGCAAGCCCATAGCAAATATTTATTGAGTAAATCAATTAATCATAAGTTAATCATTTTTGCTTAATAAGTATGGTTGAAATATTTTAGTTTTATATGTCCTCCCCTAAAGTTCACCAAATATAATGGAATTATATTATTTTGCTGCAACAATTATTCTTCATGGATATCATTTGCCAGGAAATCTAAAGAACAAAGGTCGTAATGGCAGATAAACAATTTGAAAGCTTAGCCTCCAGGTAGAAAATTGAAATATCCCAGAGTCAGGTATTCTTGTCACCAAAATATATTTGTGTGAAATGGTCATACTGGTTTAATATTTCTCATCAGAAATATGCATTTAATTTGTTGTAGAGTAAAAAAATACAAAATTATTCAGTAAAATGGTTTTTTTCTTATTTGAAAGGTATTTCAATTATGAGGTTAATAGCTTGCTTAAAAGTTTGAGAAAAGCCCACAGTAAAACAAGAAGTAATACAACAATGGGTCCGTAGAAACACTAAGCACAGCACTCATAAGCAACCTTTAGCTAATGATTAAGAGGATTTTTCCACCAAGAGAAGTCTGTCTACAGCAAGGTGATGACTCCAAATAGCCCAGATTACAGGGCTTCAAAAATCTGTTTCATGTGATTTTTATATGAAGGTTTTAATTAAATATATTCAGGGAACTTAGAGAAATCTTGAACCAGAAACCAAAGTCAGAAAATATGTCTATTATTTTCCAATGACTTTGAAGGAATTCGTTATGGTAGACAACTTAGGGTAAGGAAGACTCCTCCCCCCCATCCCAGACTTAATTTACTCTATATAAGAACAACCACTAAACCAAAATGGAAGGTTTATTCATTATGACTGAAAATACCAATTATATCTCAGAAAAAATGACACAGACTTAGTCATTTTCTTCATATCAAAGCAAGTTGTTATTTTTAAAAATGGTTTTGGTCAATAATCATATATCTTTACTTCAAGTTGCACTTCAATGAAATACAGTACTTCAAAATGATCCCCAAACATCATGAAGGTGATTATAACTTGCTTCAAACATAGGGAAATAGAGATTAAGACAAGTTGTGTGATTTGCCATATATTCCACTGCTCAGAAAAGGCAGAAACAGCAATTTTCCAAGTAAGTAAGTTAACCACTGGGCAGTGTTATTTCTATCGTGAAAGTCAAACTCTGTGATAAAGCAAAGAACTTATAACAGAAAAAAAATGATTGTTTACTTATCTACCATGTGTTAGGAAGGCAACTACCAAAATATGTTCAGTCGAAAAAGTTCTCCCTAAATAGGGTTGTATTGCCAAAACCTGTGAATTTCACTATATTGTGCTACATAGCATATTAAGTTTAAACTAATGTAAACTAGCATATTGGGAATTCTAAGAAGTTCTGTAGTAAATAAACCTGTTTAACTTTGTTTAGAAGATTGGTTTCGAACATACTTTGAATTTCTTTCATATATAACCTAATGATATTCTCCAAAACACTGATAAATACTGTGAATTTGGAGGATTAAAACATGAATAATATTTTTGCCCTCTACATTGTCTGGTTAGAAGTTTAGATAAAAATACAAATCATTATAATGAAATGTAAATAACACTATATTTAAAAATGCACAAAGAACTAAGTGACTAATTTTGCCTAAAGCTCAGGGAAGGTTCGTGAAGGTGGTAACATTTTATCTGGCCTCGCAGGAATGCCATGGTTGGGAGAATGTTTCATAAAGAGACCACAGAATGGGCAAAAATATCACAGGTGTAAGCATGGACACACTGTGTGCTACCGCACCACAAGC
Organism: Cephalopachus bancanus; assembly: GCA_027257055.1. Lineage (NCBI taxonomy): Eukaryota > Metazoa > Chordata > Mammalia > Primates > Tarsiidae > Cephalopachus > Cephalopachus bancanus. Next base: position 750,587 of record JAPVLO010000241.1, read on the forward strand.
TGAGTAGCAGTGGGTGGGTCTAAAGAGACGGGATGAGAAATAAGACTCTACAGAAAGCTTTGAGCAATAATCCCAAAGTGCCTTAAATTCCATACTAAGGAATTTGGACTTTCTGATTTATATAATGGGGGATCTTGACAGATACTTTGACTGAATGAATAAACTGTTTTTTGGATACTGATAAGACTTAAATAGTTAACATATTTGCTTTGTGGTCATTTCACATTTAACTTCCTCTTACGTTGCCAAACGTTTTTTTTTTTCCTCCAAGGAACTCTCCTTGAAGAGGAAGCATCTGGAGGCAACACAGCAGCTTATTTAGGGCAAGTTGACTCTATCACACAACTTTACTAAGACTGAAAGAATTCTTTGATATTTTACACGATTTAGATTTAATCATAGTCTTTTGGTAAAGTTCTTTTTAAAAAAATGTGTCTTAAAGTGGATATAATCACATTAACTTAGAATCTAGAAGCTTTCTAGAAGTAATATGTAGGTTCTCCTAAAATGTTAAAGGTTCTTAAATAAGATTGTTCATAGGGGTTCAGAGAAGCAGAAAAAAAAAATCATTTCTATTTTCAGGGAACTTAAACTTTTAAAGTTTCCTTATCTTTTTTGTGTGTGTGTGTGTTGGAGTCTCACTCTGTCGCCCAGACTGGAGTGCAGTGGCAGCTCCCGGCCATGGCAGCCTCGACCTGCTGGGCTCCGGCGATCCTTCCGCCTCAGCCTTCCAAGTAGCCGGAATTACAGGCACGCGATACCACGCCCGGCTGATTTTTTGATTTATTGTAGAGATGAGGTCTGGCTGCCCAGGCGGGTCTCGAACCGAGGGCTCAGGCAATCCACTCACCTCAGCCTCCCAAAGGCGCGGGATTACAGGCTGAGCCACCAAGCCCGGCTAAATTTCCTTATCTTTAATTAAACACACCACAAAGTGCGGATCTGGTCTATACCAAAGTCTGCACATGTTCAAGTTTTGCATTACATTAGTTCCTAAATCTATTTTATTTTAAATGTCCTCCCCTTTCTCTGAATACAAAGTAGATGCCTTTTGCTGCTTGAAACTTGGCATTTCTGAAACTCATTCGGTATATAAATATATATCTACTCCAGGAACGTGTGCCCGTGTTTGATGATTTCCTAGAAATACACTCTCTCCTGAGCAATCTGTTCAGGCTACTGCTCTTCCATGGAAGATTCCCCTTCTCTGAATGAAAGGCAGAAAGGCTCCTCAAGTCAACTTGGAATGTCACTGGCATTTGTGCCTATAGATCCTGGAAGTGTATACGTATATGTGTTAATATATCCAAAGCTAATTTAAATATTATCAATATCATGATTAAAAATCAAAATTTCCATTATAGGTTAAATCAGAGGGTTTTCTTTCCTGACTTGGATGAAAATACTAAGCCACGAATGCTTCCTCTATACACCCCATCTACTCCTGCCAGTGAACTCTAATTACTAGTGCACAGTAGTTACTCCCACCCAAATCAAGTGCTTCTCGTGTAGGCAATTTCATAAAAATACAAAAGAGTCTAATCATGCCGAAGTTTTAAATTTACCATATTTTTGGTGTGTTCTATGCATTTGACAGAGGGTTAGCTACCATTGCTGTAATAAATCACATCCAAAACATAATACTTTTTGACTTTATTCTAGTTCTTATCCTAAAATGAAATAATATGTACTTGAGGAATTATAAATGTTATCTTTTAAACAGTACTATGATGCACTCAATTCTATAGTGATGTTTTGAAATAAGTAGTTATTGATTTGCTATTTCTAATATTAGAAATATATCTAATAACTTTAATATCCCTAAATCCTCTGCATTTACCATCAGTGAGACTATTGGCTAAATGAATCAGAGATAACTGACCCAATGCACATATTTACTGACTAACAAAAGGGATCGGGGATAAAATAAGCATGCATATTAGGTTTTCTATACTTTGATAAATGACCCAGGAGAGTTAAACCTGATTTCTATCCTATGTTTGCTAATGTAATTATTGTAGGTAGAATTGTTGTATTAAAGGGCAGCATCCTAAAAATTTGAGATGATGGAAACTCTGAATTTGGAGGTTTCCGCAAATTTAGGAATAATCAAGCATAGCCGGCTTTCTCTCTCTCTCTCTCTCCCTCTCTCCACACACAGGCAACCTCTACACACACATCCCCAAGGAGTTACAGACTCACCTCCTGTGGGTTTAGTGCTTGACGTTTAAGAAATGTAAACAAGAAGTAAATGGATTGTCACCGAGATTCACATAGATATGAAAGAACACCAAAGTGATACTCGGCAAATGGCCCATCTTAAAAAAAAAAAAAAAGATTAAAATATTGGCTGGGTTTGGTGGCTCAACCTGTAATCCCAGAACTTTGAGAGACCGAGGTGAGTGGATTGCCTGATCCTGAGGGTTCGAGACCAGTCTGGACACCATGGCGAGACCTCGTCTCTACAATTAAAAAAAAAAATTAGCTGGGTGTGGTGGCACATGCCTGTAGTTCTGGCTACTTTGAAGGCTGAGGTGGAAGGACTGCTGGAGCCCAGCAGGTCGATGCTGGGGTGGCTGTGAGTGTGCCACTGCACTCCAGCCTGGGCGATTAAGTGAGACTCCAACTCAAAATAAATAAATAAATAAATAAAATAAATTAAAAAATAGATTCAGTGGTCACTTCTGGACTGAAGAAAAATTAATAAGAAAAAAAAGATTAAAATATAAATTATCCATTGACCGTGATAATCTAGAATTTTTGTAAAAGATAGGCTGATTGACTATGGATCAAAGTCAAATAAAAAAGGAATATTTAGATTTCTTGTAACTAATGGTGTTATTAAATGTTTCCAGGTTTTCATTGTCAGTGTATTTCCTCTATGTTTGCTGCTTTCTGATTTATCCATTACAATAATAATAAAAAGAATAACAATAAATGTTTTTGGACATAAAATGTCAGGCATGAAGTTGTTACATATGATTAGTAAAACTATAAAATGACCCCCAAGATTATAGGTAAATAGTAAAATATCAAATAAAATAATATTTGAGTTTAATCTTCTGAATGTTAGAATGTAGTCACCATGAATTTTAGCAAAGTATAAATTCTTAATCCATTTATATTTCTTTTCTTAAGACTATCTGCCTTTTTATTGCACACATTCCAGCCATGTCAGTACACATTGGTCACTAACTACACTTGACCAGAACAAGATTTTCTGAAGAGAAGACCACTTCCCATCCACTGTCCCCCCCCAATGTTCCACAGTAACATTGTACAGTAAAAAAGACAAGAGTTTTGCAGTTCGCTTACCTGGGTTTCAGTACTCATTCTTCCACTTACAAGTGTATTATCCTGGATCATTTCCTTGATTTTTCTAAAACTCAGTCTCCTCATTTGCAAAGTGAAGATATGTTTCCTTTTCATGGAGTTGTTGTGGGAATTAACTAATATAATGCATTTTGTGCTTGGACTGGAGTTAGTGATCACAGACAGGAGCAGATATTACTAGATACAAACTTGTCAAGGGCTCCTCTTACCAGGTTTCAGCTTAGATAAAATACACTACATTTTCCCATATAATGAATTGTAATCTCTCTCCCCTTAATATCTATTTTTAATCCACTTTTAGTTTTTTTTTTTCAATTTTTTATTTCACAAATGACAAAGGAATGCAGCTTCACAAAACATCCAAGGGGTAATACAATTAGTAAAAATCTTAAAAAATCATATACTATTTTACATTGTTCCTGCTACTCTGTTTCACAGTACTTCACAAAATAGTTTGGTGTATATTTTTGCAGACATTTTTTTCTCTTAATTATCACACATAAACATGTCTCCTCCTAATTTTGTATTTTACCCCAAATTAAATCATATCGTATATATTTTTTGTAACTTGTTTTTTCTTAAAGGATCTTTGTAAGACAATATACATCTACATATTTAAGTATTCCATTTTTTAATAATAAAGTTTTATTATAGAATAGCTTTATTTATTTTTAATTTTCTTATAGAGTAGTTTTAGATCTACAATAAAAAGTAGCTTCATTAGTAAGGAAAGCTTTTCCATAACCCTCATCTAGATTCCCCCATTGTTAATGTCCTACATTACTATGATACGTTTGTCACAACTAATAAACCAATATCAATATTATTAAACTCAAGTCCATTCTTTGTTTTTTCTTAGTTTTTAACAAACATCTCTTTTCCACTTCAAAACCCACACCAGGATACTTAGTTGTCATGTCACCTTATTTGCCTCTAGATTGTGACACTTTTTCAGACTTTCCTTATTTGTTGATGACTTTAACGGTGGAAGGAGAACTGGTTAGTTATTTTGTAGAACGCCCTTCAATTTTTGTTCTGATGATTTTCTCATAGACAAAGGTTATGGGTGTTTTAGAAGAATGTCAAAGAAATAAAGTGCTATTCTTGTTATATCATATCAAGGGGACATGTCATTAACATGATTTGTCACTGGTAATGTTAACTTTGATAACTTGATTTGTCAAGTTTGTCTACTGTAAAGCTACTTTTTGTCACCCTTTTTCATACAATACTGTTAGAAGGAAATCATAATATACAGCTTACACTTAAGGGATGCGGAGTTATGCTACCTCTCCTTAAGAAGATATGTTTTTTAATGCCTGTAAGTATTCCATAGTATGGGTGAGCAATAATTTATTCAACAATTCACACAGTTAGTCAAATTTTCAATGTTAAAAACAATGCTGAAATAAGCACCCTGGTGCATAGCATCTTTGTGTGTATGCATGAGTATTTCTGTAGGATAGCTTTATAGCTTCCTTAGAGTAGCATTGCTGAGAAAAAGTGTTGTACACATTTTCTGTTTTAATAAAACAATGTCAAGTAACAGGTCCTCAAAAAATGTTAACAATTAACATGAGCTCTTAATTTCTTTAAGAGCTCATGAGTGTGTTTTTTTTTTCTGTGCAGAACCCTTTATTTACCTACAGAATAAAACCATATATTTCCTTAGATTTTACCTAATAATTTTAAATTGCAATATTTTTATGTATTTGATAAATGTGTGTGATATGAGGGAGAAGCACAACTTTCTTATTTTTAGTAAAGATAGCCACTGTCTAAACATTATTTAGTGAAAATGTTATCTTTTCCCACAGATTCAATATACTACCTTTAGCATAAAACTGCTTTACTTTTATAAACATTTATACAAATTCTATCTATCTATCTATCTATCCATCCATCCATCCATCCATCTATCTATGCCAATATAATGCTGTTTTCATTACTAGATTTTCTGGTATGTTTTGGTAGATACTGGCAAAGCAAGTTCTTCTGCGTTATTTTTAATTATTCTTATTTAATTATGTTTTTGTCTTCCAGAAGACCAGAATGAGATTGTACAGTTCTATAAATAGTTGGTGATGGACATTTCATTAAATTCATACATTACCTTGAAGAAAATTATCACTGTATATCAAGTCATACAATTCAGGATCATAATGTTCTCCATTCATTCAGATCTTCGTTTATTTACTTTGATAAAGATGAATAATTTTCTATACCTATCTGCTACATATTTTTGCCAGATTTAGTACAATATTTTATATTTTTTTATTGTGTTCATCTGGGTAAATTACTGAATTATCTTACTAACTCCATTTTAAAATTTATCCTCTTGGATTTTTCAAACTAATTATATTTTCTGGAAATAGTGTCAGTTGTGATTCATTCTTTCAAATAATAATTTTTTTTAATTTTTTTCTTTTCTTATTTTAGACAGAACCTTTTATTTACCCATGAAATAAAACCAAACATTCCCTTTATTTTAATCATGATATTTTGCTATGATAATGATTTTTTTGAATGTTCTTTATCAATCTACAGAAGTGTCCTTCTTATCTTTCTTTAATATTAATTTGGAATCAGGAATGGCTACTAAATTTGTCAAACTTTTTTGATGTGTTTTCCAAGTTTTATTTTCTAATATTTTAATCTAGTGAACTAGCAATTGTTTTATTTCTGTGATTAAACCTTAGTGGGTGAGAGACATTAGTCCTATGTAAAACTGTTAAATTCCCTTAGTAATTTTTTAAAAAGAATTTAATGTTTATGTAAATAGTCAGAATGACTGTGTTAACCACAAATAGCTTTGCTAGACCTTTGGAATACTTCCTATGATTTTAATGTATTGATTTAGCTTATGTAGGTATTACCTACATTTAATGTTTTGTAAGAAATTTCTGAAAGACATCTATAATTGTTGCTAATTTAGAAGCAAATTTTTGACAGTCTTTTTCATTTCTTTTATGAATACTAGTCTCTGTATCCCTTTTCTTTAAAAAAATGTTAGAAATATATAGTTTTTAAAAATGTATTTATTCCCTCCACATTTCAAACATATTTATATAAAAACTTTACACAGTGTTATCTTATTTTAAGATATCTTCCATACCAATAGTTATAGATCCTCTCTCACTACCAGTATTATTTATGTGTCTGTATCTTTATTATTATTATTATTATTATTTAATGTGTGACATTTGTCTTTAATGTACTTCAAAGTACAAGTTTCTCCACTTGTGTTTGTTTTTTATGGCTGCTGTCACAAACTACCACAAACTTGGTGGCTTAAAACAAGAGAAACATGTTCTCTAATAGTTCTGGAGTCCCCTGAATTTAAGGTATCAGCAGAGCTGTGCTCGCTCCAAAGGCTCCCCTGGAAAACTGTTCTCTCTTCCAGTTTCTAGTGGCTGTAGTTTTCCTTGGCTGTGGTTGCATCAATCCAGTCTTCACCTTCTAAATCACATTGCCTCCTCCTCTTCTCTCTAACTTCTTTTACTTACCTCTTTTAAGGATACATGTGATTTCATTTAGGGCCTACCCAGATAACTCCAGATAAATCTCCTCTTACAAAACTTCCAACTTAATCACACATTTTGCTACAGATGGTAACATTCACAGGTTCAGAGGATTAGAACATGGACACATTTTGGAGGTCACCATTCAGGCTACACTCCACTTCCCATTGTCAGGCAGCTTCAAAACTTTCCACATTTGTAAGAAAGTTAAAATTTGCGTTCTGTTTGGAAACCACACTTAATTAAACTTTACATGGGTTCACTATGTACTTCTAGAAGGTAAATGCTGAAAACAAAAATAGCATTTACATTACTTTGTCTAGATTCAGATTGTCTGACATACCACTATGTCTAGATATTTGCTCACTGCATAACCAGGCAGTGTGCTAGGAATATACCTTCTCTGTATAATGTCACCACCCCTCTGCCTATCGAGAGATAATTTTCTCAGTGTCAAACACAAAGGAATTCTCTTTTCTCATTCAGTCAATTCCATAATTTGGTTTCTTCTATAGGATTTTCAATTTGCTTCTTTTCTAGAATTTTTAATTGCTTTCTTCCAGTTGGTTGATATAAGACACTATGTTTTCCTCACCTTCCTGCTAAGGTTATCGTAATACCTGATATTTCTCTCTCTCTCTCTCTCTCTCTCTCTCTCTCTCTCCCTCCCTCCCTCCCTCTCTCTCTCTTTCTTCCTCCCTCCCTCTCTCTCTCCCCCATGCTCATAAAATATATACTCCTTTCTTGAAATTTTCTTAGAGCTCACTAACCTCTTGCCCAATTGCTTTCTCCTCTTCTTATACCCAAAACTTTTCTTTTGCAAGTTTTACCTTCATCTTCCTGAATATATCCTCAAGCAATTATCTAAGGAATAATATATGGGAGGTAAATATACAGAGTACTTAATTGTTTTGAAATGTTTTTACTCCACTGAAAGCAAGAGACAGATCATAAAGGCAGAAAGTCAACAAAGAAATATTAAAGTTGAACAGGACTCTAGAGGAAATGGAACTAACAGACATCTACAGAACATTTTCTCCTGCAGTTAAAGAATATATATTTTTGTCATCAGCACGTGGAAACTTAGAAATCAAGATAGACCACATGATAGGCCACAAATCAAATCTCAATAAATTCAAGAAAACCAAAATTATATCAAGCATTATCTCAGACCACAGTAGAATAAAACTAGAAATTAACTCAAGGAAGAACTCATGAAAACCAAAGATATGGAAGTTAAACAGTTTGCTCCTGAATGATTCTTGGGTCACCAATGAAATCAAGACAGAAGCTTTAAAAATCCTTGAATGACAACAATGACCAATGACAACAATGAAAAAAGTTGTCAAAACCTCTGGGACACAGACAAAGCTGTGCTCAGAGGAAAATGTTTAGTGCTTAAGGCCTACGTTAAGACTAAAAGATCACATCTCAATAGTCTAACAGCACACCTCAAGGAGCTAGAAAAACATAAACAAATAAAACCAAAAGCTAGCAGAAGAGAAGAAATAATGAAATTAAGAGAACTAAATGAAAGTGAAATTAAAAAATGCAAAGGATCAATGAAGCAAAAAGTTAGTTCTTACCACAAGCTAGAATAATTAAGAACTGAAGAGAGAAGACTCAAATTAGCTCAATCAGGAATGAAAAAGGGGGAGATTATAACTGATATGACAGAAATTTAGATGATCCAAGACTATTATGAACACCCCTATGCAACCAAACTAGACAATCTTGGAAACATACAACCCCTAAATCTTGAATCAGGAAGAAATAGAAACCCTGAACAGACCAATAATGAGTAGCAGGATTGAAAAAGTAATTAGAAGTCTCCCATTAAAAAAAGTTCAGGACCCAATGGACTCACAGTTGAATTCTACCAGACCTTCAGAGAACTGGTACCCATTTTATTGAAGTCATTCCATAAGACTAGGGGAGGGACTCCTCCCTAACTCATTCTATGAGGCCAGTATCACTCTGATACCAAAACCAGGAAAAGACACAATGAAAAAGAAAACTATAGACCGATATCCCTTATGAACATAGATGCGAAAGTCTTCAACAAAATATTAGCAAACCCAATTCAACAGAACATTAAAAAAATAATCCACCACGGCCAAGTGGGTTTCATCCCAGGGATGCAAGGGTGGTTAAACATACACAAGTCAATAAACGTGATCCTCTACATAAAGAGAATTAAAAAGAAAAATCATATATCAATTCAATAGATGCAGAAAAATCATTTGATAAAATTCAACATGCCTTCATGATACAAACCCTGAGCAAAACAGGCACAGAGGGAAGATTCCTCATAATAATAAAAGGTATAGACAACACACCCATAGCCAATGTCATACCGAATTTATTTAATGTGCTCAGACTAAAACTTGTTGTGTACTTATTCTGTGTATGTTAGTGTGTTGGGATTTTTGTGGGAAGAAAATAATGAAGACATGAAGACAATGGTCCAGGTCTTAAAGGTATTGACAATTTAATGAAGCGTATATACTATGTAGTGATACAAACAAATTGAAGAAAGACCTTATAGTTCAGATGCTAATTTTCATGGGAGAAGTCACATCTGAGTTAGCCTTGAAGCAGAAAAAATTTGAGTGAATAGAGTTGATGTGCTGAATCAAGAGAGTAAGAAAGGCACAGCACTGTGCTCAGTTCATGAATTCCTCTTCATCTCAGTGGAACCACAAAATCTCTTCATCTTGACATGGAATTGCATGTTAAACTCAAGGAATGGTCAGCTTTAAAGATTGGCAAGGCTGAAGACATTACTGTCCCTGTCCCAGTTCTGAACCACCAGATCTATATATAGCTCTGCATATAGCTCTCCTTACACAGGATCTCTAGGGGATTTATTTTTAATTCACTATCTTAAAATTATTTTTTCCTTTATTCATGATTTTTTATTAATGTCATATTTAAATTCCCACATGTATTCTTGTTGAATTATCTTTAAGTATGTTGTCATTCCTAGGACCACTTTCAAAATCGTAAGCTCCTCTTGCTCTCACTTTTGTTTAAAATAAGTTCAAAAAGCCATTAGAGGCATAACCTCAGCAAGAAACGTTTCTTTCTTTATAAAAGTTCGCCTGAGCCCCCTACAAACCTAATGAGTCAATAAAGTTCTGAATCTGAGTTCTTTTAAGAGAGCTGAAAGGATTTTTTGGGCTAATGTTCAAGGTTCTTTTAAAATATTTTACCATAAAGTCTTCTGACTGCTTCTCTTTGTGGAACTGAAATGGCATGTTGGGAAAATATGTATTTTCACTTAAAATAAAAAATGAGCACATGGTGAAAACTTTTTGTCCCAAGAAGCTTGAATTACAAGTTTCCAGCTAAAAATTCTTTTGAAGTTTTAATTCCTTTTCTTGTAAAAAGCATAGCACCAATCTATATAAATATTCATAATGCAGAAATTCGGCTGATTCAAGCATCAATAACTTTTACTTTAGAACATTTAGAAAACAATATGCATTATTTGAATATATCCTATCATTTTTACTAAGACTAGGTCTTTACAATTTTTAAAACTTTAAAAATGTAAACTTAAAATAAACAGCAACAAAATAAAAACAATAAATATAGTACATTTTAAATTATTTGGGAGGTAGTTGCCCACTTTCAGAAATATTTGAGCACTAGTGTTTTAATCATTTACTTGATTCTTAGCACCCTCACATAGAAAGAATGAAGTGAAACAAATTTAAATTTAAGCTCATCTTTTACTTGTGCACAAGGCTGATAAAGGTCTTGGTGAGAAGGAGATTGAAAATAATTCAGCAACTTAATGTTACCTGCAGATGTGAAATAATTCATGTTCTTCTAGTCATTACCTTAGAAAATAGAGAAGCTGCATACATTGATCTGAGAAGGAGAACACGGACTTACCTGTTAAATGGACTCCTGCATAACTTCTGCAACCTCAAGGAAGGCATAGTTAGGAAAAAATGGAAAATCTGTCTACACATTCAAGTTAAACTTAATTCCAATCATTTAATAATAATTCAAATGCAATTTTTAAAAAGATGTTTTGAGAAATAAGGTAACTGTAACTTTGAATTTCCCTAGAGTCTTTTCTTACATTACTCTCTAAAGAATCACTCTTTATTTCATCAATTTCTATTCCTTCATTTTAATCCTAGGTGATACGACTTTCAGTGCAGGTTGCACATTGACTGGGAGATAATAGCTAGTAGCATTTGTGTATTGTTTGAAATTTTATAAATCAATCTATGTATCATTTCATTTGAATCTCTTGACTACTCTAGTTTGTATAAAATTTTTCTATTTTGCAAAAGCAAAACGCAAAAAAAAGAAAAGATAATAGGTTTGCATACAGTGTGGTGCCCAGCTAGAGAAGCAACCTGTCATGTCTCTTCTGCTTTCAACAGTAATAAGATCAACAGTTACTGGTTACTTATTATATGCCAGGCACTATACTCAGCACATGAAGGTCATTATCTCATCTAATCCTTACATCAATCTTTGCAGTAGGATTATTAGTATCCCCATTTAGCAGATGATAACACTGAGCACTGAGAAGTTGAGTAACTTGTCCAAGCTGTTAGACTGGTTGAGCTAGTACTCACATTAGTGGGATAAAAATTCTATTCTCATGCCCTCTTGATTATGCTCTCTCTGGTACTTTAAGCAATGGGAAATTTCTTAAACATTCTATTATGTGTTATTCTCTCTAGAAAGTCTTGGTGGCGGTTTTTACTCCAGTAGGCTCTCATTACAATAAGTACTTCTTAGTTTTAATTTATTTTATTTATTTTTTTGGATTTTAAAGATGTGGGTTACAGTTCAGGATTAGGTATACAAGTGGTCATTGTACAGGCAAAGTTTGAGCCTACATTTGGTCCCCACTTTGCCTGGTTTGAGATCAGGTACCCTTATTAATGTTATTGCTCCCTCTCCCTCCCCTGATGGTGTCCTGCTACTGCCATTTCTCTTCTTATAGTATGATGATAAATGTTAGTGAGAACATGTGGTACTCAGTTCTTTGTTTCTGTCATAGGTCACTGAATATTATAGACTCTAAATCTTTCCAAGTTGCTATGAAGTCCTTATGCTTGTCTTTCTTTATGACTGCGTAATATTCCATTGTGTAACCGTACCACATTTTTTTAATCCAGTCCAGTTTTGATGGGCAGCATGGTTGGCTCCATGGTTTTGCTATTGTAAATAGTGCTGCAGTAAACGTGTATGTGCAGGTATCTTTTTGGTAGAATGATTTGAGTTCCTCCAGGTGTATTCCCAGTAGAGAGATTGCTGGGTCATATGGAAGGTCAATTTCTAGTTCTTTTAGAAATCACCACACTGTTTTCCATAGAGGCTGAACTAGTGTGCATTCCCACCAGCAGTGTGGAAGCGTTCCTTTTTCTCTGCATCCTTGCCAGCATATGTTGTTTTTTGTTTTGTTTTCTTTCTTTTTTTTTTTTGAGTTGGAGTCTCACTCTGTCACCCAGACTGGACTGCAGTGGCATGCTCCAGCCATCGCAGCCTCAACTGCTGGGTTCCGGCGATCCTTCCACCTCAGCCTTCCAAGTAGCTGGAACTACAGGCCCGAGCTACCACACCCGGCTAATTTTTTATTTATTGTGGAGATGAGGTCTCGCCAAGTTGCCCAGGTGGGTCTCGAACCCTCAGGCTCAGGCAATCCACTCACCTCAGCCTCCCAAAGTGCAGGATTACAGGCTGAGCCTTGTTTTTTGTTTTCTTAATGATGGCCATTCTTACTGGGATTAGGTGGTATCTCAATGTGGTTTTGATTTGCATTTCTCTAATGATTAGTAGGCTGAGCACTTTTTCATGTGTCTGTTGACTGCCTGTGTGTCTTCAAATATTATAGAAAAAAATCAACACAACAAAAAACTGGTTCTTTGAAAGGATAAACAAGATTGATGGACCTCCTAGCCAGAATGACCAAGAAAAAGAGAGAAAAAGCTCAAATAAGCGCAATCAGAAATACAAAAGATCAAATCATAACTAATACCAAATAAACACAGAAGATTATCAGAGATTACTATGCACACCTGTATGAAAATAAACTTGATAACCTAAATGAAATGGAGGACTTTCTGACATTACACAACCTCCCAAGGTTGAAACAAGAAGACATAGAAACCCTAAATAGATCAATACCAACCCAGGAAATTGACTCCATCATAAGAAAGCTACCTACAAAAAAAAAAAAAAAAAAAAAAGAAGCCTGTACCAAATGGCTATCCAGCAAAATTCTACATAACACAAGAAGGAATCTTGTATGTTCAAGACCAATTCTACTGAAAGTATTCCAGGCAATTGAGAAAGAAGAAACACTCCTCAAATCATTTTGTGAAGCTAATATCACACTGACACCGAAATTGGGTAAAGATTCAACAACAAAAAAAGAGACCTACAGGTCAGTATCCCTATGAACATAGATGCAAAAATTCTCAACAAGATTCTAACAAATTGGATCCAACAACACATCTGAAAAATCACTCACCATAACCAAGTATGCTTCATCCCTGGGATGTAGGATTGGTTCAACATCCGTAAAACCATAAATGTCATTAAATACATCAACAGATATAAAAACAAGGACCACGGGATTACATCATTAGATGCAGAAAAAGCTTTTAATAAAATCCAGTATCCTTTCTTGATAAAAACCCTTGAACACCTAGGTATAGAAGGAACATACCTCAAAATAGTAAGCACCATTTATGATAAACCCACACTCAGCATATTGCTAGATGAATAGAAACTGAAAGCATTTCCCCTGAAAACCAGAACAAGACAAGCTTGCCCACTCTCACCCCTCCTGTTCAACATTGTGTTGAAAGTCCTAGCTAGAGCAATTAGACAAGAGAAGGAAATCGGGGTATCCAAATAGTAAAAGAGGAAGTTAAATTATCCCTCTTTGCTGATGATATGATCCTATACCTTGAATAACCAAGAGACTCTATCAAAAACCTCCTTGCACTTATAAAGTTTTTATTTTAAAGTGCATATTCTGGAATGGGGAAGGGGTGGTGTCAAATAACGTACAGGAGAGGTTTAGAAGCAGATTAATTATAAACTATTCTCATGTCTTACTTTAGTAAACTTTAATTTTTTTGTGGCTTTACCCTCTTTTTTTTTGCATTTTGTATAGGTAGCCATAATGCAGCAAAGATAACTTATATGCTTGAATGCTGTTTTTATTATTCTCTGAAAAACTGTATTCTTTGGGAAAAAATGTCACCCGGATGGAATATGCTTTGTGTGTAGTTTGAAACCTGTTGCTGTTGAGTTTATCTGCGTTTGGACATGGCTGAGGCAGTTTACTCCTGCTAAGAATTCTTTGGCTCTGGTCTATCCCCACAACGATTTTATGCTTCTTTAAAAATTAAATATTCCATACCTATCCCTATTAAAAATGTGTCTTAGCACTCAGGGGTTTCTGTGATTTTACTCACGGTTGGAATCCTATAAAAAAATTCTAAGTCAGATTCTAATCCTATTATGAGGCCCAGGTGGAACAGCTGCAGTGGTGATAAGTTAGAATCATTTAAGATTTTTTGAATGTTGTAATGTCCTAGCATAATCTATTAATGGAAAGCTATAAAATTTTATTCCCAAACTAAATAACTATACTGATCAGGATTTTATTATGTGTGTGGAACTGCTGAATTTTATTTAAAATTCTGAGTATTTGCAAAGAATATTCTCTTCTTATCCACTTAGTTGTTCTCATCCTGGTACCAAAGACACCACTATGAAATCTTACATAGACAATGGTTTCTTTTGTAATATATTTTAATACATGGGGAAGTGTGTGCGCGCATGTGTGTGTGCATGTGCGGGTGTATGCACACATAAATATACATGCACATATTACAATTTATTTATTTGTAATATGTGTAAGGAAAAATAAAGACATGCAAGGTACTTTATTTTAGAAATTCAGGATTAGGAAAAGAGATAAGCATGAATCAGAATTTTAAAAATGAAAATATTATATTTGTGGTTATAATTATCATATATTTGGCTTCCTACACGTGTTCGTTTTATGAAAAGGATCTTTTCCCTTTCATAGGGGCAGAGAATAAAGTGTGTACTGATCATTTATTTAAATTGTCAAAACAAAGGCAGAAATTAAAATAAAAAATATCCATGTCACTTTTACTCTATATAGCCAAACAATTTGTGTCTTTGAATACTTTTTAGTATATGCAATTTTTTGTTTTTGATTTGGTCATATAAACAGAGATTTATGGTAAACCTGCTGGGTGTATTTTTTGCTTATAGTAGTGTGAGATATAGACATGCAGCTATTCAAAATATGGATAAAACAGTTAAATCTACTTTGTTTATATTTTTTTTTTTTTTTTTTTTGAGTTGGAGTCTCACTCGGTCGCCCAAACTGGAGTGCAGTGGCCGCTTCCGGCCACCGCGCCTCGACCTGCTGGGCTCCGGCGATCCTTCCGCCTCAGCCTTCCAAGTAGCTGGAACTACAGGCACGCGCTACCACGCCCGGCTGATTTTTTTTGATTTATTGTAGAGATGAGGTCTCGCTGCCCAGGCGGGTCTCGAACCCGCGGGCTCAGGCAATCCACTCACCTCAGCCTCCCAAAGGCGCGGGATTACAGGCTGAGCCACCGAGCCCGGCTCTTTGTTTATACTTTAATGCACAGTTAAGGAGGTAAAGTTAGTCACTGAATAATTTTGATTGCTAGGAAATTATGTATTTAATATTAATTTATTAATTTATTTATTCAGTCACTTATTCCAACAGCATTCATGAGAACATACTAGTACCAGCAATAATGGTACTTGCTGGGATAACAACGAACAAACAAACTCAATTTCAGGATAATACAAGAAAAACTGAATTAATCTTAAAATACTGATGAGAGTGTTCAGGCAGACTGCATTGTAATTTATAATGTTATTTCCTAAATTCAAGTGAAGCTGTGCTTTTGTTTTGCTTTGTTTTTTTAAAAGAATATTTTGTTTTTAATTTATGTACTTAATTTGAAGCTAAATCATGCTGATGAAGTTCATAATTATAATATTGAACTATCCTGAAAGTTTGTCTCAGGTGAAGGCATGGAAACCTGAAGCATGATTATACTAATGAAAGTCTGAATTTATTCTGAAACTCTGACCTAATTTCCAACAAATTAGATCTATGTTCTACAAAATCCTTGATTCAGTGACATCTGTTTAAGCTACCACATCATTTGAATATGAATATGTGCACTTTCTATACAGATCAACAATGCCCTTTTCTTGTTTCTTTGCAAGTTTAAGTTTCCTGTGTTTGGTGAATTATGTCACATCACTAAGAATGCTCTATCTTGAAAGCTGCTAAATGGCTGACATTTTGTGTTTGTCAGCAACATTTCATTCATAAAAGTCCTTGATCAGGAATTAACTCAGTAAATTCTTTCAAGAAGCTTTCCTGAATGAAGTATCAGTAACATTAAAAAGAAAAAAGACAACAAAATCCGTCATGCTTTATTTTGACTGTTTCCAAACAGATCTTTAACCAGGATAAGAGAAAGAAGAAAATAAAATTGCTTTCTGGTCCACCTGTTCTTAGCCATTACATTGTAAATTGCCCTTGCAAAGTTCACACCATAAACCCACCTGATAAGTGATGCAGTGGAACACGGGACTCACTAACCTTCTTTGACTTAAAGAAATTCTTAAAACTTCCTATTTTCCTCTTTTTCAGTGCAAATCCTCTATTTCAGCCATTGAAGCTGTTCCAGTTTTTACTCACCTTCAAAAACTCTTTGTTTTATAGGCAGAAAGTAAGGCCACATAGGTCAAATATCAATTATTTGCAAATCATATAAAACTTTATTGAGCTAAAAGCACAAGGTAACTCTACACCCTGAGTTTAATGACTTAGCCCATCTTTTGATCTTAAAAAAATTTTTAGAGATGGTGTCTCACTACATTGCCCAGGCTGGCATTGAACTCTTAGCCTCAAGCAGTACTCATGCCTCAGGTTCCCAAAGCGTTGGGATTAGAAACATGAGCCACCACATCCAGCCAGATGTTTTGGTCTTTAACAGTAAGTGTGTTATGTATTTTGCATTTCGCAAATTGAGCAGAATTCCATTCATTTACCTAGAAAACTGCATTTATTATGCTTCCTTATTTGTCTAAATACCTTAATTTTATATGACACTATGTGTGTACTAGAACAGCACTTTCAAAGCTGATTGCACAGTAGATGCTCAGCAGGATCACCTGCATGCAAAATATAAATTCCTGGGTCCTTTGAATGATTTTTGCAAAAATATTAGTAAGTTTTCAAGTTTATTCCTGTGTGATTTGTTGCAGTAACTATGATCTTTACGATGAATACAGCATAAACATTAATAACTGGCTCTAGAAAACTGACAGAATTTTTGAAATTAAATATACTACAAAATGTTATTATTTTTTATTTTAAAGATGTGGGGTACACTTCAGGGTTAGGTATATAAATGTTCATTATGCAGGTATCTTTGTTGATGAGGTGTGCTCCCCCGGCAAATTCTCACTACTGTCAATCCTGGTCCCTATCTCTGGCAGTTTCCCACTACTGCCAATCCTTTTCTTATAGTATAATACTGTGATAACTGTTCGAGGTCTACTTATGAGTGAGAACATGGGATATTCAGTTCTTTGCTTCTGTGATTTATCACTCAGTTTTTATAAACTCTAAGTCCATCCAAGTTGCTGTGACGTTCATAATTTTGCCCTTCTTTATCACTGCATGATATTTCATCGTATATATGTACCACATTTTTTTTAACCAGTCCTTTGTCAATGGGTAGCATGGTTGGTTCCATGTTTTTGCTATTGTGAACAATGCTGCAATAAACATACATGTGCAGGTATCTTTTTCATAGAGTGATTTGAATTCCTCCAAGTATATTCCCAGTAGGGGGATTGCAGGGTCATATGGAAGGTTGATTTTTAGATCTTTTAGGAATCAC
Organism: Cephalopachus bancanus; assembly: GCA_027257055.1. NCBI lineage: Eukaryota > Metazoa > Chordata > Mammalia > Primates > Tarsiidae > Cephalopachus > Cephalopachus bancanus. Next base: position 768,426 of record JAPVLO010000241.1, read on the forward strand.
CAAACTGTTTTCCACAGAGGTGTTTTATTTTTAATAGAGGAAGAATACCTTTAAAGTTTCAACCCATTAAGGACACAGGAAACATTCTGATCATTGGATCCTGATTTGAATAGTCATACATAAAATTTCTGTTTGGCGATAACTGGCAGTTCAATATGATCTGCATATTAAATAATAGTGGGAATTGCTATTCATTTGGTTAAATTTTAAAATGATGTCTTTATGGAAGAAAATGTCTTCATTTTTTGGAGATGAATATGTGAGATTCTGAAACTAAGTATAGATTTATCATACTTTTCTGTCACTTGAAATGTGTAAAATTGAAATAAAACAAATAGCAAATGTGCAAATATTTGTATTGAAAAAAGTAAAATAATTTTAAAAAGAAAGAAAAAAAGATGACGTATTCCCAAAGTGAAGGAAGCAAGACTCTTCATTTCTGACAGTAACCATTGATTTCACTTGACAGTGACTCACCCAGATGTCTGTGGTGTAAAAATTATATAATTTGCTTTAAGTAGTTCATTACATATATACATACAATAAAAGAAATCTGGCAAATTGTTATCATGTGTTGAATATATGTGGTGAGCATATGGGTGTTTATTTTACTTTTCTTTCTACTTTACTCTAGGTTTGAAATTTTTCATAATAAAATATTCATAAAAATAACCTAATTTAAAGCTAATAATTGTTGAAAATGCTTCTTTTATAGTTATAAAGGGGATGTTACTTTATCTATTTGTTTATGCATACATTTATTTATCAAACATTTATTGACTATGTACTATGTTTCGGGAGTTATAGGGGGTGAGGGTGTATATTAAATAATAAGCTATATTCCTACCATTGAAAATCAATTGTCCAATGATTCACAGTTTTTGTCCAAATCATGCCATAGAGAAAATAATAGTATTTCTGTGGCACACTGAGTGTAATTTGGAGTGGATTTGGGACATCTATATGAGGCTTGGAAAAAAATGTTATATTTTCTTTAAGTAATAAATTTGAAAACAACTTTAAAACACTAGGAGAAATAATAATATTGAATTTGTGTAACAAATTCAAATAAAACCTGTAGATGAGAAACTTGAACATGGTGTGCTATTAATTCAGCATTGCCTATTCTATTTTCCTTATTGTATTAGTCCCAAAATATAGTGTTAACTTTTTCCATGCAAGACTGATACAATAAGCAATTTCTTGCAATTGAGTGAGACATTTTGACTTCAGATACTAATGGAATGTCCTTGTATGTAACTACTTGAGCTTATTTTAATAGTATTATAAATAAGTAAGGTCAGGAAATAATTTTGTTTGTTTCTTTTTTAAATTGGAGTCTCACTCTGTCACCCAGGCTGGGGTACAGTGACACACTCACGGTCTCCACAGCCTTGACCTCCTGGGCTCAAGCGATCCTTCTGCCTGAGCCTTCCAAGAATCTGGAACCACAGGCGCATGCCACCACACTTGGCTAATCTTTTGATTAATTATAGAGACGAAGTCTCACCAACTTGCCCAGGCTGGTCTTGAAGCCTTGGGCTCAAGCAATCCTCTTGCCTCTTCCTCCCAAAGTGCTAGGATTACAGGCATGGGCCACCCGGCCCAGCTGCACTTTTGAACTTTTAAAACCATCTTGCCACTATTTTCAGTGTAATACTCATAAAGTTTTGCTTGGCCTATTGATTTGTCTCATAAATTTCCCATGCTAATAGAAAATAATAAATTGAGTCTAAAGAAGAAAATGCTTATAAGGTATATAAGTCCAAATTTTATCTAATCTTCATTATGCTGGTTATTTAGTGAATTTACTTTTTGAAAATTTAGAGTACATGTCAGTTTGAGATTTTTTATCTTTAATAAAAATCTGACATATTTTGGGAAAATAAATGTCTGTGAATGCATGTATTTAACTATAAAGTAGTTATAAAAATGTTGGTCAATATAGCAGCAGAAGGTTGAATAGCTAAAAATAACTATTCTACATTCTTAAGAATATTGCAAAAATCACACAACAATTTGAAAAATTAAACAAAGAATAAACAAAATAGTACTAGAACATTACTTTTGTCAAATTAATAATTACATTCTAAAAAATTCACAAAACAGAATACTACTTCTAATAATGTATGGCTAAATATTTTAAATATCTATAATCTGACAATGTAAAGATTTATAGTTCACTTTGGTGAGTTGTTTATTTCAATTGTATGCATTTATTCTATAATTTTTAGAAATAAACCTCTTTTTTTTTTTTGAGTTGGAGTCTCACTCTGTTGCCCAGACTGGAGTGCAGTGGCTGCTCCCGGCCACCGAAGCCTCGACCTGCTGGGCGCCAGTGATCCTTCCACCTCATCCTTCCGAGTAGCCGGAATTACAGGCATGCGTTACCACGCCCGGCTGATTTTTTGATTTCTTGTAGAGATGAAGTCTCGCTGCCCAGGTGGGTCTCGAACCCGTGGGCTCAGGCAATCCACTCACCTCAGCCTCCCCAGGGCGCGGGATTACAGGCTGAGCCACCAAGCCCGGCTATAAACTTCTTTTGACATTATAAAATTATCTTTAAGCTTAACACTTTGTTGACACATTTGTGTGCTGCCACACGTCAGTTGATCATAGTCTAGTGACGAAGACAGACCAAAAGAAGAGAACGCAGTATAGAAAGGACTAAAATAGCCCACTCCCCAGTTGATGTGGGAGCACTACCTAAAGAAGGTCGAAGCATCCCTGAATAAGTTGCAGAGAGGTGAAATGAACACTCATTTCAGGACTGAAGGATTTTATTTTCTTCACTTTGCCATGGGTCATTTCTTTGTCTTTTAAAATTATTTGACCTCTTGTTTATACAAACATCTGTATATTTGTTTTATTCTAATTTTAGACATGTCAAGTGATGGGGAGTATGGCAAACCAGTAGAGCTGCAGAACTAACTTTTTAGGACAGTTTTCTAAAGAAAGGAATTTAGATACCAGTGGTCAAGGCCCTTTGGGCACGTCACAAACCCCAAAGAAAGAACGAGTGGTCACTCTGCTCTGTTTTATCTTTCTCCCTGTCTTTGCTTCAGAGTTTAGTTCTTATCAACATTCCTTAGGTTATACTCTTTAAAACATATTACTTTACCCAATCTCCATTTCCTGAGGAAATACATTCAGTTATGTCACTAGAAAGCTTTTGGGGCCTCAGAGTTGTTTTAGCTGAGAACTGCTCTCATTTCACAGTGATCACTTCAGAACAATATTGTAATTTTGTTGTTTCTTACTATCATCCACTGCCAAGGTGGGAATTAAACCCAAGGTGCAGGGGTGGTATGTCAATAATACAGCATGCCCTGTGACCTTTTCAGTTGTTCATCTTGTAAGCTCTTTAATAGAAAACCTTCAATAGTAAAATCTTAACCATATCTAAAGAATTGTGGTGCCAATTCTTGAAGGCATAAGTAAATGGAATTTGATGTTAACAAGCTAAAGTACAGAAAAAAGCCTTAAAAGAAAGCTTTGTTTTAACTTAAACTAATATATGCAGAACCCACAAATCCATTATTCTTTTCTTACTATATTGTCAATTCCAATTCTCTGCAATGTTCTTGTGCTTTCAAAGAGTCAGCAGGTATAGCCAAACTTCAAACTACTCTGACAAAATTTCAACCATTCCCCAGCTCCACATCTCCCTCTCAAAATTTCAGAGAATGCTACTTTAAGTCTTTCTCCCTTATTTCTGTGGAGAGGGAGTTGTAGCTGTACTACTGAAATCCTACACATTACAGGAGTGTCAATCAGCCAGAGGAGTTGTGTCTCCCATATGAAGTGGACTGTGTTTGACAGGTTCTCAGTGATTGTGGTCATTTCCCTCACAAAGACTCTCAGTCTCTTCCAAAAGATCTACCATTTCTATTGGGTGCTGTGGTAGAAATTACCAATGGTCATTGTTAACTAATAAGATTCTGAATGTTTTTAGTATTACACTGGCACATGCTTCATGAGTACTACTTTTTGCCAAGGGATGAGAATGCTGATTAATTTAAACTGGGTGTTTTATCAACCTTTCTTGCACTGTCTTGCTCCTCGGAAGACTTTCCAGATATTTTTTTCCTAATTATCTTCCCACATAGAATTTTAATACCACAGATGTAGTGTATATCTGCTTATGTATCTATTCCTTTTACATAAAAAGAGTATGAATTTTTTATCCCCCCAATTACCAATTATCACCCTCTTGGGGATAATATTGCCCCTCTTGGTTAAAGCCAATTATGGTATAATTCCTTATGGCATGCAACCGTGGTCAGTGAGCTACAAGGAGAACGCTGAGAAGGGATGTGACCTGCAAATGTCACACTTTTTCTGTCTTTAGATGTGGTCATGCTAGAATGTGATGATGAGAACTTTAGCTATTTTGCTACCATGAGGGAAAACCTGATAGAATTCAGAAAAGCTAATTTAACATTTCAACATCTTGAGCTACCAAATTAACTAACTCGATTTGCTCTTCTTCCAGACTTCTTGATATGTGAGATAATAGATGTTGTTAGTTGCAAAGCCATATTTAGTTGATGTTCTGTTACTTGAAACTGAAAACACGCTATCCAATCTGGGTGTTCAACTAAGGTAGAACTTTGATAGGCAAGATTTCTAGACTTAGAGAACACTATGGACAAATGCACAGAGATATTAATGAGCAAAACAGGCTCAGCTAGACTGAACTTTTTGGAATGGAAAACATGGAATGTGATGGGATTAAAAGGAATATGAAGCTAGAATTCACAAATTCTGATGGTAAAGGCATTCTTTTTTTTCTTCCTTATTTTAAAGTTGTGGGGTACAATTTAAGGTTAGGTATGCAAATGTTCATTATGAAGGTACCCTTACTAATGAGGTGTGCCCCTCCCTCCCCTGACAGTTTCCCTCAACTGCCAATCCTTTTCTTATACTATTATGATAATTGTTCAAGGTCCACTTATGAGTGAGAACATATGGTACTCTGTTCTTTGTTTCTGTGATAGATCACTGAGTATGATAGACTCAAAATCCATCCAAATTGTTGCAAAGTCCATATGTTTGTCCTTCTTAATGGCTGCATGATATTCCATTGTGTATATGTACCATATTTTTAAAATTCGGTCCAGCTTCAATGGACAGCATTATTGTTTTCATGTTTTTGCTATTGTGAATAGAGTTGCAACAGACATGAGTGCACAGGTATCTTTTTGGTAGAATGTCTTGAGTTCCTTTGGGAATATTCCCAATAGGGGGATTGCTGGGTCATATAGAAGGTAAATTTCTAGTTTTTTCAGAAATTGCCACACTGTCTTCCAAAGTTTATGTTCCCACCAACAGTGTAGAAGCGTTCATTTTTCTCCGCATCCTCGCCGGCATCTGTTGTTGTTCAGTTTTTATTAATGATTCTTACTGAGGTAAGGTGGTATCTCAATGTGGTTTTTATTTGCATTTCTCTGATGATGAGTGAGGATTAGCACTTTTTCATGTGTCTGTTGGCTGCTTGTATATCTTCTTTAGAGAAGCGTCTATTCATGACTTTTGCCCACTTTTTAATGAGTCTTTGTTTTTTTCCTTTTGGCACATTTGAGTTCCTTGTAGATCATAGATGTTAGGCTTTTGTCAAATATACAATTGGCAAATATTTGTTCCCATTCTGTGGGCTGTATCCCCACTCTCTTTATAATTTCTTTTGCTTTGCAGAAGCTTGTCAGTTTGATGAGGTCCCACTTGTCTATCTTATCTCTTATGGTATGGGTACTTGAGTTTTTGGTCAGGAATTGGTAAAGGCATTCTTACACAATTTGTTTGATTTCTTTTTTTAAAGTAAGACTTTTTGACATATTTGGAAAGAAAACAGACATAAGCAGTAAAAAGACTGAAGAGAGATTGAAAATAGTCTGAGAAATGCATAATTTTTAGTAGTGGAAATGTATAAATTGCTATGTGTATGACACACACAATTAGAAGATGTAGAACTTGGTGAATAATTGTGAAAGTAGAGTAAGTGAAGGCTGAGTGAGAAAGAAGAATGAGTGAGAGAGAAGTGAGTGAGAGTGAGTGAGAAAGAAGAATGCTTCAAAGTTTCTAGACTTGATGTTTGGGAAAATAGTGTCATTAACTGAGATAAAGACTAGAATGAGAAGATTGGGGATTGGGAGTGAGAACTATATAAAATAGAGTGAGTTAATTTAGGGTATTTTGAATTTCAAATGCCAGTATAATATAGAGATAGAAATACCCAACAGTACTTGGAAATGCCCTGTGATTATAATATTATTTGCAAGTCTTTGTTAGTCATCTGCATTTTTTCTCAATGACTGCTAACTCAGCAAACAAGGATTATAAAAGATTCTGTCCAAAATAATTAACAGGAGATTTCATAGGAATAAGTAAGAAAGTAATTTTTCCAAGCATCTTCACAAAACAAAAGCTTATGGACATTAACAATTCCCAGTTGGTTCTTTTCAACCCACTCAGACTTCCATTTATATATATTAGTAAACCCCATGCAGGCTCTAATTAATTTTAACAGTTATTAATCTTCTCATTCTCTTTTAATTTTCTAGAATATTTGGAGGTAAATCACATAAAATAATGTGTAAATCAAATATGGAATCTGTACATGTGGACAAAAATTTAAACATTTATTGAAATCATCTGCTTTCAGAATGAAAAAGTTATAATAAGGAACACACACAGCATAAATCTGAAAATGCTTGTGTCTAAACTAGAGCTAAATGAAATCACTACTTTGATCCTAGTTAAGCAAAAAAGCAATTCAGGTTGTAACTCCCTCCCTCACCCACATTCAAAACAAAACAAAGCAGCCAAAACCCACCAACATTTGTAATATGGGCATCGTACTGCCTTCCAAGCCATTATTTTACAGAGAAGTTTTTCTACACATTTTTTTTTAAAGAGAGTATCTTAAATGTTTTTGGTTGTTTCCCATATGTTTTGACACTGTTTCAGACTGACTTCAAAGGGATTCTCTTGCTGGAAATTTTAGGCACTTAAGCCTTAAAAGGAAAATTCCACAGTAGCACTTCAGAAGCACTGAGGAGGAAGTGTTTCACATATTCTTTGGGAAAGGAAAATAGTCTGTTTCGATGTTTTTAGGGAATTTGCGAGATCACAATACCCAGTAACATTAGCCTCTTTCTTTATCTCCATTAACGAACTCTTTAGTTTTCTCTTTCCTCTTTGCTTTGCATGTGACTGTCCTCAACCTCCCTTTCCCGTGGGACTGTTAACTCTAGCAGGTTATACACATATGGTGTTTAACCACAAGGGCATAGTGAATGCTACTGTCTATGGCTATCATTAAATTGTGCATACATTAAAGTCACACAAGGCAATGGAATTGTCCTTGATTTTTAAAATAATTTTTCTCCCTTCATATTTACTCTTACCAACAAAATTCACATATTAGCCAGAAGTAGTTTTTATGGTGGAGAGACATATTACGCAACTTAAAGAATGCAAAAATACTTTAATTTCAGTAAATTGAACTAACTAATGTACCAAAATAAAGTTACATGGCATCACAGTTTATTTTTTTAAATGTAGAAATATGGGAGAAGACTTTCTGGTTTCCAGATTCTCATTTTAAACATAAAACCACAGAAGCCTCTGCACAAGTATGGCATCACTCTGAATAAAATATTTTGAACCCTATGCCACAGGATAGCTTGCTTTCCAAACATTGCTAAACAAGGAGAAGCAAAGAGTCTTCCCTCTGTTCCACACTGATTATCGCAAGGCAAAAATAAAGTAAGAAAGTCAGGAAAAGGAAAGTTAGAACAAAAACTCTCACATGTAGGTGTCTATAAATCCGAGAAGGTTGATGTGAAGAAAACAGCTGATTTGCATATTGGTAGTTAGGTCATGCTCAAGAGAAGAGTGCAAAGAAAAGTTTTATTCCAAAATTTAAACTAAACAAAGGTAACTTAAAAGATATTTTCGGCTGGGCACAGTGGCTCAGCCTGTAATCCCAGCACTTTGGGGTGTTGAGGCGAGTGGATTGCCTGAGCCTGCGTATTCAAGACCAACCCGGGCAACTTGACGAGACCTTGTCTCTACAATAAATAAGAAATTAGCCTGGCATAGTAGCGTGTGCATGTAGTGCCGGCTACTTGGAAGGCTGAGGCAGAGATCGCGAAAGTCGAGCAGGTTGACGCTGGGGTGGTCATGAGCATGCCACTACACTCCAGATTGGGCGACAGAGTGAGACTCCAACTCAAAAAAAATTTCATTTGAATAATGCTTGTCATCTGAATTATCAAACATATTTATTAAAATAAGTTGTTCTTACTACTAATTCTAGAACAGTGCTTAATGTAAGGCTCTTTAGATGATTTCTTTTTAATGTAATGTTTAAAATATCATGAACTGCACAAAACTTTCAGTTTGAATGTTACTCACAATTTGTGTTGCTCTGCAATATTTAACTTTAAATAATAAAGATCTTCAACTATAATATCTTAATTTTTTCTTTTTTACATTTCAATGGTGTTTAGTATTTTCAGAGTTGCATAACCATCATCACAATACAATTTTAGAATACTTTTATCATTCCAAAGATAAACCCTGAACTTGTTAACAATCATGCCTCATTTTCCAGTCTCTTCCTCCTCTTCTTAGGTAACGAATCTACTGTCTGTTTCTATGGATTTGACTATTCCGGACATTTTGTATAAACAGGATCATACAATACGTAGTTTTTTGTGACTGGCTTCTTTCATTTAGTATGATTATTTTCAAGGTTTATTCATATTATAGCATGTATTAGTACTTCATTTTTGTTTTCTTATGGCTAGAATTTTTTTTTTTTAGTAAGAGTCTCACTCTGCCATCCAGGCTGGAATACAGTGGCATGTAACTGGAACCACAGGTGAGTAGCTGGAACTATACCTGGCTAATTTTTTGATTTATTGCAGAGGCAAGATCTGCACTAGTTGCCCAGGCTGGTCTTGAACCCCTGAACTAAGGCAGTCTCTCGCCTTCACCTCCCAAAGTGCTGAAATTATAGGCGTGAGCCACCACATTCAGCTATGTGAATATTTTATGAGTATGTTTTGTGTGGATATATTTTTGAATTGTTTGGTTACATGGCAACTCTATAGTTAATATTTTCAAGAAATGTCAGTGTTTTCCAAAATGGCTGCACCATCTGACATTCTTATTATCAATATGTGAGAATTCTGGTTTCTTCACATTATTGCCAAAACTGTTATTATCTGCCCTTTTGATTTTAGCCATTCTATTGGGTATTAAGTGGGATCTTACTGAGATTTTGATTTGTATGTCCTTCCTGTTTAATGATGTTGTGCAACTTATTAAGTACTTATTGGTCAACTGTATATCTTCTTTGGAGAAATATATATTCAGATCTTTTACTCATTTTAACTTGAATTTCCTTTTTTACTACTAAGTTGTAAGTTTTCTTTATGTGTTCTGAATACAAGTTCCTTTTCACATATGTGATTTGCAAATACTTTTCCCATCCTATGGATTTCTTTCTTACTTTATTGATGGCATAGTTTACAGCAAAAAAGTTTTTAATTTTGATGGAGTGCAATTTATTTATTATTTTTGTAGGACTATTTTCAAGCTCTTTAATGGATGAGGCTTTTAATAGAACAACAACTGATTTTCTTTTAAGCCCCAGAGAACTTTAAAGAAGAGGGACTGGGACTGAAACTTCTCTCTGGCTGCTCTTCCTGTCAACCATCTGAATCAGGGAAGAGAATTAGATACAATACTAGTACTTGGGACTGAGGCTGAGGCTGGGGTAGAGCTGGAAATAGAAATGGTGCTGGAGCAGGAGCTAGAGGTGAGGCTTAGGGTGGAGCTGTATCTGAGGCTGGACTGGAGCCAGTGTGGAGGCTGGGGCTGAGTTTAGAACTTGGATGAGGCAAAGTGGCCACCCCCGCCCCCCAGATATAAGTCTCTTCCTCCCTTCTTATATCAGTTCCTAGGGCTGCTGAAACAAAGTATCACAAACTATGTGGCTCAAAATAGCAGAAATGTATTTTTCTCATAGTTCTGGAGTCTACAAGTCTGAAATTAAGGTGGTGTTCAGGGTTGCTTCTTTCTGGAGGCTCTGAGGGACAATCTGTCCCAGGTCTCTCTCTTACCTTTTGGTAGTTGCTGGCAATCCCTGGCTTTTTTTTTTTTTCTTATTTACATTACTCCAATCTCTGACCCCTTCCCTCTGTGTTCAAATTTTCCTCTTCTTATAAGGACACTATTCATATTGGACTTAGGACCCACACTAATCCAACATAATCTTATTTTAACTCGATTACACTTACAAAGAGCATATTTCCAAATAAAGGGAAAATTCACAGTTTCTGGTTGGATGTGAGTTTTGAAGCGAACACTATTCAACCCAATGTGCTTCTTTGATATATAAATGTATATATATTTTGAGCAATTGAGCTCCAGCACCAGCACCCAGTAATATGACGGGTGCAGGAAAGCAGCCAAACAACGAGAGGACAATGCTAAGAGTTTTTCAAATTATCAAACCAAATGTTTATCCTAAGCTGTACAAAAATAACATTGGAAGTTATTGTCATCTTCTACAGTATTAAGGGAACAAGGTTGAATCTTGTTTTGTTAGATAACTACGTGCACACATTCTGTGTTTCTGTTCTCAGTGCTGAATTTCACTTTGAATGTTTTAAAATTGTCTGAATTCACACTCTGAGCAGAGCTACTGTGAGTGTTTTAGATGCTACAGAGTGACCTACTTTAGATTATCTAAACTTGAGGTGTGAGAAAAAAATTAAAATCAATTTTGGTAACTAAAAGGAGGAAGTAGAGGTATAGAAGATCACAGAAAGCTGTTAGATGCACTTTCATGCTGACAGTCTGTAGGAAGATCCAAAGAACCATCTGTTTGTAAAGTCTCTAGGCATGTTTTAACAGTCATACATACAGGCAGCCTTAGATAATCACCCTGAAAAAAGATTCTATCACACTGACATTATTTAGGAGTACTAATGATATTTGAAACCCTGTAAGAATAATCTGAAAAATTAAAGGTAGACATAGTCATATCTAAAGTACTATAAAAATTACTTTATAAAGTCTCTCATGAGCATAATATTTGAATACAGCTTTCATGTAGCATTATACCCTAACATCTTCATCTACTTTCATGGTTTGCTTTTTTATGGTTCAATTCCATCCTGCCATCTACCAGAGCTTTTATTTGTCATGATAGATGAGCTATACTGAAAAAACAACCTCAAAAGCCTCAATAGCATAAAACAAAAAACTATATTTTTACTCCTGAAATGTTGCCTGTGAGTGAGTTTTCTCCTTCCTGTGTTGTGGTAGGGTAGCCTTAAGGATGGCCCCAGTGATCCCTGCCTCTTTGTATTAATTCTTTCCATATCTCCTTGGGCTATCTCCTCTTTGTATTCATTCTCTCCATGTCTCCTTGGGTTATCTCCTGCTCTTGACTGAGCTTATTGACTCACTACTGATGAATAAAACATTGCAGAAATAATAGGTTGTCACTTTCAAGATTAGGATATAAAAGGACTGTGGTTTTCATCTTGGGAACTCTTTTTCACTTTCACTTGGATGACTACCTCAAGGGAAGCCAACTGCCATGTTGTAAGGTATCCTCACGGAGAGGCACACAAGACACAGGATCAAAGTATGCTGAGAAACAAAAGCGAACTTGGAGGTAGATACTTCTTTCCCACAGATGAACCTTCAGAGGAGACCACAGTCCCCCAAACAGTTTTACAGCAATCTTATGTGAGAACTTGAGCCAGAGACACCTACCTAGCTAAACTGTGCCTGAGTTCTTAACCCACAGACACTGTGAGAGAAATGTTTGTTTAGGGATAATTTGTTATGCAGCTGTAGGGTAATACATCTGATTGCTTGGAAATCTTAGGACACTCCACTTTGTGACTCACCTGTAGGAACATGAGACTTAAAATTTACCCTTGCATAGTCTCTTAAAAGAGACTATGGAGAATCCACTTCTGAGTTGAAACACACCATTTGTACTTAAAATCCATTGACTAAATCCATTGAACGAAACCTAACCTCAAGGGAGGCTGGGGGAAATAAAGAGGGCATGTAATTCTCTGTGGACATCCCTGTGTCTGTCACATAGTGATTTGCTTTATCTGTTGTCAGACGCTCAATCGACAAACATTTAAAAAATTACAATAATGCTAAAAAAAGAAAAAACATGTTTTAATTCTGTCACCTCACTAAATTAAAGTCCTTATCCTTTCCTTTATGGCAGTATTACACCTCATAAAATAAAAGACCAAACAATCTGCCTCTACTTCCTCTATCCTCACACACTGCTTAATCCTGTGGTAATCTGACTTTCATCCACAGTCTAAAGAATATGATTTTTAAAAGATTTACAATAATCTTTATATTGTAAAAAAGAGAAATCTGGTCTGACGTCTTTATACTTGACCTCCGTGACTCTCCAAACAATATTTATGCCAATCTTGTTCACATTTGCATTCTCTTTCCATGTTTAGCTGTGTTACTCAGGGAGAGGGAATGGAGACCAATGTAAGTGCAGCAACATTTCCCATGCTTCATTAGTATTAGCTGTAATTATTTGGTGGAGATATAAACAGAAAAGGGGAAAAGTTACTTAACATATCTTTAACTAACTAACTCATATTTGAGTCCTTTTACTTTTCAGACTAGCCATCTGTTAGATCCTAGGATAGCTTGGAGGGATAGTAAAACTATCATTTAACCACATGGCACCACAAGCTATTAAATAGCGAGTTAAGTTTTCTCTTTTTTTCTCCTACTTTCCCAAATTTCCCAGTGATAATGATAAAATGAGTTGCCTTCATGGCCCCCAAAACAATGGGAAAGAATTGTATACTGACCTAGGAAAACTATTGGGGGAAAAAAACCCTATATTTTTCAAATAGATATGTATTAAATTTATATAAACACATATTATTATGTAGTAAGACCAGGACATTTCACTGGCGTATATCATGTGTTTAACATGTTTGTTAAAACTTGGATAGCAGAGCACAGTCTGCGTTGTATAAGCCAGAGGAAAAGAATTCTGAAGGGGTATTTTAAACGCCTCCCTCAAAAAGGTTTCCGATATTACTTTTATATTTCTTTTTCAATTTTTGTTATTCCTCTCGTTTCCCTTAACATAGGGGTTCCTGAATGATCTGACTTTGGCCTTATCTTTCAACGTTCTTTCCCCTTGGTGATCACATCTGTTCCCACAGCTTCACATGACATTGCTCAGGGCGTAACTGCCAAATGTGAATTGCTAGTCTTCACCTTACTTCCAAGCTCAGAGCCTGATGTCCAATGCCTGCTGGCTGCCCTTCAGACATTTTTTATTCTACACTTTCAAAACAGAATTCAAGCCTCCTAGTTTTATGTTTACGTTAATGCCAGGATCCTTTCCCCAGTCACTTATGTGAGAACCTCTGAATCATCTAATTCTCCCTCCTCTCCCATATCTGTAGCTACCCAAGTCCTGCTAGTTCTGCCTTAGCTACAGACTTTTCAGCGATGCCCTTTTTTCTTTGTCAGCATCTTAGTTTATCTGGTTCCTAATATATTCATTGCCTCATGGAAAATAAATTCAATTAATATTTTCTTATTTTGAATCCCTTTTCTTATGAGCTACCTTCCTCCAACTATTATATATTGAACAAGGTTTCAATCTTTGCACTCCAAGGTTTACATGTCTTTTCTAGAAAAAGAATGTTATGGAAGAAGATCCAGATGTCTCAGTTGTCCTAGTGAAGGACAGGCATGGGAGCCTTGAAATCACATCTTCAAGATGAGGCTTCTCTACTTGTTCTTAGATTATGGACTGAATAGGAGAAAGCTACAGAGCTGCCCCTGAAGTAATTAGTTAGTAAGTAATGTGCACTTCCCATGCTGAGAGAGAATGCAGTGAATTACTTAGGCAGCTGATTCAGTAGGGACAGTGAGCAGCAGTTCAACAATAAGTGTTGTAAGATATCTCATTGGAGACTAACTAGGGCTGGAGGACAGCTTCAGTCCAGAAGCTTAGATTTTACAGAGGTCTATGTCAACTCTGAATACCACCTGCAATTAAGGTGCAGACTTGCAGGTTGAATAGAACTTGTAGAATATCAAAATATTTGATTTTCTTCCCCTTCCCCACATTTTCTATAAAAAATTAGTTCAGGGGCTCTTTGCCTGTTCCTGAATGAAAACACTGGCAAGTCCATAGTGCTTTGGGTCTCATCTAGGTAAGAAATATTATAGTCAATTTAAATAAATGCAGCATCTCCATCTAATTACTATACCTAGTCACATTCATTCTTCATTTTATTTAAAGTAAAAACTTCTCTCTTCCTCCAGACAGACATATCTATGGGTAGGAAACAAATAATCGGGAAATGAAAGTGACTTATACTTCCGTGCTTTCCTCCCCATCTGGCTAATGATGGTTTCTGACTCCCTAACAAGATCAGTAATGACATAGGATGATTTTACTCCCTCTGTACCAGGAAGGTGTTTAAAGATGACCCATTCTCTTCCGAGGTGTTGACACAAAACTATCAGATGTACTTTCCACGACACAGGTGATGTATTTTTCTCCATTAACCCTTCGTTATTTTTCAGTGATCTACTTAAACAAGACTTTCTTATTCAGGGTCTTACTATCTCTCTATGCAAATAAATTGGCAGAAAGTTAATGGTCTGCAGGTTAACTCTCTTTCTGGAAGAGCCCACATTTTTTTCCTTGGGAAGCACTCATTCATCCTTTGCCTTGACAGTCTCTTGGATCCACATCCACACGGCAGCAGGGACTACTTTTTTCTTTCCTAGTGGGGCAACTGACTGGCCTGTCTCTGATGTGTGGTTTCATTTTCCCAGGCTGAAATCAGACAGCTTACTGCAGGGTAATCTTTCCAAGTAGTCCCACTGAAGCTGGGGAACTAATATCTTGGATCAGAAAGGTTAAGGCATGAGAATTCATGGATGAATTCGGTTACAGAAAGATTAAGACATTTAGGGCCAAGTGCAGTGGCTCAAGCCTATAATCCCAGCGCCTGGGGAGGCCGAGGCAAGAGGATTGCCTGAGCTTGCGGGTTGGAGACCAGCCTGGGCAATATGGTGAGACCTCGTCTTTACAATAAATAAAAAAAATAGCCGGGCATGATAGTGCACTCCTGTAGTTCTGGCTACTTGGAAGACTGAGGCCAAAGGATCGCCTGAGCCTAGTAGGTCAACGCTGGGGTGGCCATAGGCATGCCACTGCACTCTAGCCTGGGCAATAGAGTGACACTCCACCTCAAAAAAAAAAAAAAATTAATGTGTGCATACCTATGTTGGGAATACAAATTTTAAACTCACTATACTATATTTTGGGGGTCTTTATTTGATTCACTTATGTATCCTAAGACATATAAGAGTGTCCACTGAATATTGAATGTTGAATTAGTGAGTAGGTTAAGATAAAGAATTCCTACTAAACTCTATTCTAGGAATGGAGCCTAGACTTGAGTAAGCCTGCTCTGAGCCTATAATCTTTGCTAGAAGGCAAACTTTTAGTACAGGGTTAGAGTATAACATTTTGTGTAATTGGCTGTAGGTTGGAGACTGCCTCTAGCTTAGGAAAAGGTGTTTTCCATCTAGGTCAACCTAGTTCACTAAGACATAACATAAATGTTTGAAGCAACAACTTCACAGAAATCAAGATTATTCTTTGGTTGATCATTGCCCATGTGCACGCATTTCTTCTGATGACCTTGGGGCCATTGAAAGTTGGCTAGTAAAGAATAAAAATTCTGTGCTCCTGGGTTACCTCATTAAAAGGCATCCTAATTTCACCTTTCCCCCAAATAAACTTATATTTCTTCCCTCTCTATATATGCTCTTACTTCTTTTGGTATGTCCTTCCCTGATTGCTTTCAAAAACATCTTTGCTATCACTTTTAGTTTTCAGTTAAAAGTCCTTGGAACTTTCCTTTTTCTACTTCAGCTGAAAGCAGAGTTTTCCACCTGCTCTCCAAACCCCTTTTCTCCCTGGATTTCCATGAGCATTTTATTGCAATTCATACCTTATGACTTATGTGAAACTTACTGCTGTACCAATTTTTCCTTCCATATAGCTTATAAACCTAATTACCTTTGTATTCCCCACAGTGTGTTATATAGAGCCTTCCTCAGAACAGATTTTTTTAAATGTTTATTTAAAACATGAATTCAGGTTGGAAAATATTAGAATATGTATTTCTGTTAAAGATGTCACATTAGATGACATACAGTTTACATGTATCCAAAAAGTTATTTCAGCCCAGATTTTTGTCCCTATATTATATTTATGACCAATGCCTTGTGGGCTAACACTTAATTGTATACAGTTTAGTATAGCTCTGAAACATTTCATGTTCATAAATAATATTTTACCATTCCATCATAAGCTCAGAAAGGCAAGAACTTTTATTTATTTATTTTTTTGTATAGTCCTCATGGCACTTGGCACATTATTGGGTCTACTACAGTTGTTAAGAATATACTTAGTTTGGTTGACTGAATATTTTGTGTAATATTCTCAGAAAGTTGGTGTTGCTATCATCTTGAATATATTTTTAATTTGACCGTGTAGAGATTTAAAATTGTGTAGGATATAATATGTTGAATTTTATATATCTAATCTACATATTCACTTTGAGTTTTATCTTCTTGGAACCAAGTCATCTGGGCAAAAATTGAAGAGTTTACTTACTTATGGTATAGTAATTCATTTAAAAAAATTTTAAACAATCACTTCAATTGTCATTCCATTGCTTAACCTGTAGATATTAAAGAGTACGATATATTCATTTCTAAATATATGAATATCTGGTTTTTATCTAAATAGCACAAAATGAGAGACCTTAAAATAGCTACAGAGAAACATTTTAAATTTAGAATTTTAATATAGTGTAGCCAAGCATAATAATGCATGAAGTCAGTAGAATCATTTGTTTTTATTAAAAGCAATTTGTACATTTTTCAACAAGGAAAAATATACTTGATGATATGTTATTCAATCAAACTAACTTCTTGATTAAATACATTAAACTTATTTTCTATATTAGTAAAAAATATTCTTAGATGCTATAATAGCTCATTATGTATTTGAATTAACTTTTAGCTTGAGAAAAATTGAAAATCAATTAATATCTCCATGCATATGTGTTCACTGAACCATGATTTATTTTTTCAAGTATTGTTAAAGACATTTCAGTTGGTTATAGAAATAGCCTGGAAAAAGAGAGAAAGAGAGAGAGAGAGAGAGAGAGAGAGAGAGAGAGAGAGAGAGAGGTAGATACATGTAGAAATAGTATGGAATAAAACTCACAAGTAAAATTTAGCATTTTGTTACCTGAAACTTTAGCTCCATTCATCTAAAGATTGTTTTGTAGGAAGCCTGGGTGTTAACATGTGAATGACGAATAATCTGTCACCCATACACAAATATAAAAATTTGGCAAACAGGAGAGACAGTAGGAAAATTAAAAAAAAAAACCTGTCAATATCAGTTTCCTCATCTGTTATGGAGAAACATACAGTATCTACCTCTTAGGGTTATCCTGAGGAATAATATGCTAATAGTTGAAAAGTACTTTATACTTGTCATATAGTAACACTTCAGTAAATCTTAGCCATTATTTCAGTGAATTATATGTCTCATTTCTGTCCTATCAGTCTTAAGTGTTAGAAATCAATTTAGATTAGTGATCCACCATATAACTTAAAGAGTTATATGCAATTTATAGATAATAAATCTAGTATCTCATGAAAACCCAATGAAAGTTTCAGGGAAGTTATAACTATACTTGTGTTGTATTGCTTTTTGTTTGTTTGTATTTTTCAATTTTTCAATAAAAAATAAGTAATTTGTGTAAGGCAGATCTAGAACCAAAATTATCCTTTTGGTTAATATTCATTACTATTTCTAATATATGATGAGACTACTTTTGGATGACTGCTATTGATCATTAAGCTTTCATATTAGTCTAGATAATTTATTGAAGATTAATATGTGATAGCTAAGCATTACTATTTAAATGATGAAAGCACAGTGAATTGTTTCTGAATTCACTCATCAGAGAATAATAATATTGAATAAATGTTTATTCCCATACAAAAGAAGCAAATGAACATCCTAGCTGTCATATCACTGACCTGCATTTTGATTTTGAGCAAATCATTTCAGTTTTCACTTGACCTAGACAAAAATTGAAAATAGTGCTATTTCAACTGTTATTTACCTTCCTGGATTAGGATAATATTGAACAAGTTAATATTTTAGATTTCCACATAGGCTTTTTGTGGAAGAAGAGTATTTTTATGAAGCTTTTTTCTGTGCAAGTACTATATTAATTGTTTTACGAGATTCCCCTCCTCCCATTTTTTGAATGATATTTTAGCAGAAGTTATCAAATTAAAAGAACAGAGAATCCATTGACAGAAAGTAATGCAGTAGTTAAATGTGGTCATGTTTGCAAGAATCAGATAAAGGTTTCCATCCATCTGGATTCCATCTATTCTTCCTTCCAAAATATCACTAATATTCCAGTCTTTTGATCTCTGCCGTTTAGGCTGTGGAACTTGGGGTGGGGGAGGGATAAGAGAGAAAAGGGAGGATGAAGGAAAGTGATGAATAAGGGATTTATTTAGTTTTAGCACTTAAGCATCCAGCTCAGTGTTTGTAAGTAAGCCAGTTTTGCAGACTTATTTATATTAGAAAGCTAGTGTACAGCTCTAGAGTCAGTGCCACTAGGAAATTCTTAAAATAGGAGTTGTGCAAAAGAAATATACCCCAGAGGCAGGAAGCATTCACATTTGCTTCAGAAGACCATAACTCCATTGGGGATTTTTTTGAAGTCTTCAAACACTATTTTTATTTGAATTTCCTGGAACCACAAGTGTGTGTTGTCAAAAGTTTTTGGTTCCATTTTGGGAAACACAAAACTTTTCAAACTTAGAATCACTTGTTCTCCTACTATCTTTTCTTAAAAAGTTACAAAAAAAGATTTATCTAAAGCAGGCATTCAGAGAATATCAGGAAAGGAGAAAAATATATAATCACTGACAGTCGGGGTGTTTATTGTTCTTTACCTTAAAGAAGCCATATTTAATTTTGTGGTCAATTCTAAGAAATCATAGAGTCTCTTACATAGTCATCACTCTTTTCTTGTTTCACATGAACTCATCTGACTTAGAAATGGGCAGGTGATAAGAATCTCTATTTACTAAGTTTCAATCTTAGTGGTTGAAGTAGAAAAAAGGCTTAAGTCAAGTAACAGACAAACCTCTCTAGTGTAGGCGGCACTCAGTCCCCTGAAAAAGGACAACCATTCATTCAGAGGGAACAACTTAAGAGACGAGGTTTACTCACTTGCTCACAGGCATGGGAGGTGATTGTCAAATATAGCTTGGAAGGATGCCCTGACAGACCTTTTGCAGACACTTGAGATTTCTGTAATAGAGAGAAACTTCTAATTCTGAGAACTCAGAGATGAAGTTACAAGGCTAATACCTCTAGGAGAGGAAATAAACAGTAATGATTTTCATTTAGCAAGGTTTAAACAACTTAGATCACTAATTAATTAACTGGCAGATATGTACTGACCACCTACTGGTCATGGTACTATATACCATGTGTTTAGTGAGATTGGGTAAAATCGAAGCTCAAGGGTCATATATATTTTCCTCCAATGTCTTACTAGAATTCTCTAAAGTGAATTGTTTATTCTTTCTTTGGGGCTATCACTGTGACATCACTTATTTCTGTAACCCACAGGAATGTTGTTATCTTCCCCATTGAGGAGTATGCGCCACACAGGAGTTGTGACACCAGACTGTATCAGAATCTTGGCATGTAACTGACATTCAATTTATGTTTACTGAATGAATTAATAATTCTGAATGAAATATTAGTGCTACCCTATGGTGCTTGACAGATAGGACAGGAAATAAGACATGAACATGGAACAGATTCCTTGAGAGATTATTTGTTTTAAGTTTATCATGTAGAGTGGTGAGTTAGAGAAAAGACAGAAAAAAAATGGGATCAAGAAGATCCCAAAATACATTGCCTTGTTCCTTCCAATTTTGCTGTGCCAATCCTATTCTCACATTTGAAAACAACTAGTTATCTATTACATTACTTCATCTTCAGATGTTCAGTAGCAGTGATCATATGTTACTCATTTATTTACTAGATGTCAGCTTAAATTTAACCGATTTATTTGGAGAACCTCAAAGCAATGGTAAGTAGCAGAAAACGCCTCTCTTTTTTTGCTTTTCTGTAGGTGCAGCCTGCATATAGGTTTAAAATTAGAAGCGAGTTGAAATGGGAAATTCCCAATTCTTCTGAAAAACGATGGTTGACTTGGATTTTAACAGACAGCATAAATCAAAATGAACAAATCCGTTCAACTCTGGCTCTGTAATTTAATGGCTTGAGGTCTTAGACCACAAACCTAATCACTCTGAACCTCAGTTATCTCTCTATAAAATGGAGATAATAATGCCTACCTTGTGTGTCTTTGAGAACTATAATGTGTAAGAAAATGCTTTGCACACTATGGGACACTATATAAATGTGAAGAACACTTGCATTATTATGATTATGATTGCTCTTGTAATCATGATAATAGAACTGAATAATAAAATGTCTCAGGACACCTCAGGAACAGCTCTAGACATTCCCATCTGTGAAGCAGCATCTGATAAGTTCTTAAATTCATCAGGCAGAATATATATTGACAGTCTCTGAAGAATTACTGGCACATTAATTTGCTTGACTGGAAACATCTGGATTCTCTAAAATTAGATTTCTGATGAAAGATCCCTGAAGTGTTGCCAGATTTCTGTGTAGATAATTTTATTCAGTTCAATAAACATGAATCGAATGCCCATTTATAGACCAGGAATTGTTCAAGGCAATAAAGACTTAAAGATAACTGATCATGGTTCCTGCCTTCAAAGAGCTCACAGTTTATGGGCAGAGACAGATACATAATTAGATGTCCACAGAATATAAAATGGAGTCATGTGTAACTGTTACATAAATTATAGTGGTACTGCATGAGGTAGACTAAAGCAAGATCAAAGACTTTCCAAATAGAAAGGATGCCTGATTGAATTTTAACAAATTCATAGAAGTTACATAGACATAGTGGGTGCAAAGTGAGGGTAATTCCAACAAGAGGGAAATACATAAACAAAGGATCTGAAACTGGGGGGGAAATATGGTCATTCAGTGTTGCTGGAGTAGAAATAAAAATGAAAGATGTAGAGGGAGAAAAGGCTGAAGAAGAATGAAAAGAACCAGTCCACGGAAATTTTGTGGGTCATATTTTTAACTCTGTGGCAAATACAAACCACTGAAGGATATGAAACAGGGAGGTAACATTGTGAGATACAAATTTTAAGCAGAATGCTCTGGATATTGTTTTGACTGAAGGACAGTAAAACTGGAAGCAGGAGCATTGACTAGTGTAGCAATTCAGAGAATGAATCAAGGAAATAGTAATTAAGATAGAGAGACAGTAATATATATATCAGAAGAGACACCTCCCCCCCCACCGCTTCCAATAAATGGAATTTATGTTTTGGAGAATGGGACCCTTGTAGTACAGTCTTCCCGTGCTAGATAAATATTCTAGGAACCCATCAGCATCAGTTTACCAGCTAGAGATGTTGTGAGAGGTTGTGTTCGACTTCAGTTATTTATTTATTTTTTAAGATTCTTTGAACGTATTTGCCTATTTCATGATGGGTGATATATGAATGCACCTGCCCACACCGTTCTGAATGTCAGCAGTTTTTGACCAAAATTAACATAACCCCTATGCCCTACCCTTCCTATTCACCTGATCTCATCCATGACTCTTTTTGTTTGTTTGTTCTCCTGGATAAAAAACATTTCAAGGGAAATGTTTTTGTCAATGTGGAAGAGGTAAAAGAACAGCAGAAGCATCCCAAAAGGCATCCAAATCAACGAATTCAAAAACTGTTTTGAGCAGTGGAAAAAGCATCTTGATGGTGTATTGGATCAAACAGAGAGTACTTTGAAGGTAATTGAAGTTTAAACATGTAAGAATAAATACACAATTTTTTATAAATAAATTCCAAGTTTTCGGGGATCCTCCCTCATACAGACTGGCTTTGACAGCTGTTTTAGTGTAGCATTGAGGTGTAGAAAGATGTCAAGGCAGAACTTGGTGTGGTATCTCATGTGTATAGTCCCAGCTACTTGGGAGGCTGAGGTGGGAGGATTGATTTTGCAGCTACAGTGATCAATAAACATACACTGCTGTCTGAGCAGCAGAGCAAGACCCTGTCTCTTAAAACAACAACAACAACAACGACAACAACAAAAATTAAAAAATTAAAAATTAAAAAATGAAGAAAGATGTCAAGATAGATTTCTCAGGCACAATACCGCTATAATAGATATGAATCTCAGGCCATGAAATATGAAACACTGGTATATTACTTAATTTTTATAAACGATCTAATTTCTGACTCTCTTGCAAATTCCTCTAGACTGATGGGAAGAAGAACGCGTCAATTGCCACATCCCAGTCGTTCTCGGCACTCCTCTAGTCGGGATTATGCTGTGACTTTGAGGTCTTAATACCAAGGAGTTAGGACGGCCATTTGGTTGTTGGTCATGAGTCAGCACAAGCAGCTGCTGAAACAGCTGTCATTCTGGCCTATGTGGCCTTGACAAGTCCCTCAGTTCTCTCTGTTGCCTAAGTGACAAGAATGTTTCATTGGAAAAACTATGGGGAGAGGACTTAACACTCTCCTCTGCCTGGAAGCAACATGAGGCCATTTTCTCCTCTTGCTGTGTTGCCCTAGAAAAGGAGGTACCTTCTGCTGTCAAGGAGACCACAGGTCTCTCATCGTTGCATTCTTCTCTTAATCTGAGGGGAGAGACTTCTCTGAGGAAAATCCTTTCTGTCTTTGTGTATTTACGTATCAATTTTTCTTTCCTTCCTTGTAGTACAGTTTTGGTATAGAAATTTCATCAGGGCAACTTCTTATTCAATATTAATATTTTATCATATCATCAATTTCTTTTTGTTAATTGTCTGCTCTCTCTCTCCCTGTGAAATAAGTCTTTGTCTGTCTTCCATTTTATTTTTAGAACCCAATATCCAGAATACTCTGACATATGGTAGGAAGACACGTACTCACATACACAAGCATTGGTTTATTGAATAGATGAATATAAGGATAAATAATGAGCTGAATGAATAAAGCCATGGCAGTTTACTTTTGCTGTTTGCTGCCACATTTCTGCCCTGAGGCATTGAGCTTACTATAAGTTAAAATGGAGGGAAGAGAAAAGAAAGGAAAAAAAAACATAGAGGAAAATAAATTCATTAAAATAATTCAGTCATTATCAGTTATCTCAAATCATCATCTAATGCCCATCAAAATATTTCTTACCAGCTATATACATACAGAATTTATATTAAAATATAAATTTATGTAAAAAATATAAAGTTGATTTAAATGACATATAAAAAAAGAAATGAAAGAGGAATTGAGGAGGGATCCTCTTAGAGAATTACCGGGATACTCTTACTTAGCCAGACTACGTAGAGAAAAGTAATTTCCTTAATTTTATTTATGACCAATACGATCTTACTTCCAGATTCCAGGCCTCCCACTGCTTGTCAAAGTATTTTTTTATTTTCTTCCTTCCTTCCTCCCTCCCTCCCTCTCTCCCTCCCTCCCTCCCTTCCTTCCTGCCTTCTTTCTTCCTCCTATCCTCCCTTTCTCCATTATTCTCTTCCTCTCTTCCTTTCATTCATTCAGGGGAAGAAGCACCAACCTGGGACAAAGTCATTTAAGCCAGGTAGTGAAGTTTGTTCTAGAACACCAAATGCAAACAAAACAAAACAAAGAAACCCACCAAAAAGAAAAAAACAAAACCCCCAAACAAGTATAAATTAATAGTGCCAATTTTCAGGTCCTAGGGATAGTGCAAGTAGAATCAAGGGTGCACAAGTGTTTTAGATCTGGATCACAATTTCCTTCTCTAGACTGGGGTTGGGAGAGGAGGTACCAGAGAACTCCCTCTGTCTGTGGTGTTTTCTCACTTGTGTAATATACCATCTCCTCTCTTGGTTCGCTTACCCTCTCTTACCATTGGGTGGGGTTTGGCTGTCACAGGCATGGAGGCATATTCATCATGCCAGTTAACAGTGGTTTAGTCATTAATTTGTTTGAGAGAGGGTGAGGAGAATGAAGAAATTTGTGTAATTTTCTCTTAAAACATTATTAGCCTACTCTGCAATGCTATTACTCTCTTGCATCTCTTATTCTGCATTTGAGAAACTAAACTTTCTTTTTATTATTTTTGCTTTCAAAACATCACCCATTCTGTGGGCTGCTGGACCCTGACTTGGGTCAAATAGAGTTAAGAAAATATATTTTCAAAATATTTTCCTATTATACCAATATTAGGATAATATTTTAAAAATGTGTATTATCTGTCATTGAATATTCAACAAATGAAACCAGATACTAGGCTATAAATTTTGTATTCACTTTTTTCACAATACCATTTTTATTTCCATTTTTACCTATGAAGTGAATATTACTGGTTTACAGAGATAGAAAAGGAAGTTTAAAGAGGTTAAGTAATTTGCCCAAATTATACTCCTCTTAAATTGCTTAACTGAGATTTAGACCCACGTGAGTCTTACTAGACAGCATATTAATCTTTCAGGAGACTTTGTCATTTGCTGCCATTTTTGTCTTAATTCCATGAGACAATTCTCAGGCATGTCTAGGAATGTGTGAGTCACAATCAAAAGAATATACATGCAGGGTCAGGAGACTTAGTTTCAAATTCTGCTATTTTGCTTTTTTTTCTGTCAATAGTGTAGAAATGCGTAAATACGTTCATATCCCAATTTTGTCTTTTACTAACTGTGAACTTGGATAAACTCTTCTCATATCTAAGTTTCCAATTTTCACTTGTCCAGAAGAGAGATTAACAATAGCACGGCTGTGAGGAATAAGCATGATAATACATTGTAAACAGGCTAGTGTAAACCATGGCACAAAATAAGCACCCGACAAATAGTCATTACATCTATTCCAACTAATTTTGACAATTGGAAAAGCATGCATTATATTCTCTGTGAACAACTAGGTTATTTGGTAAACATATGAGTTTTAGTATCAATGCTATGATAGACTCAAAATAAAAGTCCAACACATAAATGTCTCCTTTCCAAAGTCTCCTTTCTTTCTTTCATTTCTCTAAGAAGCTGGCCCACCATAGCTAAGTTGTAGAAATAAAGCAAAAATAATTTCTTATTGAAATCACATTTTGAATATGCACTTGCTTTAGGGTTCTGAACTATGCTTTTATTACTTTTAATTGTCACATCATATTTGTTCATATTTATGTGGCACAGTGTAATATTTGATACATGTGAACTTTGTCTAATGATCAAATCAGGTAATTAGCAAATCCAGCATTTCAAACATTTATTATTTCTTTGTGTTGTGAGCATTCAGAATCCTCCCTTCTAGCTGTTTGATAATGCACAATAAATGGTTATTAACTGTAGTTGTTCTACAGTGTGCCATAGAACATTTGAACTTATTTCTTATTTCTAGCCATAGTTATATATCTATTAACCAACCTTTCCCTATTCCCTCCCCTTCTTATCCTTTCCAACTTCTAGTAAACATGATTCTTCTCTCTGCTTCTGTGCCATCAACTTTTTTTAGCATCTACGTATGAGTGAGAACATGCAGTATTTGTCCTTCTGTCTCTGGCTTATTTTACTTAACATAATGTCCTCTAGGTTCAGTAATGTTGCCTCAGACAACAGAATTTCATTTTTTATGGCTAAATAGTACTCCAATGTGTATATATAACTTATCCATTCATCTTTTAATGAACACTAAGGTTGATTTTATATTTTAGCTGTTGTGAATAATGCTGCAATAAACATGAGGGTGCAGATAGCTCTTCAGCATCTGATTTTCCTTCCTATGGGTATACATATCCAGTAGTAGACTGTTGGGTCATATTGTGGTTCTATTTTTTTGTTTTTTTGAGAAACTACAATGCTGTTTTCCATAATGGATATACTAAATTACATTTCTACCAACAGTATATAACATTTTCCTCTTCTCTGAATTCTTGTCGATGTATTTTTGTCTTTTTGATAAAAACGACATTAATAGTTTTTGACATGAATTTCCCTGATGATTAGTGATGTTTAACATTTTTTCATATACCGTTGATTATCCTCAGTGAACTGACCCAGAAACAGAAAACCAAACACTGCATGTCTTCTTTTTGAGAGATCTTTATTTAATTTACGTCCCCCTTTTCAATTGAATTGTTATTTTTTTGCTGCTAATTTGTTTGAGTTTCTTGTAAAACTGTTTTCCCCACTTTTATTTTAGGTTCAGTGGGAACATGTGCCTGTTTGTTACATGGACATATTGTGCAGTAGTGGAGATTGGGTCTCAGCTGGCCCATTCCTCGATAGTGAACATTGTACCCAACAGGTAATTTCTGAACCCCAACCTTCCTACCGTCTCCCTTATTGGTGTTCCCAGTGTCTATTATTTCCATCTTTGTGGCCGTTTAGTTTCTATATATAAGTAAGAACATGCAGTGTTTGGATTTTGTTTCTGGGTCAGTTCACTGAGGATAATGATCTCCAGATTTCATTCTTATTTATGGCTGCTAGTTTCCTCTGTTACATTTTAATAATAGTCATTCATAGTTTTCTTAAGTAGCTGAGTGCCCTGGAAAGATGGTAGAGGGTTGAATCTGAAGCCACCTTCTGAGTTAAGCAACTGTCCTCACAGCCCAAGGCACAGAGCCAGGATCCCTGAGCCAAGCATGCAACATTCCATCTGCTGTACTAACCAAAGGTAAATGACCCTCAAACCCCATGGGAGTGATTTAGAATCAAGGAGGAGACCTTACCTTTTACAGGACAGTTGGGCTTGAAAGATGCTTTGCTTAAGTGACTGAAGAAAAAAAAAAACCTGAGATCTAGTTAACGAAATGTATTGAGGTCATTTCCACCATACATTGATGGAGCTCAGAAACAGAAAGTGTCAGGAGGGCTATAATTAGGAGACAGAGTTAAAAATTTAACAGCACTCTGATTTCCACTACACCTATCATCGTTTTTAACACTCTTTCTTTCCATTTGCGCTTTATGGGCATTTTTTCTGTATTTGAGAGAAATATGTGAGGAAAAATATTAAAGAAAAGAATGCTGATATTTTGAAAAGGTATTTGAGAAAAGCCAGAAAGTTCCGCCGAGATAGGTTTAGTTCTGTCTCTGTCTTTCTTCTATTACTTATTTTAGGTTTTGCTGACCGAAGACTGTGAAGTCATCTGACCCTTGTGTGAGTGATCCTCAGTGAATGCGCTGAGAGGGTCTTCTTGGTCCTTATGAGCACTTGCAAGGGAAAGCAAACTTGGTACAACCTTCATCTAGAAAGGCAATCTTACAGTGATGTACCATAGTTAACTCAAGATTTCATGCATAGATTATTCCTCTTACTTTTTAAAAGAATTGACTTTATTTTTTAGAGCAGTTTTAGGTTCACAGCAAAAATGAGCAGAAAGTGAAGAGACTTCCCACATACACCCCACCCCCACACAAGTACAGCTTCCTCCACTATCAATATCCAACATCAGAGTGGTACATTCAATCAATGAACCTACATTAGTGCATCATTGTCACCCAAAGTCCATAGTCCACAAAATAGAATCAATTTTTTTATTATATCTCCTCTCAGAGCCATTAATATGCTGTTGGCTTTGTGAAAGACCAGGAGTACCCTACGGTGTACAATATTTTCCAAATACATGTTTGACCACCCTGGAGTTCTAAGATGCACATTTCTGTGAACACTGTTCTAGAAGAACCAGGCCCACTAGGTAAATCTGTAAGTTATTGTCAAACATATTTTTTCTAAATCTTTGAAAATTGAGGTTAATATATATTATAATTTTTTCTAGTGTCAATAATTTACAAATAATCTAAATTATTTTACATAGAGAAGACATGGGGAAAGAGCACCATTTTTTTAGTAAAGAGACTATCTAAAAACAGGCTTGCTAAAACAGGTTAATGCTTTAAATGACACAATTGAACAAGACATAATTAGGGCTAACTATTTCCTTCCTCTTGTTTTAGAAACACCACGAGCATTGACACAGAGGTACAAAGGGGTGATTTAATCACTTTTATGTGGAATTTTCCCCCCATGTGGTCATTAAGTAAGTTGTCCTTACATAAAATGGTATCATGAAATATACAAATCAGACTCCCTTATAGTCTGTAAATCAAAGAAGAAGCTGTTTCATGACCAAAATATTGTTGGCAATAATCAAGTTATTGTTGCTGAAGTGCCTATTTCTTCTTTGAAGATAATGTTTGTTCCTAGGTGCATAAAGAATGTGAAGATAGCATTAATTTTAAAATGGGTCTTTAGAGGAGATTCAAGAGTTGTAAGTTAGTAAGTTTTCCTGTGCCCAAATAAATGGCTGTTAATTGTATTGTTCTGGGTTCTCCAGAAATACAGAACTAATAGAATATAGATAGATATAGATATATGTGTATGTGTGTGTGTGTGTGTGTGTGTGTGTGTGTGTGTGTGTGTGTGTGTGTATTCTAGTCTGTGTTCAAAGATGTGAGAACCAGGAGAGCCAATGATGTTAGTTTCAGTCCAAGTCTACGTCTGAAGGCAGGAGAAGACCCATGTCACAGTTTGAAAACCATTAGGCAGAGAGAAAGAGTAAGCTCCCTCTTCCTCAGTCTTTTTCTTCTATTTAGACCCTCAGCTATTAGATGAGGCCTCCAGATAATGAAGAACTTTACTCAGTCTCCCAATTCAAATGTTAATTTCATCCAGAAACACTCTGCAGACACTCAGAATAATGTGTCCACCCTACGGGCCAGTCGAGTTGACATGTAAATTAACATCACAATAATATTTTTTCAATTTTATTCTGTTTGTTTTACATCTATGAGCTCTGCAATGCACTGTGCTAGGTGCTAGGAAAAACACAGAAGTTGACACTTGGTTCTTTCTTTTGAGAAGCTAAGAAATTAATAAAGGATAACTGCACACTTGGTCACTATACTATTAGCACAAAGAGCTAAGTGTGATAAGAAGAGTAAATGATCTGTGGAGACTGTAAAAGTATTACAGAGAAAATAGCCATTTGAATTGCCCTATCATTGTGAGCAGAAATTAGAGTAGCAATGGGTGGATGAGGAACTAGCATCAGCAAAGGTCTGTGGATGCGCAAAACTCCATGGAATGCCAATGTTTCTGGCCATGCAAAGGGCATGGCCAATATCACACACTGAAAAAAGACAGGTCATGATCATGCCACAAAGAGCTCTCAATGTCATGCTGAAGAATATATTCTTCTTCAGGATTTTGGTTACTTTGCTGGAATAATTCTTTATTTTCTTACATTTGGAGTACTGTAATAAGTTGAGTTACCATTTATATGGTTACTAAAAAACACAGAACTTGATGTCCTAACTGCTGATTTCATCTTTTCTTTCTACCTGTTTTTTACTGTTTCTTTAGTAATTTAGTGAGAACTGGGTTCAACAACTAAACTCCACCTTTGAACTTGGTTTCTGGCTTTTTGTTTGTTTGCTTATAGATTTTTTAATCATAACATAATTTTCTCTTATTAAAAATAGTCATAAATACAAAGCATGTAGCCTTTACTCTCTGGGCAATGTTTCTCTTTCCTTATAAACTCAATGAATGGCTTTTAACAATGATCCATGTAACTATTTGAAACATAGACATGGGCATAATGATCAGTTTTGCCTTTATCTCTGATAGGAAACATAGCACAATATTCAGTATACAAAAAGGAAATGTATAAGCAATTGGAGAAAAATTATGACTTGAAAATAGTATATCAAAAAGCAGCTTGCTTCCTAATTGATGATTCATAATAGAAAATCTCATGATAATTAACAGGGCTCTCTAAATTTCAATGGGCACAGATATCCAAACCTCACTTTTTTCTATCATATTTACATTCTGCATTGCATCAGTCCTAGCAACAGTCTGAACATTGAAAAATCAAACTTTCTACTACAAGAGCATCATATTCTCTCTAGTTGATATTTCTTTTTTTAATGAAACATTTGTATAACTACCCACCTGCTTTCTTTTTCTGATTTGTTTTAATGTAGTAAAAGAAAGATGGAGGAGATACATATCACCAATCTATAATTTTTAGCAATTTTGTAAGCCTCAAGTGTTTCATCCTTTTAGAAATAGGTTTCATCTAATTAATTAATAAGGTATTTTTTAGAAATAAATCTGAAAATAATTTCAACTAGAAAACTTGAAGAATGTATTTATGAATAAGCATGAGTACTTGTGTTGATATGTATGTCAATTTAAGATACTTCAATGTTCTCTTTTCCAGAAAAGCTAAGCACTGTTGGAATATGCATTGTGTGAAATAAGCCAATAGACATAAGTTTAGTAACTTAGTTTGAGCCTATAAATCATATGCAAATATCTCATAACTTTATCATATACATTGAATGTAACCATCACAAAGAGAAGAGATTGAGACCAAGAGGAATACTTCTCTCTTACATTGATCACAAATATTGGTCTTTAACAAATAAAATCATGCATAACATTTTAAAAAACATCAAGTAAGTGCTTATTGCAAATCACTGACCTATGATGTCTGAAAAATAGCCCACCCTAGTTTAAATTTTTGTTTTACCTTTAAAGATAGAAAATGTATAATAAATTAGAAGGAGCTGCATAGACGTTTAGAACAGAGAGAGGCTTTGAATAAACTCTAAACATGATAAATAATGGTTAACAGGCAAGTGCACAAGTGATAACTTTATTTTTTCAATGATAATTTTAAAATTATAAGAGTGCATACATTTGTAGATTTCCTCTCTTTGCATTCTGGTCCTTTTTCACATCATTCACTTCTGCTCACATTTAATACATATTTTTGCCATCTTGTTGCTCTATTTTAAAATTACCAGAAATTATAAAAGTTCTGACATTTTGACTGAAGAAAAACATTGAGTACCAATTTTACTTTTATAGGAAAGCACTTTCAGAAAATTATTCCAATGAAAACTTAACAATTATTTATTGGCAATAAAATTCCTTTTAACAAGAAAATTCATTCATAAAAAATTTGTTTATTATAAGTAGTTCACTTTTATTTTCAGTAACATTATTTCTAATATTCTCAAACAAATAAATTACCAGGGAAAATAATCCCTGATCTCTAAGAAGTTGATTGCAAAATGTCTTACATAAGTTTTATAGTAGTATTATTAAAGTAGTTCATAATAAATCAATACTAGACTTTTCAAATGTCTTTGTTGTTGACTGGAATCATGGTTAAAAGGCTAAAATTACATTTGCTGTGTTATTTAAGTACAATGTGGACTTCTAAGGTTAAAAAAACAGTTTATCGAAAAGGAGTTTCACCTTCTTTGACCTGTTCCAGTGAGAGCACTAAGCATGAACGAACTTTGGAAAGGCAGTGAGACTATTACTTTTTTTTTCTCTTCAGCTTTTACAGGGGTAAAGAAAGGAGCAGGCAAAACACAGAAGGCCATGCATGACAAGCAACTACAAACCATTGTGAAAGGGAGTCTGGTGTCTGAGATGATGGAATTAGATAAAGACAAAAGGATGCAGGGGACAGAGGGAGAGCTTTCAGTTAGACCCTCCTATTCACATCTGAAGTAAATGTTCTTGTGAGAATGAGGAGTAAATCAATATTTTTTTATGTTCAATATTCAGCTCAGGGTTGGCAAAAATGCTCTCATTTTTGGAGTGTAAGTCACAGATGTTAGCAGAATCATTTTTATTACTCAAACAAAACTTTATGGAAAATTTTGTGCATATGGAGTTTATACTTATACTACAAAGTGTAACTAGTAGGAAGTGCAGGATTTGTACAACCAGTTTACTTTCTATTTTACTTAATTTCAATAGTTTATTATCATTTTCTGGTAAAGTAGTAAGCTAATAAAAATAGGCACTATATAATATGTCTTGAGACGTGAATATATTTTGAACATTTCACTACAACTTTAGGAAAGAGAAAATGATGACACTAGTAATTAATAACTTTATGATGAGAACAAAAGCAATCCAAGTAATCACAACTTTTAAAAAAATGAATCTATTTAGTATACTTCATGAAGAAAGTGTCTGAAGTTCATCTCTCCTAGGAGCAAGTGACTAGTAGAAAGATGTAGCTGGGTAAGTATGTATGTGGCTAGGAAATTTTTAAATTTCAACCTAAAACTCACCATTCTCAGGATTTCAAGGATTCATAAAATGAAGGGAATGTAGCCAAGTGGAAAAAGGACAAATACATAATTCATGAAGCAGTACTTTCTGACATACCCTGCTGCTTTTGGCTCCTAAAAATAGATCCGTTAAGAGTTAACATGTAATAATTTCCTTCAAAAAAAGTGGTAAAGATATATTTTATTTGAAAGCCCTCTAAATTTTTGCAGTATTAGCAAGGAGAAATCTTCAGCCTATTTTCGAGACCGACATGGGGGTGTTATTCAGATATATTTGAGATAACTTTTTTTTTCCTGTGGCCTTGTTAACATCTAGCTGGAAGGCATTGCATGTTTCTTTGCTTCACTGTGTTCTATGCAAATTATCGGAGTGGAAAGTGCCTTTGCAGATAGATTTAAAATACACTTTAGAATGATGCATTTTCTTGCAGACAGCATATTTGACACAGAATCTTCAGTTGGGGGCAAAGACACTTACCATCAATTTAAAATCCAGAGACTGTTTAATCTAGTGATGACACATCAAGCAGCATAAGAAGCCATTTCAGAATAATGCAAGATTTAAAAACTTGGCCTGCATAAGTAAATTCATTATCACTCACTCTTCTCTAAAATACTAGACTTGCATTAATGTTATAATTTGTAAACTATAACAATACAGTATTCAATTTACATAGAATTGTTTTTAAAACCCAAAATATTATGTTTACACTTGCTGGGACTTATTTTCTTCATATCATTTAGATAACTCTTATTGGATGAGCTTAAAAATATAATGTGGTTTTGAAATTTTACCATCATTTTGAGGTTAAGCATAAAATATTCATCCTAGTTGTATTCGCATGTAAAAAAATAATTGCATTAATGTGGCTGTGTTATGGATGACTTCTGATTTAAAAAAATATAAAATGAATATACAATTAGAATGATTAAATTGTACTTAACAGTGCCCAGTAAAAGTCCTCGATGGTATTAGTGCTATAAAACATTTTAATTTATGCTGTAAATTAGCATAATCTTATTAATTTTCATCTGTCTCCCAAGAAATGCCAGATTCACAAAAACATTCAAACCAAAAATCTGTAGCTTATAGACTTCTAGTAGTCTACCTGTCAGTTCTGATTAATTTCAGTAATCCAGTTATTTCAGTGACCTACTTTTTCAATGACTACTAACTTTTCCAAGGCAAGAATCAAAGGTTTATTTTTTTCTTGATGGTGGTTATTTTTCTTGCCTGTAATTATTAATAATCTAGTCAACAGATTTATGAAGCTAACTTTTTATTTCTGGAATCTTTAATATATTCACAAGAAAATAATTAATTGCTCATATTTCTTCATTATTGAGACCTATTGCTCATATTTAATATACATTCTATGTCATTTTCATTAAATTTATACCTCTGAAAAGAATAAAATATAAAGATGAAATTATCAATCAAAATATTTTTAAAGTAATAAAAATCCTGACCTAACTGATCGTATTTTGGGCACGTGCTAAGGAAAAATAATTAAATTAAAATTAGATTCTATGAATATAGTTTTACATTTTGAGAATTATGAGGTTTAGTTTCTAATTTTTTTATATCATCTGCTGCCTTCACTGAACTTAATTGTACAGAGTACGTTTAATTCAACTTGTCATACACACACACAAAACTATATGCTTTTGTCTTACTTGAAATGGCAAAGATGTGACACTATGGATTGACATGGTTTCCTTACCACTCATGTTGCTAAACTGGAACCTGCAATGGGCTAGTGACTCATAACATTTCTCTGAAACGTTTATGGTATTATTGGAGTCATATTCAGTTAACTATTGAGAAAAAAGTATCGTCATTTTATAATAGCAACATAGGTATATAATATTAATAGTTTTATTAATATACATTGAATACATACTGAAATGCTAACAAGTCTATCGTTCACTATAGTACCATTAAAGTGGTTATGGATTAATTCAGACTTTCAGTCTCAATGTTTGTATTTGCCTTTTTAAAAAATTTTTTAAGATTCAGGATTGTATCTGTGTTCTTAATGATTGTCTTTTAGTAAATCTTACAGGAAACAGTGTAACCTCAATGTCATACTAATATAGACTCTATTTTCATAAGGGTTGAATTATCTACTGTCCTTTATGAATATCCATAATGCACAATGTTAAAATGAGAAAGCTATCATTGGTAAATAGGTCAATAAGAGCACAGTTCAGAAGACAGCCATATCATGCTGTCATTTGTTCTCATCTCTCCCATAATGAGGATGTTCGCATTGCATGTTAAAAGTTGCTTCTGTGAAAAGCAATATTTGAATCATGTACAAAGCTGTTAGACCAGGATGACAGGGCCCTTAACAAGAAAGGATAGAGCAAGTACTGGCCAACCCCAATGTGTCTATTATAATAAAATTCAAAAGAAAGAGCTAATCTGAGCAATGGATATGAAATAGGAAGCATACACTTCTGAGAGGAAAATATGTGAGGGATGACCACAAAATGATTCATGACCTTAAAACTATTGTGGTGCCATAATAGAGTGACACAAATTCTCAGTTTTACAGTAAAACGAAATAATTAATGATCTCCTGATAGAGGACTTTCGGCATCCTCTCGTTTACAAAAATCTCATCTAGAAGTCTTCTGTAAGTAACTGATGTGGACAGCAATAGAGACAATGCTTCTGTATTAACTGTTTTTTGAGAAAGAGAGAGGACATTTTCCTTTAAAAGCAATTACTAAATATTACAAAAGTGATTTGCCGTTATCTAGTGGGTCCTTAGGTAATATTTAATCAGATTTAGTTTGATAAATTAAAGGCATCTAGACTCAATGTACTTAATCTCAATGTACTTAAAAGCAAAATTTTGCAACTTCATTTGTATAGGGAAAAATAAAATTTGATATAAACCAACATTGAAACTAACCTCAATAATGGTCCTCAATATTTAGGCCTAAAAGGCCAGCACATTTTACACTTTGTAGTCATGGAAATCTGTTATATCAAAGCAGTGGGAAGGAATCCCCTTTTGTGTGGAATCCACCACAGTAAAACAAACAAATAAAAATAGAATAAGAATTTGTTTGTTTTATAAAGCAAGCTTTGTTCATGCTGCTGTTAAATATTCAAAGGTAGAGCCTTTTTGCTGCTAAAGGAGAAAAATCTAAGCATTATCCTATACCCTATAAAAGGTGTTGCACGCTGTCAGAAAACATCAATCATTTCCTTCAGTACCTTTATCATTTTCTAAGTCTTCCCCTGTATGGCCATGAACTACTACAAGTTTAAAGGAATTAGGAGTTTATGTCAGTTCTATGCTGCCAAATAAGATGCCCAAATGCAAACCAAGCTTACCTTAAATAAAAATTTTCAATTCTGAATGTGTTTTACTTATTTTCTAGTGTCTTGAAATCAAACAATCCTCTTTATAACTAAGAACATTTTTGTTTGCTAATCATTCATGGACATTAATTTTATCAAGTTGAATAAAGCAGAATGTTCTCCAGGCTATTTAGTTTCATATGTATCTATCTTAACGTGGCCAAATCCGAAATATATGTTGCCAGAAAATTCATCTCATCTTTATAATATAATTCTAGTTAAGTATTTAATTTGTAAAAATATATATTTATTTGTTTTACATACTTATTTTTAAATTTGAAAAAGTCTGTATCCATATTATTTATTGTCCAAAAATGTAATATATAAAATCGTGTTTAAAGTAATCATTACTTTTAAATTTTGTTAATTAAAAAGAAAGGTCTTGCACTCAATTGTGAAAAAATTCTGCATCTAGGCTAGCTTTGTTACCCTTTATTTTGATAACAAACGTGTGCCAGGATTATTTTTAAGTTTGTAAAATAGAAGGATATTGCATGAAATAAACATGCCAAACCTGATTTATTTTAACTTCTACATTAGAATCATGAGAAATGTTTTAAGTCATTAATATCTTTGTTCTAACTAAATCCACATAATCTTCACTTTTTGGTTTAATCAGAATAATGCATGCATTTAATTTAAAAGAGACAAACTGTACTGAAGGGCTTATAATGAAAAGTAGTTGTCCCTACTCTCTGAGCTTCGATCATTCCACTCTCTAGATACAGCCACTTTCTTTGTGATCTTTATTCTACTATCCCTTCCCTGACTGCAAAATATATAATTATTTGCCAGTGTTTGATATCTTAATTTTTGACATCCTGCATGGACTTCCTATAACAGTAAGATTAAATTTCATGTTAAATATCTTAATAGTATTCTATATTGCTTCTATTATTACTATGTAATTACTATTCTCTGCTAACATAAGTAATGTATTAAGCATACTTTTTAATTTGTTGCATTTAATTATTGTCTAATTTTTGAATTTCTTAGATTTCTCTTGAACGAGTACTAATTTTCTAGTATTTATTTTTCTCTTGAAGTAGTACTAAGTCATTTTATGTCTTTAACAGCCTTTCAAAACAATTTTCCAGAGAGGTAAGTGAACCAGATCTTGTAAACCTCCATTCAGGAGTGGTACATGGATCTGCTCTGATCTGTCATTGTTCTGTGATTATTCACTTAACAGCACAACAAGGGCTGGGTGGTAGAAGCAATCTCTTTTGGGTACAGAAAATAAGGGATTTATTGTAGAGTATTTTAAAATAATACTAGAGTTGACTAAAAATCAGTTTACTGTATTTTTATCATTACCATATGCCAGTAATTCTAATCAGTATTAGCTATGAAATATTCTTCACTTCCAAAGCCAGTTGCTCCAATAATCCTACCTCTTAATAAATTATAAAATTAATTATGTCTCTCTCACACTTTTCTTATTTTTACTGAATTTTCATATGTCTTCTGAATTCTCCTTCATCTTCTTTTGTTTTTATTCTTTTTATATTTGTTTAACTTATGTTAGGGAATTTTTTCCAAAAACCTGGTGATTTCCAACTGGAAGTTAATCTTATAAATAAGATTATTTTAAAAACTATAACTGGGTGCCTGGGCTATGCTTGTTGACTGGTAGACTGGCTTTTTTGAGTGATCCTCAAATATCAATATCCGTGGGTTCTTTTTTTGGAGCTATTTCTTTACTCTAGAGATTTCTCCAATCTTCTGTTTGGGGACTACCAGTGTGGCAGCTGATATTCTAGAGGTGAACTGGGAAAGGCAAATAATGACCTCATTTTTCTTAAGCTTCTTGGAGATTCAGTGTTTGCTTTTCTTTATTGTTTTTCTCCACAGTTTCTTGGGGATCATTTTCTTCTATTCTGCTCATTTATATACTCCTCCATTATGGTTTTAAAGTTGAAATGCCTTCTCATTTATTAAATAAGCCATTTCTTTTTTTCCCATATTAACTACTTTGGTGTTAAATCCACTATAAATATAACTTTTCTAATTCCTAATAGTGAAGTAATGTACAACTTAATCTATTACAGGTAGGTTGCTCTTAGAACGCTTCCAGTCTTTTGAAAACATATGCAGATAAATAAAAGTTCTCTATTTAAAATAATATATAAACCCATTAAAATAAGTTTTAGTAATGTCATGAATTCTTATAAAACACTGTCCCCAAAATCCAATTAAAAAAAAAAAAGTAAAATTATTTTCCTCACGATCAAAATTTAGCATTTATTTTACAACCAGACATTGTTTGATTCTATTTAAGAATTTCTTTATTTGATTATTTTTATATTGTTTATAAGTTGTATTTTATAGTATTATTGGCTAAAATTGCTAACCTAAATACAGTTGCACAACATCAAGGAAATTATAAGTCAGAAAAATGCTATGATAAACAAAAATTGCCAGAAAAGAGTGGCAGTATCCATTCATTGTTAGCATTTCTGTAGTGAATTAAGACATGGATGATACTATTAAATCATTGTTAATCAAGCATGGTATTAAATTATTTTCCCAGTAATGATTGCTCTGTAGGCTTAGATCCAGGAAATCACAATCACAAAGATTTTCTAGAATTTAGCTCACACTTCTCTCTTTCCTGAATTTCCACAGAAATCATGAAGTGGGTCACGTAATTAAGAAGGTTATTAAGCACTGTATTGTACTTTAGTTACAATTGTCTTGGTGGTCCAAATACAGTTTAAAATCTTTTTTTTTTTTTTTTTGAGTTGGAGTCTCACTCTGTCGCCCAGATTGGAGTGCAGTGGCTGCTCCTGGCCACCGCAGCCTCGACCTGCTGGGCTCTGGCGAGTAGCCGGAATTACAGGCATGCGCTACCACGCCCTGCTGATTTTTTGATTTAGTGTACAGATGAGGTCTCGCTGCCCAGGTGGGTCTCGAACTCGCGGGCTCAGGCAATCCACTCACCTCAGCCTCCCAAAGGCGCGGGATTACAGGCTGAGCCACCGAGCCCTGCTTAGTTTAAAAATCTTTAAGTCAAGCTTTGTCATTTTTCCTAAGAACAAATGAAACACAATTTCAAAAACTATTAATTTTCTTGATGCCTATCTCAAATTCTGAGTTATATGGAACAAAATGGAAACTCATAAAATAAACCTAAACTGAATTTGGAAGCTGAAGAAAGTGGGGTACACAGGAAAGCTCAGAAATATTAGACCTTGAAACAATCTAAAGAAGCCAAGAAATATACATTTTCAGTTAACACTGAATGAAGAAAGAGTACTATTGGGGAGACTATTGGACTATTTTCTTGTATATGTCCTAAAACATAAATTTATATTTATTTAAAATTCTAGTTTGGACTGAGCCAAAATTCAACGTTTGTCAACTTCGAAGCCCTCCTCACCCTCCTGTAAAAGCAGTCTCTCTAACAGTAATGAGTTGTCACTCTTTGAGTTTGCTTGTACTCTTTCAGTTTGCCCATCACCTGTCTCTCTACATCTACAGTTTTGGGTGAAGGTAAAATGTAGGGGTCTCCAAGTACATCTGTGTCTCCCCCTAAGCCAATATTTTGACTCTTAGTGAGTGTGACTGTGCCTTAGTGAGTGTGACATCAAAGAATTTGTCACAACAGCATTTTAAAAAATAAAATAAGAAATAGAAGAGAAACTTCAGTGTGAATCACTTCACATAAAAGTATATAAAGCTGAGTACATTTCTGCATGCACTGGTTAGGGTAAACATGCATTCAGCTTTGCCCAGGACAAGCCTCATTTATATCTGTTTTCCCTCTAATTGTCTCTAATTGTTCCTTTCACATTTGATGATGTCCCAGGTTAGGTGATGAAGCATATGTTTACCCTAGTAATGGATCACAAATTATAATGTATTTCTTAGTATAGTCACAGTAAAAATTTTGAACATGTATTTCTTGGGTCTTAAACATGTTAGTAAAATTAAAATTATGCCTTTATCTTCTTTCCGTCATGACCTTGTATATGCAGATTCTTCTGCCTAAGATAACTTTCGCCTTTTCTCCACCTTATTTTTGCATCCAGGAAAAGACTTGCTTATTTGTGAAACCCTTTACTTATTCTAGAAGTAATAAAATGTAATATCTTATACGTACTAAGAGTTTGTGTACAGTCAAGTGTTGAGAAACAATGCTGAATAAAATGAAAATATGGAAATGAAAATATTTGGAAGCATAATGAGCTTTGGATTTGAGGGAAGAGGGTAGAGGAATTTAATTAACTGTGTTAGTGAAAAGTGATCAGTTGAGTTGGATGGGTAAATGGGACTAGAATATAGGGAGTTTTCAATGCCAAGATAATAAATGCAATATTTTTTATGACAAGTATGCATATACATATACATAGACAAACATGTGTTGCAAATGTTTGGTTTACAGGTAATATACATAAAATGGTCCTTTCCAAGATAAGAAAAAATATATTGTATAAGTGCAGAGAGCATCATGCTTTAGAACCTCACAAATAAGAACACAAATCAAATACTTTCATTAAATGTTTTAGTTTGGGTCTCCCAAACAAGTAATGCCTGTCCCAAAAACTTGCATGTAGGTTATTCATTTTGAGAAGTTAGCAGAGAAACAAGAATGAAGGGCTAGGAACAGGGGAAAGGTAAAAATCAATAAAAGCATATGTTGTTCAAAGTTGTCATTCATGTTGTTCACTAACATTGCCAATTGGAGTCCAGTTCCCACTGGAGACCCTCCAAGGCTCCAAAGTAGAAGATGCCCAGGTTTTCTGTTCATGAGTTACTTCACTTCAGGTAATGGCCTCCAATTCTATCCAATTTGCCACAAAAGAAATTATTTTATTTCTTTATGGCTGAGTAGTACACCACAGTGTGTGTGTGTGTGTGTGTGTGTGTGTGTGTGTGTGTGTGTAGATAGATAGATAGATGATAGATGATAATAGATGGATGATAGGTGATAGATGATAGAGAGAGAGATAGATAGAGAGATAGATAATCACATTTTCTAAGAATCTGTAAAGGCATGCAGAGTGCTATAATGAACACTGGGGACTCAGAAGAAAGGTGTGTGGAAGGGGGTTGAGGGATGAAAAATTACATATTAGGTACTATGCATACTATTAGGGTGACAGGTACACTAAATGTTCAGTCTTTACTACTATACAATTCATTCAGGTAACCAAAAAAACTTGTATCCCTAAAGCTATTGGATGGATGGTGGATGGATAAATAAATAAATAAATACTTTTTTTAAAAAAAGAGACTACCTAAGAATGGCCTATCCAATGTGACAAGAATGCTACCAGATCCTGTCTTGGTAAATTGTTGATCCATGAAGTATGTCCAGGTTTACTCAATGTTCAGCATGGCTGAGGTGCTATCAGGGTGTCCACATGCACAACTGGTTGTCATAGCAACTGCTGGTATAAAAAGCTTTGCCAAAAGGGTATGAGTTGGGACAAAGGGTTGTCTGGTACTGTATACTAAGTTTGCAGATAGGATGAATTAAGCACAAGTATCATAAAATCATTTTCTATTTAACATGACTGTTTTGTACTTCAAAAATGTTAGTCTGTAATCCTAAGATTTTATGCCTTATATCAAGCTTTCATATGCATTTGCATGATAAGCAACTTCTAAACATGAGCATTTTTAAATAAATGAAGAGGTGATTTAGTCATATGTGAGTTGCAGCAGATGTAGCATTTAATGTTATGATGTAGCTACTTGGGGAAGATGGAAAGAGCTACTTTCTTTAGAGTAGAGCCTATCTTTCATTTTCTATAACCAAAGACTATGTATAATTTATCCTAGTATACTCTTCTCTTGGCATAGAATCACACAGAACAGACACATTTTGTATGTGTCTGTCTTTGTATGTGTCTTTGTATAAATGTCACAATGAAGAAATGGAAAAAATAATGTCTTAATATTTTTATCTATATTAAAGTACTCTTTTTACAAAAGATAAATAACATATCAAAATATTGGTGGGTTACAGTAATTAATAATGGTATTACAGTCCCCGGTCTTTTGATTCATTATTTAGTTTTAGTACAAATAATTAACAACTAAAAGAGGAAAGCTTTAATTTTAAATACATTCAAGTTCAGAAAATATCTCTTTTATGAATAAAAATTTCACTTAAAAGCAAAACCACTAACTTCACAATTTACAATCTGTGTCACTGTTGTACACTTTAATCACAAATAAAATTTCAAATGCTCACACAGATGACAAAATTGAATTTATCTCAGGTTGTTTTTAATTAATTTGCTTTGTTTTTATTTTTTTAATTTTAAAATCACAGTCCAGACACAGAAATATGTTGCACTAAATAGGTTAGAGGTGTGATCAAGCCCTATGCAAGATTGAACAATTCTTTCTGAAGCAAAACAAACTTACTCCTGAAATAAACATGTGCAGCACACTGAGCATGTTGGGATTGACTGGATAATTGGGAGCTGCATGAATTCATTTTCACATAGACTACAGTGTTCATTAAAGATGCATAATTACAATTGCTAATATGAGGTTTACATGTGTAAAATTCAAAAGTAATTATAGTGACTGACCTTGCTTTTTTTTTTTCCAGGAGGAATATTTTATCACAGACATTTATTAGAATTGTGAATATATGGTGATAATAAAAAGTAGACTACATTTAGTCAGTTTTATTATTGTTTTTAAATTTTCTACAAATTGTTCACCCCCTAAATTCAGGGATAATAATTTATATAATCATACCTTTGACCTTCAACATATCACTTATTTGGATTGCTGCTGCTTTTTTTTTTTTTCACCTAAGAGATATTTCTCTAACCCTAAATCAAATATTTTTCTCCTCTGTTTTCTTCCAGAAGCCATGCAATGTTTGCTTTTAAAGTTGGGTTTATGATTATTTCAAGTTAATTTTTCGTATGTTGTAAGATAGGAGTCAAAGTTCAGTTTCTTACATATGAACATTTGATTGTTTTAGCATCATTGTTGAAAAAGATATGATTTTAATATTGAATATGTTGGAACTTTTGTTGCAAGTCAATTGACCATACACTTACATGTCTATTTATGGACTCTGTTGAGAAACATTATTTTTCTCATTCATCTATATAGTTGGTGATTATTTGTTTTCTTTTAATGTCATTGAATTTATTTTGCTAATATTTGGTTGAGGATTGTAGCAAAAACTATGTTTTTGAAGGATATTAGTCTTCAATTTTCTTTTCTTTTGTTTTCTTTTTTTTTTTTGAGTTGGAGTTTCACTCTGTCGCCCAGACTGGAGTGCAGTGGCCATTCCTGGCCACCGCAGCCTTGACCTGCTGGGCTCCGGCGATCCTTCCGCCTCAGCCTTCCAAGTAGCTGGAACTATAGGCATGCGTGCACTACCACGACCAACTAATTTTTGATTTATTGTAGAGATGAGGTCTCGCCAAGTTGCCCAGGAGAGTCTCGAACCCGTGGGCTCAGGCAATCCACTCACCTCAGCCTCCCAAAGGTGCGGGATTACAGGCTGAGCCCCCGAGCCCGGCTAATTTTCTTTTCTTATAATGCCTTTTTCATGTTTTGTTATTGGGATTCTACTCCTTCCTAAATTAGCTGGGAAGTTCTCTTTCTCTAGCTTATACAAAAATTGTAGTAAATCTGTTATTATTTTTCTTTTTAAATGTTGGTAGAACTCACCAATTGAACCATCTGG
Organism: Cephalopachus bancanus; assembly: GCA_027257055.1. Classification (NCBI taxonomy): domain Eukaryota; kingdom Metazoa; phylum Chordata; class Mammalia; order Primates; family Tarsiidae; genus Cephalopachus; species Cephalopachus bancanus. Next base: position 811,858 of record JAPVLO010000241.1, read on the forward strand.
ATCTAGAGTTATTTTGGGGGGAAAGTTTTGAAAATGAGTTTTATTTCTTTATAGAGAGATATTCAGATTTTAAAAACTCTCTTTTTGAGTTAATTTTAGCAAGTTGTGTTATTCAAATAATTTTTGTACAGACTTCTTAGGTCTTTCCTTTGCACAACTCCCTCATCTCCTATTCCTATGGAATCCACAAATTCCATCCACATCAACAGGTTCATACTCAGATTTCTGTCTATGTTCTCCTGGCTATACCACTGTACTCTGCTTAGACATCATCTGGCTTTGTCACAATTGATTAAATATCCCCAGGCAAAGAGATATAGCAATCCCAAAACATGTATTTTCTTGCTCCCAGGAACTGCTGTCTTTTTCTGTCTGTTGTCTAATGCCTGAAACGTGTAGTTTCCAATATTTTTATACTAGTTTTATAGTTGCTTATGGTGAGAGGTTTAGTCTTATACAAATTGCCACACCATAGCCAAAAGATGTTGCCATCTTAGTTTAGACTCATGATACCCAATATTACAATTATTTCAGTATTGTTTTACTGGTGTTCTAGACACCAATTTTCTCATGCCTCCTCTTTTCCAAAATGTTACCTTCACCACTTCAGAGTTAACAGAGCATACAGAACACCCACAAAAATAAAACACACATATATAAATAGAAAAATTAAAAGGAAACAAAGCAACCCCCTAAGAGTCCCGTGGCAGAGATAAATTCTCACATTTCAATAATCAACCTGAATGTGAATGTACTAAATGCACCACTGAAAAGAAACAGCGTGACAAACTGGATAGAAATGCATAATCCAACAATCTGCAGCCTCATCTCACAGAAAAGGATTCCCACAGACTCAAAGTTGGAGGAAAACTTATCTCACTGCAAAGGACACCCACAGACTCAAAGTTGGAGGCTGGAAAATGATCTTTCAGGTGAACTGAAAGCAAAAGAAGGCAGGCATAGTTATTCTGATACCAAACAAAGCAACCCTAGAGTCATCAAATGTTAAAAAAGAACACAGATGGACATAATGATAAAAGGCTCAATCAACCAGCAACAAATATTCATCATAAACATATATGCACTCAACAAAGGAGCAACAGGTTTTATAAAACAGCTACTAAGTAAACTAAGAGAGGACATTGACTCTCACACAATCATAGCTGGAGACCTAAATACTCCACTAACAGCTTTAGATAGATCATTGAAGAAAAAAAGTAAATAAATAAGGGGATTCAGAACCTCAACTCACTTTTATCTCAACATGGCTATTTAATGCATCTAAGATAAATTAAAAATGACCTATTTTGTATTGAACCATCTCTAAGTCTGTTCTCAGTATACTGTTATATACATAATAATCCCTAATATTTTACAGGCACTATAAGCTCCACCCAGCCTGTTCTATTTATGATCTTCTGAAGTATACCACTCTTCTCATTATGTCCCTTTATCATAAAACATTCTTCCTTTCATCCTTTGTTGTTATACAAACTCTACCAATTTTTAAAGACCAGTTAATATCCAATCTCCTCAAGAAATTACTAAACATACAGAAATATATTTTTTATCAATATTTTTTATTTTGATATTGTGGGGTACAGTTAAGGGTTAGGTATACAAATATGCCTCATTCAGGCCCCCTTGTTGATAACAGGTGTCTCCCCGTCCCCAGACAGATGTTTACTACCATTAATCCCATCTCCCTTCCCCTCCCCCCCCATAGTTTCCCACCACTGTCAGTCATTTTCTTATCGTAGTGCCTTGGATGATCAAGGTTCACTATATAAGTGAGAACATGTGATACTCAGATCTTTGTTTCTGTGAGAGGTCACTCAGTATTATAGACTCAAGTTTCATCCAGTTTGCTGTGAAATTCATGATTTTGTTCTTTTTTATGGCTGCATAGTATTCCATCATGTATATGTACCACATTTTTTTAATCCAGTCCTCTTTTGATGGACAGCATGGTTGGTTCCAGGTTCTTGCTATTATGAACAATGCTGCGATAAACCCTTGTGTGCAGGTATCTTTTTTATAGAGTGATTTGAGTTCTTCAGGGTATATTCCCAGTAGGGGATTGCAGGGTCATATGGTAGGTTCATGTTTAGAGCTATTAGGAATCGCAACACTGTTTTCCACAGAGGTTGCACTAGTTTACACTCCCACCAACAGTGTAGGAGTGTTCCCTTTTAGCCACACCCTCTCCAACAACTATTATTTTCTGAGTTATTGATAATTGCCATTCTGGCTGGAGTCAGGTGGTATCTCAGTGTGGTTTTGATTTGCATCTCCCTGATGATTAGTGAGGTTGTGCATTTCTTCATGTGTCTGTTGGCTGCTCGGATGTCTTCCTTTGTGAAGTGTCTGTTCATATCTTTTGCCCATTTTATAATGGGGTTGTTTGTTTTTTCTATTTGGCACATTTGAGTTCCTTGTAGATCCAAGATATTAAGCCTTTGTCAGACCTGGAATTGGCAAATACTTTTTCCCAGTTTGTAGTCTGTCTCCCTGCTCTCTTGATTGTTTCTTTGGCTTTGTAGAAACTTGTCAGTTTAATGAGGTCCCACTTGTCTATCTTATCCCTTATGGCCTGTGGGTTTCGAGTTTTGTTCAGGAATTGGATGCCAGTTCCAATTTCAATGAGGGTATGTCCTTCATTTTCTAAGGTTCTTATGGCTTGAGGTTTTCCATTTAGGTCTCTGATCCATTTGGAGTTAATTTTTGTGTATGGGGATAGATAGGGGTCCTGTTTCAATCTTCTGCATGTGGTCAGCCAGTTTTCCCAGCACCATTTATTGAATAGGTTCTCCTCTCCCCAGTGATAGGTGGAGGAGGCTTTGTCAAAGATGAGTTGGTTAAGAAATTGAGGTTTTGCTTCTGGGAGCTCAATTCTATTCCATTCTATATGCCTGTTCCTATACCAATACCAAGCTATTTTGATGATTGTAGCTTTATAGTAAAGTTTGAAGTCTGGTAATGTGATACCACCTGCTTTGTTTTTTTTGCTGAGGATTGTTCTGGCTATTCTTGGTCATTTGTATTTCCGTATGAATTCCTGTGTTGTTTTTTCTAGGTCTGAGAAGAATGTTGCTGGTAATTTGATAGGTATTGCATTGAATATGTAAATTGCCTTAGGTAAGATGGACATCTTCACAATGTTGACTCCTTCAATCCACGAGCATGGGATATTTTTCCACTTGTTTGTGTCATCTTTGATTTCTTTGAGCTGTGTTTTGTAGTTTTCATTGTAAAGGTCTTTCACGTCTCTGGTTAGGAAGATGCCAAGGTATTTCATTTTTTTGGTGGTTATTTTGAATGGAATTGTGCTTCTTATTTGGGTTTCTGTTTGTTTATTATTGGTGTAAAGAAATGCAATTGTCTTTTGCACATTTATTTTATATCCTGAGACTTTGCCGAAGGCTTTTATCAGTGTAAGGAGGTTTTTGACAGATTCTCTTGAGTTTTCAAGGTACACGATTATGTCATTTGCAAAGAGAGATAATTTGACTTCCTCTTTTCCTATTTGGATACCCCTCACTGCCTTCTCTTCTCTGATTGCTCTAGCCAGGACTTCCAATACTATATTGAACAGGAGAGGTGAGAGTGGACATCCTTGTCTTGTTCCAGTTTTCAGGGGAAATGGTTCAAATTTTTGTCCGTTTAGGCGTATGCTGGATGTGGGTTTCTTGTAGATGGCTTTTACTACTTTGAGGTACATTCCCTGTATGCCTAGATGTTCGAGGGTTTTTATCAAGGAGGGGTGCTGGATTTTATCAAAAGTTTTTTCTGCATCTAATGATATAATCATGTGGTTTTGCTTTTGACATCTGTTGATGTATTTAATAACTTTTATTGTTTTACGACTGCTGAACCAGGCTTGCATCCCAGGGATGAAGCCTACTTGATCATAATGGATGATTTTTGAGATGTGTTGTTGAGTCCGGTTTGCTAGGATCTTGTTGAGAATTTTAGCGTCTATGTTCATCAAAGATATTGGCCTGTAGTTCTCTTTTTTTGTTGGATCTTTACCTGTCTGGGGTATCAATGTGATGCTAGCTTCATAAAATGATTTGGGGAGGGTTCCATCTTTCTCAATCACCTGAAATAGCTTCAGTAGGATTGGAATCAGTTCCTCCATAAATGTCTTATAGAATTCTTCTGGAAAGTCATCTGGTCCAGGGCTTTTTTTTGTAGGTAGTTTTCTCATTACATAGTCAATTTTTTTGATTGTTATTGGTCTATTTAGGGTCTCAATTTCTTCTTGTTTCAACCTAGGTAGGTTGTGTGATGACAGAAAGTCCTCCATTTCCTTGAGGTTTTCAAGTTTGTTTCCATACAAGTGTACATAGTAGTCTCTGATGATCTTTTGTATTTTTCAGCATCAGATGTGACTTCATCTTTTGTGTTTCTGACTGTGCTTTTTGGGGTTTTTTCTTTCTTTTTCTAGGTCAGTCTAGCTATTGGACCATTGATCTTGTTTATCCTTTTGAAGAACCAGCTTTTTGTTTCATTGATTTTTTTGTATTATCTTTTTGTTGTCTATGTCCTGAATTTGGGCTTTTATTTTGGTGATCTGGATTCTTCTGCTGAAATTAGGGTGTTTGTGGTCTTGCTTTTTTAGCTTCCTTAGGTGGCTTGTTAGGCTGTTAATTTGTGCTCCTTCCATTTTCTTCATGTGTGTTTGTAGGGATATAAATTCCCCTCTTACTACCGTTTTTAAGGCGTCCCAGAGATTTTGGTAAGATGTTTCTTCATTTTCATTTGTTTCCAGGTATCTTTTGATCTCTGTTTTGATTTCATCATTGACCCAGGAGTTGTTTAGTATCATGCTGTTTAGTGACCATGTCTTTGTGGGTTCTGGGGGAACCTTGTTGGTGTTAATGTTTATTTTTATTCCACTGTGGTCTGAGAAGGTGCATGGTAGAATTTCAGTCCTTTTAAATTTGCTTATGCTTGATCTATGGCCAATTATGTGGCCAATCTTGGATTATGTTCCATGCGGTGATGAGTAGAATGTGTATTCTGTGGTCTTTGGATGGAGTGTTCTTTAGGTATCAATTAAGTCCATATGGTCCAGAGTCACATTGAGGCTCTGGATCTCATTGCTGATTTTTTGTCCCGATGATCTGTCTAGGGTTGTGAGTGGGGTATTAAGATCCCCATTTATGATGGTGTTAGAGTCAATCTCTTTCTTTAGTTTTCCTAGGAGTTGCTTTATAAAAGTTGGTGCAACTATGTTAGGTGCATATATGTTTAGGATAGATATTTCTTGTTGATGGAGTGAACTTTTTATCATTATGTAGTGGCCCTCTGTATCTTTTTAAATTTTTGATAGCTTAAATGGTATTTTGTCTGAAATTAGGATCGTGACTCCTCCTTTCTTTTGTGTTCCATTCACCTGAAATTTTGTTTCCCATCCTCTTACTTTGAGTCTGTGCATGTCCTTTCTAGTGAGATGGGTCTCTTGAAGACAGTATATCGTTGCCTGGTGATATTTTATCCATTTTGCCATTCTATGTCTTTTCAGTGGTGCACTTAGTCCATTCACATTCAGGCTAATTATTGAAATGTGAGAGTTCGTCCCTATCATAGAGTTCTTATAGAGTTGTTCTTCCACTTGGTTTATTGTCTTTCTTTTGTTTTGGGGGTTGGTTCATGTGGATTTTATTCTTTTTCCTGTACTCTTGTGAAGAAAGTTGTTCTTTTTTTCCCCTTTTCTTCTGTGTTTAGTACTTTCTTGAGTGTTTCATGTAGAGGTGGTTTGGTGGCAGCATAAGTTCTTAGGGATTGGATATCTGGGAAAGATTTTAATTCTCCCTCACTGATGAAGCTTAATCTGGCTGGGTAGGTTATTCTTGGTAGAAATTGTTTATCTTTTAGGACTTTGAAGATAGGTCTCCAAGCTCTCCTAGCCTGCAGGGTTTCTGTAGATAAATCTGCTGCTATTCTAATTGGTTTTCCCTGGTAGGTGATCTGGTCTTTTTCTCTCGCTGCCTTTAGGATTTTTTCTTTTATGCCTACTTGTTTAGGTGAATTATTATGTGTCTGGGAGTTGGTTTTCTCATTTGTTGTCTTGCAGGGGTTCTCTGAATCTCTTGAGTTTGAGTTTTTGCATCATTGATTAGATAAGGGAAGTTTTCTTGAATGATCTCATGGAAGGTTTGTTCCAGTGTGGTCTCTGTCTCTCTTTCTGCCTCAGGGAGGCCAATTACTCTTGGGTTCTGTCTCTTGAAGTAATCGCTCATCTCTTGAAGGTTTTTTTCTGTGTTTTTGAGCTGGTTTTCTGTGTTTTTGAGAGTTTGGGTTAGTTCTATATTTTGGTCCTCAAGCTCTGAGATTCTTTCTTGTGCTTGGGTAATTCTGCTTTCCATGCTTATCAGTTTGTTATTTATTTCATTCACAGTATTCTTTATTACTGTTATCTCAAATATCAGCTCTTTTCTAGTTTCTTCTTGAGTCTCCTCAATTCTTTTTAATCTCTTCATTAATGTCTTGATATCTAGGTTTATAGTTTGAGACCAGTCATTCTGGGGGCTCTACATTGTTTGCATTCTGAAGTCAGTTTTCTCAGTGTCTGCCCCCCTAGGAGTCTGGAGAGCCCCATATTCCTCTCTTGGTTTTTCTTCATTTATGTAGATTTTTCCCTCATCCCTTAGTGGCTAAAGTCCCTTGAACTCTAATCTCCAGCCTCTCCCCTCTGTTTTTGTTGCAGGTAGCTAGCCTGCTGCCTGGGAGATCTGTGACTTGTCCCTGTTCAGCATAGGCGAGGGGCTTTGTCTCCTGTTTAACAACATCACCATGGGAACCAAGGTGGAGACTCTGATATGTGGGCGGGGTGATGCAAATCTGCCTTGAAAATGGTGGAGGTGGTAGTTTTACTTTCACTTTTAGGGATGCTCGTGTGGGTCTCTAGGTGGACCAGCTGCACAGTGGGGGGTTGGATCCAGGGTGCCACTAGCAGGTTGGGGTAGAGGAGAGGCTCGGGGGTTCCCTCCTCTGGAGCTGGAAGCCTCTGATCAGCACCTTACACAAGCTCCCTTACACAAGCTTGTAGTCACACACTGAGTGCCTCAGCCAGGGTGGGCCCAGGGCTCCCAATCTCCAAAGCTCCAGAGGGCAGGTGTGGCTCTGAGTCCTCACAGGGCACTTTAGCCAGAAATGGGAATGGTATCTCTGAAGGGCAGGTGCCCAGAGCCTCCCTGGGTGACCAGCAGCTTGGTGCTGTGTGCTGGTCATGACGATGTAACCAGGGAGGGAGCTGGGATACAGAATTCGGGATTCCCCAGCCAGCCAGAGTTACATATAGTGGAGCAGCCGCAGCCGGGCTGCAATATCTGGCCCTGCATGGGACCAAAGATCCCCGGATTTCGTATCAGTGCAGCTGGCAGTGGGCAGGGGGCTGCAAGAATAAAGTAAGAGTCTATTTGGGAACTCACGTTTGGAGAGTCTCACGGATCCACCTATGCCATCGCCATCTTCAGGAGTCTCCCCCAGAAATATTTTTCAACACGACTCATAAGCGTTTATTTTTTGCATATTCATATCACTTTTTTGTTACTTAAATGTTTGTTAATTTGCAAGATAATAATGATTATGTTCCCAGAATATATTAAAGGTGTATTGAGGACAGAATTTATGTATTCAGCGTTTCTAACCCAAGAATACCTTCTTTATTAGCTAAGGACACGGGAGCTGATTTTAAAAGCTGTACCCTAAAATCTTAGAGGCTTCTTGTAATACAAACTTATCTCTCACTTACAAAGCAGGAATTGTGATCATTAGACCTCTCTCCTCCAAACCACAATCCAGGGACCCAGTTGCCTTCCATTTTTGGTTCCACCATCTTCAACATCTACTTTCCAAGATCACTTTGTCAGACAAAATTCAACTGGAAGGGCTTTTATGATAAATCACTATGTTCTATTGACTAGACTTAGTCACATGGCTATTCCCTAATGCAAGGGAGGCCAAGAAATGTAATCTAATTTTGTGTTATGTAGAAGGGAAATTGTAATCAATTTGCCATTTCTGCCACATCTTTCACAGTATGATTGTTCCTTTGTCTTAAGTCTCATGCTTTCTTTCTTTTCTTTTTTTTTTTAACATATTTTTTATTTTAAAATTGTGAGGTACAGTTAAGGGTTAGGTATACAAATATGCATTGTACAGGTACCCTTGTTGATGAGGTGTGCCACCCCGTCCCCAGACAGATACTGACTACCATTAATCCCACCTCCCTTCCCCTTCCTGCCCCTCCCATAGTTTCCCACCACTGTCAATACTTTTCTTAAAGTTTTACGATAGATGTTCAAGGTCCACTTATGAGTGAGAGTATGTGATACTCAGATCTTTGCTTCTATGAGAGATCACTCAGTATTATAAACTCCAATTCCATCCAGGTTGCTGCAAAGTTCATGATTTTATTCTTTTTTATGGCTGCGTAATATTCCATTTTGTATATGTACCACATTTTTTTAATCCAGTCCTCTTTTGATGGGCAGCACGGTTTGTTCAATGATCTTGCTATTGTGAACAATGCTACAATAAACATTTATGTGCAGGTAACTTTTTAATAGAGTGAATTGAGTTCTTCAGGGTAGATTCCCAGTAGGGGGATTGCGGAGTCATACGGAAGGTTGATTTTTAGAGCTTTTAGGAATCGCCACACTGATTTCCACAGAGGCTGCACTAGTTTATACTCCTACCAAGAGTGTAGAAGTTTCCCTTTTCACCACATCCTCTCCAGCATCTGTTATTTTTTGCGTTATTGATAATGGCCATTCTGACTGGAGTTAGGTGGTATCTCAGTGTGGTTTTGATTTGCATCTCCTTATTGACTAGTGAGGTTGAACATTTCTTCATGTATCTGTTGACCACTTGCATATCTTCTTTTGAGAAGTGTCTGTTCATATCTTTTGCCTACTTTGTAATGGGGTTGTTTGTTTTTTTTCTTTTCAGCACGTTTGAGTTCCTTGTAGATCCTAGATGTTAGGCCTCTGTCAGACATGGAATTGGCAAATACTTTTTCCCAGTATGTGGGCTGTCTCCCTGTTCTCTTGATGGTTTCTTTGGCTTTGCAGAAGCTTACCAGTTTAGTGAGGTCCCACTTGTCTATCTTATCTCTTATGGCCTGTGTGTTTCAGGTTTTGCAAAGAAATTGGATGTCAGTTCCAACTTCCATAAGGATGTGTCCTGCATTTTCTAAAGATCTTATGGCTTGAGGTTTTACATTTAGGTTTCTGATCCATTTAGAGTTGACTTTTGTGTATGGGGATAGATAGGGGTCCTGTTTTAATCTTCTTCATGTAGTCAGCCAGTTTTCCCAGCACCATTTACTGAATAGGTTCTCTTCTCCCCATTGGTGGGTGTTGGAGGCTTTGTTGAAGACGAGTTGGTTGAGAAATTGAGGTTTTGCTTCTGGAATCTCACTTCTATTCCATTGGTCTATATGCCTGTTCTTGTACCAATACCAAGCTGTTTAGATTATTGTAGCTTTATAGTAAAGTTTAAAGTCTGGTATTGTGATACTTCCTGCTTTTTTTTTCTGACTATTCTTGGTCATTTGTGTTTCCTTATGAATTCCTATATTGTTTTTTCTAGATCTGAGAAGAATGTTGCTGGTAGTTTGATGGGTATTGCATTAAATCTGTAGATTGCCTTAGGTAAGATAGACAACTTCACAATGTTGATTCTTCCAATCCATGAGCATGGGATATTTTTCCACTTGTTTGTGTCATCTTTGATATCTTTGAGCAGTGTTTTGTAGTTTTCATTGTAAAGGTCTTTCATGTCTCTGGTTAGGAAGATGCCAAGGTATTTCATTTTTGTGTGTGTGGCTATTGTGAATGGGATCATGTTTTTAATTGGGTTTCTGTTTGTTTATTATTGGTGTAAATAAATGCAATTGTCTTTTGCGGGGACCCGCCCTGCGAGGGTCGTGGGAAGTGTTGAAGGAGAGACAGATAGGTGATGGACGAAGATCATATACCGGACTCTCTCTCTCTTTTTTTTTTTTTTTTTCGGTCATTGGTCATTCTAGCTAGGGGACCATCAGTCTTGTTTATCCTTTCAAAAAAATTTTTGTTTCATTGATTATTTTGTATTATCTTTTTGTCTTCTATGTACCGGATTTGGGCTTTTATTTGGTGATCTTGCTTTTCTGTGATCCTTCCATTTTCTTCATGTGCATTTGTAGAGATATGGATTCCCCCTCTTACTACAGCTTTTGTGGCATCCCAGAGATTTTGGTAAGATGTTTCTTCATTTTCATTTGTTTCCAGGTATCTTTTAATCTCTGTTTTGATTTCATCATTGACCCAGAAGTTGTTTAGCATCATACTATTTAGTGTCCATGTCTTTGTGGGTTTGGGGGGAACCTTGTTGGTGTTGATGTTATGTTTATTTTTATTCCACTGTGGTCTGAATAGGTGCATGGCAAAATTCCAATTTTTTGAAATTTGTTTATGCTTGATTTATGGCCAAGTATGTGGTCAATCTTAGAGTACATTCCATGCAGTGATGAATAGAATGTATATTCTATGGTCATTGGTAGAGTGTTTTGTAGGTATCAATTAAGTCCATTTGGTAGAGTCACATTGAAGTTCTGGTTCTCGTTGCTGATTTTTTGTCCTGATGATCTGTCTAGGGTTGTGAGTGGGGTATTAAAGTCCCCAGCTATGATAGTGTTAGAGTCAATATGTTTTTGAGTGTATGTTGAAGCTGCTTTATGAAAGTTGGTGCTCCTATGTTGGGTACATTTATGTTTAGCATAGATATTTCTAGTTGATGGATAGAACCTTTTATCATTATGTAGTGACCTTTGGTATCTTTTCAAATTTTTGATAGCTTAAAGGGTATTTTGTCTGAGATTAAGATCATGACTCCTCCTTTCTTTTTTATTTGCCTGAAAATTTTTTTCCCATCCTCTTACTTTGAGTCTGTGAGTGTCCTTTTTAGTGAGATGAGTCTCTTGAAGGCAATATATTGTTGCCTGGTGATATTTTATCCATTTTTCCATTTTATTTTTTTTTAGTAGTGCATTTAGTCCATTCACATTCATACTAATTATTGAAATGTGAGAGTTGATTCCTATCATAAGGTTCTTATAGAGTTTTTGTTTTGTTTCTGTTTGTTTGTTGTCTTTCTTTTGGTTTTGGGATTGGTTCATGTGTATTTTTAATCTTTTTCCTGTACTCTTGTGAAGACCATTGTTGTTGTTTTTTTTCCTTTTCTTCTGTGTTTAATACTTTCTTAAGTGTTTCTTGTAGAGGTGGTCTGGTGGCAGCGTAAGTTCTTAGGTATCATATATCTGGGAAAGATTTTAATTCTCCCTCACTGATGAAGCTTAGCTTGGCTGTGTAGGTTATTCTTGGTTGAAATTGTTTATCTTTTAGAACTTTGAAGATAGGGCTCCAAGCTCTCCTAGCCTGAAGGGTTTCTGTAGATAAATCTGCTGCTATTCTAGTTGGTCTTACATGGTAGGTAATCTAACCTTTTTCTCTTACTGCCTTTAGGATTTTTTCTTTTATACCTACTTTGTTTCAGCAAATTATTATGTGTCTGGGAGTTGGTCTTCTCACTTGTTGTCTTGCAGGGGTTCTCTGAATCTCTTGTGTTTGAATTTTCACATCACTGATGAGATGAGGGAAGTTTTCTTGAATAATCTCATGGAATGATTGTTCTAGGGTGGACTCGTCTCTCTTTCTGCCTCAGGGAGTCCAATTATTCCTAGGTTCAGTCTCTTGAAGTAATTGCTCATCTCTGGAAGGTTTTGTTTTGCCTTTTTAAGCTTATTTTCTATGTTTTTGACAGTTTGGCTTTGTTCTCTATTTTGGTCCTCAAGTTCTGAGATTTTTTCTTCTGCCTGGCTAATTCTGCTTTCCATGCTTATCAGTTTGTTATTTATTTCATTCACAGTATTCTTTACTATTGCTATCTCCATCATCAACTCTTTCCTAGTTTCCTCTTGTCTCTCCTCAATTCTTTTTAATCTCTCCATTAATATCAGGATATCTGGGTTTGTAGTTTGAGACCAGTCATTCTGGGGGCTCTTCATTGTTTGCATTCCAAAGTCTGTTTTCTCAGTGTCTGCCCTCCCAGGGGTCTGTGAGAGACCCGTATTCTTCTTTTGGTTTTTCTTCATTTGTGTAGATTTTTCTCTCCCCCTTTCCCTCCCCTTCTTTAATTCTGTTTTTTAGGGAAGGTAGGGTTGCTTTTACTTCTTTTTGTTTAATTTCCTGTTCTTCCTTATGAGGGTCCTCTGGCTTTATTCACTTTTGAGACTGGACAGTAGGTTTGGGCTGTACTTTTTGCAGTTTTGAGATTTAATTGAGGGTGAAGCTGTGATTCAAAATCTATGTGCAGTTCCCAGTATCCACCAACAGGTGCACGGGCACACTGGAACCCACTTCCCACTTCCTTACAATCTGTCCATGCAGTGGGGTTTAGGTTTGCTCCCTGGAACCAAAGGAGGTAACAAAAAGGAAAATAATGGAAGAAGGGGGGGTCAAGAGGAAGTTGGAGAGAGAGAAGAGTAAGAAGGAAAACAGACAAACATACCAACTAATGAATGAAAAGAGACACAAGGCCAGAAAAGTATAAAAACAAACAAAAAAGATTCCCTAAAGCATACCAGTAATCACACAAAGACAGTCCAACAAATTCATCTTATGCTTTCTTTCTAAAACTCACTTTGGAATTTCAATTTTTGGAGTTGAAAAAAGACCTCAGGTCCCCCATGCACCTACGATTACAATCTATTATCTAAGTGCAGATCAACAGTGGAACAGAGGAACTCAACTGGCTGGAAAGGAGATCTTAAATTCTAGGCACCTAAAAACAGCAAGAAATCAAAAAAGAGTAATGTCCCAAAGTTTTACTCTACATATATTTGGTTCCTTCTAAAGAATCAGATCCCAGTCTCCCAAATAAAGTTAGTTTTGAAGGAGAATGCGAAGAAAAAGGTAAAGGTTCTTATCTCTCATGAAGTAATTATCTGCCTGCTTTCTTGAAGGGATTACAGCTCTGTGAACTAAAATTATGGTCCTGCTGACTTCCTGAGGCAGAAAGAAATAATCCTAACAACATAGAAGGTGCCATTTATTCCAACAATTTCGAGTTTAACATTGTCTTGTGTCTGGCTGTCCCATATAGATCTCTTTGTCTTTTCCTCTGAATCAGCACTCATATAGCAAATAATTAAGTTATTTTTTAGTTCCATAAATTTTTTTAAAAACCAGGAATAACTAGAAACTGAGGATATAAATATGAACTTAAAATTATGGCGTTCACAATTCAATAAACTACAGATCTACACACACACACAAAATGCTAGCCCACACATCTCAATTTTATTCAATCTCTGTGACAAAGTTTCTCTTAGTTCTCATTTTTCCATAATCCTTGCAGGAGCTGTAGTACTTTCTGTTAATATAGCCTAATTCTTTGATATCCCAGTCCTTCTTAACCTTCCCCAAGGAGATGGATTTCCTTTCCTGTTTCTCAGGCTAATTTATGGAACCTATCACATATATAGTGGCTAACACAGTATTTGCTTCAGAGATCAAACTCAATAGACATTATCTGTCTTTCCTCTGATGTTCTCCACTGGAGTCATTCTCTCTTCAGAAGTCTGATTTGAGGATCCTCCATAGCTATAGGTAAGATAATTCAGAATAAATTTTTTTTTCAGAAAAGAATGCAATAGAAATAAAAAAAAGAACAGGAATCCACACATAAGAACTGAGACTCAAGATATGTGTACAGGAATCAGGCTCAACAATTCATAGCTCAGGAATGAAACAATGAGAAGAGTCATGTTAAGACCATATAGTCTAAGTAACTCCTGCCATAGTTGGACTTAACCTTTGAACACATATATGGGTGAGCCTACAAGTGAAGGGAAAATAGATCAAGCACTGAGAAATGAGGCATAGAGAGGTTAGTCTGAGAGGCACTGCCTAATACCATCAGCATTTCTGATTGTTTCTTATTGCCTCTCAAGGTCATGCTATGTGAAGCCAGACTGTACTGTCATTGATACCCTCCTATGAACAAGAATTTTTTCTATTGTATTCTGTTTTTCTGTCCTCTCTTTCTCTCTCTCTCCCACTCTCATGCTTTTTTCCTCTGTATTTTACCAATGAAGAGGTTTTAAGCATATCTCCAAATTCTTTGACATATCTGCCACAGAAGTGGAAACTAATTCTCTTTCCTGTGAATATGGTCCAGCCGCAATGACTTACTTCTAATAAGTTAAATGTGGCAGAATCAATGCTGTGTAACCTCTGAGTCTAGGTTAGAAAAAGTCTAGCTCTCAGGACACATGTTTTAGAATCCATGAGACAACATATAAGAAATTGACTACCTTGAAGTCAACATGCTGGAGAGTTCACATGAAGAGAACAACAGAGTCAGAGAGAGATGCTGGAAGAGCTAAGCTGTTCTAGCCATCATCTGCTTGAATCTTAACATCCCCTGCCAGATATATGACTGAGCCTTCAGATAATTTCTGTCTTAGTATTTGAGAAACTCCTCTTAAAGCTGAGTAGAGCAGAAACCGGCCTTTTCCTGTGTGAACTTTTTGAAATCCTGATCCAGAGAAACTGGGGTTGTTTTACGCTACTAAGTTGTGTGGTAATTTGTTGTGCAGTTATGGTAACTGGAACTGATTTTTTTTTTTTTTTTTTTTTTTTTTACTAAATGTAGAATGCTGCCATAACAAAATTCAAACATAGTTTCAGGACCAGGAAAGAGCTAAAATAAAGCTGGAAAGAAAGACCTTGAAGAAAGTGTTAGAGAAAGCTTAAAGAACCATGAAGAGACAGTTATTAAACTTTGATGGCCATAAAAGAAACTGCTACTGAGAGCTTAAAGGAAAGTAAGGACAATTTTGTTGAAAGGTAAAGGAAAGAGAAGCTTTGTTATGCAGTGGCAGAAAGTTTAACTACATTGTTGGTAAAGGAAATTAAAAAAATAAACCTAATGAACTAAAGCCTCTAGCTAAGGAGATTTCTAATTAGAGCATTGGAGTTGTCACTTGGCTTCTTCTTGTAGCTTATAGTGAAATGTGGGAGAAGAAAGATAAGTTAAAGGAATAACTTTTAAATATAAAAGATCTAGGGCTTGCTTGGTTCTAAACACAATAGTCTCATTGTCTCAAGTGATTTTCAAGTTAAGAAAAAACTTCAGAACAAGAGCAAGTCCATGGTGAAGGTGATACTATATTTTATTTAGACCTCATAAGTATTGAAGAGTCTGTTTCTATATAATATTAACATGCAAATTATATGCAATATATGCCTTGTTTTAAAAATTATCTACAGTGCCCAATCAGTGTTATAGGCATAATAGATACTAAAGTTGTTTCTTTTCAAACTGTATTATCCAGTGTACCTTTTGTCAAAGTCTGTTGATCACTGGTGTCCACATTTCAACTATTAAAGAAATTGAGCAGAGATGAAAAAAGCAAGAAATCAACCATTAGCCACAGTAAACGACCTCTTTTTTTTCCATTTTCACTCATCAAGTACAAACTAATGTGAAACCACTGGGCAAGTAGCCAAATGTCCACTTAATAGGCTCTGAAAATCAATTCAATAGTAAATATATATAAAACCCAATATGATATAGTAAATATAGTTATCTATGTGGCAACATGTAAACAACTTTAAAGATTGTTATAAAAATTATGATTTTATTTGGAAAATGCAAAATAATAGCATCAGATTTTTTTTTTTTTTTTGAGTTGGAGTCTCACTCTGTCACCCAGACTGGAGTGCAGTGGCCACTCCCGACCACCACAGCCTTGACCTGCTGGGCTCCGGCAATCCTTCCATCTCAGCCTTCCAAGTAGCTGGAACTAGAGGCGTGCGCTACCATGCCTGGCTAATTTTTATTTATTGTAGAGATGAGGTCTCTTCAAGTTGCCCAGGCAGGTCTCGAACCCATGGGCTCAGGCAATCCACTCACCTCAGCCTCCCAAAGCACGGGATTACAGGCTGAGCCACCAAACCCGACACATCAGATATTTTAATAGCAAAATATCTGATGGACATCTTGTTTTTTTCTGTCATTATGGTTATATCAGTTAGAGTGGCCCAAGAAACAGGAACAATTAAGAAAAGGTACCTGCACAATGAATATTTGTATACCTAATCCTTAACTGTACTCCATGATTTTAAAATAAAAAAAATAAAAAAAAATAAAAACAAGCAACTTTTGGCTTTACTAGTAATGCACAGATTATTTGGAATGAAGAGTTAAAATTAGTTTTGTTAGAAGATAATATTAAATTGTGAATAATTCAGCAAAATATTAGTTTCTTACATGTCAGAAATTATTTCAATATTTAGGTTGACAAGAAAAAATATGTAACTCTTGCTCCCAAAGAACACTTGAGGACATAGGAACACAGATGTACTTGGGAAGAAACTGATGCTTACAGTGTGCCTTATTTTTTGCTTGATTTTAACATTTATGAGACTACAAGCTTCTTTTTTCAGGGTATAACTGAATATGTAACTCTATTTCTAGTGTCTTAGAAACTGGATTATGTGTGGTCAGTAACAATGAAAATGCATGAATGAATTAGTGAATAAATAGATAAGTGAAGAACATAGATCAGTGAAAAAAAATTATGGACAATACCAATACTTAAAGCACAAGTATAGCACTACAATTAATGGAAAAAATATACAAAGAATAGTTTAAGTTATTAGAGAAGACTCAAGAAAGAATAATAAAAGGAAAAAAAATTTGAGATAGAGGGAGAGAACAAGAAAGCTCCACATGTAATTAATCCCCCAAATGCCAATTTATCATTAGGATCACTATGGTGACTCACCATCCTCTCATTGTAGATTGACCCAACCAGGTACATCAATGTCCTTCTTTTCCTTTTGTGCCTCTTCATCATTGAAGTGTCCTTTATGCTAATGTAAATGCAGAACACGGGGTTCTGAATCTGAATTTCTCACCACTTTTCTGGGCAGATGAGATGTGTGAAGATGACACAGAGGGAAAGAGGGGAGGTAAGTGCAAGGGTGGAAAAAGCACAATACTGAGGCAACTATAAGGTTGATGCTAATTAAAAAAACAGAAATTCTCCTAAGTATGTAGTTGAGCATACTCAAACCTGGAGATTTCACACCGTTGATATGAGTTCTCACATCGCATAGCATTCCACATAAAAGGTTAAAGTCCCAGGTGCATGCCATTGTAGTAAGGCAGGATTATTTAAATATTTATTTTAAAGATGTGGTGTACAATTCAGGGTTAGATATACAAATGTTTATTATGCAAGTACCTTTGTTGATGAGGAGTGCCCCCACCCCCAGAAAATTCTCACTACTGTCAATCCCGCCAGCACCGGTAGTTTCCCACTACTGCCAGTCCTTTTCTAACAGTATTATGATAATTGTTCAAGTTCTGCCTATGAGTGAGAACGTGATACTCAGTTCTTTGTTTCTGTGATAGATTACTCAGTATTACAGACTCCAAGTGCATCCAAGTTGCTGTGAAGTTCATAGTTTTGTCCTTCTTTATGGCTGTATAATAATCCACCATGTGTATGTACCACATTTTTTTTATCCAGTCCTTTTCGCTGGTCAGCATGGTCAGTTCTGTGTTTTTGCTATTGTGAACAATGCGGCAATAAACATATGTGTGCAGGTATCTTTTTCATATAGTGATTTGAGTTTCTCTGGGTATGTTCCCAGTAGGAGGATTGTGGGGTCATATGGAAGGTCGATTTTTGATCTTTTAAGAATTGTCAAACTGTTTTCCCCAGAGGGTATATTAGTTTACACTCTCACCAACAGAATGGAAGTGTTCTCTTTTCCATGCATGCTCTCCAGCATCTGTTGTTTTTTGAGTTATGAATGATGGCTATGCTGATGAGTTAGGAGGTATCTCAGGGTAGTTTTAATTTGCATTCCTTTGGTGACTAGTGAGGCTGAGCACTTTTTCATGTACATGCTGGTTTCGTGTATCATGTCTTCTTTTTGAGAACTGTCTATTCATATCTTGCCCACTTTGTAATGGGGCTATTTTTTTTTTCTTTTTGGCATGTTTGAGGTTCTTGTAGATCCTAGATGTGAAGTCTTTGTCAGACATACAGTTGGAAAATATTTTTTCCCAGTTTGTGAACTGTCTCCCTGCTCCTTTGATAGTTTGTTTGGCTTTGCAGAAGCTTGTTAATTTGATGAGGTCCCACTTGTCTATCTTATCTCTTATGGCATGGGCACTTGGGGTTTTGATTAGGAATTGGTTGCCAGTTCCAATTTCCATAAGGGTGTCTCCTGCATTTTCTAAGGTTATTATAGTTTGAGTTTTATGTTTAGGTCTTTGATCCATTTAGAGTTGATTTTTGTGTATGGTGATAGGTAGGGATCTTGTTTTAATCTTCCAATTGTGGTCAGCAAGTTTTCCCAGCACAATTTCTGAATAGGTTCTCTTCTCCACAGTGGAAACTTTGTCAAAGATGAGTTGGTTGAGAAATTGAAGTTTTGCTTCTGAAATCTCTATCCTGTTCCATTTGTCTATATGCCTGTTCTTGTCCTAATATCAGGCTGTTTTGATTATTGTAGCTTTATAATAAAGTTTAAAGTCTAGGAGTATGATACCTACTGCTTTTTTCCCCCCTGAGGATTGTTTTGGCTGTTCGTGGCCATTTATGTTTCCATATGAATTCCTGTATTGTTGTTTCAGGGCTGAGAAGAATGCTGCTGGTAATGGGTATTGCATTAAATCTGTAGATTGCCTTGGGTAGGATGGACATCTTATCAATGTTGATTCCTCCAATCCATGAGCATGGGATATTTTTCCATTTGTTTGTGTCCTCTTTGATTTCTTTAAGCAGTGTTTTGTAGTTTTCATTGTTAAGATCTTTTATGTCTCTGGTTAGGAAGATGCCAAGGTGTTTCATTTCTTGTGGCTACTGTGAAAATAACTGTGCTTTTTATTTGAGTTGCTGTTTGTTTGTTGTTGGTGTATAGGAATGTGACTGTCTTTTGCAGATTTATTTTGTACCCTGAGACTTTGCTAAAGTCCTTTATCAGTGCAAGGAGATTTTTGACAGATTCTCTTGGGTTTTCGAGGTATAGAATCATGTCGTCTGCAAAGAGGGATAACTTGACTTCCTCTTTTCCTATTTGGATACTCCTGATCTCCTTCTCTTGTGTGATTGCTCTCAGTACGATTTCCAAAAATGTTGAAAAGGAGTGGTGAGAGTAGGCATCCTTGTCTTTTCCCAGTTTTCAGGGGAAATGGCTCCAATTTCTGTCTGTTTAGGAGTATGCTGTCTGTGGGCTTCTCATAGATGGCTCTTACTATTTTGAGGTATGTTCCATCTATGCCTAGATGTTTGAGGGTTTTTATCAAGAAGGGGTGCTGGATTTTATCAAAAGTTTTTTAGAGTCTAATGATGTAATCATATGGTTTTTGTTTTTACATCTATTGATGTATTTAATTACATGTATAGTCTTACAAATGATGATTCAGCCCTGCATCCCATGGATGAAACCTAATTGGTCATGGTGGATGATTTTTGAGATGTGTTGTTGAATCCAGTTTGCTAGGATCTTGTTGAGAATTTTGGCATTTAAGTTCATCAAGAATATTGGCCTGTAGTTCTCTTTCTTTGTTGGATGTTTAACTGGCTTGGTTATCAATGTGATGTTAGCTTCATAAAATGATTTGTGGAGAGTTCCATCTTTCTCAGTTGCCTGGAATACTTTCAATGGGATTGGTATTTGTTCTTCTTTGTGTGTTTTATAGAATTCTGTTGGAAAGCTATCTGGGCCATGACTTTTTTTTTTTTTTTTTTTTTGGTTGTAGTTTTCTTATGACATAGTTAATATCCTGGATTGTTATTGGTCTATTTAGAGTCTCAGTTTCTTCTTGTTTCAACATGGGGAGGTTGTGTGATGTCAGAAAGTCTTCCATTTCCTTTAGGTTTTCAAGTTTGTTTTCATACAAGTGTACATAGTAATCTCTGATATTATTTTGTATTTCTACAGGGTCAGTTGTGACTTAATCTTTTGAATTTCTGATTGTGTTTATTTGGGCATTTTCTCTCTTTTTCTTGGTCAGTCTAGTTAGGGGTCCATCAATCTTGCTTATCTTTTCAAAGAACCAGCTTTTTCTTCTATGTCCCGAATTTGGGCTTTTATTTTGATGATCTGAATTCTTCTGCTGAAGATAGGGTTTTGGTGATCTTGCTTTTCTGGCTTCCTTAGGTGACTTGTTAAGCTGTTAACTTGTGATCTCTCCATTTTCTTCATCTGTGTTTGTAGAGATATGAATTCCCCTCTTAGTACTATTTTCATGGCATCCCAGAAGTTTTGCTAAGATTTTCTTCCTTTTCATTTGCTTCCAGGTATCTTTTAATCTCTGTTTTGATCTCCATTTTGACCCAGGAGTCATTTAGCAGCATGATGTTTAGTATCCATGTCTTTGTGGGTTTTGAAGGAACTTTGTTGATGTTGATATTTATTTTTATTCCACTGTGGTCTGAGAAGGTGCATGGCAGGATTTCAATCTTACGAGTATTTCAGTCTTGTTTTTGCTTGCCAAGGATGTGGCCAATCCTGGAGTACATTCCCTGTGGGGATGGGTAGAATGTATATTACATGGTTGTAGGGTGGAGTGTTCTGTAGATATCAATTAAGTCCATTTGGTCAAGCATCATGTTGAGGTTCCAGATCTCCTTGTTGATTTCTTGTCTTGCTGAACTGTCTAGGGTTGTGAGTGGGGTTTAAGTCCCCAGCTACGAGAGTGTTAGTCAATATCTGTTTTAAGTTTATCTAGAAACTGCTTTATAAAAGTTGATGCTCCTATGTTGGGTGTATGTATATTTAGGATGGATATTTCTTGTAAGTGGATTGAAACTTTTATCATTATGTAGTGATCTTCCATATCTTTTTAAATTTTTTGA
Organism: Cephalopachus bancanus; assembly: GCA_027257055.1. Classification (NCBI taxonomy): domain Eukaryota; kingdom Metazoa; phylum Chordata; class Mammalia; order Primates; family Tarsiidae; genus Cephalopachus; species Cephalopachus bancanus. The sequence goes on from JAPVLO010000241.1 coordinate 832,796, forward strand.
TAGCTTAAAGGGCATTTTGTCTGAAATTAAGATTGCAACTCCTGCTTTCGTTTGTGTTCCATTTGCCTGAATTTTTATTTTTCATCCTCTTACTTTGAGTTTCTGAGTGTTCTTATGGTGAGATGAGTCTCTTGGAGACAATATATTGTTGCCACATGATATTTTATCCATTTTGCCATTCTATGTCTTTTCAGTGGTGCATTTAGTCCATTCACCTTCAGGCTAATTATTGAAATGTGCGAGTTTATCCCTGTTGTGAGCTCCCCTATAGAATTTATTGTTGTTGCTGTTATTTGTTTGTTTGTTGTCTTTCTTTTGATTTTGGGGTTGATTAATATGTGTTTTCAATCTTTTTCCTGCCTTCTGTGCCTTTATTCTTTTTTTCCTATTTTTGTGTTTAATACTTTCTTAAGTGTTTCTTATACAGCTGGTCTGGAGGTAGCATAAACTCTTTGGGATTGGAGGTCTGGGAAGGATTTTAATTCTCCATCACTGATGAACCTTTCCTTAGCTGGGTAGGTAATTCTTGGTTGAAACTGTTTATCTTTGAGAACTTTGAAAATTGGGCTCCAAGCTCTCCTAGCCTGAAGTGCTTCTGTAGATAAGTCTGCTGCTATTCTAGTTGGTCTTCCCCAGTAGGTAGTCTGACCTTTCTCTCCTGTTACCTTTAGGATCTTTTATTTTATACTAACTTTGTGTAGGGGAATTACTATGTTTCTAGGAGTTGGTCTTCTCATTTGTTGTCTTGCAGAGGTTCTCTGAATCTCTTGTGTTTGAATGGTCATGTCACTGATTAGATGAGAGATGTTTTCTTGAATTGTTTCATGGAATATTTGATCCAGGGTGGTCTCTTTCTCTCTATCTGCCTCAGAGATTCCAATTAATCTTAGTTTCAGCCTCTTGAAATAATCACTCATCTCTTGGAGGTTTTGTTCTGTCTTTTAAGCCTCTTTTCTATGTTTTTGGAAGTTTGAGTTGGTTCCATATTTTGGTCCTCAAACTCTGAGATTCTTTCTTCTACTTGACTAATTCTGCACTGTATGCTTATCAGTTTGTTATTTACTTCATTCACTGTATTATTTATTGCTGTTATCTCAGTTATAAATTCCTTCATTCTTTCCTCTTGTCTCTCCTATTTCTATTTATACTTTCTATTAGTATATTGATATCTGGGTTTGTGGTTTGAGACTAGTCATTCAGGGGCTCTTTACTGTTTGTGTTCCAAAGTCTGTATTCTCAGTGGTTGACCTCTCAGGGGTCTGTGTGATACCTATATTCTTACTCTGTTTTTTTTTTATTTGTGTATATCTCCCCTCCACCTTTTTTTTTTTTTTACCTCTTCTTTAATTCTGTTGGTGAGGGGTGGAGGGTAGCTTTTACTTCTGTTTGCTCAATCTCCTATTCTTCCTTATGTAGGTCCTCTGGTTTTGTTCAGTTCTGAAGCTGGATTGTGGGTGGGTAGGCTGTACTTTTTTCAGTTTTCAGATTTAATTGAGGGGGCAGTTGTGATTCAGAAGCTATCTGCAGATCCCAGTGTGCACTGATAGGTGTGTAGGCCCCCTAGAATCCACTTCTCACCACCTTACAATCTGTCCATGTAGTGGGGGTATAGATTTGCCTCCTAAAAGAAAAATGAGGTAAGAAAAAGAAATGAATTGAAAAAGAAAGGAGGAGTATGAGAAGACAGTGGAGAGAAAGTAGAAGAAGAGGAAATTTTACAAGTGTACCAACAAACAAATGAAAAGAGACATAAAGACAGAAAAGATAAAAAAAATACAGACAACCATACAAACACAAACCAACAAAACTCCTCCATTGATGCACTATCTCTCAAAAATACCCACACACAAACTGGAAGCCTAAAAAAAAAAAACCATTAAAATAACAGAAACAAAGCAAGTATGAAAACATAATCAAAAACAGAAATAAAGAAGAGAAAAAGAAAAAACAAGAAACAAGAAACAAAAAAAGCAAAGCAAATAAATAACCAAAAAACTCATAACTTGCACAGAGGTCATTCCTGTAACTTCAACTTTCTTTCAGCTCTGGTTTCCAGGCCCTCCCCTGTGCTCTCAGTGCAGACTAATAGGGTTGCTTTCAACATGGGTCAGATTCCCCATGGACTACTGTGGGGGGAGTGTGGAACAGATCTGGACTCACCTTGCTTACTGTCACCACTGTCAAGTCTCCCACTCATGTCTGACATGTCTGTGCCTGTTTCAGCACGGGGGAGGGGTGTCCATCTCTCTGAGTCTGGTGAGGCAATAACCTCTAGGTCCCAGATTGGAGACTGGGTGGAGCTGGGCAGGCAATGCAGGTCTCTGCACAGATAGTCTTTTTGGACACTCACTTTTGCAGTGACTCTCACAGACTGAACTCTTCCAGCGTTGTCTTGCCGGAAATTCCAGCAGAATTATTTAAAATTGTGTGAACCAACAAATCAACATTCTTGCTTCACAAGCTAAGAAAATAAATGTCCAGTGATATAAAGCTTGTTGAAAGAATTACTGAGTTATGTCCCACCACTTCCTTTTTTATGTACAGTAAAAATATGAAGTGAGTGTTAAATATGAAAGTTAGTGTTAAATATGAAGGTCAAAGATGAAGTGTTCATTTACTTAATTTTCCTACCTTTTGAACAGAAATGCAAATAGCTTTACTTTGTATTTCCCTAGAGTGTTCTAATAAATATGACAAATTCTATGTGATAAGATAATTGGGAAAAGATTTTGCTTAACAGTGAATGTCAAATTATTACCAGATAATTTACCTGTCTTTAATATGTATTGCATTCAAGAATGGCATGTGATTTAAGATGTGTACATGTTTAATAGGCAATTTATAATTTGCTATATACTTACCATTATGACTTTTCAACTGCAGTCATATTACAGGCAATAAACCACTTGAATAAAACATTTAGGAAAACTTGTGTATATTTACACTTCCCCATGCATGAGAAAAGTTGAATAGAGCATATGAATAGTGTAAACTAAAATCTTGTGATATATAACAACTAAATTTAATTTGGGAATGCCATTCAGAGCAATTTGTCCTAAGATGAGAGAAGAGTGGGAAAGAAGGGACACATCTAAATGTAATGCATGCCACAACTTGGATCTAACTCCTAAAATATGGTATATTGATATCATATAGAATTAAATAAAAATAGATTTATAAGAAATAAGTCTAAATTAATATACAACTATAACAATATTATATACTTCCAAATCTGTTATCTATTGGGTAAATCAGATGCATTTTCCGGGAGGTGTTATAATATTTTTGGAACTCAGTGTTGACTGAAACTATCTATTGCAATGGTGTATTCTCTATAAAAATAGGGTAGATATTTTATATATGTTTAAAGCAAAACCTTCATTCCTGCCCAAGATGTTAATGCATATCAAAAAATAATAATGAAAGCAAATTAAACTCGAATAGTGGAGTTTTACAGGTCATTTGGCTGGAGGTTGTAATTAGCTTTTTATCTGTATGCACAGTTTTCCAGTGTCCTTGAATAGCCTTTTCAAAGGCACTCACATACACCTTTGCAGCTCAGGCTTCTCAACTTTCTTATCACGATCATAAAAGAGTTTTTTGTAACGATATCATTTTGCCTCTTTTTAAAATTTATGTTTTTCTGACTTGTGTTTTCAGCAGTAGCTTACTGAAGTTTAGTCAAGTGACCTGCTTCCTTGGATCATTCAAGAGTTGTTTGCTAAAATTATCAAAACTCAAGATTTCCAGGTGACAAATGACCACTAATTAAAACAAATTCTCAGTTATTTGTCACAGTTCACCAGATAGAGACAGATTTTCTCTAGTTGGTCAGAAGCAGATGAGAGGTGAGTATGGGACACTGGGAAGGCGATTCATAGGAAAATGAATGTTATTATTCCCATACAACACGATTAAATGTGGAATAGGTGTCTGACAATTCAGAATCAAAAGTCTTGTGCCCTTATTTATTGAAAAGTATTTATTAAGAGATATATGCTAGGTTCCAGGAATAAAATAGCAATCTATCAGGTAAGGTCAAGGCCATGATGGAGCAAAAATTACCAGATACAGTGCTTGTCTCACTCTGCAATACTTTGAACAAGTAGATTTTTGTTGATACTGCTGTTTCTGGCATTTAGTAATTCCTCTAATTGTTAGATAAAGATAATCCCCTATGTTGATCTGAAATTTTTATTCTTTCACTTCTTGTTCTCAATTCAAACTCTGTAACCACATAGAATAAGTCTATCCCTTTTATAGGGGCAGTTTGTCAAATTTAGAAAGATAGCTGTCACATATCTCCTGACTTCTTTTCCTCAGGTAACACATACCTTTGTCTTCATCCATTCCTTATATGACAGTGACACAGTATTACATTCTTCACCTTTTAGGGTAAGCTTAATATACAATGCAACATGTCAATGTCCTTATTCAACTGTGGTATCAGAACCATCTACCAAGATCTAGATGCAGATGCAGTACAACTAGCACAAAATGAAAGGGGGAAAAATGATGCCCTTTCTTATTCTGTTAAATATATCAATAAAGCTTAAGATCATATTACTTTTTTTTAATTTTTGAGGGTTTTGTTTTCAGTGTTGTTAAGAGGAGAAATGGTGAAAGCACGCCACACAATAGATCTTTTAAAAGTCTGTCTTTTCTTTTTTTTTTTTTTTTTTTTTGAGTTGGAGTCTCACTCTGTCGCACAGACTGGAGTGCAGTGGCCACTCCCGGCCACCTCAGCCTTGACCTGCTGGGCTCTGGCCATCCTTCCGCCTCAGCCTTCCAAGTAGCCAGAATTACAGGCATGCGCTACCACGCCCGGCTGATTTTTTGATTTATTGTAGAGATGAGGTCTCGCTGCCCAGGCGGGTCTCAAACCCGAGGGCTCAGGCAATCCACTCACCTCAGCCTCCCAAAGGCACAGGATTACAGGCTGAGCCACCGAGCCCGGCTAAAAGTCTTTCTTTTCTACATGACTTTTAAGCTAAGTCCTTATCTTCTTTCTACTTATCATTTGTGGTCAGTTTTTAGAAGCTCATTACAGTGTGCAAAATTTCTAACTCCTACGTTTTCTAATTTGGCTCATTGTTCTCTGCTGTCCAAACCATTTTAATTTTGTAACTGACTCTCATCCAGCATGTTGAGTATCTTTCCCAGGTTAATGTCAGCAATTGACTTGATTAGCATGCTATCTATAGCCTTCATCCATTGATGAAATGCCCATACGTCTCTAGCAGAAAAATGTTGATCTCCAGGATTAAGAATTACAAAAAAAGAAAAAAAAAAGATGATCAAAAGAAGTGAAAAAAAATCCTAGGAAAGTTTGATCATCTGATCATCTACTGATCAGTGTATTTGCATCAATGCATTACACCATGACTGAGAGGTAGTCAAATGTGTCAGTGATGCATAAGCATCAGCGGGGTGATTATTTCAGCTGAAATTTTCTGGGACCTACTGTCAGAAATGAGTTCAGTCAGCTTGGGCTGATGCCTTGGAATTTGTAATTGTAGCACATGTTTTCTTGGCAATTCTGATGCAGATGGGGTGGCATCCCTCATGTTTTGTAAGAAACATTGATATATTGAAAATGTCACCAGCTTCAAGGACGAATGAACTGGTCTCATATCCTAGACCCACTATCCGTAAACAAGACTTAGGACAAGGTAATTAGCCTGTTTGAACATTCATTTTCTCATTAGAAAAATTAGTATCTCAAAACTCACCTTATAGTTTTAAATTAAGATTTAATCAATGTAGTTAATATAAACCACTGGGCACATAATAGATACTAATTATTTTTTCCCGTCTTTCCTCAGTTACCAGTCAAATCCAAGATGCAGTGCTGTAGTTAGACTGATAGTCCAACCACTTCTAAAAGACATTTGAGTTGTTGAGCGCAATTTGTATGGTTTTACCAACAAGACTGGGTATAGAAGCAGCTAAAAATATGATAGCTGCTTAGAGTAAAATGTACTTTATGACTGTAATTATTTATTTAATGAGATTTCGAGTCTTGAAGGTAATAAATTTAACAACTGAAGTCTGCAATACTGAGAGTAAACAGAGAAGATTCACTAATTACGGTGATTCTAGAGTCTTATATCTGATAACACATAGGATACAGGAATTACTGGGTTCTACCATACTTACTTTCTGTAGATAAAATAAAAATATATTATCCTTAAGATATTAATTGCTATACCTAGTACTCATACTTCAAAATAGAGTTGGAAGTTTATCTTATATACTATAAAAAATGTTCATGCCTCATTAATCCTCATCTTCTCAAAAGTAATTGACAATATTTTAAAGTGAATTATCTATCCTTAATACTGCAAATTTCTGAGAAAACTATAGAGACAGAGAGCAAAAGCATATCAAATCATAGCCTCCAAATGATTCCACTAAGTATATTGATGTACCTAAAACTTAATGAATTCTCACAAACGTCTTCAGTATTTTTTTAACCCTAATTTCTACAGATCACCAAAAAGAAAAAAAAAACTGTATTAAAAGAGAGATGACATCACTGAAGAAATAGAACTCAATAGATAAAGTGGCAATTATTACAATTCTCATTATCAATATTTGAGGAGAGACAAATGCTGAATACTTAAGTTCTAACCCAAGTTATCTTCCAGTGTAAAATACTACATTAAGTAAATAGTTAATATGCCTATGTTGCAACAAATTAAATGAGATTAGTGAATGCTCATTTTATCTATTTTCCAAGGAAATTTCAAAGGAAAACATCAAGCAATTTTGACAAAAAGAATGCAATTCTTGTAATGAAGATGTAATTTTTAAAAAATAATATCATCTAATTCTTGTTTGCACTTCAATAGTTTCTTTTGCTAATTCTATGTCAATACCTGTTCATTGCAAAAAAATATATAAATAAATAAAAAAACAGGGACAGTACATAAAGAACTCTCATAACCTTATCTCTTTCTCAGAAATAAACATTTAAATTTTAAAAAAATAGTGCACATCTATCCAGAGCTTTCTTCATCCCCACAATAGCAGGGAGAAAGCATTTATTTTAAATGATGATTAGAGTTAGTTGATTGCTTTAGAAGAATGAAAGAATATTCTTAAGAAATAACTTTATTTTTTGTTAAGAAAAATGCTCTAATGACCTATTATTGCCTTACATTTTTTATAATCTCCCATATTCTAAAAATATTTGTATGTAATAGTTTCTTGCTAAACTAAATAAAATTTTAAGTTAATTAAATAGAAACATTACATTTATTTTACTTTTGAAAAATCAGTTGTAGTCAGATGTACTTAACATTTAATGAAATAGATGAATAAATGGTTTATAATTGAACATCTAAAGACTAAAAACTAAAGGCAAGCATGGACAATGCAATTAATAAGTTTTACAATTAATTCTGAATTTCTATGCCAAACCAGAATGTGAATTTCTATCCCTGTAGTTTCAATCAAAATTCTTTTACAAGAATTTAAGTGTAAAAGCAAAACAAAGCAAAACAAAAAACACTTAAAATTGTACTATAAACCTTGACTGTCAAACAAAGGACTAAAACTTTTATTCATGCACTGGTACACTGTGAGTCAGAGGCATAGTTGACTAAAAGTATATTTAACTAAATGTTATAGTCTTAAGAGTCTGATACTAAGTTTATATGATTTCCTGGATATGTCATTTATAGATCAATACTAAAACAATTGATTACCTTATAAATGATCAAATTGAATTGGTCAAAAAGACATTTTAGTCATTAAGACAAAACTGTCAGATGAACTATTCCACCCTATATTGATGACTAAGTACTTAGCAGTGGTATTTTTCAAAATTACTGCTTTAGCTACAAATTGATCAAATCCAAGTAACAAATAGGTATTGCTTTAGGCTATTTGTAAACACAGATCAATGAAGATCCAGTCTAGCTATTGTAGCTATCTGCTTGAAAATAAACCTAAGAAGAAATACAAATGTGTGCTTAATGGACAATTTCTGATAATAAATGAAGACTTCTCAGTTAAATGACTGGGTTTCTACTTAATCTGCGCTGAAAAAATGTGTGATTATTTTCACATTCCCAAAATAATTAAAATTTTTGAAAAATTATTGGATTAATCAATGGTGGTGTCACTAGTAATGGACTGGGTGTCGTAAATAGTCAAAAATAATAAATCAACTACTTAATAATAATCATAAACAAAAAATATATTATGAACTCAAGTACCTTTCTCACAATTTAACTATTGAAAGAAGAAAGCAAAAATCCAACAGTTTTTGCAGTAATTCTTTATCTGGCATGTCAGGTCATTGACCTGTGTCAATTCAAGAGGAATGTAATTATTGCTACTTAAAGAAGAAGAAAGGTTTATTGTTTGCAGAATCAGTACACTACAGTTGCCACTCATTCCACTCTAAAAGTCAGGCAGGTGCTCATCTGGGTAAACAATTTTGCACATAACTATATAAAATGACATTCAGAGTGATGTGGTTGTGGTATAAATTATCCTGGGTGGAGTTCAACAGAACTTGACAGGAAGAGGCCCTGAGCAATAGTGTGGAATCCAGTGTTCTAAATCAGTGTGTTGAAAACTCCTCGTGGTCTTCATAGGCATAAACTCAGCAGGTGGGATAAGCAACATGAAGGGTTTTTGTTTTGTTTCCATGTCCAAGGAGGTGAAAGGTTAGAATTCCCCAGGATATCAACTATAAATCTGGGCTTATTATCACACAGATTTTAATTATACTGCTTTTTTAATTAAATTATAAGCAAATCATTTAAAAAGTGGGCTTATATTTTGTACATTTATTTTTTTCCATACAAGAATAAAATCTTGTGTTTCTAACTGTTTCTCAATTGTCTCATTACAAAGCAATCAAAATTGTATGGGGAATATAAAGGAAAAAAATAATTCTGATTATTTGTTTTTCTAAATATGATTCTTGGGTGGAGGTGGTGGACGGGGTGGGGGGAAAGGAGGGAGGGAGATTGACTGATTATAAAAGAATTCCCAACCCCCAGATGTGTGAGAATGTTGCCATTCTTCAGAGTTTAGGAAAGGAATTATTGTGAAAGAGCCCTATAGATGAAATAAAATGGAAATAGGAGTCTTTGGGTTCTCTCTTCAATCTTCTTGCTTTCATTTCTCATTTACCATATTTTGGGGGAGTGTATAATCCCCCTTTTGGGGAGTGTATAATCCCCAAGTGCACTAATTATTTCCCAATGTTTAACCTTCATGCAAATTTTTTTCTACTAGACCCAAACTCATCTACACAACTACATATCAAATATCTTCACTCGGATTGTCCATAGGTATTTTAAATTTACATAACAAAATTTAGTTTATATGCTTTCCTAGTCATGTTATTTTGCCTTTGATTTTTTTTATCAGCAACATGATTCATCCCATGGCTTGGTTTATAAAAACAGGAATTATTCTTCGTACCAGAACTTACTCTTGTTATTATTATCATTTTTAAAGTTTTCAAACAAAGTTTATTAGCGAAAGAAGGAAGAAAAGAAATGGAGACAAACCAGAGTTGGCATGGGTGACAGAAACCACCTCGTTATTTTAAAATTTTGATAATTCTTCCTTCCTCTGGAATCTCCTTCTCCTCTCAAATCACCTATCCCTGTCTCTGCTTCTCCATCCTTAATTCAAGCCATGTCAACCTACTTCCTTATCCTTGGTCTGAATATGCTCACTTACACAGACACACATGCAGCATATGTCTTGAAACACACTGTTCCCCTCCCACACACATACATATCTATCTATCTATCTGTCTATCTGTCTATGTATCTACCTACCTACCTACCTACCTACCTACTTACCTACCTACCTATCCAACCATCCATCTCTGAATGTTTCCTTCATTAGCTCCAGGTACTTTGTTGAACTCATTTACATGCTTCCAATGAAATAATAATTTGAAAAATCATGCTGTTGTCTAGGTGCTTTATTTTAAAAAATGGAACATTTTACTAACTTGAAATATTTAAAGCAATGCACCTCACTTTGAATTATACAGATGATCAATCTCATTCTTCATTAATTGCTTTGAAAACATGATTTATTTAAATGGCAACAAGGTTAAAAAGGAAATAATAAAAATGTGCTCAGGGTTTTCAAGTAGCTGATAGTATGTATACTTAGCAAGTTAGTGGGGCATGTTTGAATGGCCATTTTGGGGGCACATCATTTATTCGTATCTCAATGGAATCACTAAATTTAGAAAAAGCTTGGGCATAAACTTAATAACAACTTCTCAGTCTCTGAATGCTATCTCCAGCAGTAGCATGTTTTTTCATGGAAAACTTGGCTGTCAAGAATGGGTTATCTGGATTCGTTGGGAGGGTGCTGTAGCACAATTCAAGCATTAACTGTAGGGTTACTTTATATGGAGATGAGAATTTCTTCCAACCCCAATAATCTGTGATTGTATTATTCATGTCTTTTCTTCCTTCAAATGTTCTAAAAATGGTTGTTTTAATATTACTTAAATTCCTTTGTATATATCTTTGTTATTTATTACATAAGTAATACCTAACTGTTGTAAAATATTCCAGCAATACTGAATTGTGTGAAGTAAAAAGATAGAAAATGATTTCACTGTTGAGGATACTAGCTATTCTTTTATACATTTTATATAAATAGAAACATAATATTTAATATTATAGATGTGTTATGTATGCATATGTACATATCTATTCATTTATATACAAATTGCACAATATTAATTGGCACTTTTTGTTTGTTTTTTGTTTAACCTAGCATATCATTCTATCTCAGAACACAAAACTATAACGACTTCATTCTTTTTACAGATTATATAACATTCTATTTTGTGTTGTGTCATTCTTTATTTGGCCAATTCTCTATTTATAGACTGATTATTTAATTCTTCTGAGTGCTTTATTAGTGTTATCTCATTTAACTCATATTCAATCCTATGTGATAGATGTTGTTATTATTTCTAGATGTGTACACTGAATTTTAAAAAGATTTGTACACTTCCAAGAGTTGTGCAGCTAGTATGAGGTAGAACTAAAAGCTCAACACAAATTTATAGACTCCTAGAATCCATGTTTTCAATCTTTTTACTTAGATAATTTTCTCCTAGTATTGTCTATGATAAACTATTCTGCAATGAATATTTTAAAGACACATTTAAATTATTATGAACATTAGTGTATTTCAAAAATATAACTCCCGAGAAATAGAATTGTTAGGTAGAAATGCATTTTAATTTGTAATAGGTACTGCCAAATTGCTCCTCAGAAAATTGTTCACCTTACTATAGACATCTTATGAATATCCACTTAATTAAATATATAACATTATATACTATTATACATTTAATATTCACCAGTCTCATGAATAAAGTGATATTTTACTTTACTTTTTGGGGCATTAATTCATAAATGTCAGCATCTTAGACATTGATTTTTATTTCTTTAAATAAATTATTTCATTAAAATGTTGAATCTATTCAATATGCCTTGTACTTTCTTTTCTTAAAAGCTGCAGTTGTTTGCCAGCATAGACTGTTTCTGGATTCTTTATAAATAAATTACCCTGATGTAATTATTCATGTACTTTTTTTCTCATTTCATACTTGCGTAGTATGTCTTCTTTAATTATTATTTTATAGATTAAGTTACTTCTGCAAGCCCAAGAAATACAGAGAAGCAAAAATAAAGCAGGTCACAATAACTTACAAAAATAAGGTTTTTTTGTATTCATCCAGGGAGAGAGCCTCCTTTGTCCAGAAAGAATGGAGTGAAAAGAGTGCTTTCCACACTCAGAACCTCAATAGCTCTTTGTCTTCATGAATCACCCACTACTTTCTGTCATATGTTTTGATTTTCAAGATATAAAACTTCTCAGATACTTGCCATTAACCTTAATGAAATAAGTTTACCACTAAGCATTTTATAGATGCTTGTCATTTTGAGTTTTCTTTGCTATAATATTTAAGTTATATTTTATATTAGAAATAGTTCTGGTACTTTCAGCTGTTCTTAGAAGTGCTATGGTTATGAAAATACATTTTTATTCTGTCTTTCCGTAAGATTAATTTTGTGACAATTCCTTTGAAATCAGGGTTCTATGCAGGAGAGGTCTCCATGAGTTAGAGACGTTGATTACCATGGACTAAATTCATTCTGGAGTAAACAATAATTAAAAACTGCTGAAGTTTAGCAGTGTTTTGTGGCTTATTCTTGATCCTTAACTTTGATTTATTGTATTGGTCATGGTACCATATATATTTTAAGACTATTGGTTCTATGTACAAAGAACTAACGTCAAATTCTTTTTTTTTTTTTTTTTGAGTTGAAGTCTCACTCTGTCACCCAGACTGGAGTGCAGTGGCTGCTCCCGGCCACCGCAGCCTCGACCTGCTGGGCTTCGGCGATCCTTGCGTCTCAGCCTTCCAAGTAACTGGAACTACAGGCGTGCGCTACCACACCCAGCTAATTTTTGATTTATTGTAGAGATGAGGTCTCGTCAAGTTGCCCAGGTGGGTCTCGAACCCGCGGGCTCAGGCAATCCACTCACCTCGGCCTCCCAAAGCACTGGGATTACAGGCTGAGCCATTGAGCCCGGCCGCACGTCAAATTCTTAATACCACTCAAGTGACCTGGATAGGGAAATAATAAAGTAAGATAATTATTGCACTTAAATTTTACTGACAGTTACAGAAACTAGAAAAGTTCATTCACAACACTTTTCTGTAATACAGAAAAAAGTATTTTTAATATAAAAATTTAATGCATTATAATTATGTATTTCCATGGAGACATGACTTGCACATGAGAGTTAGGTAAAATATACCTGAACACTTCTAGGTTATAGAAGATTTTTTAAAAGATAAAAATCAGGCTGAGCACAGTGTTTTACATGTGTAATTCCAGCAATTTGCAATGCAGAGGTGAGAGGCGTGCCTGAGCCCATGGGTTTGCAACCTGCCTGGGCAACTAGGCAAGACCTTGTCTCTACAATAAATCAAAAAAATTAGCCAGGCATGGTGGCTCACTCCTGTGATTCCAGCTACTTGGAAGGCTGAGGTGGAAGGAGTACCTGTGCCCAGCAGTTAGAAGCTGAGGTGGCCATGAGCGTGCCACTGCTAGGAGACAAGTGAGACTCTGACTCAAAAATAAAAAATAGAGGATAAAAAAATAAAAATCTACCTACTTTTGTTTGTCAGTGCCTTTAGAATTTGGCGGGGGAAGGGGGTGCTGGGCGTTTCTTTGTTTTGTTGTTTTTTGGGCCGGACGTTTCAAAGAGGGAAACTCAATACTTCCCTCTGCCATTAAAAAATATTTTTCTGAGCCGGGCTCGGTGGCTCAGCCTGTAAATCCCGCGCCTTTGGGAGGCTGAGGTGAGTGGATTGCCTGAGCCCGCGGGTGCGAGACCCGCCTGGGCAGCGAAACCTCATCTCTACAATAAATCAAAAAATCAGCCCGGCGTGGTAGTGCATGCCTGTAATTCCAGCTACTCGGAAGGCTGAGGCGGAAGGATCGCCGGAGCCCGGCAGGTCGAGGCTGCGGTGGCCGGGAGCGGCCACTGCACTCCAGTCTGGGCGACCGAGTGAGACTCCAACTCAAAAAATATATATATATATTTTTCTGATATTAAGCTGAAATCAGTCTCCTTGAAGTCTTTCAGCTGAAATTCACATCTTCTCTGTGGAACTGAGGGCCTCTTTCCTCATTTGCATGGAGTGATGTCTGCTGATGGTTCACTGATGAGTCCTTCCCTGGATATTGCTCTCAGATTAAGCTCAAGTTTATCTTCTTTCCACGGGCTCACCCAATGACTGAATGTGAATTGTGTGTGTGTGTGTGTGTGTGTGTGTGTGTGTGTGTGTGTGTGTGTGTGTGTGTGTTATAAACCACCAGACATTACCTTATTTCTACACAACTCTGAAAGGTCATCTCAACTCTGAGATCCTTGCAGAATGATACAGGCCTAATTTGCAACCTTTTTGTGGATCAATTTCCCCTTCTACCCATTCTTGTTTCCCTCACAGGTGTTTTCCCACAGGTGCTCATCAATAAAACTTCTGCGTGCAAATCTGCATCTTAGAGTTTGTTTGCAGGGATTCTTACAACAAAACTTCTACCATTTCTCTTATAAGCACACTTTGGGATCTTGCTGACCAGGTCTACTTATTTAAGCATGACCTAAGTATTCAGAGCAATCAAAAGACATTATTTCATTTTTCATGCACATATTTAAATATATAACTTGATATAGCAGTTCATCTAAGCAGTAAAACTCAATAAACTAAAATTGGATTTGGGAAAGCAGATTTTAAGAGCTCTGTGGTAGATTACAAAATGACTGTTAATTTCTCTCATGTCTGTAACATGCCACTTTGCAATGTGCTATTGTAGTTTCTTCCATCAAGAGATGAGTTTGGCCATTTCACCTGGATATAAAACAAAGATGATGAAAGCAGAGGTTTTGAAAGTGTCTGCAGTTTGGTTTTTGCCCTTACTTATTGCTGTTTAAAAACAAGAAACAGCCATTTTAAGAAGCCCTAGCTTGCCTACTTGGGCAAGAGAAACCACATGAAACAGACATAAGTCACTGCAAGTCAATCAGGCCACCAAATACCAGGCAAGAGGAAGAAGCCATCCTAGATCATCTAGTGCCAGCTGATTTGACCCAATCCAGAGGACCTCCTAAGCAAACCCACAAAATCATAACAAATAGTAAATATTTGTAGTTTTAAACCACTAAGCTTCATTTAAATTTGCAAAAGCCGATAAATACAAACTGCATATAAATAAAACAGATGTTCAAACTTGTGATTTTGCTTTCTATCAAATATTTTAATAATCATACAGGCACAGCCTGGAAAGTTTTAATGACTTTTATTGTTAAAAATTGACGTGCTGGGTAAATTTTATTTTTAATACCGATTAATATGAAGAAGATTTATGTAAATAAATCAATCAAAGTAAATAAAGTCAATGACTAGGAAACATAATACAAGGGATATTTTGCATGTCTATATATTAGGTTAGGATAAAATAGAATAGAGTATTAAGTTAGATTCTAAAAATTAGAATCTAGCCAGGCTCGGTGGCTTAGCCTGTAATCCCGCTCTTTGGGAGGCTGAGGTGAGTGGATTGCCTGAGTCTGCGGGTTCGAGACCCGCCTGGGCAACTTGACGAGACCTTATCTCTACAATAAATCAAAAATTAGCCGGGCATGGTAGCACGTGCCTGTAGTTCCAGCTACTTGGAAGGCTGAGGCTGAAGGATCACCGGAGCCCAGCAGGTCGAGGCTGCGGTGGCCGGGAGCATCCACTGCACTCCAGTCTGGGCAATGGAGTGAGACTCCAACTCAAAATAAAATAAAGTAAAATAAAATAAAATAAAATAAAATGGAAACAGTCACAAGTAGTAGACCATACACTCTATTTGTTTTACAATAATTTTGGAAAACTAACCAATGGAAAAACCTAGACACAATTGGTGGAGAAGTCAGTCAAGTACACAGTCAAATACACAGGATTTGCCTGGATCAAAATCCTCTCTTTACCACTGCTTAGTTTTTTTTTTTTCTAGTCATGATACTTTAGCTATCTGTGCTTCAGTTTACTTATAAAAAAGTGATTATGAACTTGGAAAGACTTAAAGTCTACCACACTGAGTTATCTATCACAGAAACAAAGAACTATCACATGTTTTCATTCATAAGTGGACCTTGAACATTATCATAATACCATAAGAAAGGGATTGGCAGTAGTTGGAAACTGCCAGGGGAGACGGGGTGTACACTTCATCAACAAGGGTACCTGCATAATAAGCATTTGCACCTAACCCTGAATTGCACACCACATCTTCAAAATAAAATTTAAAAAAAAAATCTTCAAAAAAAGTGATTCTAAATACCTGAATTAGTCCTTAGTTGGGAAAAAGAAAGTAAACACAAAATAGATGTGTTGCTACCTTTTGTACAGGATATCTATCTATAATATCTATCTATCGATTGATTGATCAATCTATAATAAATTGTCTCCCCAATCTTTTAAACTTCCAAGAAAATCTTTTTGCTGCTGCAGAAGATTGAAACAGGACCCCTGTCTATCCCCATGCACAAAGGTTAACTCCAAATGGATCAGAGACCTAAATGTAAAACCTCAAACCATAAAAACCTTAAAAAGGAAGGAAATACTCTCATGGAAATCGGAACTGGCATCCAATTCCTGTACAAAACCCGAAAACCACAGGACTTAAGAGAGAAGATAGACAAATGGGACCTTATTAAACTGACAAGCTTCTGCAAAGCCAAAGAAACCATCAAGAGAGCAGGGAGACAGCCTACAGACTGGGAAAAAGTATTTGCCAACTCTAGGTCTGACAAAGGCTTAACATCTGGATCTACAAGGAACTGAAACGTACTGAAAAGAAGAAAACAAGCAACCCCATTATAAAATGGGCAAAAGATATGAACAGACACTTCACAAAAGAAGACATTCGAGCAGCCAACAAACACATGAAGAAATGCTCAACCTCACTAATCATCAGGGAGACGCAAATCAAAACCACACTGAGATACCACCTAACTCCAGTCAGAATGGCAATTATCAACAACTCAAAAAATAACAGCTGCTGGAGAGGGTATGGTGAAAAGGGAACACTTCTACACTGTTGGTGGGAGTGTAAACTAGTGCAACCTCTGTGGAAAGCAGTGTGGCGATTCCTAAAAGCTCTAAAATTGACCTTCCATATGACCCTGCAATCCCCTACTGGGAATATACCCTGAAGAACACAAATCACTCTATAAAAAAGATACCTGCACACGTATGTTTATTGCAGCATTGTTTACAATAGCAAGAACCTGGAAACAACCATGCTGCCCATCAAAAGAGGACTGGATTAAAAAAATGTGGTACATATACACGATAGAATACTACGCAGCCATAAAAAAGAACAAAATCATGAATTTCACAGCAATCTGGATGGAACTAGAGTCTATAATACTGAGTGATCTCTCACAGAAACAAAGATCCGAATATCACATGTTCTCACTCATATAATGGACCTTGAACATCCAATGTAATACTATAAGAAAATGACTGACGGTACTGGGAAACTATGGGGGGGAGGGGGGTGGGATTAACAGTAGCAAATATCTGTCGGGGGATGGGAAAACACCTCATCAACAGGGTGCCTGAATGAAACGTAATTGTACACCTAACCCTTAATTGTACCCCACAAAACCATAATAAAAAATACTGATTAATAAAAAAAAATCTTGTTGCTGCAATGACGAGTCTTCAGAAAAATAAATTAAACAAAATCAAAAAAGAAACATTTAGGTAGACAGTAAATTGAATAGCTACTTTTGGGATTATAGATTTATAGTATTTTAAGAGATATAAAGACCTTGGAGATTTTCTAATTCAACGTTCCATATATTACAGGTGAAGAAACTGAGAAACATGAAAGCAAGTGTTCAAGGAGATCATAAGTGGATTAGTAACTAATTCTCATTGTTTTCACTTGTAGTGCTTTAACATAGTTCAAAGATTTCCAAAATAAGGAATTATTATTGTTGAGAATTCTTAAGGGTTCTACTTTGCTAGTGGCTTAGTTTTCAGTTTCCATCTGAATAAGAACACCAATTTTGGGAAATACGGCCACCTCTACTTGGGAGTAAGAAACTGCAGGGGTCAAATAGCCAAGAATTATATCCACATTTGTGACCTAAAATAGGTCAGGTATTCCAGACATTCTTTTTATAGTAATAAAACAATGCATTCATAAGAGTTTGAGATGTCCTCAATGAGTGCTTTACATTGAAAAGAGATTTATTTTTTAAATCCAAGTTTTAATTTTTATGTTTGTTTGAACTGCATTTTAATTTATTGGTTACTCAATTTATATATATATGTATATATGTATATATATACATATATATATAATATTTTTCTTTTCCAAAAATTTTTAGTAAGTAGAATATATTTGTTTCAATGCATCTGAGAGATGGCATCAAATTACTAACCCAAAAACCACAATAAAGAATTCTTATTCATGGAAAATCTGTCAATGAGTTAAAAGAGAGATGAACAGATATCTGTCACCTTAGTGGAGAAAAAGGAAAGTAAATCATTTTTATATATTATATAAGATATAATCTTTCTCACTTTGTTTGCTTTTCAATTAAAAGTTTTGGTTGGCCAGGCTCGGTGGCTCAGTCTGTAATCCCAGCGCTTTGGGAGACCGAGGTGAGTGGATTGCCTGAGCCTGCGGGTTCAAGACCCGCCTGGGCAACTTGGCGAGACCTCGTCTCTACAATAAATCAAAAAGTAGCCGGGCGTGGCTGCGCGTGCCTGTAGTTCCAGCTGCTCGGAAGGCTGAGGCTGAAGGATCGCCGGAGCCCAGCAGGTCGAGGCTGCGGTGGCCGGGAGCGGCCACTGCACTCCAGTCTGGATGACAGAGTGAGACTTCAACTCGGAAAAAAAAAAAAAAAAGTTTTGGTTAAAGATTTTCTATGGCCACTGAGTCTAAAACACCTTCTGTGATTCAAGATTGATGGCAAGGTCCTCACAGAGAGTCAAGGCTTCTTTGGACATTTGGGAGTCGAGTTGGCTTATTTCCAAATGGAGATCACCCTTACTATCTCAAAATTACTTTGGATGTGATAAGATAATGCATATAATATTGCAAAGTAAAAGCAACTTAAGAAACAGCAGGGTACAGACCAAGAATAATTACTTATTACATTGATTTTTTTTTTAAATGTTAGAAGGCTCTGACTCCAGAATGTTAACATGTTAATTGGTAAGGTTATCCTCTTATGAAAGGTCTTAGGTATTACACAAACAAATAAATATTAAAGAAAAATAATCAGAAAATATTACTCTAATTAGGCTGATGTTTAATTGAATTGTTTTTTTAAAAAAGGACCAAGTTATAGTTGTTCTGAGTTAAGAGTAGGTTTTCCTTTGCAAAACTGCTTGCTTGCATGAAATATTTTGGAATTGGTAATCTGCACAGATTAATCTCATTAATGGTATTTTTAAACAAAAAAATTCATATGGATAGAGATAATATTTTTAAACTTTAAAATGACAAGTATCAATACAAATAATTTCTCTATCAATTCCAATTTTTAGTTACTACTCTATGACTTTACTTACATAGGCTTCATAAAATAATATAGATTTCTGCTAATTGCCAGAAAAAATAACTTAATAGATTAAAATTTTACCAGTTTGTACAGTTTTATGTAATTTTACAGAACAATTATACCATTCAACTATATTTTATCATAGTTATTGCTTTTTGACTGCTTTTCACATTTGAAATATGAAAAAACTTAGAAAGGAACATTCACACTTTATTTATGCTTACTGAAATGGCTATTTTTTGTCCTGATACATTGTTGAGTAGATCCAAGTGAAAAACAAAAGGAAAGAGAAAGAAAAAAAGCTAATGTAGGTATCTCAGTAGGATGCCCTAAGCTTTTATTAGCTTCTATATTGAGAGGCAGATGAGCAGTTTTATAAAGGAAATAACATAGTTTCATTCCAGTATCTTAAGTTGGAAATCCTTTTTGCAAGTTTTTGTATTACCACTAAAAACACAGGTCCTCAGAATCTAGGGATCAATTAGCCTGCAACGCCTTGCCTCCCCCTTCAATTTCCTCTACTTAACCCATGATTCAATACCTTTCCATGTCAATATTAGCAACATATTGCCATTGATTCTCTACTGTAATAAAAATAGATGGTTTATTTAAACAAAGCAAAAACCCATATATTTTGTTTTATATACAAACAAATCATGTAAAATTTTTGTGACTATTATTTATATAGAAGTTTGAGAATTATAGGTGAGATGAGAAAAGTGCACTTCTACTTTTTGTGAGCATTTGTGTAATCTTATTTAGACTGAAAAGAATGGTTCCTAGGAATGGCCACTTGAGTAACTAACATACAGAAAAGATATATGACTTGATACTAGGAATGGGATAAAGATCAGGATCCTGCAAAATAAACCATAAGCTTATACTTAAATCACAAGGGGCATAAAGGGCTATCAGGAGCATAATTTAAACCCAGATTTACCTGATTCAAAAGCTTGTTTTCTTATCTTCTTTATATACAGCTTTGTCACAAAAGTCAATCTTATTGAATAGGTCTATGTGCCTATGAACCTAATACAACAAAAAGCACATAACAGGAAGAGAAAAATCTAACACAGGATGCATAGTTTCAGATATTTACCATTTTAGCTATAAAAGAGAGCACTAATATCATGACATATTGGAAGAAAATTTATTCTAAAATGTATAGCAATTTCTATTTAAAAAGTAATGTTGATAGTGACATCAGCAAGATAGAAAGGTAGAAATATAGGAAGTCCCAGCCCTAGTTCCTTCACAGAAACACCAATTTGACAATATTATACAGCACAAATAACTTTATGAAGTTTCAAGAGTCCAGTTAAGAAATTGCAATATCCCAGATGGGCGCAAAACTGAAAAGAGCTGTATCAAAATGAGTAAGAAAAACAATTTTACTTTACCTGTGGTAGCCCTTCCCTCAAGCCAGCATAACTCAGTGTAGAGAGAGAAAGACCTGGCCAGTGATTTCCCCTTAGAGGGAAATAGAGAATGAAAAATGCATCCAACAATCTTACTATATGGAACCCTATGAGAGGAACTGACTTCTGTCTCACCTAACTCCTTACTCATGATGCTGACAGAAGTGACACAGGTTGAAGGCTTGAGGGCAGATAACAGTAGAAAGTGGCTGGCAGCTTGCAGCAGCAAATACCACTTTGCATGACTGGGAGAAGGCACTCAACCTGAGACTTTCCCCTGGGAAGCCAAAAAAAAAAAAAAAAAAAAGTGAAGTGTGCTACAGTGTCCCAGCTTTTCTGAGAGCTCCACAAGGGACTGCTTTCTCTCTCACCTAACTCCTCAGTTGGAGTGCCGTGGGAATCGGGACAATTTGTTTGACCTGGGGACAGCAGAGAACAACAGAAAGCAAAGGATGACTTACAGCAGCTGGCATAGATTTGCATGATTGGGAGAAGGCATTTAATCTGAAACTTCTCTCTCAGAAGAGAGAGAAAGGAAGTTTGCCTCTGATGTTCTGGTTTTTCTAAAAGCAACTTGAGGGTTTGATTTTTGTCCCATTTCATATCTCACACATAATGGGAGAGAAAGAGAGAGGAGCACACTGTGCATCTATAATGCAGCTTTTTGGAGTACTGCCTGAGGGACTGATGTCTAGGATGACTAAAGGTATAAACAAGTAACTGGTCATCACTGAAATCATAATGTAGAAGAGCTTGCTGTGGTAGCACCAGAGAACTTGCAAAGCCACATATGTAGAGCAAGCAAAAGATTAGCAAGAGCCTGGAAAGAGTAACCAGCAAATCTCTCTAATTAGGACTTTAAAAGCACAATTCCAGAAACAAAACAAAAAACACTTTCACAGGAAAGGTTTGAGAGGTCCCCGTATTCCCTAGCTGGACTGACTAATGAAAGTCTTTCTCTGTACAGAACTAGTACATGAATACTGGGAAATGGTGACTTTTTTTTTGAATGCACAGATATCAACACAAAGTGTTCAAAGAACACAAAGAAACACAAAACAAATGAAAAATAAGCAAACCAAAGGCACAAAGTATATCTCCAGAAACCAACCCCAAAGAAAAAGAAGTATATTGCCCAACAAAGAATTAAAAGTAACTGTCATAAAGATGCTCAATGAGCTAAGTAAAATGATTATGAACAAACCAAGCACTTCAACAAAGAAATAGAAAATACAAAACAAAGAAGGAAGCAAAAATTCTGGAGCTGAAAGATATAATGACCGAACTGAAGAAATTCACCAGAGTGGTTAAACGGCAGACTTTATCAAGCAGAAGAAAGAATGAATGAACTCAAAGATACATCATTTGAAATTATCCAATTACAATAAAAAAATTCTAAGGAAATTATGGGGCACTACTGACCAAGCCAAAATATGTGTTGTGGAAGTTTTAGAAGTAGAAGTAAAAAGGAAAGAAGCACGTAAATTATTTCAAAAATTTTCAAAATCCTGGGAGGAAAATAGCAACTATATTTAAAAAACCCAATAGATACTAAATAGGATAAACCCAAATAAACCCACATTGAGACACATTAAAAGCAAATTATCAAAAGTCAGAGACAAGAGAGAATTTTGAAAGCACCAAGAAAAAAGCAACTTGTCATGTACAAGAGAGCCTGTTTAAAACTATCATCAGATTT
Organism: Cephalopachus bancanus; assembly: GCA_027257055.1. NCBI lineage: Eukaryota > Metazoa > Chordata > Mammalia > Primates > Tarsiidae > Cephalopachus > Cephalopachus bancanus. Next base: position 855,071 of record JAPVLO010000241.1, read on the forward strand.
CTGGGCAGAATTCTGTAAACCAGAAGGGAGTGGGATGATATGTTCAAAGAATTCAAAGAAAAAAAAAAAAAAAACGAAACACAAAAAACTTTCCAACTTGGAGTACCATAACCAGCAAAATATCCTTCAAAAAAAAGGAGAGAGAAAATCTTTCCCAGGAAAACAAGAACTGATGAAGTTCATCACTGCTAGATCTACTCTAAAAGAAATGTTAAAGGGACTCCTTAAAGTTGCAATGAAAGGATGCTGCATAGCAACATAAAAACACATGAAAATATTATATAAAGCTCACTGGTAAGTGTAATTATCTAGAAATATATAGAATATTATAATACTGTAATGGTGCATAAACCATTTTTGATTCTTTACAGAAACTATAAAACAAAAGTATAGAAAAACTATAGTTACAACCATATATTAATGGATACACAATATAAAAAGATGTAATTTATGACATCAATAATATAAAATGGTTAGAAGGTAAAATTTTAGAGTCTTTGTTTGCAATTTAAGTTAAATTTTTACCAGTTTAAAATAGATTGTTATAGCTGTAATCTCCCAATAAAGAAAAACTCAGGATCAGATGGCTTCACTGATAAATTCTACCAAATATTTACAGAATTAACGCCACTTAATTTTCCAAAAGGAGAAAACACTTACAAACTCATTTCATGAGGCCTGCATAACCTTAATACCAAAGTAGAATAAGACACGTCCAGAAAAAGAAAATTACAGGTCCATATCTGTGATGAATAGATGTGCAAAAATCCTCAATAAAATACCAGCAAACCTAATTGAATAGTACATTAAAGTGATTATGCGCCATGACAAAGTAGCATTTTATTCCTAGAATGCAAGAATGTTTCACCATAAGAAAATCAATTAATGTGATACACCACATTAACAGAACAAATAATAAAAATCACACGATGTTTTTAATAGGTACAGAAAGTCATTTGACAAAATTCAACACCCTTTTATGATAAAAACATTCAGCAAACTAGGAATAGAAGGAAATTACCTCAATAAAATGAAGGTCATATATGAAAAGCCCATAGCTAAAATCGTACTCTATGGTGGAAAACAAAGCTTTTTCCACTTCTATTTAACATAATACTGGAAGTTTTAGCCAGATCAATCAGGCAAGAAAAAGAAAAAATGTATCTAAATCAAAAAGGAAAATGTTATCTCTGCTCTTAGATGACATGATTTTATATGTACGAAAACTTAAAGATTCCATTAAAAAACTATCAGAACTAAAACACATTTAGTAAAGTTGTGGGATACAAAATCAATATGCAAAAACCTATTGTTATAAAAAGCTGTATTCTAGCCGACTTGGTGGCTCAGCCTGTAATCCCGCGCCTTGGGAGGCTGAGGTGAGTAGATTGCCTGAGCCCACGGGTTTGAGACCTGCCTGGGCAAGTTGGCAAGACCTCATCTCCACAATAAATCAAAAATCAGCCAGGCAGGGTAGTGCGCGCCTGTAATTCCGGCTACTCCGAAGGCTGCGGCGGAAGGATCGCCGGAGCCCAGCAGGTCAAGGCTGCAGTGGCTGGGAGCGGCCACTGCACTCCAGTCTGGGCAACAGAGTGAGACTCCAACTCAAAAAATAAAATAAAATAAAACAAAAGCTGCATTTTTATACAATAACGATAACAACTTGGAAGTGAAGTTATGTAAACAATACCACTTGCAATAGCTTAAAAAATAAAATATTTAGAAATAAATTTGACTAAGGTGGTGAAAGTCTTATACACTGAAAATTACAAAACCTTGATCTAATAAATTTGGCATAAATAGAAAGATATCTGCTTTAAGAGACTGAAAGACTTGATAATGTTAAAATGTCCATACTAAAGCAATCTACAGGTACAATGCAATCCCCACCAAAATCCCAGTGGCATTTTTTACAGAAATAAAAACAATTTAAAAATTCATATGGAACCATAAAGGATCTTGAATAGCCAAAGCAATCTTAAAAAAAAAAAGAAACATGGAGACTTCACACTTCCTGATTTTAAAACATATCATAAAGTTACAGTAATTAAAACAGTATGTGCTGGCATAAAGATGGACATACAGACTAACGGAACAGAGAGAGCAGAAAGCCTATATATATATAACTTTAATACCAAAATTATATATATATATTTATATATATATAAATTTTTTTAGAGGGTGCCAAAAAGATATACACATTTTAGGAAAGGAAAAAACTGTATTAAAATTATAATACTCAATGTATACTTGCCTGTCACATGGTGACACTACCATTCATTTGATTAACATAGTACAGATTGCTACAGTAATTCAATTCAACTTGAAAAATAATACATAGATAACGTCTCTTAAAATGTATATTCATTTTTTTTGCCCCCCCCCAAGAACCAGAATTATCTTTGGAGAGCAGATCCTTGTAGTACCCTTGGAAATTGTTCCTCCAGATCAAGCATTCAACCAAAGTCTTTTTTTGTTTGTTTTTGGTTTTGTTTTGTTTGTTTTAGAAAGCAGGATTTATTGAGAGGACAGAAAAACTCCCACAGTGGGAGGGGACCTGAGGGGGTTGCCCCCAACCAAAGTTTTTATCTGGAAGTACTGAGAAGGCTGTGCCACAGTTTCTGGAAGAAATTTCCAAGTTGTGGCAAACAGGTGACTGCTTCCATCATGACAATGCACCAGTCTATACTGTGCCTGAGTGTTCACAGTTTTTGATCAAAAACGGCCTGATCTCTATACCCTACCCTTGCTCTTCACCTAATCTCACCTCAAAGGACTTTTTTTGTTTTTCCAAATGAAAAAAGTCCTCAAAGAGAAACATTTTGCCAGTGTGGAAGAGGTGAAACAAAAACTGGCCGAAGCACTAAAAGACATCCAAACTGACAAGTTCAAAAACTTCAGAGCAATGGAAAAAGTGTCCCAATAGGTGTATTGCATCAAATGGAGAGTATTTTGAAGGGGATAAGTTAAACATGCAAGAGTAGATACACAATTTTTAAAATAAATAAATTCGTTTTTTGGTGTACCCCTCATATATTCAACTGATTTTTGACAAGAGTGCCGAGAGAACACAATGGAGGAAATATAATCTCTCAATAAATGGTGTTGGAGGAATTGGATATCCAAGTGCAAAAGAAAAAAAAAACAAAAATGGACCTTTATCTTGCACCTACAGATAAATCAACTCAAAATGGGTCAAGCACTTAAATGTAGGATTTGGAATTATAAAACTCCTAGAACAAACATAAGGTAAAATTTGGTAACACTGGTCTTGGCAATGATTTATGGGATAGGATACCAAAAGCACAGGCAATGCAAACAAAAATAAAGTGAGATTACATCAAACTAAAATGTATTTTGCACAGTAAAGGAAATAATCAACAGAGGGAAAGGCAACCTACAAAATTGGAGGAAATATTGACAAGCCACTTATTTGGTAAGGGATTAATAGCCCTAATATATATGCAATTTCTACGGTAAAAAGAAAAAACCCCAAATATCCTAATTTAAAATGGGCAAAGTACTCAAATAGACATTTCTCCCAAGAAGACATACACATGGCCAGCAAGTTTATGATGATTAATAACAGCACTATTTTACGAAATGCAAATCAAAACCATGTTGAGATACCACCTATCACCTCACACGTGTTAAGATGGCCATCATCAGAAGCAAACAAACAAACCAGAAAACAACGAGTGTTAGCAAGGATGGGGAGACATAGAAACCCTGTGTATTATTGGTAGAAATGTAAAATAGTGCAACTGCTATGGAAACAGTACTGAAGTTTCCTCAAAAGATAAAAAATAGGTATGTCATATGATCTAGTGATCGCACATGTGGGTGTTTATCCCAAAGAAATGAAATTGGGATCTTGAAGACATTTTTGCATCCTCATGTTCATTTCAGCATTATCACAATAGCCAAGATGATGAAGCAACATAAATGTCTACTGGTGGATGAAATGACAAAGAAAAAGTGGTATATACATAAAATTATTTGGCATTAAAATCAAGGAAATTTTGTCATATGCAATAACATAGATGACCTTGAGTACATTACGCTAAGTGAAACAAACCGGTCACAGAAGGACAAATACTGTATGATTCCATTTATATGTGGTATCTAAGCCATTAGAAATCATAGAAGCCCAAAGTAGGATGCTGGTTTCCAGAGGCTGAGGGGCAGAGGAAAGGGGAAGTTGCTGTTCCATGTGTGTAGTTCAGTTATGCAAAATGATAAAGCTCTCAAGAACTCTTGTACAACATTGTGCTTCTTGTTAGCAATAACGTACCATACACTTAACAATGTGTTAAGAGAGTCTTATGTGCTGTCTTTTTTTTACTACAGTAAATGCCCATCATTTTCCATAAGGCTTGTTTCTTGCAATTTATTCTGGGTTCTCCTGTTACTTGTAAAGTTAGGCTTACCCTGCTTTTTGACTAAGAGCAAGCAGTCTTAGCAATCTGGTTCATAAGAAATCTTATCATTATTAACAAAGGGAAGAAACTGGTCTGGTTTGGAGGGCCGGTAACTTTGGGAGGTTTGAGTGGATAGCCTTTTGTGTGGTTGTTGATTAGGTTTTATAACAGACAGATATCCTCTGTTGTTTTTCAATTTTGCTATTGGAGTTTTCTAGATTTTCTTCATTTTCCTCTCTGACATAACTAAATACTGGTGCCTATTACTGTGTTTTGACACTGAAAGCAGCTTTCTACACTCTGCAGAGTTGCCAGGTTGAAAATCTGTAAACTGTATTTCCGAGGCATTTTTTTCAGCTAGCCTACCTTTAATTTCTGCCCACGGAAGCCAGAGAAGGTGATTAGAAGTCAGAAAAAAGGATCAAGAGACTCTCTTCCTGGGTTTAGTCTCTGACAGCATTATTCATCAAAACAGAGCAGCCAATCCCAACTCTAGTCTCCAGATTCTTTCTGTTCTGCTGCTGCCAGCCACAAAGTAGCCCTTGAGGGTATCAGCAGCAGTTTGGCCTTGGCAGTTGGACTTACAGTTGTGGTCATCCCCTTCTCAGAGATCTGAATGTGAAGCACATGATACCTTCTCAACAGAGCCTCTCTTCATAGGTTCAGGCACTGGCCCTACAGGATCCATCCTCTCCGCTCCTCTGTCCTGGTTAAGTCATTCTTCCCTTAGGTTTTCCCAATGTTAAGAGTGGTTTCTTTTTTTCTAAAGTTATTATCTCTGGATAACTTTGACATCCCTTTTATGATCTTAAGGCTTTTCCACTACCTGAATAGACAGTTTTCTGTATTAAATCTTTTTCTTTTTTTCCTTTATTTTTTAAAATAACGCAAATGCAGACAAAACACGTTCACACTGACTGAGCCTCCTGTCAACCGAATTTGTTAACATCTGCACAAGTTACACCCCTATGACAACAAGGGTTCAGGGGCTTGGAAATTACACGTAGTATCCTCCTTATTTACACTGTGTAGTGGTCTGTATCTAAGATTGGTATTTATCCAGAATTGATCACTCAGTTCCCACCAATTTTCTGCAGCTGGAACATTAATACTCTCACTTATCTTTTAAGTAAATTGTCGGAGTGTGTTGCAGCAGTATCAAACCCTCTGTGGGAGTATTTTTGGTATTCATGAGAATATTTAAAAGTAATTTCCCTTTGTGAAATACATTTGTTGTTTTACTTTTCAAGTAGAACCAAGTAGGAGTTGGCATTGCCTTTATTTAACAGAGTCACAAAATAAATTCTTTGCTATCACAGTATTTCATATCTTTTCTTTTCATGAATCTAATCAAGTTCATCTGTTGACAAAGGATGTCCATGATATGCTGAAAATTCATATTTGGCTTATCTTTTTTATACATTTCAAAACAGAAGGCACATGTTCTTTGGAGCTAGCCAGATGTAGGGTTAAATCCCTGCTCTGTTATGATCAGCAATTACCTAATTTTTTTAGGGCAGTTTCTTCATCTGAAGACTAGAAATAAACTGCCTACCTTGTAAGGTTACTTTTTTTCATCTCTGTGTCACTTTAAGTGAGTTATTTGACTTTACTAACTTTGTAACATTTTAAACTCAAAGTTATGCAAATCAAATGAGATATACAAAAATATTTTTTGGAATGAGTTTACCTGAGTACACGTAATCATAAATAAACCTTATTCACTCTCACCACTGCCTCTTTCAATAAACTCTGTTAAAGTTTTCTTCTCCTTCCAAGGTAAAATCCTAGTCAAATTGTGTAGACATTTACACACTTCCAGACGGGAGGAAAGATCAGTGCCAAAGGGCCAATGTCCCACCCAGTTCAGAGCCTTTTCTTCTCCTCTCATTCCTGTGGCGTTGGACTGCTGGACCATAGAGATGTGACCTGGCATGGTGCTCTGTATCTTCATCTTCGCCATCACAGACTTCCATCTGGCTTCTCCTCCACTTGCTGTCAGGGCTAAAGAGATGTCACTTGATGTGTAGTTGTCATCTGGCTTTTGTGCTCTTGTTTGTTGCACACTCAATTGCACTGTCTTTACAACTGCCTTGTACGTGTGGTTTTTGAAGGAAATCAGGAGAGAAAGCAGTTTCTATTTGAGGACTCCGAGTTTAAAACAGCTTAGGTATCAAGAAGGAGATGGTTTCTTTAGTACTCTTGTAATCTATAAAAGCTCACACCAAGCCACTCCTTCTCACTTAAACCTACAATTCAAGTGAAAATAGTGTACTTGCTATGAAACACAACTCAAGCAAAATTTCTACAAGTTCTGGAAGCCAAGAGTTCAAAATTATTTTCATCAGCTGAAACCATGCTGGTAGTGCAGCCATGCCTTCGGAGATTCCAGGGGGGCATTTATTTCTTGCCTCTTCATTCCTTTATCATGTGGCATTCCCTGGTTTGGGACCGGTGGCATCACTCAAATCTCTACCCCTGTGTTCACAGGGCCTTCTCTTCTGCATGATATATCCCTCTGCCTCCATCTTACAACATTTATGATCACATTGAGGATCCATTCCAAGTATTTAGCATGATCTCCTCATTTCAAGGCCTCTTACTTAATCACATCTGCAAAGACAACTTTGTCAACATAAGGTAACATTGTTAGATTCCAGGGATGCAGACATGGATATCTTTGGGGACATTTTTTCTTCTTGCCATAAACCTCAAAGATAATGTGAGTACAGTTAATATCAAGTTAGATAACTCCTACTTCTGTTTTGGACCCTTCGCTGGAATCATCTGGGCTTTAATTCAGAATCAATAGCCATGAAAATACCCTTGGTTATTCTGGTCCACACCGATCATCATCTCCTGCATGATTCAAGTCTGGATTTAAATTCCAATCATTTACTATCATTCCAAACTTGGGCAAATTATTGAATTTCTTTCTAGGACATGTTATCAACCTCACTGGAATTTTTTAGGATTAAAAGAGAAAGACTAGAGGGAGCCAATAATTAACTCTAGAACATGATAAATGCTCAATATAGTCTACTCCTTTTCCTTCTATTGATCAAATAGTGCCTCCTATTCGTAGCTTTATGAGTCAGTTTTTTTCTGTAAATTACTTTTTAATGCTATCTTTTTAATATGCACTTTGTTTTCTTACCATGATAGCACACTGCTGATATTAAAAATACCATTGAGAACCAACTGATAAATATCAGAGAATTACCTCCCCCCAAAGGGCAAATTCATAGTTGTAAACAATGGCATTTATGGGAAATGCCACTTTAATTACAATATTTTCTTTCTTGCTTTGTTTTTAGCAAGGACTTGGTAAGAACACGTATTCCAAGTTTTAATATTTTAAATTACATAGGATATTACACAGTTTAATCAAATTACATCTTTGCACATCTTGATTGATTCATTCATTTTGAAATATTACTTTAAAACCACAAAAATACAATAATAATTTTCATTCCAGTTTCTTTGATATTTTATCAAAACCAATATCCGTCATCAGTCTGTGACAATATTTGATTTTTTTATCATGATTTTGTTTTTCTATTTTTAAGCACACATTTATTGTATCATCGCATCACATTGTGAGAAGCATCATAAGAAACATTGCTGAAAACTGCCTGACCAAGTATTTCTTTTAGGGTATTTAATTTCTCCATAGCATGCTCTAGATTTTAACATAGTTGAGTTAACATTTTTTAGGCAATTTTTATGAAGATATAAGATATTTACACATACATGCATATGTCTTAGATGCACTATTCATTGAATTTTCTGAAACAACATGTATGCAACATCACCTAAACCAAGAAAGAGGGAGTGGCCAGTGTGTCAGAAACCGCCATTTATGCCACCTCCAGTTCCTATTCTCCTTCCTAAGGTTGACACTCAGTCACTTCTACAACCATAGATGTCGCATGCCTCTACACTTTATTCAAGCACAATTAATTCATGAATCACTTTCATTCATTTCAACTGTATTAAAATTAAATTATATTGTGTTTACTTTGTCACGTATGTCTTCCTGTTCAACATCACACGTGGGAGATTTATAACTATTTTTGCACACAGTTATAACCAGTTTCTTCTTATTAACACATAGTATTTCACTAAAATTATGAACATTCTAGTACAGGAATTTTGGTAAACATGTATATACTTTTCTCTTGGGTCTATCCCTAGAATATGAATTTCTAAGTAATAAAATGTGTATATATTTGGCTTCAGAGGACACTGTGAAACAGCTTTCCTATGAGAATGTGACAATTTATATCTCATGCCAACAATGTATGAAAATTCCAGTTGCTACAGATCCTTGCCAGCATCTATATTGTCTGTCTTTTCATGTTAGCAATTCTGATGAGGAAGTAGAGATATCATACTGTGTTTTTCATTTGCACTTTATTAATGAATAATACATATGAGTAGTTTTTCCTATATTAATTGGCCAATTGTATGTATTTTATGTGAATTGTTTGTGTAAAGGTTTTGAACATTTTACATTAGGTTTTCTATCTTTTTCTTATTGGTTTATAGGTGTTCTTTACAGTCTAGATACAATTATTTTTGGGTGTTTTATAAATATCTTCCTTTTCCATTCTATTAATTGTATCATTTGATAAACAAAAGTTATCATTCAATCTTTTTTGTTTCAGCTTAAAGCTATTTGTGTTTTGTTTTGGAAAAAGTTAACTACTCTAAAGTCATGAAAATGATTACCTGTGTTTTCATCTAAAGTCTTTATTGTTTTACTTTAATGCTTAGACTGTAGTTAATTTTAATTGATTTTTGTGACTTGGGTGAATAGAGATTAAAATATTCTTTTCTCTGAAATGGATAATCAATTGATGCAGCATTATTTATTTGGAAGACTATATATTGCCCACCAAGCTGAACTATTACTTTTATGATAAGTTAGGTTGGCATATGGGTAACAGTGCTTTTCAAAAACTGTTTTTAGTGACTATATCAAACATACACAGAATTAAAGAGAATGGCATAATAAATCCATATCATTCATCATCTACCTTCAATAATTATCAACTCAAGGCCACTTTTCATATAGCAGCACTCACTTCTAGCCATGATCTCAGATAGTATATTGCTTTATTCATTAGCATTTCAGTATATCTTTCTAAGAGATAAGGTCTCCTTTTATAGCACCCTATTATATTATCACACCTAAAAACTAGCAATCACTTAATATTAACAAATGTACATTTAGTATTACATGTCTAATGATCTCATTTGTCCAAATTAGAATTTTTAAAATGTTTGCACATTGTAGTTGTTTGATCTATTTCCATAGTCTCTTCTAATTTATAAGGCTTTCCTATCTCTCACTGTGTATGTGTGTGTGTGTGTTGTGTGTGTGTATGTGTTCCTTGCAATTAATTTTTAAGAAACTGATTCATTAGTTCTGTAGAGTGTTCCATATTTTAGAGTTTGTTATTTTGATGAATGATTTTTTATTGGAAAGACTTTTTTTCAAAAGTAATGATTTCTAGGTAATGAAACAAAGCAACAGCTACCTCAATATCACCAAAGTAGAGTATCAGTTTAAATTTTTGCAAATAATAACTAATGCTTATATAGTAAAGATACCTATTTTAACAAATGGTTCGCCTAAGTAAATATCCTTGATGAATTTCTGTATGCAATTGTGTTTTTTGACTGTAGCACAAATGACATTTTGGGCTGACTGTTCTTATTTTGTGAGATGTACTATGCAGGATGTTTAACAGTATCCCTGACCTCTTTACCTGTCAATATCAGCGCCCCAGATGTGAACATATAAATCAGTTATTGTCATTCATCCACTGCCATTGCTTGCTGCTTTTTTTCCAGTTCTTTGTATTTTCTCACTATAATGAGTGATAAATTCCTTGATAACAGGAGCAAAGTTGTAATTAATGAATTAAGGTTATTGATAATTACGCTGCCTTCTTCATAAACTCATTATGAGGACCAAATGAGATAACCCACAAAACAATTTCTTTGATCACTTTGTAGAATCCTAGTAAAAGTATTAGACATTTTTAGATTCCTTACTTATTGAATATTTCCTTACCCTTTCCCACAGTGTTCTATCTATTGCCTCCTCTATTTCCAGCCACGCATTTTTGTGCAGACATCTATGTTTTTCCATTTATTCTTCTTTACTTCCTCACTCAAATCAACCAACTTTTCCTCTTGACTTAATTCCCATAGTTTCAAGTTATAACCCTTCCAGCATTATTTCTCAGCTTCTGACACACTACTCCTTCTCAATTTCCCACAATCTCCCTATTTCTCCTCCTTTTACCTATACTCCTACCCTTCTCTCCCCAAATACACTTCCATAGCATTCCGCAAATTTATATCTCCTCTTCTTTTCTATCCAAATAAAATTTTCTCTAATAATTCCTAAAAAAAATCTGTTGATATATTCTTTTTTTTATCCCCTTGGCATCTTCATTTTTTAGTACATCATTTAGAGAAAAATTACTGGGTGCCTAAGCACAACAAATAATTTTCAAGAAGCTAAATAATAAATAGGTACTGCTTCAGAGGAGCCAAGAGAAGAGAAAGTGAATAAAATAATTTCTGTGCTGAAAGGTCATGTCATAAGGTGACTCTGATGATGTTGTGAGACTCACAGAGTAATTTAAAAAAATTTGCTTTCAAGGAGGTAAATGATATGAAAACAGTAGTGCTTCCATTTTATCTTAAATGGTATTATTAACTGAGGAAGAAGGAGGGAAAATGAGTCTAGGCCAAGAAAAGACAATAATTATTTTCTGGTATGAAGAGTCTTAATTAAGATGAATGAATGGAGTTTCTGGTATTGACTGCTACTTCATGGTTTATTTTGAGTCATAAGTCTTGAATTTATGACTAAAATTGATGGAAATATTCAAGAGAATTTGGACTATAATTGGCATCTAGTACCAGACTAATCCATTCACTGACATCCTGAATAAGCATGGCACTGATGACATGCTCTTCTGAAAGTCATGCAGGATATCACATCACCCTTCTTAATTGCCTCTAGAAAGAACAAAGCATAGACCACCTTCCCTGTCCAAAAATAATCAGCATGCTATCTTGGACAATTGAATTGAATTTAAGATAAAGATAGCCATGTGGAATTCTCTTGCATACTGGTCCACTTTCAATGGCAAAGTCTCAAGTTAATGAAGGTGTAAGATAGTTTCATTGCCTTTTTTCTCCTGGTTGTGTTGAGGGGAAGAGAGAATGTCTTGCTTCCTTTGCTTTTTCCTTGCTACTCTTTCCCTTTCTCTTCCCAGTCCTACTCTTCTTCCCCTCTGTTCTCTTTCTTCCTTCTTTTCTTTGTCTCTTTTTCCTCCTCTCTCCCTCCTTCTTTCATGCCTTTCTTCATGCCTTCATTCCTTGATTGTTCCTTTGAAATTAGAGATTCTATCTAAATGGTAGCTGAGAACCACCTGACTATATTTTTTGTGTGTTGTCTGCCATGGTTTGGGAAGAAGTGCTAAGGAAACATACTCAAGCCTGTATGAAGGTTCTGAGTATGCCCTAAGTCTTTTAATTTTCCCATTAATTTTATAGTAGGCAGACTTTTATCTGTAAATTTACATGTAACAAAGTAACTTCAAAGCGAGGCACAGTTCTTTTCTACCCATTGTCTCTTCTCTGTGCCATTAGTAGTGCTGGGATACCTATTATTACTGCTGAGACACTTGCTCAGTTGGTCCTGAAAACTTGACAGATTTTTAGGAGTTTCATTGATACTCTTACATGAGCAAGTTTAAATTGTTAGTTAATCTGAGAAGCATGCATCATGTTTGAGGGTAGATTAAAACTTTCATTCTTGTCAAGTTGCAAAAGCAGCAAATTCTTAATTACAAAAGCAGCAAATTCTTAACAGCTATACTGTTCTTTAGGGAGACAAGGCCAGGTAAATTTATTCTTTTCATCAATTGTGATAAGTATATCTATGTAGTGAAATGACCCCAGAAATATCCTTCTCATACTGTATATATTTTTAAATTTTCTCCTTTTTTTGTCATTCTTTCTTGTTCCCACTTCTCCCCTTCATATTGTCTCTAAGTTTTTCTAATAAACTTCTCTCTGACTTAGGGATGAGGTTAATTGCTAAAGGAAGGTTGTGGTCCTCATGCAAGATTTGTTTCTTATTAAAATATGATAAAAAAAGAAAAGAACTGGTTAATTCACTCACAGCATTATAATCCCCCATAAAATACTCACATTAAAAGCATAATTTAAATGTTTGCTAATATTTTGAAAGATCATTTTATATGCTTTTACCAGCTGATGGAGAGAAAACAAATTATTGAAGGAGGAAATTCCAAGTCTTGCTAAAGATTTCTCTGTAGATAATAAATCTTTTAAGTCAGAATACAGTGTTTGATCCTTCATGACAAACTCTGACCAAGTTAAAATTCCAAATTTCATTTTGTGTGCAGCTTGACCTTCCTTGTTAATGTCATGACAGGCATCTATTACATTAAATTGATAGCTTGAAAAGTTGTGGATCAGCATCAGGCAAACAAGAACAGGAATAGACATTTTGTAAGGGCTTGAAGGAGAGACTATTACTGTCTAGCCTTCCCTTTCTCTCCCAGCAGTTCTAATCACATGGTATAAATACACAACCACAGAATCTAAATACATGACCTCGTGGGAGTATCTCTGTGTAAAGTCTGTGGTCACAGGGAGAGATGGCAAAGCTTCCAATTGCATCAGCTGCCTCCCTACTTCTCCAGAAAAGCCCCGTGTTTCTTGTAAAAAATCATGCTTTCATTCTGCTGGGGCAGAGGCTGAAGAATGGCTGGAAATCACTTTTTCTAGCTGTCACAGAATCTCAAGAGTTGTATAGGTACACTTTTCACCCTTCTGTGCATATATATAATTAGTACCTCCTAAGAATAAAAGTTTAAAAACTTGGCGGCCTTTAAAAATGTCTTCATTGTTTTTCTTTTTTCTTTTTTTTTTTTTGAGTTGGAGTCTCACTCTGTCACCCAGACTAGAATACAGTGGCCACTTCCGGCCACCGCAGCCTCGACCTGCTGGGCTCCGGCGATACTTCAGCCTCAGCCTTCCAAGTAGCTGGAACTACAGGCGCATGCTACCACGCCCTGCTAATTTTTTATTTATTGTTAAGATGAGGTCTCGCCAAGTTGCCCAGGCGGGTCTCGAACCTGCGGGCTCAGGCAATCCACTCACCTCAGCCTCCCAAAGCACGAGATTACAGGCTGAGCCACCAAGTCCAGCTGTTTTTCAACTATACTTTTTCTATGTCTGAAGTGGAGGAAAAGTAGCCAGAAGTAAAATATTTCATTAAAATTTTTTTATGCCTTAGTAAATAAACATATTTGACTCATGGGCATTTGTAAATAAAATAAGTATTAGGTAAAATATATGCTGAATCATCTTCAAAATATTTGCACTTATATTTTTTACATAGTTGTTAAATCAAAAGAATTTAATATGAATTTATTTGGTCCAAAAAAGAGCTTATGTGTTCAAAGACAGCACTTGAAAAAATATCAAGGTTAGAAAACATAATCCAGAGGCATGCCATCACTTATAAAACCAAAGTCAAAATTATCTTGAAAATTACAAATTTGGTGGGTTATTTTTAGTGTCAGTCAAGAGGAAAACCCAGGGTTTGTACCATAACAGCAGTGCTTAGATTTCATGAGTTTGGAATGTAGTCATCATCCCAGCTGAAAATAGGCAACAGATCAGTGTGTACTAGAACAGAGACTGCATTGCAGTTGGTGTGTGTGGACAAAAGACTAATTCTTAGTATTGTTGGAAATAGTGGCTACCACATCACAAACTGTTACTATTCAAACTTCTCAGAAGCTGCATGTAAAATTAATAAATAAACAACCATCCAGCAAAAACTTGACCAGGGTAGAGAGATTACATGGTTGTGAGTGTTTATATTTTAGACACAATCCATGGAACCAAATATTATTTAACTAATGGGATAAGATAATGTCTCTTTGGAGGACAAAAAATACACGTGAGGTTTTATTCTTCCCTGAAAGAGAACTTTGGAGACTCTGGGACTTAACACATGAACACAGCACATTTGTTTTGCTTCTTTTTTGTGAAAGTAAAAGTCAGGCCAACTGTACAGCTACAGCAGAGCTAAAAATCTTTAATCTATTATGGAACTAAGACGTGACCATATTTTCTCCACAAGCAGCTAAATTCAGTGACTTGGTAGCTGGGGAACTATTGCTGAGGCAGGAGATACTCTTGATGTGATGACTTGGCAATGATCAGGATTCTGCAGGACTCATAGGCAAGTATGAACAGTGAAAACTAAAATTGCCTTTGTCCATGATGTCACTTATACACTAATATATACTCATGCCTTCCCTTCCCCTGGAAAGAGGTGAAGTCAGCAACACCCAGCTCCACCAAGGGTCTTTTGAAGCAGATAGACCTGAGACTGTAGCCACCGAGCAACCCTGGCTATGATCAAACCTATTTTAAAGACACTGGTCTTCTGGAATTCCTGGTTGTTAGAGGCAAAATAATAAGGTCACAAATATATCAAGAAATATGTTAAGTATAAAATGGGAATAATTTAATTCTGTTTGTACCAACAAAAAATGTCCATTGAAATTATGAATAGCAAAAGAGAATATCCTAATCAAGAAAAGAATAAAAGAAAGTGAGAAAAGAAGAAACTAAAAAATATAGTTTTGCTTACAAGATATATATTCAGGGTTCTGCTTAGTGTTTTTAAATATTTTTTCTCGATTAACTCCTTAATCATGCCTTTACTGTAGTTATTAAGCTAATAGTTTAGCAAATAAAAAAAACTCAGAAAGGTTAAATAACTTGCCCAAAGTCAGACACATAAATAAATATGAGAAACATGAAACAGGATCTCTGAGTATAAGAAATGAAAGTGGAAAGCTGGGTTCAACTGTGGAAAAGGAGGGATATGGAATTGCTATGAAGGTTGTCAGAGATGCCCCAAAACAGAAAGCAAGGAAAGAGCGATGATGCAAATTTACAAAGAAAGATTGGATTTTAAATTGGAAAATAATTGGCAGAATGTTAAGAAAAAATGAAAAATCAAGGTATGACTCCCTAAAGCACATAAACCAGGATTCTTCACAAGATATAGCTGCTGGTGCAATCCTCAGGAAGGCACTGCACCCCAGCCCCCATGATATAGATGCTACATTTGGTATTTCTCAAAATGCGAGAAGAGGTCTAAATGTGGTAGTTACCTCCATAGTAAAAATCTCCAGTGCCTTTATCAGATAATTTCCCTGAAATTTTATTCATTTAGTAAAGTTGCTATGTTATCTCAATACTTGTTTGTAAATGGAAGTGGAAACATTTAGTCTTTAGTTTTGTCGAGTAAAATGTGGTGAAACTAGAAACCTAATTACTTGTACTTGTAAACATTTTAAAAATAGTTTGGGAATGGATTTGAAATTGTTAGGTATGCCTTGCTGACTCCTTTCTGGTTATTCCTCCTACTAATTTGGCACCACTAATTGGCATGGGCTTCTATTACTGAAATGTGGCTGGTGAAAAAGGTTAAGAATTATGTCTACATTTTACCTTTGAAATGGTAACCAGTGAATCTCAGTACATTATAAATGGCAGTTTCTGTTATGTGGCTGCTGTCATAATAAAGTTATTTCTCATGACTTGCTTACATAATATGAACAATTTTGTTTGCTTGTTTTTGTTTTGTTTTGTTTTGTTTTGTTTTGTTTTAGGACAAGCTCAAATCCTGAAGTAATTTCCATTTTCAAAGGTTTTAGTAAAGTTGGTGATAACAAGTGTGGTAAGATTTTGGTAGCAAAAATCTTTCTTTGGTGTGCATATGCATTTTACTACTATCAAATTCTCCCATACTTCTTAGTTTTTAAATTTCATTTGTACATGGCTTGCTTTCTAACTAGTCTGAAAACTTTTATAATTTTGTATAGGCTGCAAAGTGTTTAGTACATAAGTATGTCATCAAATACTATTAGAAGAAATCTAAAAATTAATGGTAGAGTGAGAATGATTTATAACTTGCATCTATTTAAAAGGATATGTTATGATCTATTTCAAAGTGATGTGCAAAATAAACAAAATTGGAGTTTGTTTTAAAAATCAGCTTATAAAACTTAAAGACTAAAAGAAATGTTAAATGTATACATTTTAAAATTCATGTCAAATTTATAGTTTCATTTTGAAAAGTGCAATGAATTGTGAATCTATGCATGACTAAAATAATGGTAGAGAGCAAGCTCAAAGTAACTACATGAAAAAAGAAAAGAAAAAGCACTGTAATGCAGTCAATGGAAGAAAACAAAAACCAATCCATTTTGATTTAACATTAATCTGAAGTCAAGAAAGAAGAGTGTGTAAAGATGATTTGGTTTGGAAAAGACAAAATCTCAATGACTTTAAAGACCACCCTGTCCTTAGAGTGGGGATGGCAAAGGGGTAGGGGTAAAAACTTGGGTTACAATCATAATGAACCAGTCACAGAGGCTCTACATGGTTCTGAGAGCTCAGGTAATTCTAATTCTAAGGAGCAAGATGCCACCTAGACTAGTTATTGGTAAGTTCAGAATCATTCTACACTTACTATTCATACACCTTGTATTTTCAGAAGAGTGCAAAGCTAAAAATTCCAAAGGAGAGAATAGAATGAATGTTATGGAGAGAAAGGAGAATACCAGAATTTCTGCCACCATGTAAAGAATAGTTTCATCAGTAGCAGAAATTATATTGAGTTAATCAGCTATTTCCTGTATTGCAAGTACCAATTCTGTTTAAATCTTTATCATGTAGTGTCTGCGGTTAATGCTAAACTCCTCTCTAGCAGCAAACTGATGGATGGAGAGTGATGTAAAAGTCAATTACTGTGAATATTAAAAATGCTGATAAAATGGTTATTTGCATGAAGTGTTGAAATGCAGCGATGTAACCATAACCTGAATATTCAAAGCAAGGAGGAAATTGATCTGGAAACTCAGCAACATGCGTGATAATTTATTTTCAGATTTCTATATTGCAATAGATACAATGTATGTATGACTACTGTTAAAGACAGGATAATGAAGTCTCTGTGTGTACAAATGATTGAAACAAGCCAAAAGAGTCTTGTATGAAAAAATAGATGGAAATTTGACAGGTAAACACTAATGAAAATTTGGTTCACAATAAGATAATGTTTCAGTTTTACTGGTTTGATAAATAAGGAAGGTTAAATGGATATGTCCTTTATTTCTAGGTCATTCAGTCTAGATAATTATAATTTTTAAAAATCACAGGGATCAACATTCCATATACAAAAGGCAACACTAGATTATTAAGAATATTAAAAATATAAAATTAGCTAAAAGAATGATTTGAACCAATATCACTATCTAAAATGTAAATCAAATAAAGTTAAAAAAATTTTTTTTACCTTTAAAATGAATATAAATTATGAGTGGAGAGTAATACAAATTGAATAAGAAGCAATTTTAAAGAACTGTAAAATAATGATTTGTATAATATTTCACAGAGGGACTGGCTTAAGCTGAAATTTAAGTGAGAGGAGTAAGTATAATCCTATGTAAAAATATTTTTAAAGGATATTACTCATTCTCAAGAAAATTCATGATAACAAATGCTCAGCATCTCAAAGTACGCTTTTAGGTGAGAAATTAATCTTTCAAAAACACTAGATGCTTCTTATTTGTGACCTTAGTAAAAAATGGAAATTGCTGATTTTCCTGTTAGCTTGCAGGAGGAAGATGAGTAATATTCTTTTATCTGTGTATTCCTAAGTTTCTGTCCTTTTCACTGAGGAAATTACAAGCACAGATATCCTGATAAAATAATTCTCCATTCCCATTCTCTTCTTGAACTTCTCCTTTTCCTTAATTGCACCAAAATGCATTCATCATCTTCCAAATTAGGAAGTTGAAATAGAATGGTCATAGTTATGTCAACATCACTTTGAAAAATAAGGTGCCGGACTTCCGGCAAGATGGAGATGGGGCAACCTGGTCTATGACACCCTCTGCAAAGGAGAATGCAGAAGACCTCTGGCTCTCTCCCTGGGGGCTGCGGACCCCAACGTCGGCAGCCTGTTCTTCACACGGACTCCACCGTCAGCACCGCCAGGGCATCGCAGCCGTCTGGACAGTCACTTCAGCTGCAGACACAGCAGCCACCGGTGACACTGCGGCCTCTGTGGCCGCCATAGCGCATTGCACCACCCGTGCCTGAGGTGATCCATGACTTCAGTCCTTGAAGCCCCTGCAGGCAAGATCTGCTGGGCTCACTGCCACCTCTGCTGCCACCTTGATGTCCTGCAGGCTGTGGGTCTCCTCCCGTGTGCCCTGAGGCAGGATTCCATCAGGCGGGCTCCTGTCCGGCCCCACCCCCTCTGGGACGAGCAGCCGAGATAGCACCACCTGCTGGCGATTCAAGGTAACAACACCTAAATGGGAGAAACAAGCTTGAAAAAGAGACATGGGCCAGATTTGAGTGGTGAACCGAGGGTGATCTGAACTGTCCTTCACAGCAGGCCAGGGGCAACTGACCCTAACTGTGAACTAATTTACTAGCTTGAAAAGAAAGCTAGCAATCAGAGCTGAAAGGACGTTGGACTTAAACGAAAAGTCTCAGAGTGTGCTCGATTGGTTCTGTTAGTTTAATGACTTGATTCTATTCCTATTGTTTTGTTCCTTTTTTTCCCCTCTTCCTTTTCTTATCTTTTTTTCTCCTCTCTGTAAATCATATCTTTGTATAGAGGAACAGCACACCAATAAAGCGGTTGGTTAGCTTGTATGTTAGCATCACTATGTTTTTTTTTTTTTTTTTGGTATGGGAATTGGTTCGTCTGTAGCTGTGGTCTATTGTGGGGTTTTTTGTTTTTGTTTTTGTTTTTGGTTTTTTTGAGTTGGAGTCTCACTCAGTCACCCAGATTGGAGTACAGTGGTCGCTCCCGACCACTGCAGCCTCGACTTGCTGGGCTCCAGTGATCCTTCCGCCTCAGCCTTCCGAGTAGCCAGAATTACAGGCATGCACTACCACGCCTGGCTGATTTTTTGATTTATTGTAGAGATGAGGTCTCGCTGCCCAGGCAGGTCTCGAACCCACGAGCTCAGGCAATCCACTCACCTCAGCCTCCCAAAGGTGCATGATTACAGGCTGAGCCACCGAGCCCAGCTTGGTCTATTGTTTTTATCTGTTTCAGTTTAGGTCTCTCTTTCCATTTGTTGATACATTTGTCTGTTTCCCCCCTTACTCCTCTCTTTCTCCACCCCCTCTTCCCCTCACTGTCTACTCCATTCTCTTCCCTCTGCTAGCCACATTTTATTTCAGGGAGTAAACCTATAGCCCCACTGCATGGACAGACTCCAAGGCAGTGGGAAGTGGGTTTCAGATTATCCATACACCTCTCAGCAGATACCAGGACCTGCAGATAGACTTTGAAAAACAGCTTCCCCTTTAAGTAAATCTCAAAACTGCAAAAAGGACCACCCCCAAACTACAGCGCAACTCCAGAATTGAACAAAGTAAGAGGACATACATAAAGAATAGAAGATTGAACAAACAGAAGTAAAACCAATCCCTTTACTCCTGAGTAAAAGAATTGAAGAAAACAGTGACGTGGAGAGAAGGAAAAAGTAGGGAGGGGGGGAAAACCGCACAAATGAAGAAAAATCAAAAGAAGAATATAGGTCTCACACAGACCCCTGGGAGATCAGACACTGAGAAAACACATTCTGGAACACAAACAAGGAAGAGCCCCCAGAATGACTAGTCACATGCAACAAACCCAGACATCAAGACATTAATAGAGAGAATTAAAAAAATTGGGGAGAGACAAGAGGAAAATAGGAAGGAGCTGATGTCAGAAATAACAGCAATAAAGAATACTGTGATGGAAATAAATAACAAACGAAAAAGCATGGAAAGCAGAATTAGCCAAGCAGAAGAAAGAATCTCAGAGCTCAATGACCAAAACACAGAACTAACCCAAACTGACAAAAGCATAGAAAAGAAGCTCAAAAAGACAGACCAAAGCCTTCAAGAGATGAATGATCACTTCAAGAGACCGAACCTAAGAGTAATTGGCCTTCCTGAGGCAGGGAGAGAAACAGAGGCCACACTGGAACAAACATTTCATGAAATCATTCAAGAAAACTTCCCTCATCTCATCAAGGATGAAAAAATTCAAACACAAGAGATTCAGAGAACCCCTGCAAGACAACAAATGAGAAGACCAACTCCCAGACACATAATAATTCGCCTAAACAAAGTAGCTATAAAAGGAAAAATCCTAAAGGCAGCAAGAGAAAAAGGCCAGACTACCTACCAGGGAAGACCAATTAGAATAGCAGCAGATTTATCCACAGAAACACTTCAGGCTAGGAGAGCCTGGAGCCCTGTCTTCAAAGTTCTAAAAGAGAAACAATATCAACCAAGAATAACCTACCCAGTCAAACTAAGCTTCATCAGTGAGGGAGAATTGAAATCTTTTCCAGATATCCAATCCCTAAGAATCTACACTGCCACCAGACCACCTCTACTAGAAACACTTAAGAAAGTATTGAACACAGAGGAAAAGGAAAAAAGAACAACAACATTCTTCACAAGAGTACAGGCAAAAGATTAAAAACACACATGATACAACTCTAAAACCAACAGAAAGACAACATACAATCAGGAAGAACAACAACTCTGTAAGAACATTATGATAGGGATCAACTCTCACATTTCAATAATTAGTTTGAATGTGAACGGACTAAATGCACCACTGAAAAGACATAGAATGGCAAAATGGATAAAATATCACCAGGCAACAATCTATTGCCTTCAAGATAGTCACCTCACTAGAAAGGACACTCACAGACTCAAAGTAAGAGGATGGGAAACAAATTTTCAGGCAAATGGAACACAAAACAAAGGCAGTGTCATGATCTTAATCTCAGACAAAATACCCTTTAAGCTATCAAAAATTTAAAAAGATACAGAAGGCCACTACATAATGATAAAAGATTCAATCCATCAACAAAAATATCCATCCTAAACATATATGCACTGAACATAGGAGCACCAACTTTCATAAAGCAGCTCCTAGGTAAACTAAAAAAATATATCAACTCCAATACCAACATAACTGGAGACTTTAATACCCCAGTCACAACCCTAGACAGATCATCAGAACAAAAAATCAGCAACGAGACCCAAAACCTCAATGTGACTCTTGATGAAATGGACTTACTTGATACCTACAGAACCCTCCATCCAAAGGCCATAGAATACACATTCTACTCATCACTGCATGGAATATACTCTAAGATCGACCACGTATTTGGCCATAAATCAAGCATAAGTAAATTTAAAAGGACTGAAATTTTACCATGCACCTTCTCGGACCACAGTTGAATAAAAATAATCATTAACACCAACAAGGTCCCCCCAAAACACCCAAAGACATGGACACTAAACAGCATGATGCTAAACAGTTCCTGGGTCAATGATGAAATCAAAACAGAGATTAAAAGATACCTGGAAACAAATGAAAATGAAGAAACATCTTATCAAAATCTCTGGCATGCCATGAAAGCTGTAGTAAGAGGGGAATTCATATCCCTACAAATACACATGAAAAAAATGGAAGGATCACAAATAAACAGCCTAACAAACCACCTAAAAATACTGGAAAAGCAAGACCACAAAAACCCTAATTTCAGCAAAAGAATCCAGATCACCAAAATAAAAGCCCAAATCCAGGACAGAGAAGACAAAAAGATAATACAAAAAAAAAAAGAAACAAAAACTGGTTCTTCGAAAGGATAAACAAGATCAATGGTCCCGTAGCTAGACTGACCAAGAAAAAGAGAGAAAAAGCCCAAATAAACACAATCAGAAACAAAAAAGATGAAGTCACATCTGATCCTGAAGAAATACAAAAGATCATTAGAGACTACTATGTATACTTGCATGGAAACAAACTTGAAAACCTCAAGGGAATGGAGGACTTTCTGTCATTGCACAACCTGCCTAGTTTGAAACAAGAAGAAATTGAAACCCTAAATAGACCAATAACAATCAAGGAAATTGCCTATTTAATAAGAAAACTACTGACAAAAAAAAGCCCTGGACCAGATGGCTTTCCAGCAGAATTCTACAAGACATTTAAGGAGGGGCTTATACAAATCCTACTGAAGGTATTTCAGGTGATGAGAAAGATGGAACTCTGCCCAAATCATTTTACGAAGCTAACATCACATTGATACCCAAGTCAGGTAAAGATCCAACAAAGAAAGAGAACTACACGCTAATATCTTTGATGAACATAGATGCTAAAATTCTCAACAAGATACTAGCTAACCAGATTCAACAACACATCTCAAAAATCATCCATCATGACTAAGTAGGCTTCATCCCTGGGATGCAAGGTTGGTTCAACATTCATAAAACCATAAATGTAATTAAATACAAAGCAGATGTCAAAACAAAAACCACATGATTATATCATTAGATGCAGAAAAAAACTTCTGATAAAATTCAGCACCCCTTCTTGATAAAAACCCTCAAACATCTAGGCATACAGGGAACATGCCTCAAAATACTAAAAGCCATCTATGAGAAACCCACAGCTATCATACTCCTAAACAGACAAAAACTGGAACCATTTCCCCTGAAAACTGGAACAAGACAAGGATGCCCACTCTTACCCCTCCTGTTCAATATAGTATTGAAAGTCCTGGCTAGAGCAATCAGAGAAAAGAAGGCAATCAGGGGTATTCAAATAGGAAAAAAGGAAGTCAGGCTATCTCTCTTTGTGGATGACATGATTGTGTACTTTGAAACCCCAAGAGAATCTGTCAAAAACCTTCTTACACTGATAAAGGACTTTGACAAAGTCTCAGGATATAAAATAAATGTGCAAAAGACAATTGCATTTCATTACACAAATAATATACAAACAGAAACCCAAATAAAAAGCACACTTCCATTCAAAATAGCCACAAAAAAAATGAAATACCTTGGCATCTTCCTAACCAGAAACAGGAAAGAACTTTACAATGAAAACTACAAAACACTGCTCAAAGAAATCAAAGATGACACAAACAAGTGGAAAAATATCCCATGCTCATGGATTGGAAGAATCAACATTGTGAAGATGTCCATCTTACTTAAGGCAATCTACAGATTTAATGCAATACCCATCAAATTACCAACAATATTCTTCTCAGACCTAGAAAAAACAACACAGGGATTAATATGGAAACACAAATGACCAAGAATAGCCAGAACCATCCTCAGCAAACAAAAAAAAGCAGGTGGTATCACATTACCAGACTTCAAACTTTACTATAAAGCTACAATCATCAAAACAGCTTGGTATTGGTACCGGAACAGTCATATAGATCAATGGAATAGAATTGAGATTCCAGAAATAAAACTTCAATTTCTCAATCAATTCATCTTTGACAAAGCCTCCACCACCTACCACTGGGGAGAGGAGAACCTATTCAGTAAATGGTGCTGGGAAAACTGGCTGACCACATGCAGAAGATTGAAACAGGATCCCTATCTATACCCATACACAAAAATTAACTCCAAATGGATCAGAGACCTAAATGTAAAACCTCAAACTATAAGAACCTTAGAAAATGAACGACATACCCTCATAGAAATCGGAACTGGCATCCAATTCCTGAACAAAACCCGAAACCCACAGCTCATAAGAGACAAGATAGACAAGTGGGACCTCATTAAACTGACAAGCTTCTGCAAAGCCAAAGAAACCATCAAGAGAGCAGGGAGACAGCCTACAGACTGGGAAAAAGTATTTGCCAACTCCAGGTCTGACAAAGGCTTAACATCTTGGATCTATAAGGAACTCAAATGTGCTGAAAAGAAGAAAACAAACAACCCCATTATAAAATGGGCAAAAGATATGAACAGACACTTCTCAAAGGAAGACATCCGAGCAGCCAACAGACACATGAAAAAATGTTCAACCTCACTAATCATCAGGGAGATGCAAATCAAAACCAACTGAGATACCACCTAACTCCAGTCAGAATGGCAATTATCAATAACTCAAAAAATAACGGTTGCTGGAGAGGGTGTGGCGAAAAGGGAACACTTCTATACTGTTGGTGGGAGTGCAAACTAGTACAATGTCTGTGGAAAACAGTATGGCAATTCCTAAAAGCTCTAAATATTGATCTCCCATATGACCCTGCAATCCCCCTACTGGGAATATACCCTGAAGAACTCAAATCACTCTATATAAAATATACCTGCACACGTATGTTTATCACAGCATTGTTCACAATAGCAAAAACCTGGAAGCAACCACGCTGTCCATCAAAAGAGGACTGGATTAAAAAAATATGGTACATATACACGATGGACTACTATGCAGCCATAAAAAAGAACAAAATCATGAATTTTGCAGCAACCTGGATGGAACTAGAGTCTATAATACTGAGTGACCTCTCACAGAAACAAAGATCTGAGTATCACATGTTCTCACTCAAATAGTGGACCTTGAACATCCATCGTAGTACTATAAGAAAATGACTGACAGTGGTGGAAAACTATGGGGGGAGGGGAAGGGAGATGGGATTAATAGTAGTAAATATCTTTCTGGGGATGGGGAGAAACCTCTTATCAACAAGGGTACCTGAACAAAGCATATTTTTATACCTAACCCTTAACTGTACCCCACAATATCATAATAAAAAATGTTGATTATTAAAAAATGTGGTACATATACAAAATGGAATATTATGCAGCCATAAAAAATGACAAATATATGAACTTTGCAGCAACCTGGATGGATTTGGAGTCAATCATACTCAGTGATTTATCACAGAAACCAAGAACTGAGTTCCATATGTTCTCATTCATAAGGTGACCTTGAACAATTATAATGCTATAAGAAAGTGATTGGCAGTAGTGGAAAACTGTCAGGGCGGTGGGGGGGGACTGGCAGTTGAGGGAAACTGCTAGGGGAGGGAGGGGCATACCTCATCAACAAGGGTACCTGCATGATCAATGTTTGTATACCTAAACCTTAATTGTACCCCACATCTTTATAATAAATAAATAAATTTTAAAAAAAAGAAAAAGAAAAATAAGGTGCCAATATACTCTACAGATATCTGATATCGTAAAAAGATCATGTGGGAAAATAGAAATCTAATGACAAAAAAACAGTATTCATATGGCACCTTGTCCAGTAATAGTAATATTATTATGACAATTTTGACAGCACTGTTACCCTCTCCAAAAAAATTTGGTGAAACTATTTTTTAACCAATTTTTATTTCAATATTCTGTATTTCTAATTTTAGTGACAAACTTATACAGAATCGAACAATATGGTAATAGGGTAACAAGTATTTATTCAATCTTTAAAAGTACAAACAAATTTTCTGAATGTATTAAAATATTTTTAAAGTGAAGTTTCTTGAGGTGTAACTTATATACATTAAAAATCATCTTTTATTTTTATTTTTATTTCAAAATTATTTATTTTTACTTTTTATTTTAAAGATGTGGGGTACATTTCAGGGTTAGTACATTTGTGGTCATTGTATAGGTGAAGTTTGGTCTAAAGGGATTGGCAGTAGTGAGACACTGCCAGGAGAGGGAGGCGGGGAGCACATAATGTCAAAAATCATCTTATAAAAATATACACTTCAATGAATGCTGACAAATGTTTACTATAATCAATATATAGAACATTCCTATTACTCCAAACATTTTATTATTCTTCACAGCCAATAAATTCTTTCCCCCACTCTGGACAACACCTGATCTGTTCTCTGTAGAGTTTTCTACCAGTTGGATATTTTTCAGGTCTTATAAATGGGATTGTACTGCATGTAGCCTTTCATGTTTGACTTCTTCCACTTAGCATAATGTTTCAGAGAACCACCCATGTTGTTATATGTATTCATAGGTTTATATCTTATTGCTAAATAATATTTCATTGTGTGGCTGCACCAAAATTTATCTATTCACCAATTGATGGACATCGGTGATTTCAGTTTGGGGTTACTATGAATAAAGTTGCTGTGAATATTTGTTTACAGATTTTTGTCTAGTCATATATTTGTATTTCTCTTTGGTAAATATATAGGAGTGGAATTGTTTTGGTAAATATCTAAGAGTGAGATTGATATGTTTCCAGTTTGGGGTTATTATAAAAGAGTTGCTCTGAAAATTTGCTTACAGATTTTTGTCATATATCTAGGTAAGTGAATGTTTTAATTTGTAAGAAACCATAAAAATGTTTCCAAACTATAGTTATTCTGTGTTTTGTCAGCACTTTTTAAAATTTTTGTCATTTCAATAGTTGTCTAACATTTAATTATGTATGTTTCCTCAATTTAGCTTTGTCCTACAAATTTTGATATGTTGTGTTTTGATATTTACTCAGTCCAAAATATTTTCTAATTTTTCTTGTGATTTCTCTTTGACCAAGAAGTTATTTAGAAATTTGTTGTTTAATTTTCAAATATTATGGCCAAAAATCATATGGTGTGTAATTTCACATCGTAATTTTTTTTCACATTTGCTTCGTGGTTCAAAATATGGTCTATGTTGTTGTTCAGCATGTATTTAAATGAATGTGTTATAGTGTTATTGGGCAAAGTGGTCAATAAATCTCAATTAGGTTCAATTGATAATAGTGGTATATGAGAGGGACCCCCCAAAATCTCAAAATTTACTTATAAAAAAGTATGTATTTATTCTTACATGTTTAAACTTCAGTCACCTTCAAAGTATTCTCTGTTGGATGCTATACAATTATCAAGATGCTTTTTCCACACTACTCACAGCAGTTTTTGAACTCATCAATTTTGATGTCTTTTAGTACTTCTGCCATTTTGTTTTACCTCTTCCACTTGGGTAAAATGTTTTCCTTTGAGGAATTTTTTTCCATTGGGGAAACAAAACAAAACAAAAAATTGCTCGGTACAAGATCTGGCAAATAGGGAGGGTAGGGCACAGAGGTCATGCCACTTTGGGTCAAAAACTGCTGAACACTCAACATGGTGTGGACATGCTGTTTGTGTAAATCACCCATCATGAAATGAATAAGCATGTTGAAAGACTCTCCAGAAAAAATTCACTGAAGCCAAATGCTGCCTCTTACAACAATGCTATCTGGTACACTGATGTTGATGGGTTCCTAGAACCCTTACCTAACGGGAAACCTATGCTAAAAGAGGCCTGTCCTCCAAAGAATAATTCTGTTTTTTGGAGGGATCTCCCTTGTATATCTTTATCTTTACTGCCTTTTTTCCTACATATAGCAATTCCTCAGTAAATGTGCTGCCCAACAACTATAATTGTAGATTTGTCTATTTCTGCTTTCAGTTTTATCATTTTGCATTTGTATGTTTTTAAGCTAACAGTTACATACACATTTAGTTTAGTTATATCTGCTTGATGGATTGATGTTTTATCAGTATGTAACGATTTTTTGTCACTAGTAGAATATTTTGCTCTGGAATCTACTTTGTGGAATATTAAAGTAAGAACTTTGTCTTTCTTTTGAATAGTGTTGTCATCACATATCTTTTTCTATCCATCTATTTTCACCTGTCTGCATATTTACATTTAAAATAGGTTTCCAAAGGGATATATCTGGGCCTTACCTTTTTTTAAAAGTCCACTATGACAATTTCCATAGTTCAATTGCATGCAAATAAATTTAATGTAATTATTGGTATGTTTGTTTGAGTTTAAATTACTAACCTTTCTCACTGGTTTCTATTTCTCCCATCTCTTATTTTTTTGAATCTTTTTCCTTAACCAGTAGGAAAGTTTACTTAATTAAGGAATTAATTTTCTTAATTATTCAATTGCATCTTCACTATTTATTTGCGTTATATCTTTTTTTTAGTGATTGCTCTAAGATTTATATTGCACATCTTTAAATTATCACAGAATATATTCAAATAACATTTTTTCACATATATTCTAAGAATCTTATGGTAGTCTCTTGTCATTTCTTTTCTTCTATCCCTTGAACTATTTTTGTCACATTTTACTACTATACATATTGTAGACTCCTTAATACATTGTTACAAGTTTTGCCCCAAAAGTCAATTATTACTTAATGTTATTAAATTTTTTTAAAAGAAATTATTTTGCACTTACCTATATTTTTATAATTTCAAGTGCTCTTTATTCCTTTGTGAAAATCTAATTTCCGTTCCTCTTTTCCAGCTGGAACCATGGAGGGTATCCAAGAGAAGAAAAAGAAGATTCCTGCTGTGCCAAAAACCCTTAAGAAAAAGTGAAGGAATTTCCCAGAGCTGAAGATAAAGAGCCTGAGAAAGAAGTTTGCCCAAAAAATGCTTCGCAAGGCAAGGAGGAAGCTTATCTCTGAAAAAGCTAAGCTCTATCTCAAGGAATACAGGCAGATGTACAGAACTGAGATTTGAACAGCTAGGATGACAAGAAATGCTGGCAACTTCTATGTACCTGCAGAAACCAAATTGGCATTTGTCATCAGGATCAGAGGAATCAGTGGTGTGAGTCCGGGTCTGGAAGGATTGGATCTTTGACGGAACCTTTGTGAAGTTCAACAGGGCTTCAGTTAACATGCTGAGGATTGTAGAATCACACATTGCATGGGGTTGCCCAAACCTGAAGTCAGTAAATGAACTGATCTACAAGCATGGTTGTGGCAAATTAATAAGAAGTGAATTGCCTTGACAGATGATGGTTTGATTGCTCCATCTCTTGGTAAGTATGGCATCATCTGCATGGAAGATCTGATTCACAAGATCTACACTTTGAAAATTGCTTCAAAGAAGCAAATCACTTCCTCTGGCCTTTTAAATTATCCTCTCTACAAGGTGGCATGAAGAAAAAGACCACCCATTTTGTAGAAGCTGGAGATGCTGGCAACAGGGAAGACCAGATCAACAGGCTTATTAGAAGGATGAACTCAGGTGTCTGCCATGATTATTTTTGTTTAACAATGTCTGCTTTCAAATGGAAAAAAGGAAAAATAAAAACAAATTTCGGGTTGGTATCATATTTTATTTAGCATTCATTGTAGTTTCAATCTGCTAGCAAAGAAGCCTTAGTTTTTTGGATATAAAAGTACCTTTTTTGGTTCTCATTTTTAATTTTCTTTTTTGCATAGTATAGCATTCCATGTTGACAGAAGAGGCAAGAGAATAATGTAGAGAGAAAATGACCAGAGAAGCCAATCAGTAACTAATACTTCAGAAAAATAGAAAGGATGAACCAGGAGAAGAGGATTTGTCAACTAAAATATCACTCATCCTCAGGACATTGGCTCGTTACTCTTCAGAATTAAGGAGAAAATACAGATAATGACTGTAGCTTATTTTTGCAAAAAGTGTGGTAATAAAGTTAAGAGACAGAATAATAGATTGACAGGATAGAAAAAATAGGGTTTAAACATGCAAACACAAAACAGAGGGCTAGTTGATGGAGCAAGTTTCAGAATAAAGTAGGGAGAATGGAATTTTGCAGTATTAATTTTCTATTTGCTGTGTAACAATAGAAATTAGCACAAATGTAGCAGCTAAAAAAACAATGCCCATTTATTAAATCACCTTTTTGTAGGTCAGAAGTCACACAAGTGACCATGCACTCTTCTTGGGGTATTTACAAAGCTGAAATCAAGGTTTCAATTAGACTGGGTTCACATCTTGACAATCTAGGAACCAGTCTAAAATCCCATTCTTGTTCTTTACCCAATTCAGTTCCTTCAAACTGATTCAGGCTCCAAGAGGTCACTGTATTTTCTGGCCACATGTCCCTCTGGATCTTTAAGCAAACAACGGTGTTTGGAATTTCTGACTTCCTCTCTTGCAACCATATGGAGAAACCTTTCCACTCTTAAAGGAGTTCTGTAATTAGGTCAGGTCACATGTACAATCGTAACAGCAACTGATTAAAATATAAAACTCTTGTTATTTAAGCAAAATCCTTCCACAGATATACTTCGATTAGTGTTTAAATAACTGGCAGAAAGTGTGCGCACACCAGGGACTAGGTGTTCTGGGATGTGGGAAGATAGTATATTAGAATTCTGTCTACCACATGGTATAAAAGGACTTAAAAACTGAAACAGAGAAGTGAGGGATATTTTATTGCAAAAAATAAACATTAGGGATACTTTTTAATTATTTTTTTAACTTTGAATTTTTTTTATTTTAAAATTGTGGGGTACAATTCAGGGTTAGGTAGACAAATATTCATTTTGCATGTAACCTTGTTGATGAGGTGTGCACCCACTTACCCAGGCAGATTTCGACCACCTCCCTCCCATAGCCCCCCCCCCAGTTTCCTGCTACTGTCAATCCTTTTCTTACAGTATTACGACAGTTGTTCAGGGTCCACTTATGAGTGAGAACATGCAGTACTCAATTTCTTGTTTCTGTGAAAGATCACTCAGTATTATAGACTCTAAATTCATCCAGGTTGCTGCGAAGTTCATGATTCTGTTCTATTTGTGGCTGCATAATATTCCACTGTGCATATGTACCAAGTTTTTTTTTTTTAAATCCAGTCCTCTTTTGATGGGCAGCACGATTGGTTCCATGTTCTTGCTATTGTGAGCAATGAAGTGATAAATATACGTGTGCAGGTATCTTTTTTATAGAATTCTTCTGGGTATATTCCCAGTAGGGGAATTGCGGAGTCATATGGAAGGTTGATATTTAGAACTTTTAGGAATTGCCACACTGATTTCCATAGAGGCTGTTTACACTTCCACCAACGGTGTAGAAGTGTTCCCTTTTCACCACATCCTCTCCAGCATCTGTTATTTTTTGAGTTATTGATGATGGCTATTCTCCTGCATTTTCTAAGGTTCTTATAGTTTGAGGTTTTATGTTTAGGTCTTTGATCCATTTAGAGTTAATTTTTGTGTATGGTGACAGATAGGGGTCCTGTTTTAATCTTCTTCATGTGATCAGCCAGTTTTCCTCGTACCATTTACTGAATAGGTTCTCCTCTCCCCAGTGGATGGTAGTGGAGGCTTTGTCGAAGATGAGTTGGCTGAGAAATTGAGGTTTTGCTTCTGGAATCTCAATTCTATTTCATTGGTCTATATGCCTGTTCTTGTACCAATACCAGGTTGTTTTGATTATTGTAGATTTGCAATATAGTTTAAAGTCTGGGAGTGTGATACTTCCTGCTTTGTTTTTTCGGTGAGGATTGTTTTGGCTATTCTTGGTCGTTTATGTTTCCATATGAATTCCTGTATTGTTATTTCTAATGCAATACCCATCAAATTACTAGCAACATTCAGAGAATGTGGGCTTCTTTTACTATAAGAGGTATGCTCCACTTATGCCTAGATATCTGAGGGTTTTTATCAAGAAGGGGTGCTGGATTTTATCAAAAGCTTTTTCTGCATCTAATGATACAATCATGTGTTTTTTGTTTTTACATCTCTTGATGTCTTTAATTATGTTTATGGTCCTACTAATGTTGAGCCAGTCTTACATCCCGGGGATGAAGCATACTTCATCATTGTGGATGATTTTTTTTTTTTTGAGTTGGAGTCTCACTCTGTCACTCAGGCTGGAGTGCAGTGGCTGCTCCCAGACACTGCAGCCTTGACTTGCTGGGCTCCGGCGATCCTTTCGCCTCAGCCTTCCAAGTAGCTGGAACTACAGGTGTGCGCCACTACGCCCGGCTAATTTTTTGATTTATTGTAGAGATGAGGTCTTGCCAAGTTGCCCGGGTGGGTTTCAAACCCACGGGCTCAGGCAATCCACTCACCTCAGCCTCCCAAAGCATGGGATTACAGGCTGAGCCACAGAACCCGGCTGTGGATGATTTTTGATATGTGTTTTTGATCTGGTTTGTTAGGATCTTGTTGAGAATTTTAGCATCTATTTCATAAAGGATATTGGCCTGCAGTTCTCTTTCTTGTTGGGTCTTTATCTGCCTTGGGTATCAATGTGATGTTAGCCTCATAAAATGATTTGGGGAGAGTTCCATCTTTCTCAATTGCCTGAAATACTTTCAATAGGATTGGTATCAGTTCCTCTTTGTATGTTTCGTAGAATTCTGCTGGAAAGTCATCTGGTCCAGGGCTTCTTTTGTAGGTAATTTCCTATGACATAGTCAATTTCCTGGATTGTTATCAGTCTATTTAGGGTCTTGATTTCTTCTAGTTTCAGCCTAAGGAGGTTGTGTGACATCACAAAGTCCTCCATTTCTTTTAGGTTTTCAAGTTTGTTTCCATATGAGTGTACATAGTAGTCTCTGATAATCTTTTGTATTTCTTCAGGGTCAGATGTGACTTCATTTGTGTTTCTGATTGTGTTTATTTGGGATTTTTCTCTCTTTTTCTTGGTCAGTCTAACTAGGGGACCATCAATCTTGTTTATCCTTTCAAAGAACCAGCCTTTGGTTTCATTGATTTTTGTATTATCTTTTTGTTTTCTATGCCCGGGATTTGGGCTTTTTTTTTTTTTTCTTATGATCTGGATTCTTCTGTTGAAGTTAGGGTTTTGGTGGTCTTGCTTTTCCAGCTTCCTTAAGTTGCTTGATAGGCTGTTAACTTGTGATCTTTCCATTTTCTTCATTAGTGTTTGTAGAGATATGACTTCCCCTTTTACTTCTGCTTTCATGGCATCCCAGAAATCTGGGTAAGATGTTTCTTCATTTTCATTTGTTTCCAGGTATCTTTTTATCTCTGTTTTCATTTCCACATTGACCCAGGAGTTGCTTAGCATCATGCAGTTTAGTGTCCATGTCTTTGTGGGTTTGAAGGGGAACTTTGTGTATATTTTTTTATTCCACTGTGGTCTGAGAAGGTGCATGCTTCATTTATTGCCAAGGATGTGGTCAATCTTAGAGTATATTCCATGTAGTTATGAGTGGAATGTATATTCTATGGTCTTTGGGTGGAGTGCTCTCTGTAGGTATCAATTAAGTCCATTTGGTCAGGAGTCACATAGAGGTTCTGGATCACCTTGCTGATTTTTTGTCCTGATGATCTGTCTAGGGTTGTGAGTGGGGTATTAGGGTTCCCAGCTATGAAAGTGTTAGAGTCAATATCTTTTTTTAAGTTAGACTAGAAGCTGCTTTATGAAAATTGGTACTCCTATGTTGGGTGCATGTATGTTTAGGATGGATATTTTCTGTTTATGGATGAACCTTTTATCATTTTATAGTGACCTTCTGTATCATTTGAGATTTTTGTTAGCTTAAAGGGTATTTTGTCTGGAATTAAGATTGCAAGTCTTGCTTTCTTTTGTGTTCTGACGCCTGAAAATTTTGCTTCCCATTCTTTTACTTTGAGTCTGTGAGTGTCCTTTCTGGTGAGATGAGTCTCTTGGAGACAATATATTGTTGCTTCATGTTATTTTATCCATTTTGCCATTCTATGTTTTTCAGTGGTGCATTTAGTCTATTCACATTTAGGCTAATTATTGAAATATGAGTTTATCATTGTCATGAGGTTCATGTAGAGTTGTTGTTGTTCCTCTTTGCTTGTTGACTTTCTTTTCATTTTTGAATTGATTCATGTGTGTTTTCAATCTTTTTCCTGTCCTCTTGTGAAGAAAGTTGTAATTCTTTTTTCTTTTTCTTCCATATTTAATACTTTCTTAAGTGTTTCTTGTAGAGGTGGTCTAGAGGCAGTGTAAGATCTTAGGTATTGGCTGTCTGGGAAAGATTTTAATTCTCTCTCACTGATGAAGCTTAGCTTAGCTGGGTAGGTTATTCTTGGTTGAAATTTTTTATCTTTGAGAACCTTGAAGATTGAACTTGAAGTTCTCCTAGCCTGAAGTGTTTCAGTAGATAAATCTGCTGCTATTCTAATTGGTCTTCTCCAGTAGGTAGTCTGACCTTTATCTTTTGCTGCCCTTAGGACTTTTTCTTTTATACCTACTTTGTTTAGGCAAATTATTATGTGTCTGGGAGTTGGTCTTCTCATTTGTTGCATTGCAGGGGTTCTCTGAATCTCTTGTACTTGAATTTTCACATTGCTGATGACAGAAGGGAAGTTTTCTTGATTAATTTCATGGAATGTTTGTTCCAGGATGGTTTCTGTCTCTCTTTCTGCCTCAGGAAGTCCAATTACTCTTAAGTTCAGCCTCTTGAAATAATTGCTCATCTCTGGAAGGTTTTGTTCTGTCTTTTTAAGCTTATTTTCTATATTTTTGATAGTTTGGGTTAGTTCTATATTTTGGTCCTGAAGCTCAGAGATTTTTTCCTTCTGCTTGGCTAATTCTGCTTTCCATGCTTATTAGTTTGTTATTTATTTCAATCACAGTATTCTTTACTGCTGTTATCTCAGTTATCAACTCCTTCCTATTTTCCTCTTGTCTCTCCTCAATTCTTTTTATTCTCTCTACTAATGTCTTGATGTCTGGTTTTGTAGTATGTGACCAGTCATTCTGGGGGCTCCTCATTATTTGCATCCCTAAGTCTGTTTTCTCAGTGTCTGACCTCCCAGGGTTCTACATGGGACCTATATTCTTCTTTTGGTTTTCTTCATTTGTGTAGATTTTCCTCCCCACTTTTTTCTTTTTGTTTTTCTTCCTCCCCCCTCTTCTTTAATTCTGTTGTTCAGGGATGGCAGGGTTGCCTTTACTTCTGTTTGCTCAATCTCCTAATCTTCCTTATGTGAATCCTCTAGCTTTGTTCAATTCTGAAGCTGGACTGTGAGTTGGGGGCTGTACTTTTTTGCAGTTTTGAGATTTAATTGAGGGGGGAACTGAGATTCAAAATCTAGCTGCAGATCCAGTGTCCACCGACAGGTGTTTGGGTACCCTGGAACCCACTTTCCACTGCCTTTCAATCTGTCCATGCAGTGAGGGTATATGTTTGTTTCCTGAAAGCAAAATGAGGCAAGAAAAAGGAAAAGAATGGAACAGGAAAGGGAGGGTAAGATGAAGGTGGAGAGAGAGAGAAGAGTAAGGGGGAAAATGAACAAACATACTGATTAACAAATGAAATGAAGCACAAAGACAGAAAAGAGTAAAAGAGAACTAAAACATGCAATCTTACAAACACACAAGCCAACTAACCTTCCTACACAACTGGGGAATCAAAAGAAGAAAAAAATCAGTAAAATAACAGAAACAGAGCAAATATGAAAGTGTTACCTATAACAGTAAGAAGAGAGAGAAAATAGGAAAAATTGGGTAAAACAGACAGAGGATAAAAGTAAAAAATACATTAAAAACTGAAACAAGAAACCAGGTTCGCTCTGCGGTCATTCCTGGAAGTCTAACATTCTTTCAGCTCTGATCTCTAGCTCTCATCACAAACTGGTAGGGTTGCTCACAGCTAGGGTCAGATGCACCAGGCCTGCTGTGGAAGGAGGGCGGATCAGATCTGAATCAGTGGTCTTGTTGCCAGTCAAGTCTGCCGCTCAGATCTGACCTGTCTGTGTCTGACCTTGCCTGGGGGAGGGGCTTCTGTCTCTTCCAGTTTGATGAGATTACCTTTGGTCCCAAGTTGGAGGTTGGGCAGAGCTGGGCAGGGCAATGCAGATCTCTGCCTGGTCTGGGGGCTCCAGCTGATCTTTGGTCTCGCTGAGGCAGGGGCAAGCTGGGGGAGGCAGGGTGTGAGACAGCCCAGTGCTGCAGGTCAGTGTGTCATGGGGTGGCTCTGGGCAGGGTGGTACAGCCGATGAGGAAGCCCAGAGCTCCATGGGACCGGGAGCCAAAGGCCACCCCAGACAGAGTGGCTGTGGCAGTGGCGGTGGTGGCAGCTGCTAAGCGGTGGTAGGGCCAAGGAGCAAGCTGCCAGGGGCAGCAGCAGCCGCCACCCAGGGGAAAGTGAGAGTCTTTATGGACACTTGCTTTGGCAGAGACTCTCACAGTCCAATCTGTCCCATCACCATCTTGTCGGAAGTCTCTAGGGATACTTTTGTAAAGAAAAAGAAGGAAGTTGAGAAATTAAAACCACATGGAAATTTTTTTAACCAAATATGAAAAAGATAAGAGTTAAATTTATATTTTGAAGACTATACAATAGAACAGGTAGTCAACATAAATTAGTATAGGCGTTCAAACTTCTCTAAAGACCTTGTGTAACCTGGCAAGGATGTGACTGTGGAGGAGTTAGAGATTGTTTAAACAAATAAGGGACTCTTGGCAGGTAGAAAAGTAATAGTGAATGGCTGAAGATGTAGTTTAGCGTGATAAGTGGGTCAAGAGAAGACAGAAAAGCTCTGAGCAATATGAAATAGTAAAGTATTAAGAATAGAAAGTATTGTAAGTCATAATGAGGAGAAAAGAGTTAGTTCAAATATTAGAAGTGGAAAAAGATAAAAAGCTCAAAGGTTGATCTGGAATTTCGTAGTATCAAATGTACATTACAAGTTCATTTCTTCCCATCTGATGACACCAATTTATTATGATGAAAAATATCCTTTGGGAGGCCAAGGTGAGTGGATTGCCTGAGCCCACAGGTTTGAGACCTGCCTGCAACTTGGTGAGACCTCATCTCTACAACAAATCAAAAATTAGCCGGGTGTGGTAGTGCGCACCTGTAATTCCAGCTACTCAGAAGGCTGAGGTGGAAGGATCGCTGGAGCCCAGCAGGTCAAGGTTGAGGCGGTTGGGAGCGGCCACTGCACTTCAGTCTGGGTGACAGAGTGAGACTCCAACTCAAAAAAAAAGTCATTATATGATGTTGTGTGGCTAAAGTAGAGCAGAGAGTAAGAGCATTAAAAATGTGCATGATGAAGAATACTGAATCCTAATAGCTTTGATTTTTTAAAAAATTTGTTTTAGCTGTATTTTAATCCAAGCTCAATGTGCACATGCAAAGCTAGAAGAATAAAATGGTTTTGCAGACTTATAACCCAACAGATAATAATTAACTCTGCCCTCTGTCTCCAACTTATCCATCTATAAAGGCAACTATTTTCAACTTTTTTAACTGATTATTTTGATATTTAGTTCCATACTTTAAACAGCAGAACTATATGGCATGTCTTGACTTTTTGATTTTAAGTATTATCTATTTATTTTCTCAAAGAAGCAAATGAGTTTTAGCACTCCTTCACTTTTGTACCCTCAGCTCTTGGAACAAATACACACATTCTTTCTCTCTCTCTCTCTCTGTCTTTGTCACACACACAGACACATACATACATGCACACACACAATCTTCCCCTTCTTATCAATATAGTTATCTCATAATTTTGGTTATTTCAGTGTTCACATAATTAAGAATATGTAAATACTCTTCTAAGTCATATTGTGTACTAAAAGTATTTTTTAAAAATTTTTTATCAAACTTTTCAGCCTTTAATATGAAAAATATCTTATTTTTGGATGCTTTTTCATATACTTAACACTAATTCAAATCCAAGATCTTCACTAGCGGCTAAATCAACTCTTAATATGTAACAATTAATGGGTAAAATTTATATTTTGAATACATCTGTTGTAAAGATTTTTGACCTGTCCCATTCTGGACTGATTTTTCCTTATGCCTGGCATGTAGTTATTTTTCTCTAATTTCCACTTTACCATGACCCCACAGATCCCTTTACTTTTTCCTGCATTTTCTGTATTCCATGCCTCTATCTTTGTTGGTATATAACCTTGCTTGAATGAAGCTCATCTTAGAATCACTTCTTAAGAAAAGCACATAATAGATCATTTTAGAGACATTGAATGTCTCTATCATCGCCCTTGATTTATGGTTTGGCTGAGTGTCAAACTCTAGGTTTGAAAGAATTTTCTCTTAGAATTTTGTGGACAATGCTTCTCTGTCTCTATCTTCCAGGGCTATTCTGAAGAAGCCCAAAGCCTTTCTAACTTCTGAGTCTTTTCATGTGACCCGTATTTTTTTACCTCCCTGAAAGCTCATAAAATCTTATCCTTACAGTAAGTGTTCTAAAATTTCGTGTTGCTGTACCTTGATATGGGTCAAATTTTAAATCTATTTTGCTGAGCACACAGTGGGGCTCCTTTATTCTGGTGACTCATGACCTTCAATTGTGAAAAATTTTTATGAATTATTTACTTGATGGTTTTCTTCCTTCAGTCTCTGTTATTCTGTTATTGGAATGCTGTATCTCCTTTACTCTTCCTCTTATTTTTTCTCCATATTTTTATCTCTTTAACAAATTTATATTTCTCTGCTTTGGGGGAGATTTCCTCAGCTTTATATTTGAAAATTTCCACTGAATTTTTAATATTGCTTAATTCTTTTATAGAACTTTGTTCTTTTTCAATAAAAAAGTCTTATTTCTTTTTTTTGAGGAAAATAGATTTTATTTATTTTTTTAATCAATATTTTTTATTATGATTTTGTGGGGTACAGTTAAGGGTTAGGTGTACAATTACGTTTCATTCAGGCACCCTATTGATAAGAGGTGTTTCCCCATCCCCAGACAGATATTTGCGACAGTTAATCCCATCCCCCTCCCCCCAAAAGTCTTATTTCTTTAAAAATATCAGTATTTTTTTCATACACAGTCCCTATTTCCAATTTTTTTGTTTGTTCATTTTGATCAAGTCTTTTAACGTGGAGGTTTTTCACAGGTGGCAAGTGATCCTTGGGTGTCTACTAATATTTAAAAGTAGGCATCTAAAAGTTGACTTGAAACATTGAGCCCCTAAATGGAGCATGGATGCTGTCATTCTGGAAGACAAGTTGTGGAGAGAGTTGGGGATCAGTACGCAGTCTTTTAAATGTTTGTTTAATTATCACATGTTCAAAATAATATTCCACTCCAGTTCCCCAGTTAAGAAACTTTCCATCTTGTTCACTGCCCATCTTTTGCTGACATCAAAAAATGAGTCCTTTGGAAACATGCAATGATTGAGAAGATCTGAGGTTCTAATTTCT
The DNA here is from genome assembly GCA_027257055.1 of Cephalopachus bancanus. Classification (NCBI taxonomy): domain Eukaryota; kingdom Metazoa; phylum Chordata; class Mammalia; order Primates; family Tarsiidae; genus Cephalopachus; species Cephalopachus bancanus. The sequence continues at coordinate 894,337 of JAPVLO010000241.1, forward strand.
TCTTTGTTCTTTTTTAAATTACTGTTTTGCTTATCAGCTTTAGTGAGAAATAACAGACATACAATAAACCACATCTATTTATAATATATAAGCCAATGAATTTTGACAGTCATATTAGTCCATGATTACACAACCAAAATCAAGATACAGACTATATCCATCACCCACAAAAGATTTCTTGTGTACCTATGCAGTCAATCTTCCCTCCAGCTTTTAGCCCAGAAAACTACTATAAATGATTTTGCAATTTATATAAATGAGACACACTTTGTGATCTTTTATGTCTTGCTTCTTTTCAGCATAATGTTACTGCATTTACATTGGTTTGCTCTTTTTATTCCTCAATAGTATTCCATTATATAAATGCACCTCCTTAATTCATTTTACTACTAGTGGACACTTGAGTTGTTTCCAGTTTTTAGTCATTTTAAATAAGGCTGTTGCAAACATTCATGTACAAATCTTTGTGTGGACATATGCTTTCATTTATTTTGTATAAATACCTAGGTGTAAGTTTACATTTCTAAGAAACTATCAATTTTTCATGATGGTTTTCATCTACCACTTTATATGTATTTCTTTTCCTTGTCAACACTTGTTATTATCCATATTCATGATTTTAGCCATTCTAATGGGTGAACACTTTTAACTATTGCTTAAAGTTTTCAACTAATTGTCCTCTTTTTAGATGACTTTGCCCTTACTTCTATCAAAAGACTGACTAAACAAATTTATAATTTTTAAGAGATATTCTGCAGTACATATTAGATTGTTTCTCGTGGTTTTGTTTTGTTTTGTTTCTGTCACGGATTAAGAATTCAATTTCCCCAGATTGCTAAATCAGTTACTATTTGTTCTTGTATGTTTTCACATTTAAATATCCCCTTATTTTATCTTAGTAAGATTTTTAGAGGGAAAGTAAGTAACAGGTTATATTTAATTCACCATCTTTATCACTCAGCTGGGTATTTAATATATATTTAATATTTTAAAAGGCTAAAACAATTTGTTAGTTGTTAGGATTTCTACTCTGCAAATATTAGAGAAATTATGATCTAAGATATAGAAATGTAGATTCAGGAAGGCATATTTTTAAAAATGGATTGCCCTTTTAAAGTTATTATTATATTGGATTAATAATTTGACAGAGCCCTGGGGAGCAATAAATGGCTAGCATGCCATATTTTTTTGAGATTTTGCAGGAAATAGTAGGAGGATAGATTGATTATGGAGAGATAAAAAAAAGTAAAGCAACTACTACATTAAAATGGGAGAAAAACCACATATGCATGGAGGCATTTTTGTTTTTATTTATTTATTTGAGTCAGAGTCTCACATTGTGACCCTGGCTGGAGGACAGTGGAATGATCATGGCTTACAGTAGCCTTGAACTCCTGGGCTTAAGCAATCCTCCCATCACAGATTCTTAAGTAGCAGGGACTGTAGATGTGTGCCACCACACAGGGCTATTTTTGTTGTTGTTGTTGTAGAGCTACGAGTTCTCACAGTATTGGCTAGACTGATGATTTTGTTTTAAATATTGAGTGCATCATTGCTGCAAGAGTAGCTTCTTAGGGTGTCATATTTGATAGGAAATATATATTCAGGTATTTATTGGAATTTCATTCAAATTTGTAATGGGATAGAAAAATAAACTTTGAATAATTCAGACAATCTTGTTCACCATTCCATGCTTTCAAAGTACTTCCTTGAATGAGTGACATGGAAGACATGCATTTGCTACCACTTCATTATTTGATGCAAGCATCAAATTATTTGTGAGTGCCTTGTCACACTAGAATTTGAGTGTGGTGGGAGTCATGTTTTTCTCATACACCAGAGATACTGACAGTGGCTCAGCCTGTAATCCCACACTTTGGGAGGCTGAGGTGAGTAGACTGCTTGAGCCCATGGGTTCAAGACCCGCCAGGGCAACTTGGCAAGACCTCATCTCTACAATAAATCAAAAAATTATCCGGGTGTGGTAGTGCACACCTGTAGTTCTAGCTACTTGGAAGGTTGAGGCGGAAGGATCACCGGAGCCCAGCAGGTCGAGGCTGCGGTGGCTGGAAGCGGCCACTGTACTCCAGTCTGGGACAGAGTGAGACTCCAACTCAAAAAAAAAAAGAAAGAAAAATCCAACTACTTCAAGAGGTTGTTCAATTTAAAACAAATGTATATTCCATTGCTAAAGGAAAATGACAAATAATACATTTGTTCACAATGTGGACTCCTCTAAAGGGTTTTGAAACAAAACTTGGAAATATTGTTTTTTTAGACAATTATGATCAGAATAAAGATGTCCTAGAAAAAAATTAATAGAGGAAAGTTTAGAAGAATCAGGGTCATTCAACCTGAAATAAATGTTTAGAATGGACATAATAACACTATTGACTACTCCAAATGTTCTTATGAGAAAGTTGAGGTAGATTCATTCAGGGTTCCTACAAAGAGAATAAGTAATGTTTTTTTACAGGATGGAATATTCTGAATAGAGAAAGAGGTTGATTGTTGGAGTTCATAGAACAAATTATCTAGTCTGTAGGTTTAGCAATGTAGCATGAATGGTGACCTTTCATAGGCCAGTTTAAATGACCTGCATTTGAATATGTCTATTTGAAGTAATATATCAGTTAATGAGAAAGTAAAAATATGAAATATATGTTGCAATTTTCTGATAATTAATATTGCTAATTATAAATATTTTATCTTTCAGAGATATTTTTAAATGCCTATGATTAGAAATTAAACTAGACAAGCCTAAATTGCTCATTACATTTCACAATTGATACATGAAAAAAACCTATCAAAATATTGACCCAAACTTCAGAGGGTTGAAATTTTAAGCTACTTATGTACAAGCCTAATTCTCACCAGGTATTCACTGATGTGAAGATAGGACAATATAGCTTAATCTAACATTCAGTTAAACCATATCTCAAACTTAAAGATTAAAGTACATTAGTAGCCACTTCTTATAATGGTCTCCAAAGGAAATATACTATAGATAAACCAAGCCAAGATTAAAAAGTAACCATTTGATAAAAAACCTAACATTCACTTGTATTTGCTTTATCAAAGTTGGTGTTAAAAAGAAAAAGCAAAAGGATTGGTTTCTCCTTTTAATAAATGTCCAAATGCAATGGAAAAAAAATATTAGAAAAGTTTTAAAGTTTATTTTTTATTAACTTTCAAAAAAAGTTAGATAGCAAGATGTAGTCAGTATATCCAACTAAAAAATGTTTAACTACCATTAACAATAGTTTTGGCTTGCATTTTTAGTAACTCAATGTACTTTCCAGTGTTTAAGAAATAAATCCATAATTTAAATTATAATTGTGATAGTTACGTTTAAAAACTAGATAAAAATAATCAAGACTTGTGGGAAATACAGTAAATCAAGTCATCAAACTGTTAAGTATAATGTGGAAGTAAGTGTTGGATAGGAGACAAGATTGGGCACATTCAGGGAGATATGGTTGTAGACTAGGCAGGGAAAAGCAATGTCTGTGATTGAAATTAGGAATGGGGCAGTTAAGAGGTGTGGTCCTACCTAGACAACAGGTCAGATAAACTGATAACAATCTTTCTTGTTTAAAAAAAAAAGGGACATACATCAGCAGTAGGCCAGCAGTATAGTTTTCTGTTTTTAATACAAACTGTTGATGGTTAAAAACATATTGTAACATAGCTTTGCTACTACTGCATTCACTCATTGTCCACTGAATGTAATGCATTAAAATTCCTAGTCATGAATAAAGTTGACAAACTCTAACATTTAATTTTAAAATGTGATTCAGGACTTTATGTATATATTTCATTGCTGATTCTGCCCTTAGTCCATGCAGCTATCAGTTTTGTGTTACTTCTATAATAGAGACCACTCTGTAACCCAGAGATCATTTGCTTAATAAAATTTACATTGCTACACCGCAAATACTAAAACTATAAATCATGCATTGAGCCACCTGGCAACCAGATGAATTAAATTTATGTCATACCATTACTAAACATTAAGTCATAGCTTTGTAGTGGCCTATGAAATTCGACATTTGAGAGCATTTCTGAAATACTCTAGGAAGACTTGAAATATTCATATACTAAGCATCTATTTCAACCATAGGACAAAATGATTTACCTATAACATGGAAATAAAGAGGAAGTAATGGGAATTTATAATATGGGCAGTGTCTGGGAATTTTTCCTTTTTTTAGTCCAAATTTGGTGGTGAGTCCCCATATAGCAATTTTTCTCTTTATTCACAGTAAGTCCAGAAATATACCTGATTTAATTCATGGCTACATCTTTTAGTCAGTAACATATCCATTAAAGTGCTATTTAGACCTATCATCAATGTCCTGCAACATGGCAATTCAGTTTAAGCATATCTTTCAAATACATTACACGTGTACAAAGATCATCTCCTGATCACAGTTGGAATTGGAATGGTTATGCAATAACTTGACTGCAGAAGTAGCCAAAGGCATTTTTAAATAACACAACTAGCCAACTACTCCTGTAAAATTTAAAAAATAACAGGATGTTTACATAATTAAAATGAAAACTTCAAATGAAAACTTTATATACATACATATGTTGGAAGTAATAATAACTTTACTCTCTAAAGAGTATGCATCTGTAATGAAAAGATTTTCATTTTGTTTAAAATGTTTTTATTTTATTTAACAAATTTTAAATAATTTTATTTTCAGGTGATTAAACATATAATCTTTTTGGAAATTAATTTTGAGAAATATCCTTTGTATTAACCAGTTTTATGATCTAGAAGATATAATTTCCTCTATTAGAACCCTGCTGTTTTTATCCATTGAATGATGGCTTCTAAGTCTTTACAAGAATTGCATAGACTTGGATTCACAAAGTACATGTAACATTTTTTTAAAGGAGTAGAAGTTGCTAGGGAAAACTACAAATTGAGTGATGATTAAATTTCGGTTTAACAGGGACTGTATAAGGAGGGAGAAACACTAAGAATACTGGGTTGGAGGAGGTGCTGATTAAAAAAAAAAGTTATTTATCACTTTTTCAAAAAAGAGAAAAAAAAAAAACCCCTGAGGACCAAACTTGAAAATCTAAGCATTAACTGCAAATAATAGCATAAAGAACAGAGGACAATATACTTTCTATCCTAGAACAATTGATTATTTACAGAAAAATCTATATGCTCTCTAGAATAGTTTTATAAATAATTTGTCATTCTAAATAGAATGGATTATGTTCTCCAGAGTGTTTGTAAGTACAGCTATAACTCATTATAGCTAAACTTAAACTGTGGAAGTTTCAACCTTAAAAATTATGACAGAAGGAAACTAATTTATTTTAAATTATGTGAAATCTTGAAATTAAGAACTTTTCAAGATGTAGTACTTTATATTCTAAAGCATAGCACTTTTTAGTGAAATAATTGAAATCCCAAGCCTAGTGCATAATAGAAGACTGAGAGAGAGAGAGAGAGAGAGAGAGAGAGAGAGAGAGAAACTTCTTGAGATCAAGGCATATCCAATGATGGATGACATATCTGTGATCCCAGGATGGAAAAAGACATTTAAAATGTTAATGTTAGAAAAGAGTGCCTGTTTTAAGTAATGCTTTTAAGTGTGGCACTTTTAGCAAAGAAGAAAATTGAATTATTATTATGAGATTGGAAGGGCCACGCCAGGCGCTAGCAAACCACATCCCCTCCCTTTTCCTGGAAAGGGACCCAAACCCAGCCCCTGCCTGAAATGGCGAACCGGCAAACAAAGGGGGCGTCTGAAGCGGCACCTTCCGGGTTCTTCTTCCACCGTCCGGCTCACTTTTTCCCACGCCTGCGAAAAACCCACCAACCTGGATGGAGCTCCGCCAGCCGACCAATAATCGACTGACAGGTCGCCCTAAACCCCCAGGAAGGCTGGCGCGCCCTTGCTTCCGCGCTACAGCCTGACCCTCAGGTCCTGCAGCCACCGCGTTCGACCCATTAAATCTCTTGGTCTTAACGGGTGTTGAGTCTCACTGTGCGCCACCGTCTTTCAAGATTTGCACATAGTAGGATGAGAATTGCTATTATTATATTATAAAATATTTAACTCTTTTTCTTTCTTTTTTTTTTCTTTTTCTTTTTTTTTGAATTGGAGTCTCACTCCGTTGCCCAGACTGGAGTGCAGCGGCCGCTCCTGGCCACCGCAGCCTCGACATGCTTGTGTTCCCGCGATTCTCCTGCCTCAGCCTTCCGAGTAGCCGGAATCACAGGCATGTGCTACCACGACCGGCTGATTTTTTGATTATTGTAGAGATGAGGTCTCGCTACCCAGGTGGGTCTCGAACCCGCGGGCTCAGGCAATCCACTCACCTCAGCCTCCCAAAGGCGCGGGATTACAGGCTGAGCCACAGAGCCTGGCTGATAAGAATTATTTTAAAAATAGACCTACAATATCATGTATCACCTAAATAATTAATACTAATTTCTTTTTTTCCTTTAATTTTTTCTTTTTTCTTTTTTTTTTTTTGAGTTGGAGTCTCACTGTCGCCCAGACTGGAGTGCAGTGGCCAGCGGAACTCTTTTTCATTACAGTCTTCAAATTAGCCTTGAGAAATTATTTTTCCCTACGTTTGAGCTGATAGCCTTCTCCATAAAAATAATTATACCTTGGCCGGGATCGGTGGCTCAGCTTGTAATCCCATGCTTTGGGAGATGGAGGTGAGTGGATTGCCTGAGCCCGCGGGTTCGAGACCCGCCTGGGCAGCTTAGCGAGACCTCATCTCTACAACAAATCAAAAATCAGCCGGGCGTGGTAGCGCGCGCCTGTAGTTCTGGCTACTCGGAAGGCTGAGGCGGAAGGATGGCCGGAGCCCAGCAGAGTGAGACTCCAACTCAAAAAAAAAATTGCTATTATTATTATACCTTTAACAAGTTCTTTGGAATAAACACAAAACACACTGAGAGAAAACTACTACAAAAACAGTCTAAGTCAATTTTTCCTTAGAAATAAATTAGTTGTTTCCAAAAAAAGGTTTTTTTTAAAGAAAGAAATTAGTTGTTTCCATATGGAGAGTTCCCCAGGAGTGTGTGGCAAATAAGTGAGCTGATTCTATGATTTTGATTGAAAGCCCTTTAGTGCATACATATTGAAGTTCTCCTTATGTGGAGATAGAATCCACAATTTCAGCAAAATCATATTGAAATAACTTCAATCACACATATGTCTTAAAAAGCCACTCTCCCTGAGGCTGCACTATGATGATCAACAGAAATTACTTCTCCAGGACAGACAATTTTATCATTGTATTCTGAGTTATTCTGCCTAAAGAGAAAATTACATTGAGCAAAAATATCACTGAAATTATATATTTTAAATTGTTATGGCAAGAACTTAAAATGTTTTACATGTTAGTGGACTGCTTCAAAAGAATTACCATTGGGTATTTTTCTCACTTTCATTTTTAAATAGATGATTTTCTATGAATTGTTTTAATATTTAATCTATAATGTTTACATTGATCACTAATTAAATATCTATCAAGTATCCGCTTGTTCTCTAAAGAAAAACAAACAAACAAAAAAACGAGGACTTAGTATTCTTTCTTTAAGTAGTTAAGGTAAATATTGTTCCAAAAGAAAGTCTGGAAACATCTAATATAAGCTAAGGTTTTTATTTACAGTCCTTTCCAAAGTACAGTAATACTCCGATGTTTTCCAAATAATCTATTTATTCATTTAAAAATATAATCCTGCCGGGCTCGGTGGCTCAGCCTGTAATCCCGCGCCTTTGGGAGGCTGAGGCGAGTGGATTGCCTGAGCCCGCGGGTTCGAGACCCGCCTGGGCAGCGAGACCTCATCTCTACAATAAATCAAAACATCAGCTGGGCGTGGTAGCACATGCCTGTAATTCCGGCTACTGGGAAAGCTGAGGCAGAGGAATCGCCAGAGCCCAGCAGGTCGAGGCTGCGGTGGCCGGGAGCGGCCACCGCACTCCGGTCTGGGCGACAGAGTGAGACTCCAACTCAAAAAAAAAAAAAAAAAAAAAAAAAAAATATATATATATATATATATATATATAATCCTAGGTCTTCTATGTACCAGAAATTTGTTTTTTTATTTTAATTACAATATTCTTATTAACTATTTTAATATTTATGCCTAATTTACCAGAATTTAAAATTTGATTATCTTAAAATTGCTAGTTGTTATACTGTTTATAACAAAATTACTCTTCTATAAGGTAAATTTGTTATCAAAAGAATCAGAAGATTATACTGAGAAAATTTAATCAATTTTTTGTCAGTCTACGCTCTAGTATCTATTGTAAAATATTCTCTTCTGAAATCCTCACTAGATACAATTTTTGTTTTCATTGTAAAAGAAAAATTCAGCTTCTACTTCCATTTGCTTGCTCATATTACTACAATCTGGCTTCCTCACTTTTCCACTGAAACTGCTTTTAAGATTATCAACAGCCACTGTCTTGCCAAATGCTAAGAACACTGCTCTATCTTTGACATCTCAGCAACCTTTTTTAAAAAATTGTTTTATTTTAAAGATGTGGGGTACAATTCAGGGTTGGGTACCTTTGTTGATGAAGAGTGCCCCCCCACCTGACAGTTTCTCAATCAAGCCCCATCTCTTTTTTAAGTCACTTTTTCTCTTAGCTTCCGTGATACCAGTGTATCTTTTTGGGTTTCTTTTCTTCCTTTCATTGTTTTTTTTTTCTTCACTAGTTACTGCCTCATCACTTTTGCAGATCCTCGTCCTCTACCCCAAGTCTTTATGTTATAGTACCTCAGACCCCTCTTTTTTTTCGGTCTATGCCATTTCCTGGAAGATCTTCTCTGGTTATTCTGCTAAAATAATATTTGTATCAGTAGATCTCGTTCTTGTCGGACCTAATGCTTTCTGTTGCATAATATTTTATATTGCCTTGCTTACTATCCCCAAATAAAATTTGAAGATACTATAAATGACCTACAGACATGATTAGAAAAAAAAGCCAACATAGTAACTCAAAGATTAAAAAGAAAGTTAATTTATATTAAAAATATGATTTAACATGTAAATGGTTAGAAATGTCTTTATTAGCAGACATAGCGTAGGTAATATTTGTTATGCCTGTTAATAATGAACCTATCTGAATTTAGGAAAGATGATAAAATCAGAGACCATTATATACAAGAAGCAAGGGGAAATATAAATGGAAAGCTAGAAATGGGCATGAGAATAAAAACTAATTTATATATAAAATTTATTATGTAGTTAATCCAATGTATTTGTATATGATAAGAAAATAATACCAATAAAATAAGAAAATAGGATAAATTCAACTAGAAATTTATTGATGTAGAAATAATTAAAAAGTTTGATATTCTATAAAGAACTAAGGTTTCTTAGTCTCAAAATAATTCCCATATTATTTCATGGTATGAGGTAGTGATAAAGTATCTCAGAATCATCAAAGATATTTCCTATCTTACAATTTCCCTGCAACTGAAAGCACACATTTAGTCTCTAGTACTGAAGAAGACCCAGGACTCTACTTCAATAGGTAACAAAGACGAGCATATAGATTGGAAAAGATAGCGGTAATATAAGAAGCTATAGAGAAGTTGTATATCCTCTTTGGGGATAGAATGAGAGCAAATCTAAGAAACAATGCATAGTTCCAAAAAAACATAGCATTTCCACCAGTAATTTTCACTACAGCAGATTTCTTATCTTGGTAGTCACATGAAATAGCTTTTTAAAAATATCTTCTTTTTTTATTTTAAGGATGTGGGATACAATTCAGGGTTAGGTACACAATGTTGAAATAACTTTAACAAATTTTCTTAATGACATTTCTTAATACAACTGTGTTGGTTAAGTTCTAAGTCTGTTGCAAGGAGCATTGTCTGTTACATTGATGCAGTTGAACACTACTTTATTTTTATTAATAATTTCAATTTTTAAACATTCAGCTTACATATACTAATTGTAACATATTTGGGGGGCACTGAATGATATTTTAATACACGCATAAAATGGTAATGATCAAATCAGTGTAATTGGCATGTCCACCACCTCAACGTTTATTTCTTTGTTTGGGGAACATTCAAAATCCTCTCCTCTAGTTATTTGAAAATATACAATAATTTATTGTTAACTAGAGTCACCCTATGTGCTATAGTACACTAGAATTTATTCCTTTTATCTAGCTGGAATTTTAACTTCAAGTATTTTAATTGTAAATGCATATGTAAATACTATGTGCCAGGCACAATTATAAGCATCTGCCATATATTCTTTAATGTAATCATTACAAAAATTCAGTGACGTGAATACAATTAAAATCCCACATTTTACAGATGAGGAAATAAAGTCACAAAAGTATAAACAATTATTTTTGAAAGATTTGTTTAAACATTCAGGACAGGAAAAAGTCTTTAATAAGCAAAGAACACAAAACAAACGCAAATTTCAAAAATCACCTTTAATTTATATATCAAAACAATAACAGCTCATTGATTTTTAATAGCTGTACTACAGTACTGAAACCCTTTATAATTAAATATATGATTCGAAATACAGTAACAACAAGTAGAGGGATAAACAGAATGAGTAAATTTATTTTATAATTTTCAGACGATATATTTATTCATTTTCTTCTCACAGTCTTTTCTTTTTTAAAAAATATTATTTTAAAGATGCACCTCACAGTCTTTTCATAAGTTATTGGACTTCTTTTGTAACTTTTGTAAAAAAGTTAAGAATTATCATGTAATCAGTGACTACCAATTTATCTTTATAGGATGTTCAGTTGAAGGGAACACTGAAAAGTTGTGCAGGATGTGGAGCAATAATTTATTTTTCTAAACTGTCATATACCACTGCAGGTCATCTAACATTCCCAGCCACTGACAACCAACTGTCAAAAGCATCTTCCAGTCATTGTGGCATCCAAGTCATGCCCACATGTAATAGAATTCCCAAACATTCTAAGATGGTAATACAATGTTTGCTACCAACCACAAATGTATGTGCTGACAACCTTGTGCCTGAGCCTGACCATGTACTACATGACAAATACCTAGGTGCTTTCTTTGATAATTTCCTTTCCATATCTGCTACATCTACTATGCAACAAGTTTTATTCATGTTATTTCCAACAGAAATTTTGTATAACCCTAATTCTATTTCCACAATCAATATTCGAGTCCAAGTCTTGGTTGTCCCTTTGACCTGTGCACTAGTCTACTAATAGGTTTCTATTATTCCATCATTGTCCTCATTTTACACACAACTGTTAGTATGAACTTTTAAAGACATAAATCAGATCATACCAGTCCTCCACTTAAAGTCCTTCAATGAATTTCTAGTGTTGGATTAAATCCCAAGCTTTCCTATGGTTTATAAGGCTTTTAATGACCTAATTCCATCCTTTTTAAAAACCCAATCACATAAATTCTTCCTTTGCTTATTCTGTTTCAGTCACACTGTTTGGTCCACTTTCTGTTTTTTGTTTGTTTGTTTTTTCTTGGAAACCTTTCCTGTACCAGGACATCATTATTTTCTTTTCCAAGAATGACTCTTACCACAGTTTTCTGCTTAGTGTGTTCATTTTTATTAAGCAAGTCTCAGTTCAAATGTCACCTTTCCTGACAGGTGTTCCCTAATTATACCGTCTAATTTGATTTTCTCCGTTATTTTTAATCTTTCCTTCAAAGTGTTTATCACATTGTCATTATTATGTGTAATTTTATGTTTTCATGCTTATTGTATTTCTCTCTTACAACAAAGTATGCTCCATGAAAGCAGGAAAGTTACCTGTCTTATTCTCTACCATAGTTCCAGTTTTTAGCACATGATAGAAGATCAACAAAAATTTGTTGAATTAGTGAATCATTTTAAAACTTCATCTAAAAACTTCATCTATAAATCACATACCAAAATCATTCAAAATTCTCCAAAATATATTGTCTTTTATACTTGTGTGATTAAAGCATTAAAAAGTAAAACAATTTATCATTGCTCCTAATTAAGAAGATGGTTAAAAGCCATCTCATTTTTTTTCTTCTAGTATAGATGGTGAGAAGAAAACTAAAAAGTTGACAAATTCTTTTTGGGCTGACAGTACGATCTTTAAGTGACATATAAATCAGGCAGTAAGATGGGTCAGAGATAACTCAGGAATCATATCTGTGTACTGTTCTCTTGTTAGCATTACTCTTCTCTTCCAGTAAGAATATGATTCTAAGCTGGGCTCGGTGGCTCAGCCTGTAATCCCGCGCCTTGGGAGGCTGAGGTGAGTGAATTGCCTGAGCCCGTGGGTTCGAGACCCGCCTGGGCAACTTGGTGAGACCTCATCTCTACAATAAATCAAAAATTAGCCGGGCGCGGTAGCGCATGCCTGTAGTTCCAGCTACTCGGAAGGCGGAGGTGGAGGGATCAGAATATGATTCTACTAAAGACCAATATTTTAAATCAAATAGGTGAAACTAGCAAATAAGGCCTTGAAGTGAGGAAAGAAGAATGGAAATAAATACCACTTTCCAATGAAATCTAGTAACTGCCACGACTTAAAACACATCCTACAACCCTAAATATGCTTCAGATGTCATGAAACCAGTAAGAGAGGAGGTGTGTAAGAATTGGAGGGGGTGTTGTGGCAAATCAGAAAGGAAAGAGTGATAGACTTCTGTGATGTTATATACTTAGCATGGGGGTAAAGATTTAAAGTCACCTTACAATTAAAAACACGTTGGAATCACTTCAAGCACTTTATCAACACTTTAAAAAATTTTTTATTTTATTTTAATTTTTAAACGGATCTTTTCTTTTATAGCAGTTTTAGATTCATAGCACACTGCAACAGATAGTACAGATAGTTTCTGTATACTCCCTCCAGGCATGCATAGTCTTTTTCATCATCAGCACCTTGATATAAACAATGAACATACATTGACACATCATCACTCATTGTCCGAAGTTTACATTAGGGTTCACACTTGATATTATACATTCTATGGGTTTTGAAAGATGTATAATAATATGTACTCATCCTTGTAATATCTTACAGAAAAGTTTCACTAGTCTAAAAATCTTTTGTGTTCCACCTTCATCATTCCATCTCCCCTAACCTCTCGATAATCACTGATCCATTCATTGTTTCCATGGTTTTGCCTTTTTTGGAAAGAATGTCATATAGTTGGAATCATACAGAATATAGCTTTTCATATTGGCTTCTTTTCTTAGTAACATACATTTAAGTTCTTTCTATGTTTTTTCATGGCTTGATATTTCTTTGCTTTTCTTTTTGTTTTTGTTTTTTTTTTTTGAGTTGGGAGTCTCACTCTGTCGCCCAGACTGGAGTGCAGTGGCCGCTCCCGGCCACCGCAGCCTCTGCCTGCTGGGCTCCGGGGATCCTTCCGCCTCAGCCTTCCGAGTAGCCGGAATTACAGGCATGCGCCACCACGCCCAGCTGATTTTTTGATTTATTGTAGACATGAGGTCTCGCTGCCCAGGCGGGTCTCGAACCCGCGGGCTCAGGCAATCCACTCACCTCAGCCGCCCAAAGGCGCGGGATTACAGGCTGAGCCACCGAGCCCGGCTTGATATTTCTTTTCAGCACTGAATAATATTTTCTCATCTCTATGTACATAGTTTATCCATTGAACTATTGAAGGACATTTTGGTTGATTCCAATGCTTAAACATGAATGTGCAGGATTTTATGTAGACAAACATTTTGAACTCATTTAAGTAAATACCAAGGAGCATGATCACTCAATCATATGGTAGGAAACGCCCAATAGGTCTTCTAAGGTGATTGCATCATTTTGCACTGTTACCAGCAATCAATGATAGTTTCTCTTGCTTCACATCCTCACTAATATTTGTTGTTATTAGTGTTTTGGATTTTTGTTATTTTAACTCTAATAGATGTGTTTAATATCTCATTGCTGTTTTAATTTCAAGTGTCAGATAATATATGATACTGAGCATCTTTTAATATGCTTATTTGCCATGCATGTATATTCTTTGTTGAGGTCTCTATCCAGGTCTTTTGCCCATTTATTAATCCAACTATTCATTTACTTATTGCTGAAATTTGAGATTTATTTGTATATTTTAGATAACAGTCTTTTATTTGGAAAAAGCAATATTTCTTTTGAACATATCTCTTGCAAATATTTTCTCCCCATTTGTGACTTCTCATGCTCTTGGCAGTGTCTTCTGCAGAACAGAAATTTTTAATTTTAATGAAGTCCAGTTTATCAGTTCTTTCTTTCACAGATTGTTCCTTTTCTGTTGTATCTGTAGAGTCATTATTATACCCAAATCTAAACATTACCCTAAATTTTCTCCTAAGTGTTTTATAGTTTTGAATTTTACATTTAGATGTATGATGTTTTGAATTAATTTTTATGAAAGATGCAAAGTCTGTGTCAAGATTCATTTTTTTTTTTTGCATGCAGATATCCAGTTATTTCAGCACCATTTATTGCAAAGTCTATTTTTCTTCTGTTGTATTGCTTTTGCGCCTTTGTCAAAGATCAATTGACTATATTTATGTGGGTCTGTTTTTGGGTTCTTTGTTCTGTTCCATTGATCTATTTTGTCTCTTCTTTCACCAATAGCACTCTGCTTTGAATATAATCATTTTAGAGTAAGTCTTGAAGTTGAGTAATGTCAGTCCCTCAACTTTGCTCTTTGTCTTCAATATCGTATTGGCTATTCTGGGGTTTTTCTCTCTCCCTATACTGTAGATACCAATACTCATCTTCATTACACCTTCACTTCTAGTGACATTAGATATGTATATGTCAAAATATATTTATATCTGTATTTGATAGAGGTACTCCAAATCACTATGAAATAAATTGTATTAAATGATATTTATTTTAAAGATCAAGATGAATGACTTCAGAGGGGAAACTCTAAATAAATACTAACCTATCCTGTCATAATTATCACCATCATGATCAGCATCAGCAGCCATCTTTTCCATAAAGGTTGGAAACTCTGGTTATGTGACTTGCTCAATATAATGGCTGGCAAGCACAAAAAGTCTCAGATCCAAGTAGACTGATTTCAAGCTTTCTGCTTTTTCTACTACTGCATCGATGTTGAGACAGTAAATGCACTCAAATAATTTTCCCCATCTTTTTTTAACCTTATGAAACTCATGAATCATGTAAAATACATTAGAAAATTTTCTTTGCAAATGACTGAAAACCAGCTCCTAAGGGTGATATTATTAGCCTTATTCTTTCTCAAGTGTATAGAACTTATTATTTGCTAGATAAGTAAAACAAAGTATGACCTAAATAATATTATCTGATTGGAGCTTTTTTTTCTTTTATAAAGATGTGGGATACAATTCAGGGTTAGGTATACAAACGCTGATTGTGCAGGTACCCTTGTTGATGAGGTATGTCCCTCCCTCCGCTAGCAGTTTCCCTCAACTACCAATCCCACCCTCTCTCCACTGACAATTTCCCACTACTGCCAGTCGCTTTCTTATAGTATTATAATTGTTCAAGGTCCGCTTATGAGTGAGAACATATGGTACTCTGTTCTTTGTTTCTGTGCTAGATCACTGAGTATGACTGACTCTAAATCCATCCAAGTTGCTGCAAAGATCATATGTTTTGGGGGGATATTTTTATATGAAATATTCTAGATGTTTTGGGCTTTTCAATAGATAGTCAACCTGATGTACTAAATTCATCAGGCTAGAGAAAAGGATCAAAGATTTTAGCCTCAGTTTTCTTTCTCTCTTCTTTTCTTCCTTCTTTTCTTTCCCTTCCTTCCTTCCTTCTTTCCTTCCTTCCTTCCTTCCTTCCTTTCTTCCTTCCTTCCTTATTTTGGAAATTCACTTGGTTGTTCTGGGATTCAAGATGCTATAAATGAAAATTCTCTGAACATTATAAAGTACAAGTATACTCTATTATAATTATCAATATGTCATTTTCTAAATTATAACTGTAATATTTGAAACATAATAGCTTATCAATAGATATTTGATTAATGATTTAAGATAATGAAATAATAATAGCTCTTTTAATGGTTATTATTTTAATATATGTAAATAGATAAGCTACTCAAACTATAAAAAACAAAGGGATAAAATGATTTCTATAGGAGATTTAATAACTAACCTGTAACCATTTTATATTAAATGAACTATACATATATTTTATATTAGATTATGTAATAGAGGCTATTTTTATTTCATTAAATATACTTATAAAAGGTTAATTTTAAGTATTTATAATATGCTTAATGTATATGTATTGCTTAAATTTTTATAGTAAGATAATTTAGATTAACAAATAACAAACAGTAGAATAGCATGATCTAAGACAAATATTGAAGTTTTTACTGGAGTATCTAGTGTTAATAGCCTTTCTTAATTTCAACTATATGAAAGCATTTGCACAAATAAACACTTCTTAGTATAGTTTAAATTCTATATGAAATTTATGTTTAAGCTAAATCCTGAAATTTGGTATAACTGAAGGAAGAAAAAGAAAGCAAACACTTTTCAAACTATTAAAATAGTTATTTGAAATACTTTTGATATTAAAATATCTCATTATTTCTAAAGGCCAAATTATAATAAATGAAAGATCTAGAAATCTATTGGAAAATAATAAATGTTAAATATAAAGTATAATAAAATTTCTGCAAATGAAATTTTAAAATAAAACCAAATAATTTATAAGGTAACATTTATAAGGTAAGATGTCATATATCAGGCAAATGTTGAGTTGATTTATTTGCAGATGACATTCTACCTAATTCTTCTTGAGCTGTCCAGTTGCCTAGAAAACTTTCAATACAATCTGCACTTTTTAAACTCCTACTGTCATCATGGCTTGCCCAAAGCAAGGATGGGATCACTGAACCATAAGCAACAAAACCTCACTATTGACTTTGCTTGTCTTTGAGATTTCAAGGGCCTACAGAAGGCAATGGTGAGAAATTCTGGCTGTTACTCTAACCCTGTGAGAATGCCTTTGGGGGATACAGTTTTCTTTCCAGAGGGAAAAAAAAGAAAAAGAAAAGTCAAAGAGAAATGTTAGACGTTGGGGGAGGGTTTTCACTAGAATGGAAGGGAATAAAGAACTGTTTTCAAGTGGGAGATGAAGCACTCACTCCAACTGCTGATTTCTAATTTGGAAAATACCCGTTATACCTTTATTCCTTAAATAAGGCTAGAAATATGCAACTTTTGGAAAGAGATGCATATAGATGCATATACTCTTCTATATGACTATATAAATTCTTATACATTATAAATTACTTCAGGGTTTTTTTCCATCACTATTTTTTCCATTGCCTATAGGGAACCTTCCTTCACCAGCCTGTATACATCTAATTTCCTTCCCCTGCCTGAAGGACCAATGTTTATTTTGTTGGGAAAAAAGAAGAATCAACTGCCATTTGTCGATAGACAGTTTGTATATAATTTTCTAGTTATTCTTTTCTCTCCCTTTTCTTTCTAAGCTGGTAGTGACAAATACATACTAATGAAATAAACTCCTTGACGCCAGAAAGGTTTGGTAGTTATCCTAAATGCAACCTCCAAGTGCTGTTGCCAGTTGCAGTTGAGAATGTTAGCGCCCACCAGCGCTGTGTCTCTCTTCTTTTTCCTGGGCACACTGCAGGACTCATTTCAATTTTCAGGTATGTGGGTCTGCTGGCTGGTGGAGTGTGGGTAGAATGCATGTTTCTCATTTCCAGATCTGACCTCTAAACACTCTCATGTCATGTTCCATGTTGTCTCTTTTGCTTCTTACCCAACCAGGTGCAGAGGATTCCACTGAGAACTTCAAGACATTTGAAAGAAGCCTGGGCCTCTAAATAGACATATGCAGAGAGACTTTTAACTCAGTGACCTGCTCTGGCCTCTGAGAGGAGCAAGAAATGTGTCTTTATTGTATTAAAACAAGATTCTTAACTAGTGCAGAAATTGAGAAAGGCATTTTTTTTCTTTAATTTTTTTTTTTTTTGTAGAGACGGGATCTCACTCTGTTGCTTCTGCTAGGCCCAATCTCTTGGGCTCAAGCAATCCTCTCTCCTTGGCCTCCCAAAGTGCTGGGATTATAGGCATGAGCTATCAATGTTTGTTATGGTCCCTGTAGCTTGGGGTCTGCCAAAATTGCCAGAAGGTAGTACATATAAATTCTGATACATAAGAAGCTGAGACTTCCATACAAAGCACAGCCTTTCCCCACTTACCATCTAGACAAGACGATGAAAGATATGTATCTAAAGTCATTTATTACCAGTAGTTGAGGAAAAATAATTTTCCAAACCTAGAAATCAGGATGCATAATTAAGCAACTCAGAATTCAGAGGGTGTGTCTAATTTTCCTTGTCTAATTTTCTATTTTATCACATGTTCATTTATACTTTAAAAATATCTTTTGAGTCATACTACATGTTAGGCACTTTACTAAGTGGTAGGGAACACAATGAGGTATAGGCTCTAGCACCTAGCTTAGTATTCTACAGAGAGTAGGCACTCAAGAAATCTTTTAGCGATGTGAAACAAACTTACAAGAAGTTGGTTCAGTATGAGAAATTCAGGGTGATGCTTCCCAGCCCCCTTGGCATAAAAAGGACGCCCTGACATAAGAAATGCAGGAAAGGCTTCCTATAGCCAGTACTTCATCAATGCTTTCCTATGATGTGAGACATTTCCACTGGATGGACACACACACACACACACACACACACACACACACACACACACACACACAACACACTTATACCCACACATGCTCCAATATATGATTAAGCTGCAAATTGATTAATTTATTTAAGTTCTCTGAAGTGTTTTCCTTCCTGATATTAACAGCACACAGTCATTTTGACTTTTTAAATTCATTCTGGCTTTGAGAAAAATACTAATTTAAAAATCTCAAAATTATGAAATTATTAGGTTCTAACCCTTAATTTTATTATTGCAAAATAGGATCTAATACAAATCATACAAGACTAAAGTTTCCTGATGCTGTTTCTATTTTTAGAGGATGACACATGTAAACAATATTTCATTGCATTTAAATGACTAGGAGGCAGCATTACCAAGCTCTTGACAAAGATAGAGATTTCATTCTAACAAAAGATCAATTATAAGGAGATATTACTGTATTTTTTTAAACAGGATAATTTAATGCCTAATCTTCATCCTTTAAAAAAGAAATTGATTCTTTGCATAATCCTGTTATACACTATAACTTTTGAATATTTATAGCCTCTGGAGAATACTAGCTAAAAGATATATATATTTGGACTTTTTTCTTTGACATATATATGTACATATGCATGCATATTTATTGATGCAAATGTAGAAAAACTTCAACATGAAATTTGAATGTAGTGTTTAGAATTTAGTCTATTTGTATGTGGGTGTTTGTATCTCTCAGATAATTGAAACACTTCATAATACACACTAAATATAAGTTCTGTATAATGCATTTTTATTCAAGGATAAAGACAATTGCAACAAACCTTAACTTAGGCATATGCATGCAAAGGCTAATCTAACTTTTTCACGTTTTCGCATCCCTCACCAAATACACAAAAGCTCAGCAGTGTTTATAGTCATGCCATGCAGCATTTTTGTATCTTCAAGAGCGCCTTTAGGTTTTTATCTGTAGGAAGTCTTTGATTGCCAAAAGTAGTTTCATCAATAGTGGAAATTAAAAGTAACCTTCAAGAGCCTTTTAGACATGAGTAGGCTTTCTGGGGCAGCTCTGAAGGAAAACTGACTGAAAGAGATGGATTATTCACCAGACACTGAGCTGAATAATCTAAGTGTGGTGAGTTCAATCTCCTTTTATACTACTTTTCTCATTGCACATCGGTTATAATGTCATGAAAAATAACAAATGGCTAAATACATGAGTATTACCCAAATTATTTCAATGTCTGTCATCTTAAAAAAAATCAAATGATTTTCATAAAGGGTGCCATTGTGAAAGACTCAGGTTTTTGTTGTTGCCTATTCTTGCTGTTCCTGTTGTGATAACTCAAGGCACACTCATCAGACTCTATGTGAACTGGCTGGAGTAACAGTTGGTGAATCAGCAGTTGGCCAAATGATGAACTAGAGTGTAGTCTATTATTCACATGTTTCTCTAGTGAGTACTAATCTTATCCCAGGAATGATGTAAACTTTTCTAATGTTATTATCAAGGGTTGAATTGAGCATTCAGGAAATGCTGCGCATGCCATAATTTGATATTCTGAAAATTATGTTCTAATCTTTGTGTAATTCATCTTTAAATATCTTGCCAACAAACAAAATGTCTTTTACAAATTCTTATTCCCTTCTGTGTGTGTGTGTGTGTGTGTGTGTGTGTGTGTCTGTCTGTCTGTCTGTCTGTCTGTCTCTCTCTCTACCTTCCTCACCTGAAAATTCATTTATCCTACCATTTAAATCAGAAATACTGGCATGACTTGGCTCAAGAATACTGTTTCAGTGCTTCTCTTTGTGGTGGCATATTCCAGTGATCTAAGCAGATTCACAGAACTTTCCATTAGTGTTCACTTCAACCATGCACATGATCTGTCAATTGTATTTTCTAATCATGTACACACAATGGCACTCTTTCTTATAGGTAAATGTCTCTAAGTGCAGAATTCTTTCTCGTTCAGTGCTTTCATCCTGTCTTGCCAAAAATTTAAATTTTAAATGCTTTGGCTAACAAATAAAAATTAAGTTTAGTATAGCAATCCGTTTAAAGAAAATTCCTCATATATTCCTTCTTGCCCCTGAAGTTTAACAACCTTGAATATTTGACATCATTATCATCATCATTACCGAAAATAAAACAGCTGCATAGCCACAATTTACTTTACAGTGTGTCAGTAGATTCAGTTATGTTTCATATTGGACCTAGTGAGTTAGAACCCTGTCTTAGGACTTCTAGATAGAGATCTACTTACAGTGTATTTATTTGTGTATGCTGAGATGTGATCAACTCAAAATCAGTTACTACAATCTCAGACCACATGGTATATTTTCTCTCAAGAGCACATTCACATTTTCTATCTCTACCCGTAGATGAAGATTTATTTATAGTTCAATGAAAACTAAAGGGTTATTTTTTAATAAATGGAAACATTATGAACAAATACAATTCAGCCTTTGGAATAGAAAGGATCTTCTTTAAAATGATATTTGGGGCTCAATACAGTGGCTCATGCCTATAATTCCAGCACTTTGGGAGGCCAAAGAGGGAAGGTTGTTTGAGCCCAGGATTTGGAGGCTAGCCTGGACAACACAGTAAGACTTCATCTCTGTAAACAAAAATAAATAAGTAAATAGTAAAAAAGAAGAAAAGAAAAATAAATTAACTGAGTTTGTGATGCGAGACTGTAGTCTCAGTCCCAGCTACTCAGGAAACTGATATGGAATGATCACCTGAGGTCAGAGGCTGATCATGAGCCATGATCTGATCATGCCACTGCACTCTATCCTGGGCCACAGAGTGAGACACTAAGCCAGAGAGAGAGAGAGAGAGAGAGAGAGAGAGAGATTTTTATTTTTTTAAAACCCTTTTAAAAATAAATATTAAAATTTTGTGAAATTAACATACTAAAATTATAGGATCCATTGAAACCATTTTAACTTAATTTTATCATGGAATAGCTTGCAAACAGGAACTAAATGTAAAAAAGAGACAAAGTTAAAACTTTAAGAATATAACATTTCAGAAATTTTTTAAAAGTTTTAATAATTTTTAATAAGACAAGTGAATTCAAAGAAATAAATGTATGTATTTTTAATTATATTAGCAATTATTTATTGATATTTTAGGAGTTCCAGATAACTTCCATGCATAATCTGATTTAATGGCCAAAATATTTTATATTTGATATTTTGGCTTTACTTTCAACACTGAAAGGGTAGATCTGCAGTTATGTTCATAAACTCTAAATTCTAAGAGATGATACATGGTTGAGTTTGAATATCAACTACAGTCTTCTGGTGGGAAAAGGCTGTGTTCTTTCTACTAAACTTGCTCTAATACGTAACTTCAAATCAACCCATTCAAATGATGAGAATTTTATGCAGTGTTTTTTTTTTTTCAGACTCAACTTTCCTGTTACATACTTATAAAGTAACCATGGGTGTGAGGGAAGCACAGATCAATATTTTCCATGAATGAGAACAGATCTTGCTTAAATATTTGCAGGTAGGATAGTCCATTTGTGAATTATTTTCTAAAATTAGATTATAATAAATAAAAACTAGAAGTAAAAACTTAGCCATAAATCATAATTTTAGACCATCGGGTGAGTTTCAAGACTATTCCAGCCTAGATTTTCTGGAAGGAAGTGACTATTTTCAAAAAACTTCTCTTCATTATTATTACTGTCATTTGAGTTATAAGAAAAGAGCTAATCAATCATAAAAATGAAATGTAAAAATTAATTTATATAATTTACACATCCCAAATATTAAATTAAGCATTTAGATACATTTCTATTCATCGAGAATAAGGTGTTTGCAAGGCAAACAAAATGGTGGAGTTTAAAACAATTTGACAAATATTCCGTATTTTTTAAAAAATATTATCTGTGAGTAACCCTAATAGTCATAACATAGTAACACAAAGTTCTATAATGTTTGCACTTTTAAAGATGTTAAAATGTTAATGTGATTGAAATTAGTGATCAACATTATACAAGTTGTCTGAACAATATTCAATATAAATATTTTGTAAAAGTAAGAATGAAGAAAAGTGTACAATTCATTATAAATTAATTTTATTGATATAACAACACCAGATTCAGTTTATAGAAAATTATTTTGGTCATATTCAATATAGCCAAATATAAAAGAAATGACAATAGTAACGATGTTTTGTTTTTAATCTTTTTAGTGCAATCATATTTCAGATCTGTAGTTTGCTCTTCTCTCTTCTTTATTATAGAAATAATTATATACATAGATACAGATATTTTATTTTGTGCTGCCAAATAGTCTGTCTGCTTAACTTATTTTTTCCCAATATTCTTCTGTTTTGACTAACAGACTTACACTTCTTTAAATTTGCATTTCCTTCATATTCTAAAGTTTTTCTCCAATTTGCTTCGATTCTATTTTTAACACATTCAGTTTCTTTTTTAAATTATAAAATTTATTTAAGAAAAACCTCAATAAAATTATCTTTGCCCTCTGTTCTTTTGTTTTATTCTGTCTGAAAGAGCTACTCATTTTCACTGTATTTCAGCCTAGCTATTCCAGTGTTCCCGGTCTCAACCATAGTGTCTGTAAAAACAGTGAATTACAGCAAATCCAAAATATCTTTCCAGAACACACTAGGGACCACGAATGCACATCTGAAAATGTGTAGTATAAAAGTATTGGCCGGGCTTGGTGGCTCAGACTGTGATCCCAGCACTTTAGGAGGCCGAGGCAAGTGGATTGCCTGAACCCCTGGGTTTCTGACCAGCCTTGGCAACTTGGCGAGACCTTGTCACTACAATAAATAAAAAATTAGCTGGGCGTGATAGTGCGGTGTCGCTTTCAATAATGACTCACACGATTCTTCTGCAAGCTGCTTTAATCCCAGGTTACTACATCGTTCTTCTTTCTCTTTCTCCTATTCGTGACCTTAAATCTAGTATCTCTGCCAATCAATTACGGTAACGCGGCACGCACCGATAGGCCCGTAAGAGAGGATTGTATGCTGACATCCTTTAGTTGCCTTATTAGGGCTTGTTTTGTCTTGTGGTCTGGCTGCTTCGGGCGCCATGTTAGGGCGGAGGCGCTCCACAGTGCGGGCCTATAGTTCTGGGTACTTGGAAGGCTGAGGCGGAAGGATCACAGAGCACAGCAGGTCAACGCTGGGGTGGTCGTGAGGATGTCACTGCACTCTAGCCTGGGCGACAGAGTGAGACCGCAACTCAAAAAAAAAAGTATTATTTTTACATATGAACTAAAATGAGTGTTGAATATGATCAGTGAACAGAAGGGTTTTTTGGGTGTGTGGTGTGTGTGCTTTTCTTTGCCTGTGCCAATTTAACAAGAAATCAATTGAAATTAGTGAGAGGAAGCTAGTAATTTGTTCAAAATGTATGAATAAACCGGGCTTGGTGGCTCAGCCTGTAATCCCACGCGTTGGGAGGCTGAGGTGAGTGGATTGCCTGAGCCTGCGGATTCGAGACCCACCTGGGCAACTTGGCGAGACCTCACCTCTACAATAAATCAAAAATTAGCCGGGCATGGTAGCGCACGCCTATAGTTCCAGCTACTTGGAGGCTGAGGCGGAAGGATCCCCAGAGCCCAGGAGGTCGAGGCTGCGGTGGCCGGAGCGGCCACTGCACTCCAGTCTGGGTGACTGAGTGAGACTCCAACTCAAAAAAAAAAAAGTGTATGAATATAGAGATAAGCAAAATATACAGTGAAACATGTATGCAATGAAACATTTATCTATGATGTAGAAATATAGAGAAAAACATAAAAATATAAAGGGCAAAATGAAATTTCTTTACAAAGGTAGCCACAGCATTTTGCTTGTGAGTTTTGAGTTTCATCAAGGACATGAAAGGCACAAAAGAAACTTCAGGGAAGGGATAGAATTAGAACATACTGAGGATTCAAATACTGTGGACTATTATCTGTTTGAACCAAGTTAAGAGATTTGGTTGAAGTGATTTAACCTACAAGAAGAAGATTAAAGATGCTTAAAGAATTTGAAGTATATGACCTAAAGCTCTTTGCCAGCTCTTCTCTAGTCTGTTCTAGACCAAATAACCACATTTAAAGTATAACTTGAGAAATATTCCCGAGGAAAGTACTGCTCAATGCTGTTGTGGAAGTCAGCTACAAGGTCTTCAAAGCCATTAATCATAGAATTTAGATATACTCATTCAGGGTCGTGTATTCTTAATCCTCCCTGTAACTTAAGTTTATTCTATTTTAGTGATTTCTTGTGGTTTACTTTAGAAAAAAAAATACTTTCAGATCCAATTGGACCAAAAGAGTATGAGCACCTCTAAATACCGCTAAAGACTTGTACCTCTGAAATCTGAAAATTTCTGAATCAGTGAGCGTGAGGACTTCCAGATATTTCATCTTCGTACTTATGAAATCCACTGATACCATTATATTTTTCTTTAAAATAGAAATATCTGGGCATCCAGGCTATTTTGATCATTTATTTTAAATATAGCCTGGGAACCTGAGCCCAATGCCTCACCAATTGCTAGTGATTATGCCAAATTAAGTACACAACACTGAAAATCAGAAAACAGCTGGATCCTTGATCCAACCTTTAATACACTTACAGGGCTGAGTCTTACTCTTCTCAGCTATAAAATGAGAGGATTAGACTAGATTCTTAGAAATGGTCCCTTTCATCTTAAATGATTTAATCCTGGAAACCTACATTTCAAAATCCAAAAGTGCATTATTAAAGGAATTGGTGACAATGTGAATAGGGACCCTCTAGAGAGCTTTAGACAAGTCTTAAATGTTTACCAGCATAGCCATTCTCCATTAAGAGGGTGATTTCTAAGTCATTCTTGGGTGAGACTTGGCACCAAGAATTACACAAACAAACCTAGTTAACTATCATCCATGAATTTTGCATGCTTACAAACACACAGAAATATATTAGAAAATAACATTTAATCAAAATAGAAAATCAGTACAATCATATTTTTTAGTTTTTTTTAAATTTAAAGATGTGGGATACAATTCATGATTAGGTATGCAAGTAGTCATCATACAGATAAAATTTGAGCCTCCCTCTGGTTCCCACTTTGCCTGGTTTGGTTGTACTCAGTTCTTTGTTTCTGTGATAGATCACTGAGTATTATAGACTCTAAATCCGTCCAAGTTGCTGTGATGTCCATATGTTTGTCCTTTTTTATGGCTGCATAATATTCCATCATGTATATGTATCATTTTTTAATCCAGTCCAGTTTTGATGGGCAGCACGGTTGGTTCCATATTTTTGCTATTGTGGATAGTGCTGCAATAAACACATGGGTGCAGGAATCTTTTTTGTAGAATGATTTGAGTTCCTCCCAGTAGGGAGATCACTGGGTCACATGGAAGGTCAATTTGTAGTTTTTAAAAAATCACCACACTGTTTTCCATAGATTGAACTAGTAGTTTGCATTTCTACCAGCAGTGTAGAAACATTCCCTTTTCTTTGCATCCTCTCCAGCATCGATTGTTTTTTGAGTTATTAATGATGACCATTCTTACCGGGATTAGGTGGTATCTCAATGTGGTTTTGATTTTCAGCCCACAGAATGGGAAAAAATATTTGCCAACTATATATCTGACAAAGGTCTAACACCCAGGATCTATAAGGAACTCAAACGTGCTGAAAAGAAAAAACAAAAAACAAAAACAAAACGGCCCCATTAAAAAGTGGGCAAAAGACATGAATATACACTTCTCAAAAGAAGACATACAGGCAGTCATCAGACACATGGAAAGGTGTCCAACCTCACTAATTATCTGAGAAAATAATATTTTAAATTATCTTATAGAATGATGAAAAGTCAGTTAGGGTATGACACTGAAATATATAGGAACTGAAGAAGCATTTTAAGTATTTTAAAAAATGAGAACGATAGCTTCATTTATATGGTCAAGAAGTAATGTGGAGAGTGAAGAGAATTGCGAGAGGAATTAGATATGAGATGAACTAGGCTTTGTGTAAATGAAAGATGGAATGATGAATAAAACAGGTGTGAAGGTCAAATATCACCTTCCTAAAGTACAAGGGAGACCAAAAAACCCCAGAATTTATTTCTAAGAAATTGTGGCCAGGCTCAGTGGCTCAGCCTGTAATCCCGTGCTTTGGGAGGCTGAGGTGAGTGGACTGCCTGAGCCCATGGGTTCGAGACCCGCCTGGGCAAGCTGGCAAGCCCTCATCTCTACAGTAAATCAAAAAATTAGCCGGGCGTGGTAGTGCACGCCTGTAGTTCCGGCTACTCGGAAAGCTGAGGCGGAAGGATCGCCGGAGCCCAGCAGGTCGAGGCTGCGGTGGCCGGGAGCGGCCACTGCCCTCCAGTCTGGGTGACAGAGTGAGATTCCAACTCAAAAAAAAAAAAAGGAAAGAAAGAAATTTATTCTTTAAATAAATAAACATGTATTTATTCTTACATGTTTAAATTTCAGTCACCTTCAAAATTCTCTTCATTTGATTCAATACACCTATTGAGACACTTATTCCACTGTTCAAAACAGTTTTTGAACTCATCTATTTTGATGCCTTATCTTATAATGCTTCTGCCATTTTTCTGTTTCACCTCTTCCACATTGGCAAAACATTTCCCTTTGAGGACTTTTTTCATTCAGGGAAACAAAGAAAAAGTCACTTGGGGCAAGATCGGGTGAATGGGGAAGGTGAGGAATGGGGGTCTTGCAGTTTATGGTCAAAAACTGCTGAACCCTCAGCACGGCATGGGCAGGAGCACTGGTAAATCACCCATCATGAAACAGACAATTGCGTTGAGAGAATCACTCCCACCCCACAAAAAAAAAAAAAATTCCTTGAAGCTGATGTAGACTCTTATGACCCTCTAGTTGGTATACAGATGCTGATGGGTTCCTAGAATACTTACCCAGAGGGAGACGCCTGTACTACAAGGAGGCTACCCTCACCCTCCAGTAATAATTCTGGGGTGTTTTTTTTTTTGGAGGGTGGAGTTTCCTTGTACTTAGACCAGGGAAAAGAAGAAAAGACTTTTCACCTCCACCCGGATGCAAGGTGAAAAGTCAACTGGATTAATCTCGCTAGATTACCCAGAAAAAGAGAACTCATGAAATAGGTAGAACGAAGGAAAGAATATCCATTCCAGCTATTTTTAAGGACACCAGGTCTCAAGTGAGGGATTAGTACATTAGAGTGTTTGCATTTGAGATGTTTTTCCCGAATAATGGTGCCTAGATTGCTTAAAGGAATTATCATCATACTTAAAATCTTATAAATTCACCAGATGAATAAAATATTATGAAAGACCACTGCATCAAGCTGTTAGTATAAGTTTATTTTAACTTTGTGGTCATTTTCTACTTTATGCTTCTTCTTTTTTCCACATGTATTTTATAGCAAAAGAACACAATTATTTTCATGTGGCTGAGAATTTGAGTTACAGCCACAATATTATTGTTGAAGCATGTTTGGTTTCAAAGTGTTTACAATGAAATGACTATGGTAGTATGTCACAGTATTATGAAAGAATAATAATAGTTAAAAGCAGAAAAATGAGCAAAACCAGAAGTCATATAAAGACCTCTCCAAGACTGAATTACTGAAGTTTTATTTAATGATAAAATACATGGAGATAAATGGAGGGTATGTATGAAGTGCTGGAAGAAGTAAAAGAGTAACTAAAACCAGAAGAAACAACAGAACAAACACAGAATGTAATTATTTTGATTATGGTTCAAAACATGGTGGGGTAGCATAGCAATATTTAGCAAGCACAAGCTTAAGAGTTCAGCACACCTGGGTTCAAAACCTGAGTCCTGTGATCTTGCCAAAGGCCTCAGTCTCTCTGAGTCTGTAATATGTGGATGGTAGACCTGAACTTACAGAATTTTCATAACAAAGTAGAATCACAAAAGTAAACCAGTTCCTCATAAGCTAGAAAATGTAGAAAACTTTGTTATTTTCATTTTTAATATTTATTATAAATATTTATTTTTATTACCCTTTTTAATATCTGTAAGTAGAAAATATAAATATTTGCATTTTAAGACATTCAGTAATAGCTATATTAATTTATAAAATGCTTCTTTGAGTTTCTTGTTTGATAAATATTTTGTTTTTTTACCTCCATTGACGTTTGTCTAGTTTTCAATATGATGAAGTATAAATCTTCGTGTTAAACATCTTTTCTGAGAAGATGTGTAGCAATCTGATTTGCAAAACCCATAGCTTGTAGGTCTTGTAACTTTAAAACATTTTCCTTCCACTCTCCACCTGCAGCCCTCTCCTCTCCCTTTCTTGGTCACCAGTTAAATACAGATTCTCTGGCTTTAAAATATTATCTATGTAAATTCTTCTGCCGCAGCTGGACAAGATGCATTCTAGAGGTTTTTTGTTTCCTGTGTGGTGAAGCAGCTTTCCCCTAACGACTATTTCCCATCAGTACCCACAAAGACCTACCTTCTTAACCACTGTTTCAACGGTTTCTTACCACTTCCACCTTTCTATAGAACATTTCATTTGGGAGGAGGCTCACAAATATTTGTTCACTGGGCTGTTCAAACTGATAACATCTCTCGGGACTTAAACATTGATGCACAATTCTCATTTGGAAAAAAATGCAACTGTCAAACATTAGCAGATAACACTAAAAATGAAAACAAAAGCCTTTCTGTCTCAAAGACACAATATGATACGATTTTTTTCCGTTTTAGAAACAGTATCCTCTACTTTTTTCTAAAAATTAGACCAAAAAGATGTTAATATTGATCAATCATGTTAACTTCAGCAAATTTTAATATAATTGGCTTCTAAGTTATGTATTTTATTGATTAATGCATTTTTTAGTAGCAACTGTAGACCTAAAAATAGAAAATATAATTAGATTGGCAAACATGATGACATAGGTCTAAATTTTTTATACGAAATGAGAAAATTCTGGCACTTTTATTGTAATAAAATAAGTACTGTCATGGTACTTTTTTATATGCTCAAGATTTTTCATCTAAAAATGAAATTGTGTCACATTAGCTATTAACTGTAGAAACAAATTGCAAGTATTATATGTCTATTCCTTATAAGGAAAGAATATTTTAATGCACTTTTTGGAAATCATAACGATTTTACCTGTTCATTTTTAAAACACTAAATTTATTTGAATTTTTAATGAATCAAATAATTATAAAAATTCAACAGTAATTTATATGTCATATTTTAATCTTGCCACTGGTTTTTATTTGCTAGTTTTATAGTCTTTGCTCTTATGATTTTCATTCTATTACAGGTTTCCAAGACACTTTTAAATGGAGTTTTAACTGAATGATGCTAGATTAGAAAATTTTCTAGTTTAATCTATTTGATGACTCAAAATTATGTTATGGCTTAAAATTACTCCCTTCTCCCAATATGTACACACTGATGAGCAATGATATTTGTGGAATAAATTGACAGGAAAATATGGTTGTGTCACAACACAAGATAGAATTGTAAGTTCATGTTTATTACTGCTATACGCATCAGAAAGTGCATACTAAAGAATACCAGTTTTTTAGATTATCAATAAGTGCTCTACACACAACTATAGACATGCCAGTTTCCACTAATACATTTGAGAATTTCTTGCTGAAAGAAACGTAAGTAGGCTTCTTTACCACAAGTCTTCTAATAGACTTTAATGTGTTAACACTGTGAATATCCAGAGCAGGATATATTCCAGACTGCTTGGAGCACCTCCTAAAACTGGGTTCTATTAATATGTAAAGCAACTATTGACAAATGGTGAAGAATTTGCTTATGCTTATTTTTCTATACATTTAGATAACCACAAACTGATTTTTCTTTTAAAATATGTCATTTCTTTTCCTTTCTCAAGGTCACTACCCTAATTTGGGTTTTTATCTCTGCCCACCCATTGTTTCTCTTCTTGTTTCATTCCATACATTTGATCATATTAATATTTTCAGTGCCACTTTAATGAAGTGACATTTCTTTAAATATTTTCCATGGCTTCCCTACCAAGAGTAAAATTTTTTAACAAAAGTTATCTGATCTGCAAGGGCATCCAATGTAATCCTAACCAACTTTCCAACTTTTTTTTTTTAATGACATCATTTCTTGGCCCACCTATTTGAGGCTTTAAGCTGATCACCAAACATGCTAGAGACTTCTTTCCTCTGATCTTTTGAGCACACTAGTCCCTCAGCCTGGAATATGCTTAATCAATCAGTTTCTTTTGAAATTCAGTATGGTCTGTTTCTTGGTTCTAATTTAAATGAAATCTCTAGTGTGGAACTCTCAGATTCCTCCAAAAGGATACAGTCTTCCCCTTACCTAAACTTCATAAAACTTTCTTATAAACCTATTGGGGTATGTATCACACCTGTGTGTAGTTGCCTCTATTCCCTGTCTAAACTGTAAAATGGTTTAGAATGAGGAACATAACACTGGGGAGAGATTTCTGCTTGGAAATTTATAGACTGGCTTTGGGCAGTGGTCAATTATATGTGAAATGGGTACAGAGACATTCATCTGATGAGAAAGTTTATTACTCTGATAAAATTCCCAGTGACTACAATACTAAAAAATTAAGAATCACTGTTTTAAGGGAAGAACAATATGGTATTCACATATCAGTTTCAGCAGAACAGCTTTTATTTCTTTATTTTATTGAAATACACCAAAGTTTTTAGAAATTACATACCTTCATTTAAAAAAATTATTTGAATGGAAAATAGGAGGAAAAAAATCCTACGTCCAAAAGAGCATATCTTCCTTTTCTTCTTTTGCTAGTACTACACTGATCCTTCAAGAGCCTAAACCATGCTAGCTCCAGGTAGGTTTTTTAACCTGGAGACAACTCCGAGGAGAGCACTTGAGTGTTCTAAAAATCTCTATTTATGAACATTAAGCATTACAGTGATTTAAACATTTTCCTAAGAGAAAATAAAATAAATTGTTTTAATTAAGTAAAATATAAACAAATAATGAATAAATAAATAAAATTACAATAAAGAAATAACAAAATTTCTCCCTCTGACATTAGTAATTTCAGGCAAACTATGGAGCCATGCCAAAACTGGGAAACCATCTTATCTCTGGGATCATCTGGTCATTAGAGTTGTGGGGGAGACTCCACAAACACTAATCAGTATTTCTAACATGCAAGACTTTACCCCCAGAAGGTAAATCTTTAGAACTCTTTAAAATAATCTTTAAAATAATTATATTCTACTCAAAAGAGGAGTAGAGACCCATACATAACTAAAAACATTCCCAAGTTATTCTTGAGGAAACTTCAGGAAGCGTATTACACTAGGTTCCTAACAAGTAAAATCCTCTCTTGGAATAAAGAATGTAAGGAAAAGAGCCAATTTTTAACCTTCCCCTCAGCCTTTACCTTAGGTTCACAATAGATATAATTTTAATGGAATCCATGTGTCCATATCCAAGATTTTTCACCTATCCTTAATTCAAAGCAACTTTGATAAAAATAAAAATGAGTTAGTTATATAGATTTTGGCTCATATACAAAGGTTAACTTCAGAGATACAAGTTATGTCTAGTAAGACTTTATTACTTGTGATTTTGTCTCCCACCCTGTTATAATTGACAGGTGGTAGGTTAATGTATACACTGTGTGTGTGTGTGTGTGTGTGTGTGTGTGTGTGTGTGTGTGTGTGTGTGTGTGTGTGAAATGTGCTTCCTTCTAATGTGTATGCAGAATATTCAGACACGGACATCTGGAATTAATTTTACAAGCTTGTGAACTTTATATAAGTAGCCATTATCTGACTTAATGATTTCAGTGGTTTCAGATGCCAGGATTGTCAATGGTTCCAGCATAGAAAATTTGGATTGAGGAAGATTACTTCCCTCTTGGCTATTTCACTAAGAAGAGCAGTTTGAATCAAAGAGAAAAATACCTGCTAAAACTCATTATCAAAACTGGATAATGGTAAATGGGAGCCTGCAGGAAATCTAGGGACAATTTAATTTATTTCTCTAATGAAGGGGCAAGCACTAGTATTTAAAAATAGTTTTTTCTTATTATTCTTGAGGCAGATATTTTAGAATGGAATGTAAGTTATTTCTTTCTTATAAAATGTACACTATCTGCCACTATCGCTATCCTGAGTGATTTGAATATAAACAATTCGTTGCTAAAACCAGGGAACAGTGTGGTTAAAGTAGGTTTCTAATGTAATAAAAAAATTATCCTTTAAGGTCTAAATAAAGTTTATATTATTCTGACCAAACAGCACCTGAAGGAATATTGCTTCTCTGTTGATTATAGCCCTAACAGATTACAGAAGGGTGGCAAGCAGGCTTAATTATTTCATTTTTGGACACTTAAATGTTATTTAATCTCTAAGTTTTATAAAGATAGCAGAGGAGAAAAAGAATAGTGATAAACTCATGAATTAAAAGCTCAGATGAAATTTTATTTTAAATAACCAATACACATTAATTTTAAAATGTAGAATACGCAAATAATTTGGGGGGAGGAGATAACAATGAGCTTTAACAAATGGTGTTTCATTCAGCCAATAAGGGCAACTGTAAACGAAAAATCTGTAAATACCATTAGGCTTCCACAAGAATATCAGTAAGTATAAATCTGTTGAGTACTCAGCAATTTATTCCACTTTGGTCCTGTGAAAAAACTCTTTAAATTGTGAAATATATATTTTTTAAATTTGGGAACCAGTAACACTGCCCTTCTATAAAACAACTAATTACTTGTTTAAAGATAAAGGTAATACTAAGAAAAGACCTCTAGCTGTCAAAATTATTTAAATATTATAATTAAATGACATTTTATTTATACCAAATGATTTTTAATTAAATCTTTAGATAATATTCTCTCAGAATGAACTCCTAGTATTGGTTATTACATCTTCCACAATGAAAACCTAAATTATAGCCTTCTTTTACTATCCCTCAAATACTGCCTTCAGCTTTCAAAACAAATTTCTGCCCAAGCTTCTCAATCTAGTACACTATAAAGGAAATGGACAATTTTATGCAGATGTAAACTATTGAAACCTGAGAAAAGGAATAAGCAAAGAAAATGTGTCTTTTGAAAATGTTCATTAATCTCTCATATTATCCCATAGTTTATTATCCCATAGTTTAGAACTGTCTTTGCTGCAAGTCAGTCTTTTAATTTTAGGTCCCAATTCATGAATATTTTCTTAAAGCATATACCACAACATACTATGAAAATTAGAGTGCATAAGAAGAGTTAAGAACAAATTCCAAATGTTAATAGTGTACAGTATTATCCTATGACTTATTTTTTATTTTACAATTAATTCACTTGATACACCTATTAGATGAAATGGACAAAAAAAAATGAAGTCAAATTTTCATGTATGCACTGATAGCATAGATTCATTTTCAGTTTCTAGAAAGCAGTCTTATGAAGCTAATACATTTGTTGCATACTTAAAATTTTTAAATGGGAGAAATTCTTTGCTGTTTCAGTTGGCATATACTTCACAACTAACATGCATATGCTGTAACATCTGTGGCATTGTTCAGAATCAGCCTTTCTACATATATAGGAAAAATAACAGCAAATATTACTAAACGGTCCCTATATGGCAGAATTTGCTCTATACATTGCTTCATATACTTGGTGGTTTAACACTTAGAGAAAACTGAGGCTCAAAGACATTCGATAGCTTGAATATAGGTCAAACTTTTTATGTTCTACTCACCTCTGGCTGCTCCGTGTATTTAGATGACAAATTGAGCAAAAGGAGGAGGCTTCTCTCAGATGGAGGTGGTAGTCACAGGGCACTTGCCACCCACAGCGCTTGGGGGATCCATACAAGGCACTCATGTAACCATTAGCAGTGAACCAGTAGGGAATGTGCCCTGGAGTATATTAATCTCTATTCTTCAACAAGGTGTCACATTTTAGACATTTGTCAGAGAGTTCAATCATAAAACGACCCACCTGAGATGTCTTAACACTTCAAAGATGCAGTCTAAAAATGGACCTATTCCTCATTTTGAAATTATCAAAGCTTTTGTCCCATTTTAAGATCGAGCTTTCATTCATTCAATTTCTTTTCAGGCCCACTCTGAAACATAGTGCTGAATTTAAAAACATGCTCTATCTAGAGATGTGACAGACATTCCTTTCACATTAAGCCTGTATTTATTTATGGAGCACCTGTTATGGGCTCGACACTGCTCTAGAATTACACAAGTAAACAAAACAAGTCCCTGCCTTCTAGGAGCTACATTTTAGTGACAGACACGTGGTTTTCTCCTCATATAGACACCTGGTTTTCTCTAATAAACCAATAAGCACTATAAAGTACACATGACAAAACAACATTATGAAGTATTAACCAGTCTTTGCTACCCACCCACCCTGTCCTCTTTCCTGCCACACACACATTTTCTTTCAATCCAGTGATGTTTACCCTTCTCACTTCTTTGTTGCTAAAGAATTTGACACTTCCATTGCCCCAAGGAAGAGGTATTATGACAGAGTCAGAAAATAATGGTGGCAGCAAACTATTAGCTTCATGAAAAAAAAATAAAGTCCAACGTTTGAGAAGAATTGGAAAAATGCAAAGCATTTTTTTTTTTTTTTGCTTTAGATGGAGACGACACTAAAATTCAAAAAAGAAAAGAAAAAAAAAACAACTCTGGAATCATGGGGGGAAAGGGAATGGGAGAAGGAAGCAAAAACAAACTTTCAAGAGAAGTTTCTTGAAAGAGCTGAGGCCACAGATCCAGAGAAGGAATGATACAGTGCCAAGAAAGAGCTAAGGAATTTGAAGAAGAAAACACTTTGCCATCCTTTAAATGGGGCTGGATGTGTGAGGAACATTTTAGATAATCCTGGATCATAAAAACAGTTGCCATGAAATATTAGTATAATGAATCCAGACTGAATGTGATCTAGCTCCCTGGTCTCTCATTTTGCAGTGTTTATTTTGCAGAGCACCTCAAAACATCGTCTGCTTCTGAGAGGGCTGAGACAGGCAGGGAGAGAGAAATTAGACTGAGGAAAACAGGGAATGAGTGGACTGACAGCAACTTCACAAACTCAGTGGGTGCGAGAGAGGACAAATGATGCTGAGGATCGGCAGAGAGCACACACATCCTGTGGGCATCAGCAGACGCTCAATGACAGAGGACTAGTTTTCTTATCTACCGCTCAAAAACACCCTTATGCCGTGGGACTCAATATCCCTAAATAAAATGCATCCAAGGAGAAGAGGTTAAAAGAAAATCTGAAATGACAGTGTTTCAATCTTTATTTCCAAAACTTACTCAAAATTGACATTTGTTACATCTTCTGATATGAATCAAATAGGAACTCCAAACAGATTTAGTTGAATTATATAAAAATAACAATTAAAAAAATTTAAAAAAATTTTCTCAGTCCATGTCTGTGCCCTAAGGTGGGTCCCTGATGAATTTTTAATTTTTTATACCTAAATGCTTCATAAGATACATTGCCCACTTTACAAATGTAATTCACAGGGGCAGTTCCTGCAAATAATACTATTATTAAAGTTTAGATGACAGAGTCAAAAGGCATTCATCAATGCTTATGCTTTGCTTTTAAATGAACTTTTTTGTACCATTTTCTCTTATTTCACTGACAAAAATCATGGTGAGTTATTATATTTCTTATTTTAATATTATAACATTAGAGATACTGGCTTTCTGGATGGTTCATAATAACACTTTCAATTTCCCATTTAGTGAAAGATAGATAAAGGCTTTCTTTATATCAACTCACATAGTCTTTGAATGTTTTAACTAATAAAATATGTTCAACTCATATTTTTCTAAAAGATCTAAAATGATTCTCATGGGGGGGAGAACACTTTAAGGAAATAAAGATACAAGGCCCACTTTATTTTCAATATTTCTTTGAGCTACTTACTAATATCATGTAGAAATAAGATATTACTTATTCAAAAAATAAATGATGCTTTGAAATGAAATCCTTTAACAGATTTGAAAACAAACTTGTTTTAGAACAGAGTAACTCATAAATCTACAGACAGCCAGGGTTAACTGAGAAGTATTCAAACAAAATTTCTACTGTAGTTTGCCTATATAGCCTAACCCATGAAAGAACAAAAGTGCTTCTGGGGGTTATATCTTTTGGCTCAGTGGGTAACATATTTAGGTACTAAACAAAGAAATGCAACTCTTTGTGGTTTCTGAAAAAAAGGCACTGGATCATTTTAGATTAACAAAAGCAAAGAGGATTAATGGTGTTTTTAATCAGACAGAAAATTCAGCTTTACCAGAGTCTCTTTATTACAGAAAATTCAGATCACTTCAAAAAGAACTGAACATGATTAAAAATAGCTCACTCCTTTGCTTCATGGCTATTTAGTAATTAGTTGTATCAAAAACAAATAAACATATAAATAGATAAAATGAATATTTCCTCTAGGTGAAAATCCCAATGTAAGTTTTAACAAATATTCTATTTCTGTTATGATTTCCAGATTATACCTCCGATGATTCTATGGTTAATGTTTTCTAGTTAGTTAAGTTGCCACCCAACTCTGGATAGGCTATTATAAAAGTGTTCTTCACAGAAGAGAATGCAACAAAAAGCCAGTCTCCATCTGAGTATCTCCTGTCTACAGATGCAACCTAAGACTGAATTAGTTTTTTATGGAGTCAAATCACATTTTAGAGATGTTTGTTGCAAATAAAACCTCATATCTTTTTCACATGTCTGCCTTGTCCAAGTACACTAATACAAGCAATTTCTGTTTGTTTGTTTTAGACTAAATACAGGATACCACATTGGTAAGCATAGTTTTTATTATCTGTTCAGAATTCAACCAATTAAAAATCAATTTGGGGGGATAATATTGAGGCTATCTAAGGATATTATTGAGTGAGAAAAATCAAGGCATACTCACATAACACTGAAAAAACAGGCCACAGTTCAAGCCTAGCTCTGTTCTAAGCAAGTTGAGTGACCCGAAGTAAATCATTTCACCTTTTTGGGCATTATGAGTGGGTTGAACTGCATGATCTTTTACCTGCAGTATGATTTAGAGATGGTGTTCATCTCTAAATTCCACTTTATTTTGTGCCATGACTTAAATCTATTTTTAAATTTTAATGCTTTTCATCTGCCTCTGCTTTGATAAGTGTACCTTTATTTTTATCCAAGTAACTGATTAAAATGTTGAATTAGATGGTACTCAATGCATGTCACAAGAAAGCTAACTCTAAGCTGACAGTGATTCAAAGTGTTATACTCTTTGGGTGTGGTTTTTCAAAACTAGCACGATAGCTTTATTATCATTCATCCAACATTCACTCATTTTATCTGCAAGAATATCATGAGAAGCTGATTAAATGCCTTTCAGAAATCAAGATATATTCTGACAGCTCAAGTCAGTATGCATTTTCAGATCTCTAAAAGTTAATCTTGAAGGAAGCTGAGAGAGTTACATTT
Organism: Cephalopachus bancanus; assembly: GCA_027257055.1. NCBI lineage: Eukaryota > Metazoa > Chordata > Mammalia > Primates > Tarsiidae > Cephalopachus > Cephalopachus bancanus. The sequence continues at coordinate 932,479 of JAPVLO010000241.1, forward strand.
ACATTTTGTTTTGGTGCTAGATTTTAGTGAATGGACAAGCCAGAAGGTGCTATATAGAAGGACATATATATATATATATGTTGAGTCTCACTCTGTCACCCAGGCTGGAGTACAGTGGCACACTCACAGTCACTCCAATGTTGACCTCCTGGACTCCGGCGATCCTTCCACCTCAGCCTTCCAAGTAGTCAGAACTACAGGCGCATGCTACCAAGCACGGCTAATTTTTTTGACTTATTGTAGAGACGAGGTCTCACCAAGTTGCCCGGACTGGTCTTGAACCCGCAGCCTTAGGCAATCCACTTTCCTCGGCCTCCCAAAGTGCTAGGATTACAGGCTGAGCCACTGACCCCAGCTGAAAAAAATATATTTAAGTGAGAGTTTTTTCTTCCATAACTGTCCTTTACTCCACTTAAAACTCTCTCTCTCTCTCTCTCTCTCTCTCTTCTTTCTCTCTCTCTCCTGTTTATTCTTACTCCTCATGTGGGTATACGCAGAACTATATCAGTGAGTCAGTTAGAGGAGAGATGAAATTGTGTCATACACAAGGGAATCTGAGAGAGGTCAAACCCAAGCAAAGCAGAAACACAACATGTTAGTGAGAAATTTAAGTGTAGGGAAATTTCCACTGGCAATGCCAGAGCAGATCTCCCCAGTAGGTAAGAAGAGGCTACAATGGTACTCTGAAGTTATTATTTTCAGGTGGGCAAGTTGCATTTGTATGGCTAAGATCCAGAGATGCTAGATAATGTTAACCACTCAACAGATGAAGACACTAATGAGATCACATATTTTCAAATGTGTTCATCATACCTGTGATATTCACCAGATTTATCGTCTAGTTCAATCTTTGTAAGGCACAAAAATCTGGAACGGATGAAGAGGGGCATAGGGTACCTGCCTCAGTAGAAAATCAAAATTGCTTGCCTACTGCAGAACATGAAGTGGTTTTCAAGCCTAGAATCCACTGATTAGAGGAGAGGACAGGTTCTCAGAGGAAGGACTCTACATTACCATGACAAGTATATAGGTAGCAATTCTCCAGCCCTTCCCAAAAAGGCCTGTGTTCATTTGCTCAGGTAATTATTCACTAGGAAAAAAGGAACACTGAAAAACTTCAAGGACTGTTGGAAGTAGGACCTGAGTTTACACAAAGACACAAGGGCTGGGAGCAAATTAACAGCCCATGTATTAGAGTAGGGACAAATGAGAACTGGATCATAAATACAGGTTCTGGAACAGGTGCAGCTCACTGGGGTTCTACTAGGCCCATGGGTGATCCTGAATATAGAATAGGCACACTTGGTAATTGGAAAAAAAATTCCATACCGGCTGTTTGGCCTATGGGGTAGGAGTTATGTAAGATGAAATACCAAATGGAAGCATCTGAAGTAGCCCTTCCACTCTCCTGTCAAGATAGTAAATTCAAACCAATATTGCATTCTGGAAAATAGCCATATTAGTGGCATTATTAAACATCCAAGGATGCATGAGAGGTCGTCTCCATGATATATCCTTTTATTCACCAACCTACAAAAATCAGATGGATCTTTTATTGTAACAGTGGGCTAGCATGACTTAGGTAAATATATGCTACAGTTGTAGACTTTGTGCACTATGTAATATCTCTGCTAGAGAAGATCAACAAGCTTCACACACATAGTACATGTGATCCTTGATTTAATATATTATTTTCTATTCCTACAGCTTGCATTCACCAAAGACAGAAAACTATACATTTATTGGAATCTTGGGCTGCACTACTTTTTATGCTCTATTGTTATTGTATAGCTTAAAGAACACAACTATCATGATATTCTTCAGAACACCACTTTGGTCCAGCACATCAATGGTGTTGTATTAATTTGACCAGATTCATATGGAGGAGAACATACATTAAAATAATTTCTAAGACATATGATCTTCAAAGGGTAGGAGATAAAACCTACAAAGATTCAAGAGACTGCTATATCAGTGAAACTTTTAGGGGGTCCAATAGTTAAGAACAGGTTGAAATAGTCTCTGTAAAATAAAGGAAACACCCCCCCATTCTATTACTAAGAAAGAGGCATATTCCACAATTGGGAGCATTGCTCAATCCATACATTTTTGAGTGACACTAAGGGTTCTGTTCTATAGCACGTGCAGTCTTCCATAACCCCCCTCAGTGTAAGTGATTCCGTTACTGGAGCCAAAAGCCTGTTCGACCTCATTATTTGGTAGAAACTCGTCTATACAAAGATAGTGTGGAAAATTTTATGGCAAGTCCCAACTGGAGAATCAAAGTATAGGTTGCTATGGTTCTGGAACAAAGCCATGCCACCTTTCGAGAAAGAACTCCAGGCATGCACCTGAGCATGGAGCATCAGATAACCTTGTGGCCCATTACTGTGTGACTGGGTACTGACAGACCCATATATTTATATGTTCTGGAAAATCCTACAGCAGCGCACGGTAAGATAGAAGTAGGGCATTTGAGATTGGAAGTACTGAAAAGCAAAACAGAGAAGAGACTCAGTCACGTGACTTCATCTGCCTCCATTATCAGTCACCCTGATGCCAAACATGAGCTCTTACATGGAATAGCTGTAGCTGTGTTGACAGTGAGAAAGGTGATTCTTTAGCCCAACAATGTTTTAGTCCCCATTCATCAAGGTTGACCTAGCAACTGCTGCCCCACATTCAACCTGGCAACAACAGAACAAATGCTGAGCCCTGGTAAAACGTTACTTTGTAGTATGTTGATTGAAACAGATTTCTTCCACCTGGAAGCCACATCATTTTATCTTCACTGGAATTGACACATATTATGTGTACGGGTTGCCTTTGCTCCCTACAAGACCTCAGCCAGCACCACAACCCAAACACTTGCAGGCTGTTTGATTCATCAATTTGAGATCCCACGTAACATTACATTATAGAAAGGACGTCTGTCAAAGGGTCCATGCCATGAAATCCTATAACATATTGCATCACTCAGAAGCTTCTGACCTGATGAAAAGTGGGAACAGCCAAATAATTGGCTTCTTTGATTTCTGCAGTTTTTTTTTTTTTTTTTTTTGAGTTGGAGTCTCACTCTGTCGCCCAGACTGGAGTGCAGTGGCCGCTCCTGGCCACCGCAGCCACAACCTGCTGGGCTCCAGCGATCCTTCTGCCTCAGCCTTCCAAGTAGCCGGAATTACAGGCATGTGCTACCACGCCCGGCTGATTTTTTGATTTATTGTAGAGATGAGGTCTCGCTGCCCAGGCGGGTCTCAAACCCGCCGGCTCAGGCAATCCACTCACTTCAGCCTCCCAAAGGCGTGGGGTTACAGGCTGAGCCACCGAGCCCGGCTCTGCAGTTATTTTATTCAATATTTTCTCCAAGTCATCTGCAGATTTCAAGCCTCTTGAAGACAAAGATTTTTGTCTTATACATATTTTTATACTTCAAATCACTTAACACAATAACTTGTCCATAATTAGCCTCAATTTGTTGCAATAAATAGGAATAAAATTACTGACTTTATTTTTCTATTTTAAATATTCCTTAAGAATATCCTAAAGGTTTTTTTTTCTATATTTAGTATTGAAAATGTAGTGCGCTCTACCCACTACTAATGGTGTTTGCATCTTGTTTTTATCTTAGACAGAGGACTTACTCTGTAATAATATATTTGAACAGATTGTATTGCAGACTTACGTGCCACAGCAGAAATCCTACCCTAAAATGTACTAAATGATTATTCTTAAGTCTTTCATCTCTGGGAACAAGTGTTGGGCTTGAATTCTAGAGTCTTTACTTCTTTATATATTATGCATAGACCTTAAACACTAGATCTCAACTGAAAGATTACAGAACTGTATCCCTGAGGTATCATTGTGAATTGACCCATAGTAATACTACTTTGATTACTCTATTCTCTGTGCTTCGATAACTCCATATTCTGTTTTGATTACTCTTTGTAGCCTTTTGGGCTACAGTTTTCTTGGATTATAAATTTCAAAATTATCATTTTTTAAGCACATTTCCCCCATGGTATGCAGCACTTTGGTTTAAGTGGTAATTTCCATAATAAATCATTCCTTATTTTTTCTTTCAAAATGTCTTTAGGGAATTTGTCAAGTTAAATAAGTATAGGAGAGAATGAATACTGGACTGAGGCATAATGGCCTATATTACAGGTCTTTTCTCCAATTAAATATGATATGGGATAACTGCAGTGTGAAATTTAAACACCATAGTATGACACAATGTTAACGTAGTGAGAGGGAGGCAGGAAGGGCAGATGCAGAGATAAGGAAGGACTGTAAACAGAGAAGATCATATTCTCCTCTTGTGAGGAACGGAGTAGAATTTTTTAGTATCAGAAATATGGTAGACCCTCAGGTAGATAAAACAGCAACCATAAAATCAATTACATAAATTCTACTTCTGTTTGTTTTGAAATATTATTAGACCGAGTTAGCTATGAAATTATTTTTATAGCTAAAACAGCCAAACACTAATAATTTCAGAAAGTTAAACAAAATTTTAAAAGTATAAATATTTGATAAGGATAGAAGATAAAATATTTTAAAACGTACTAATGAGGTTACAAAATTTCAATTGGGAGTACATTTAGACTGTTTCTACTTCACATCACTTTAAATGTTTAAACTACTTCTCCAATCAGAAACCCAGCCAACTGTGGGGTCATAAATTTTATTGTTCTATCACTATAGAATACTCTGACAGAAAATTTGCTACCTTGTGAAGACTTCCCATTTAATTGTTGAATTGTTTTTACAGTTAAAAAAAAAGAAAAAGAATAAAGAGAACTGAAATCCATTCCCTTGTACTTAAAACCTGTTGGTGCTGGTACTGACTTCTGATGCTTCTGAAGAAGTCTTATCTCTCTTCCATTTGACAGACCCCTCCCAAGTCCTTGGCTGAACTGACTAAATCATGCCAGGTTTTTCTTTTTAATTTTTTTTCCCTACACATTTGATGTATATTTGAGCATTCTCTGTCATTCTGGTTGTAAATCTACAGATATGCTTCTTTAAGTATAAGCCTGTCACCATTGCCTGATGTAGATATTTTGCCTTTACATTTGCAGCTTCACAATGGATTAGAGTACTCTGTTGGCTAGTTTGTCTGAAAGCTAGTGTTATTGCTGAATTTGAGTTTTTTGTGTCCATACCTCCCACTCCAAAAAGGTTTTATTTCAAGGTCACGCTTTAAACTTGTTTTAAAAATCATATATTAATTTTTTCCTGAAAATGTAGAGCAGAGCAAAGGTGAAGGAAAATTTACGCAGTATTATATTTGAGACCTCGTTGTGTGGCATCCAAGTTGCTTTCTAACTGTATATTAATTTAAAACCATGGTGTGTATTGCATTGAATCTGTAGCTTGCCTTTGGTAGCATATCTTAACAATGTTGATTCTTCTTATCCATGAGCATGGAATATTTTCCCATTTGTTTGCATCTTCTTGAATTTCTTTGAGCAGTGTTTTGGAGTTCTCATTGTAAAGGTCTTTCACTTCTCTGATTAGGAAGATGACCAAGAGTTGCATTTTTGTGTGTGTGGCTGTTGTGAATGAGATTGTGCTTTTTATATGATTCTCCACCGGCTTGTTGTTGGTGTATAAGAATGCAACTGTCCTTTGCACATTTATTTTGTACCCTGAGACTTTGCCAAAGTCCTTTATCAGTGCAAGCAGATTTGACAGATTCTCTTGGATTGTTGAGGTATAGGATCATATCTTCAGCAAAGAGGGATAACTTGACATTCTCTTTTCCTATGTGGATAAACCTGATTTCCTTTTCTCATCTAATTGCTCTAGCTAGGTCTTCCAACACAATGTTGAACAAGAGGGGTGAGAGTGAGCAGCCTTGTCTTGTTCCAGTTTTCAGGGGAAATGGTTCCAGTTTCTGTCCATTTAGCAATATGCTAGCAGTGGGCTTATTACAGATGGCGTTTACAATTTTGAGGTATGTTCCTTCTATACCTAGGTGTTTGAGGGTTTTTATCAAGAAGGGATGCTGGATTTTATCAAAAGCTTTTTCTGCATCTAATGATATAATTGTGTGGTTCTTTTTCACATCTGTTGATGTATTTAATTACATTTATGGTTTTGCGGATGTTGAACCAGCACTGCATCCTGGGGATGAAGCCTACTTGATTATGGTGGACAATTTTTGAGATGTGTTTTTGCATCTGATTTGCTAGAATCTTGTTGAATTTTTGCATTTATGTTCATAAGGTATATTGACCTATAGTTCTCTTTTTTGTTGGGTCTTTACCTAGTTTGAGTGTCAGTGTGATGTTAGCTTCATAAAATGATTTGGGGAGAATACCATCTTTCTCAATTGCCTAGAATACTTTCAATAGGATTGGTGTCAGTTCCTCTTTGTATGTTTTGTAGAATTCTGCTGGAAAGCCATCCAGTTCGGAGCTTTTTTTTTCTTGTAGATAGTTTTCTTATGACAGAGTCAATTTCCTGGGTAGTTATTGGACTATTTAGGGTCTCAATTTCTTCTTGTTTCAACCTGGGGACATTGTGTGATGTCAGAAAGTCCTCCATTTCATTTAGGTTATCAAGTTTGTTTCTATACAGGTGTGCATAGTAATCTCTGATAATCTTTTGTATCTTCAGGGTCAGTTGTGATTTGATTTTGTGTATTTCTGATTGTGTTTGTTTGAACTTTTTCTCTCTATTTCTTGGTCATTCTGGCTAGGGGCCCATCAATCTTATTAATTCTTTCAAAGATCCACCTTTTTGTTTTGTTTGTGTTTTCTATGATATTTTTATCTTTTATGTCCCATATTTGGGCTCTTATTTTGGTGATCTGAATTCTTCTGCTAAAGTTAGGGTTTTGGTGGTCTTCTCTTTCTAGCTCCCTTAGGTGATTTGTTAGGTCGTCAATTGTGATCTTTCCATTTTCTTTCTTTTTTTTTTTTTTGAGTTGAAGTCTCACTCTGTCGCCCAGACTGGAGTGCAGTGGTCGCTCCCGGCCACCGCAGCCTCGCCTGCTGGGCTCCGGCGATCCTTCTGCCTCAGCTTTCCGAGTAGCCAGAATTACAGGCATGCGCTATCACTCCCGGCTGATTTTTTGATTTATTGTAGAGATGAGGTCTCGCTGCCCAGGCGGGTCTCAAACCCACGGGCTCAGGCAATCCACTCACCTCAGCCTCCCAAAGGCGCGGGATTACAGGCTGAGCCACTGAGCCCGGCAATCTTTCCATTTTCTTATGTGTGTTTGTAGAGTTATAAATTCTCCTCTTAAAACTGATTTCATGGCATCCCAGAGGTTTTGGTAAGATGTTTCTTCATTTTCATTTGTTTCCAGGAACCTTTTAATTTCTGTTTTGACTTCAGTGTTGACCCGGTAGTTGTTCTGCTGGCAGTTGAGGGAAACTACCAGGGGAGAGAGGGGCACACCTCATCAACAAGGGTACCTGCATAATGAACATTTTATACCTAACCATGAATTGTACCCCGCATCTTTAAAATAAAGAAAAAATAAAATTATGTGATTGTATGTTCTAATTTCAGAAGAAAAGAAATAATAAATTGGTTATAATAGCTCTGTATTAATGAAATAACAAATAACTGCAAAGTTCACTGATTTAATTCACTATTTTGGATAGGGGATAGAAATATAATTTTAAAAATATGATACACAATATTTCAAATTTTATATTTGAAAAATTTATCATATAAAACTCAACAAACACACAAAATTGTGGGAATAAATTCTCAATGGATAGTATACTGTACATTTTTTGAAGGTGAGTATAAAATGTTTCTATTTATTGAGGAGGGACATAGGTCATCAATGCTCAGAAACACTGGTAGAAGCTAGTTCCTTTTGTCCATAGGTCATTACATTTTAGTATTATTATTTTTCTGAACTGTGTTATAAATGCTTTCTCCTCAATTAGTGTAGATGTCTGCCTTCTTTATTTCCCTATATTCACTATAAATCTCATTACATGATACATGATACACATGCATTTAGAACTCTCCTTAGAGCAGTTCAACTTCTTGGTACTCCACCACCCAGCACTCACAACAATACCATTTATGATGAGAAAGAAACATGGACTTTAGTGCCTTCCTTTCCCAAACCCATATGTTAGTTGAGAAGACAAAGTCAGTGGCATTATTATCTGCTATCACAGTCGAAAGTCACATGTTTCTTGAGTGAGGGAACATAGTATTAATATTAGATCAGCTCACTATGAGCATGAGAGCAAATAGATACCATGGCAGAAAGTCAGGCAAAGCCACCTACTCTTTTTTATCAACTCCCACTCCAAGTCATTTCACTTTGTTGACTAAAGAAATCTCTTTGGAACCCATGAAACAACTTGTATAGTGGGATCTGACATCTGGAAAGGCACAGTAGAAAAAAATGTAACAGGGTAAGCCACTGGAGAAAAGAATTATTGGCTGGGGAAAAAGAGCATAAAGAAGTAGATTGTAGAATGACCCTAGTTTTCAGAGATTTGTCAACTCAAGGAAGAAGGTTGACAGCTTTACATCTTCTGGAAGTATCCTACAATTATTTTATTTATATTTTCCTGATTGCTATTGTTTCATAGTTTTGGTACCCATAAGAAGAAGATTGATATCACTCTGAGTGAATATACTAAATGCCCTTAGCCCCTCGAAAATCAAGACAGTGATGAATATGTCCTTCTGTCCCTAGTATCTGGAAGAGTTCAGAACAGAGAGTGACGAGAATACTTCCAGGAGCTTTGGCAAGAAACAGGCAACCTTTTACACTCCGAGTGCCATAACTCTTCTGCTTTTCTTACCAATGGGTCTCTAATGATTTAGAAAGTTCCAATCTCTAGACGTGAGCTTCATGAGACACGAAATAAAAATCACAACCTATTTAAGATTTTCCAGAAGCCAGAAAGAGGATAATCAGGTAGAATAATTAGGACATACTTTCAGTGAATTAAAACTGCTTATGGAGGCAGATAAAAATCTGAAATAAAACAATATTCAGAGCACTTGAGATTCAAAAGACTATGGTTGTGCTAAAATAAAAAAGTAAAATAAAACAAAATCATTATTTTAGAGAAAGTAATATATTATCTGAATTTAAAAAGAGGACATCCAATATAAAAATCACAATAAGTAGACTAAAAGATTGAATACAAGTAACATTTTAAATAATAAAGCAAGCATATAGAGAGATGGCTATTATGAGGGAAGAGATAAAAATATTAATGACAAGAAGCTTGAGATATAATATAAATAACAGAACTTTCAGGAGAAAAAAAAGCAGAAAGAGGAAAGGCAATAATTGAATAAGTTATTTTTTAAAATTCCCCTACATAAAGGATAAAGTCTATAGAATAAAAGGAATTTTAGAGTTCTAAACTCAATCAATGAATAAAGAGACAAATCTAACATCCCCTGGCAAAATTCTTAAAATCAAAAGACTGAAAAATATTAAGCCTCAAAATAGAAATAAAAATTATCTACAAAAGGTGGGTATATTAGACATTGCATTCCTTATCAGTAATAATTGAAACTAGAAAGGAGAAAAAAGAAGCTACAACTCAATAATCTTATATTCAACAGAGATATCATTTATTTGAAAATATACAAGAACTTAGAAAACATATCTCCAAAATACCCTGCATGAGGAAAATACTTGAAAAAATACTCTAACAAATCAAAGGAGAATTTAAGAGAGATTAGAGGGAAAGACAAAGGAAGGTGGTGGTTTTGTATCTATCCATCTATCTTTTCATCGGTTCATTTATTAATCTACTAATCACTTTGGCAATCTATTTTTTTCTATCTTTATAAATAAATCTATAATACTGAGTGATCTATCACAGAAACAAAGAACTGAGTACCACATGTTCTCACTCATAAGCAGGCCTTGAACAATTATCATAATACGATAAGAAAGGGATTGGCAGTAGTGGGAAACTGCCAGGGGAGAGGAGAGCACACCTCATCAACAAGGGTACCTGCATAATGGACATTTATATACCTTACCTTGGATTGTACCCTACATCGTTAAAATACAAAATTTTAAAAATAAATTAAATAAAAATAAGTAAATCCAGTAGCAGTTCATTTAATGCTAAATTTAAAATCTTCAAATGGCCTCTTGCAAAGAGTAGAAAGACCTAGTAAAATTGTTCTAAAGTTTTCATCTTATTTTATAGCTGTGAAGGATATGGGAGATGTTAGAGAAAACTGAATGCTGTACTGAGTGAGACAGTACCTCTCAATCAGGAGAATAGTTGGTTTTCTTCTGAAAGCAACAATAAAGTTGTAAGTATCTAATTAGAAGAGTAAGAAGAAGGATACACACTAACAGAATGGAAAACAATGATATAAATGAAAACTAACAAAAGAAAAAAATGAAATAAATAGCAATTTGGTCAAGTTTTTAAAATATAAGAAATATTTTTAAGGAAAAGAAAGATTGTGAGTATTAAATATGAACTATATTGATATTTATTCTAAAAATGAATGGAATGAATTTTGCCATCATTTTGAGTAAAAATATAATACTAGTACATACCAGACTCATACCAGAAACATGCTTAAAACAACCGAGTAGTAAAGTTAGAGAGTAAAAGAGGAGATAAAAAGATAAACAAAGAAAATATAAAGTATAAGATTATGTTACTATTATAAAAGGTGTCTTATAAAGCTAAAGGAAATGTAGGAAACAAAGATAGACATTATATAGTGATAAAAGTTAGTGTATCTTGAAGTGTTTTAACAGTAATCAAATATTAGGCAGCGAATTCTTTACCAGCATGAACAAAGTAATAGCTGAAATTATAAAGTAGCATTACAGCGCAGGTCTTAAGCATGGGCTGAGCAAACTCTGTGTCTTTGTGAAGAGGAGAACCCAAATGACTTGATGAGATGTTTAGGGCAGAAAAGTAAATTATTTTGACTACTGTCCTCAGTGTCTGCCTACAAGGAATAAAAATATGTTAGAAAAACCTTATTTAAGCAGGTTTGGTTGAAGTATGCTTTAAGAAAATGCTTCATAAAAATCTAAGAAGGATGGCTACTCACTCATGTTAAGGGCCAGCCTCAGACAAAATAATAGAACTAGCAAATATGTATTTGATGCCACTTCTACTTCCTCTGGTTCAGTGCTGCTACTCCCCAACCAGAAGCCCACTGAACCACCTATACAGAAGCCCAGCCTGGAACTTTCTTAATTTTATTCTGGGAATAATTTTGTCTTCATCCACTTACTTGAAATCTTAGCCGAACTGGAAGCTGATTGACTGAGTCATAGAGTATGAATTTATTAATTCTTACAAATAATCTGATAATAAAAATGCAATTGCCTCTTTACTTTTACATAAAACTAACCTATTCAAACTGAAGAGACAACATTGATTCTCTTTTTCTGCTGAAGAATTAAGCTAGCATAAAAGCATCTCCATCCACTCAGTTAATTGCTTAATGTATAACATAGAGCATTTTTACTGACTTTTGTTCTTCAGAAAACTCTGTTCTACAGAAAACTCTGTAGATTAAAGATGGGGAAGAAAACCAACAATATTTATATGGAACATACAATTGACTTAGTTAGGTATAAATTTAGAGATAGCTAGATAGTAAGATAAGATAAATATAGACAGAAAGATCAAACAACTTCCATTATAGCCAATTTATGAGACAGCATATATATGTAAAATGAACGTATTTACCTTTATGTTAACTTTAAAATCATATTTAAGGTATATCCCCAATTGCCAGGCATCTGAAGAGAGTAATGGGAAGAAAGTGGTCTTGTTATATTACTCAAATGATTTTAATTATGAATTTTACTTTAAAAATTTGAAGTGACATAACACAACATGGAAACAATACATATTATATCATTATATATGTTTTCAATATACTCATTTGTTAACTGTTAAACTTTTAAGTAAAGAGAAAAATAGAATAAATTTTCAGGATGAAGATAAAGGCAAATTCTTACATGATTCAGAATATACATAAAACCAAAAGTAAAAATCCAGATGATCATTATTTTTATTTCTATTGTAATTCATCATGGCTATCATTTCTAAAGAAAATAAAGAAAAAGTAACAAGAAATAAAATACTCAAAATGTATGTCATTTCCAATGTCATGAGAGTCCAAGTGGTCAAGGTCAAGGGCATAGTTTTGAAAGGCAGGAGATGTAGATTGCATTCCTTCTTCCATTGACAACTTGCCAAGTGGACTTGAGTGAGCAAATTCATCTAACTAAGCCTCAGTTTCTTCAACTGTTAAATGATAGGGTTGGACTAGGGAAAAAGTATAGTTCTTTTCAGTCCTAAAATAATTATTGCTACAGTATTACAGTTAAGTAGAGATATTGCTGCAGCCTTTAATTATCAGTGGTGTTACAAATACTCAGACCATATGGAACTGCTTTAACCTTAGCTATATCCATAATAGAACAACAACTTGTCACTGAAAAAGCAAAAGAAAACATGCAGACAACAAAAAGTACTCTCCAAATTATTTTGCATATTTGCCATTAAAATTTGTTTCCAAAAGTGATTTCCGTCATATTGTCACAAGCAAGAAGTAAATTTCCTACTCTAAGGAAAAGTAAAAAAGGGTGATATAGAATGAGAACAAGATCCTCAAGGGAAGATTCTTCCCAATTACGTTAAAGGTAGAACTATAAAAGAGTTCGAGGTGAAAATGATACACATATAGTTTGTGTCTCTTTTGAAACTTGAATTCTGATAAAGTGTTTTTTCTTACTTTGGTGAAAAATAATTGTGCAATGAGGCATATGATTTTCTTTGATTTAAACTACTTAGGGATATTAGAGGTACAAGTACAAATTACTTCATTCATCTTTTACTTATTTCTTACTTTTTTATTTATTTATTTTTATTTTTTAATATTTTTTTTGAGTTGGAGTCTCACTCTGTCGCCCAGACTGGAGTGCAGTGGCCACTCCCGGTCACCGCAGCCTTGTCCTGCTGGGCTCCGGCGAACCTTCCGCCTCAGCCTTCCTAGTAGCTGGAATTACAGGCATGCGCTACCACAGCCGGCTGATTTTTTGATTTATTGTAGAGATGAGGTCTTGCTACCCAGGTGGGTCTCGAACCCACGGGCTCAGGCAATCCACTCACCTCAGCCTCCCAAAGGCGCGGGATTACAGGTTGAGCCACCGAGCCCGGCTTATTTCTTACTTTTTAAGAAGATAATGTAGTAACATAATATTTTTTTCTCTCAGGGGTACACACAAGAATCTGGTTCTATCTAGGTGTTTTTTCAACCCAAGAAAAGATAATAATAAAGCTTTATTGAGTCCTTATCATGCAAGATCTATCCTAGTCAAACACAAGAGATTTCGAGAACCCCTGCAAGGAAACAAATGAGAAGACCATCTCCCAGACACATAGTAATTCACCTAAACAAAGCAGGTATAAAAGAAAAAATTCTAAAGGTAGCAAGAGACAAAGGTCAGTCTACCTACTGGGGAAGACTAGTTAGAATAGCAGCAGATTTATCTACAGAAAAAATTCAGGCTAGGAGAACTTGGAGCCCAATCTTCAAAGTTCTCAAAGATAAGCAATTTCAACCAAGGATAACCTATCCAGCTAAGGTAAACTTCATCTGTGAGGGAGAATTAAAATCTTTCACTGACACTCCATCCCTAAGAATTTATGCTGCACTGGGCTCGGTGGCTCAGGCTGTAATCCCGCACCTTTGGGAGGCTGAGGTGAGTGAATTGCCTGTACCTGCGGGTTCGAGACCCGCCTGGGCAGCGAGACCTCATCTCTACAATAAATCAAAAAATCAGCCGGGCATGGTAGCGCGCGCCTGTAGTTCCCGCTACTTGGAAGGCTGAGGCGGAAGGATCACTGGAGCCCAGCAGGTCAAGGCTGTGGTGGCCGGGAGCGGCCACTGCACTCCAGTCTGGGCGACAGAGTGAGACTCCAACTCAAAAAACAAAGAACTTATGCTGCCTCTAGACCAGCTCTATGAGAAACACTTAAGAAAGTATTAAACACAGAAGAAAAGGAAAAAAGAATGAAAACATTCTTCACAAGAGTTCAGAAAGAAGATTGAAAACTTACATGAATCAACTCAGAAAATAAAAGAAAGACTACAAACAGCAACAATAACAACAAACTCTACAAGAACCTCATGACAGGGATAAACTTTCACATTTCAATAATTAGCTGAATGTGAATGGACTAAATGCACTACTGAAAAGACATAGAATGGCAAAATGGATAAAATAACAATATATTGTCTCCAAGAGACACACCTCACCAGAAAGACCACTCACAAACTCATAGTAGGAGGATGGGGAGCAAAATTTCAGGTGAACAGAACACAAAAGAAAGCAGGAGTTGTGACCTTAATATGAGACAAAATATCCTTTAAGCTATCGAAAATTTAAAAAGATACAGAAGTTCACTATATAATGATAAAAGATTTAATCCATCAACAAGAAATATCCATCCTAAACATATATGCACCCAACATAGGAATTTCATAAAGCAGCATCAAGGCAAACTTGAAAAAGATTTTGACTCTAACGCTATTAGAGCTGGGGATTTTAATACCCCACTCACAACCCTAGACAGATCATCAAAACAAAAAATCAGCATAGACATCTGGAACCTCAATGTGACTTTTGACCAAATGGACTTAATTGATACCTACAGAACACTCCACCCAAGACCACAGAATATACATTCTACTCATCACCACATGGAAGGTACTCTAAAATTAACCACATCCATGACCATAAATCAAGTATAAACAAATTTCATAAGATTGAAATTCTGCAGTGCACCTTCTCAGACCACAGTGAAATAAAAATAAATATAAACACCAACAAAGTTCCCCCCAAACCCACAAAGACATAGACACTAAACAGCATAATGCTAAGCAAATCCTGGGTCAACATGGAAATGAAAACAGAGATTAAAAGATAACTGGAAACAAATGAAAATGAAGAAACATCTTACCAAAATCTCTGGGACACCATGAAAGCTATAGTAAGAGGAGAATTCATATTTCTACAAACACGGTGAAGAAAATGGAAAGATCATAAGCTAACAGCCTAACAAGTCATCTAAGGAAGCTGGAAAAGCAAGACCACCAAAACCCTAACTTCAGCAAAAGAATCCAGATCACCAAAATAAAGCCCATATCCAAGATACAGAAGACAAAAAAATAATACAAGATATCAGTGAAACAAAAAGCTGGTTCTTTTAAAGAATAAACAGGATTGATAGGTCCCTAGCTAGATTGACCAAGAAAATGAGAAAAAATGCCCAAATAAACACAATCAGAAACACAAAAGATGAAGTCACAACTGACCATGAAGAAATAAAAAAGATTATCAGAGACTACTACACACACTTGTATGGAAACACATTTGAAAACCTAAAGGAAAGGGAAGACTTTCTGATATCACACAATCTCCCCAGGTTGGAACAAGAAGATATTGAGACCATAAATAGACAAATAACAATCCAGGAAATTGACTATGTCATAAGAAAACTACCTTTAAAAAAGCCCTGGAACAGATGGCTTTCCAGCAAAATTCTACAAAATATAGAACTGACACCAATCCTATTAAAAGTATTCCAGGCAATTGAGAAAGTTGGAACTCTCCCCAAATCATTTTATGAAGCCAATATCACATTAATACCCAAGCCAGGTAAAGATTCAACAAAGAAAGAGAACTACAGGCAATATCCTTGATGAACATAGATGCTAAAATTTTCAACAGGATCCTAGCAAACCGGATTCAACAACACATTTCAAAAATCATCCACCATGACCAAGTAGACTTCATCCCTGGGATGCAAGGCTAGTTCAATATTTGTAAGACCATACATAATTAAATACATCAACAGATGTAAAAACAAAAACCACATGATTATATCATTAGATGCAGAAAAAGCATTTAATAAAATCCAGCACCCCTTCTTGATAAAAACCCTTGAACATCTAGGCATAGATGGAACATACCTCAAAATAGTAAGAGCCAGCTGCTAGAAACCCATAGTCAGTTACTGCTAAACAGACAGAAATAGGAACCATTTCCTCTGAAAACTAGTATAAGACAAGGATGCCCACTTTCACCTCTCCTGTTCAACATAGTTTTGAAAGTCCTAGCTAGAGCAATCAGAGAAGAGAAGGTGATCAAAGGTATCCAAATAGGAACTGAGGAAATCAAGTTATATATCTTTGCAGAAAACGTGATTCTACACCTCAAAAACCCAAGAGAATCTATCAAAAACCTCCTTGCAATATACCCTGAAGAACTCAATTTACTCTATAAAAAAGATACCTGCACACTTATGTTTATCACAGCATTGTTCACAATAGCAAGAACTTGGAACCAACCATGCTGTCCATCAAAAGAGGACTGGATTTTAAAAATATGGTATATATACACGATAGAATACTACCCAGCCATAAAAAAGAACAAAATCATGAATTTCACAGCAACCTGGATGGAACTAGAGTCTATAATACAGCAACAAAGATCTGAGTATCACATGCTCTCACTCATAAGTGGACCTTGAACATCTATCGTAATACTATAAGAAAAGGATCAACAGTGGTGAGAATCTATGCGGGGGGGAGGGGTAGGGAGGACAAGGGTGGTGGGATTAATGGTAGTCAATATCTGTCTGGGGATGGGGGGACACCCCTTATCAACAAGGATGCCTAAATGATGCATATTTGTATAACTAACCCTTAAGTGTACCCCACAATTTTAAAATAAAAAATATGTTTTAAAAAATTAAAATTAAAATTAAAAAAGACCTCCTTGCACTGATAAAGGACTTTGGCAAAATCTCAGGGTAAAAAATAAATGTGCATAAGTCAATCACATTTCTATACACCAATAATAAACAAACAGAAACCCCCCCCAAAAAACACAATTTCATTCACAATAGCCACACAAAAAAATTTAATACCTTGACATCTTCCTAACCAGAAATGAAAGACCTTTACAATGAAAACTACAAAACACTGCTCAAAGAAATCAAAGATGACACAAACAAGTGGAAAAATATCCCTTGCTCATGTATTGGTAGAATCAACATTGTTGAGATGTCCAGTCTACCTAAGGCAATCTACAGGTTTAATGCAATACCCACCAAATTACCAGCAAAATTCTTCTCAGATCTAGAAAAACCAATATAGGAATTCATATGGAAACATAAACAATCACGAATAGTCAAAACAATCCTCAGCAAAAAAAAAAAAAAAAAAAAAAAAAGCAGCAGGAGGTATCATACTCCCAGACTTAAAACTTAATTATAAATCTATAGTAATCAAAACAGACTGCTATTGGTACAAGAACAGGCATATAGACCAATGGAATAGAACTGAAATTCCAGAAGCAAAACCTCAATTTCTCAACCAACTCATCTTTGACAAAGTCTCCACTATCAAGACTACCAACCACTGGGGAGAGGAGCACCTATTTAGTAAATGGTGCTGGGAAAGCTGGTTGATCACATGAAGAAGATTGAAACAGGACATGTACTTATCCTCATACATAAAAATCAACTCTTAATGGATCAGAGACCTAGACATAAAACCTCAAATTATGAGAACCTTAGAAAATGCAAGAGACAACCTTATTGAAATTGGAACTGTCAGCTAATTCCTGACCAAAACCCCTAATGTCCTGGCCATAAGAGATATGATAGACAAGTGGAACTTCATCGAACTGACATGCTTCTGTAAAGCCAAAGAAACCATCAAGAGAGCAGGGAGAGAGCCCACCGATTGGGAAAAAATATTTGCCAACTCCATGTCTGACAAAGGTCTAATATCTAGGATCTACAAGGAACTCAAATGTGCCAAAAAGAAAAAACAAACAGCCCCATTACAAAGTGGGCAAAAGATATGAATAAACAGTTCTCAAAAGAAGACGTAAGAGCAGCCAACAGATACATGAAAAATGTTCAGCCTCACTAGTCATCAAGGAGATGCAAATTAAAACTACACTGAGATACCACCTAACTCCAGTCAGAATGGCCATCATCAATAAAAAAAATAACAGATGCTGGAGAGGATGTGCGAAAAGGGAACACTTCTACACTGTTGCTGGTAGTGTAAACTAGTACTGCCTCTGTGGAAAACAGTGTGGCGATTTCTAAAAGTTCTAAAAATCGACCTTCCCTATGACTCCACAATCCCCCTACTTGGTATATACCCAGAAGAACTCAAATCACTCTATAAAAAAGATATCTGCACGCGTATGTTTATCTCAGCACTGTTCACAATAGCAAGAACATGGTACCCAACCGTCTGCCCATCAAAAGAGGACTGGATAAAAATATGTGGTACATATACACAATGGACTATTACACAGCCATAAAGAAGAACAAAATCATGAACTTCGCTGCAACATCAATGGACTTAGAGTCTGTAATACTGAGTGATCTTTCACAGAAACAAAGAACTGAGCATCATATGTTCTGAGTCATAAGTGGACCTTGACCTTATAATAATACTTTAAGAAAAGAATTGACAGTATGGGGAAATACAGGAGATGGTGGGGGAGTGGGGAGGTGGGATTGGCAGTAGAGGGTACCTGCTTGGGGAAGGGGGGACACACCTCATCAACAAGAGTACCTGCATAATGAATATTTGTATACCTAACCCTGAATTGTACCCCACAATTCTAAAATAAAAAATTTAAAAGTTAAAAAAAAATGCTCAATTTTGAATACTCATTTAACTTGATACTTAGGGCTTCTTTCACTGTACATCAAATGTTATGAATGGAACTAACACTGTTCTTTAAACTTTATGAGAAGAAACAAAATTATTAGAGTTTATTATAAAAAATTATAATAAATTCAATCTGTTCATCATTTGATCTTCTTTTCAATAAAACCTTTCATGTTTCATTTGAGGAGAAAAAAAGAATGCCAAAACTCATGTGGGCTCCCTCTTCAGTCTAACATATACTTTTCTCAAATAACAAATAACTAGGAGTTTGCCTGGTGGTAGAAAAGAGTCAGTTAATTGATAGTCAGACTTTATATAGTTGACTATATGTCTAAATGTTGATTTAGGAGAATGACATATCTTTACTAAACAAAACCATATATGTTGTATTAAAAGTGTGATGGCTTTGCTTTTTTAAAGTATCCGTAAACGTCACCCATCTTCTCCTAAAAGTTCAGATTGCCTTGTAGCTTTTTAGCGTATGAAACGTTTGCTTTCTTGCTGTATTTCTTTCCTAAGTTAACATTTGTATGCTGACCCAAACAGACTGGCCCAAGTTGTACCTCAGTGAAGGCAGTCTGTCATTTTATGTCTTAGAATATTGTAAATTCATTCATTCTTATACATTTTCCCCCTTAACTCTATTTTTTTAAAGCCTAATTTTTTTTTTAGATTTTGCAATTCAAATGTCAACTTTTTAAATGATGATTTAAAGAGACTATATTTCCTAATATTGCAAAACAGAAGACTCTTACAGAAGCACAGTAAATTTTAAATGTGACATAATTAAATTTCCTGGGGAAATAAAACAACATATTTGCAAAAATGCAAATTTTCACATATCAGTTATATTTTAAAACATTCAAAAAGTAATATATATATATATATATTTTTTGAGTTGGAATCTCACTCGTCGCCCAGACTGGAGTGCAGCGGCTGCTCCCGGCCACCGCAGTCTCGACCTGCTGGGCTCCGGCGATCCTTCCGCCTCAGCCTTCTGAGTAGGCGGAATTACAGGCATGCGCTACCACGCCCGGCTGATTTTTTTTATTTATTGTAGAGATGAGGTCTAGCTGCCCAGGCGGGTCTCGAACCCGCGGGCTCAGGCAATCCACTCACCTCAGCCTCCCAAAGGCGCGGGATTACAGGCTGAGCCACCGAGCCCGGCTAGTAATATTTTTATTTCACCAAATAACACTTATTGTCTGCCCAAGTTGCTTTAAAAAAATGTTCATTTTCAGTACCTCAAGGAACTGAAGGCAATAGAATATCTGAATATTATGTTTTTATAAAAAACATGCACAATATAAGATAAAGCCAATAATTATATAAAGGTGGTGGCCATGAAGTACCTTTGAAACTTTACACACTTCTGTATTATCTGATTTCTTTTTTATGTTTGTAATAAAATATAAATTTTAAGGAGAAAAATTAAGGAAAATAAGTTGATGAAATTGTTTTAAAATCCAAATATAGTCCTTAATGTTTCTTTCATTATTCAAAACTTTACTTTTTCCAATAAGTATTGCTTTATGTCTTAAATTATTTATGAATGACATAAAATATTAACTTCCGAAGAGATATAACTTATTTTCTTGGAGATGAGTCACTCTTTCTCTCTGTTCCTCTTTGTGTCTCTCTCTCTCTCTCTCACAAATATACACACATATATATACACAAATATGCACACATATATACACATATAAATACACAAAAATTACCTACTACCAATTTCTGATTTCTATGTATTAATCTATAGATTAAATATGGAACATATAGTATCTCATTTTTTGTTCAAAAATCTTTATGAAATAGATATTCTAATCTTATTTTTGCTGATGAGGAAACAGGTATTCTGTTTAGAATATCTGAAATAGCTAGTCTAATTTTATTTTTGCGGATGAGTTTGAGTAATTGCCTAAAGTTACTTAGGAAATGAAAGAGAAAGCCAAATTTTAAAGGTCAAGTATTAAGCTATAGCAAGTTCTCTTTATCCAACACTCCACTCATCCTTCAAAACACCTTCTATAGACCAGGCACCATGTCTATACTGCTAATTTATGGTTAGATATGGCTGGCAATAAATACATATACACCTATGTATACACATGGTGACAGCTCAGATGAAAATTAAACAGGTGACATTAAGAGCAATGGCTGGAGGGTGGCAACTAATTTTGGGTTGGTGACCCACAGAGACTTTTCTGAGGAGGTGACATTTAAGCTAAGATTTGCATGCCAAGAAGGAAATAAGCATAAGCAGATAAGGAAGGAGGAGCTGTGACCAGAATGAAGAGGTTAATCTTTGGACAGTCAAGGACCTTCATGGACCAGAACATTCACCAGTATAGCTATCACATCTTATGCTGGGGAAAAATGATAGGAATTGATATTAGAGAGGTCAAGGCAAGGAACAAAGGAGTAGGGTTTTGTTGAACAGTCAAATAATTTGGATTTATCCTAAGTGTTATGGAAAGATATTGGGGTATTTTAAGTAGGAGAGTGGCATAATCAGGATTTGGTTGTAAATGGATTACTCTAGCTATTTTTCAGGAAAATGGATTGTAGGAGAGGAAAGGAAATCAAATATATATTCATAAGAATTATGTGTAGATATGCATATGTGTAGATTCACAAAAAAATTATAGGCATATTAAATTTAAGACATTTACGTTTTAAAGAATGCATTCATTATGATGATAATCCTGAAATTATCACCTTGCAGAAAAGCACAAAATTAGGGTATATGATTTAAAAGTCTCCTATTCAATGAAAAACTGTTGAAAATAAATTTGCAGTAATTTTAAAAGTATTTTAGCAAACAGCATTATGAAAAGTATATTTACAATAGTGTAGAATTTAATGTGATTCTTTAAATACTATATGTTATGACTTTTCTGACAATACCAATTCACATGCTATATGACTCATGCGTTAAAGTAATATTCCAAAATGACAACACAAATTTGAGTGAGTGAACATGTTTTTCATGTAGACCAATTTGATAGCAGTTTCTAAATTATGATGGTATGCTTCACACTTGAAAATAGCATATTAAGGATTAAAGTATCAATTTATTGTGAGACATTCATTCTTTTTATTTTTAGATTTTGAGATGTAGAGTACCACTTTTAAATCTCTAATCACAAAAGATCATTTTCAACCAATTGTTAGCACTTTAGAGTTGTTTACAAAACATATCTGCTGTGATACTGGTTCTCCTTGGTTCATAGTGCACATCTAAAAAAATGTTCTTTTTTGAAAACCACAGTCCTGCAAATGAATATTTTTAAATAAATTAACATTTAGAAAAATATTCCAAATCTTAATTATATTTAAATACTTTTTAGAACAATTTCATATTTTTTATATACTGGCACTTGTTACTGTTAACAAATTAGCTAATTGGCATAGACTATAGATATAATAATCATGTCTTCTAAGTACAGGAAGAACTAGTACCATGCACTTCCCAAGAGAATAGCAGAGCCCAGAATCAGTAGAGAATCCAGTGTAACAAGAAATTTGAAGACACATTCACATAACAACCCCAAAGCCAAAAGAAAACAAGCAAAGACAAAACTTTATAGGAACCTCAAGACAATGGTAAACAATCACATTTCAATAATCAGCCTGAATGTGAATAGACTAAATGCACCATGAAAAAAAAAAGAATGGCAAACTTGGTAAGAAACCATGACCCAATTATTTGTAGTTGACTCATCTCACTACAAGGGATGCACACAGACTCAAAGTTAAAAGATGGAAAATTAGTTTCCAGGCAAATGGATCACAAAAGAAGGCAGGAGTTGTGATCTTAATATCAGATAAAACAACCTTTAAGCTATTAAAAAATTAAAAAGAATCAAAAGGACATTACATAATGATAAAAGGTTCAACTCACAACAAGAAATATCCATCCTAATCATATATGCACCCAACACAGGAGCACCAGCATTTATGAAGCAATTACTAAGATAAATAAAAAAGATATTGACTGTAACACTATTATAGCAGGGGACTTGAATACCCCACTAACAGCCCTAGATAGACCATTGAGGCAAAAAATCAACAAGGAGATCCAGAACCCAAACTCGACACTTGACCAAATGAACTTAATAGTTAGCTACAGATTAGTCCAGCCCCAAACCACAGAATATACATTCTACTCATTACCACATGGAACGTACTCCAAGATCGATCATATCCTTTGCCAAAAATCAAGCATGAACAAATCCCATAAGGTTGAAATCTTGCTATGCATATTCTCAGACCACAATAGAATAAAAATAAATATCAACACAACAACATTTTCCCAAAGCCCACAAAGACATGGACACTAAACTGCATGATGCTGAACAACTACTGGGTCAACACTGAAATCAAAGCAGAAATTAAAAGATTACTGGAAACAAATGAAACTGAAGAAACATCTTACCAAAACCTCTGGGATGCCATGAAATCAGTTCTAAGAGGGGAATTTATATCTCTACAACCACACATCAAGTAAACAGAAAGATTACAAGTGGAGAGCCTAACAAATTACTTAAGGGAATTGGAAAGAGAAGACCACCAAAAACCCAACTTTAGCAGAAGAATCCATATTACCAAAATAAGAACCCAAATATGGGACATAGAAGTCAAAAATAATCATAGAAAACATCAACAGCAAAACAAAAAAGCTGGTTCTTTGAAAGAATTAACAAGATTGATGGACTCCTAGTCAGAATGACCAAGAAAAATAGAGAAAAAGTCCAAACAAACACAATCAGAAATACAAAATTCAAATCACAACTGGCCTGAAGAAATACAAAAGATTACCAGAGATTACTATGTACACCTGTATGGAAACAAATTTGATAACCTAAATGAAATGCAGGACTTTCTGACATCACACAACCTCCCCAGGTTGAAACTAAAAGACATTGAGACACTAAACAGACTAATAACAACCTAGGAAATTGACTCTGTCGTAAGAAAACTACCTATTAAAAAAAAAAAAACCCTGGACCGAACAGCTTTCCAGCAGAATTCTACAAAACGTACAAGGAGATGATACCAATCCTATTGAAAGTATTCCAGGCAATGAGAAAGATGGAATTCTCTCCAAATTATTTTACGAAGCTGACATCACCCTGATACCCAAACCGGGTAAAGATCCAACAACAAAAACAAAGAGAACTACAGGTCAATATACCTTATGAACATAGATACAAATATCCTCAACAAGATTCTAGCAAATCAGATCCAAAAACACATTGCAAAAGTTATCCACCATGACCAAGTAGGCTTCATCCCCAGTATGCAGGACTGGTTCAACATCCGCAAGACCATATATGTAATTAAATATATCAACAGAAGTAAAAACAAGAACCACATGATTATATCGTCAGATGCAGAAAAAGCTTTTGATAAAATCAAGCATGACTTCTTGATAAAAACTCTCAAATACCTAGGTATAGAAGGAACATAACTCAAAATTGTAAGTGCCATTTACAATAAGCCCACAACTAACATATTGCTAAATGGACAGAAACTGGAAACATTTCCCCTGACAACTGTAACAAGACACGGCTGCCCGCTCTTAGCTCTTACCCCTCTTTTTCAAAGTTGTGTCGGTAGTCCTAGCTCAGGCAATTAGACAAGAAAAGGAAATAAAGGGTATCCAAATAGGAAAAGAGGAAGTCAAGTTATCCCTCTTTGCTGATGCTATGGTCCTATACCTTGAAAATCCCAGAGACACTGTCAAAAACCTGATTGTACTCATAAAAGACTTTGACAAAGTCTCAGCATGCAAAAGATGGCTGAATTCCTAGACAGTTCCTATTCCTACACAATAAGCAGGCAGAGACCCAAATTAAAAGGACAACCCCATTCACAATTGCCACCAAAAAAAAAAAAAAGAAAGAAAGATCATGGCATCTTCCTAACCAGAGAAGTGAAAGACCTTTACAAGGAGAACTCCAAAAACACTGCTCAAAGAAATCCAAGAAGACATAAACAAATGGAAAAATATTCCATGTTCATGGATAGGAAGAATCAACATTGTTAAGATGTCCATCCTACCAAAGGCAATCTACAGATTCAATGCAATACTCATTAACTTGCCATCATCATTCTTCTCAGACCTGGAAATGACAATACAGAAATTCATATGGAAACATAAATAACCACGAATAGTGAAAACAATCCTTAGCAAAAGAAACAAAGCAGGGGGTATCACACTTCCAGACTTCAAACTTTACTATGAGGCTACAGTAATTGGAACAGCCTGGTATTGGTACAAGAACAGGCACATAGACCAATAGAACAGGAAAGAGATTCCGGAAGCAAAGCTTCAATTTCTCAACCAACTCATCTTTGACAAAGCCTCCAACACAACCACTGTGGAGACGAGAACCTATTCACTAAATGGTGCTGGGAGAACTGACTGATCACATGCAGAAGATTGAAACAGTACACCTACCTATGATATATGGGCAGCCAACAGACACATGAAAAAGTGCTCAGGCTCATTCATCATCAGAGAAACGCAAATCAAAACCACATTGAGATACCACCTAACCCCAGTAAGAATGGCCATCATTAATAAAACAAACAACTGATGCTGGCGATGATGTGGAGAAAAAGGAATGCTTCTACACTGTTGGTGGAATTGCAAACTAGTGCAGCCTCTTTCAAAGCCAGTGTGGTGATTTCTGAAAGAACTATAAATTGACCTTCCAAATAACCTAGCAATTCCCCTATTGGGAATATACCTGGAGGAACTCAAATCATTCTACAAAAAACATACCTGCACCCGTATGTTTGTTGTAGCTCTATTCACAATAGCAAAAACATGGAACCATCCATGTTGCCCATCAAAGCTGGGCTGGATAAAAAAATGTGGTACATATACACAATGGAATGTTATGCAGCCATAAAGAAGGACAAACCTATGGGCTTCACAGCAACTTGGATGGATATAGAGTTGATCATACTCAGTGATCTATCAGAGAAACAAAGAACAGAGTACCGTATGTTCTCACTTATAAGTGAACCTTGGGCAATTATAATACTATAAGAAAGGGATTGGCAGTAGTGGGATATTGTCGGGGTGGGTGGGATTGGCAGTTGAGGGAAACTGCTAGGGGAGGGAGGGGCATGCCTCATCAACAAGAGTACCTGCATAATCAACGTTTGTATACCCATCCTTGAATTGCAATCCACATCTTTATAATAATAAAAAAAGAAAAGGAAAAGGAAAAAATATTCTTTTAAAAAATTTTATTATTATTTTCTGTTTTAATTTTTTATTTTGAAATTGTGGGGTACAATTCAGGGTTAAGTATACAAATGTTCATTGTGCAGATACCCTTATTGATGAGGCGTGCCCCTCGTCCCCAGGTGGATATTGTCTATTGTCAATCTCAGCTACCCACCATGTCCTGCAAATGAATATTTTAAAAAATGAACATTTAGAAAAGTGTTCCAAATCTTCACTGTATTTAAATAGCTTTTAGAGCCGGGCTCGGTGGCTCAGCCTGTAATCCCGCGCCTTTGGGAGGCTGAGGTGAGTGGATTGCCTGAGCCCGCGGGTTCGAGACCCGCCTGGGCAGCAAGACCTCATCTCTACAATAAATCAAAAAAAAATCAGCTGGGCGTGATAGCACATGCCTGTAATTCTGGCTACTTGAAAGGCTGAGGCGGAAGGATCGCCGGAACCCAGCAGGTCGAGGCTGCGGTGGCCAGAAGCGGCCACTGCACTCCAGTCTGGGCGACTGAGTGAGACTCCAACTCAAAAAAAAAAAAAAAAAAAAAAATATATATATATATAGTTTTTAGAACAATTTCATATTTTTGATATTTTGTCACTTGTTGCTGTTAGTAAATTAATTAATTAGCATAGATTACAGATATAATAATCATGCCTTCTAAATATAGGAAGAACTAATACACGAAGATGCATTCCTAGTATGATACATGTCTGAATCTCCTTATATTATATTAGCATTACCATATGTAATATTAAACATCATTGCAATTCTCTGTACAATTTAACAATTCTTATAAATATATCACATGTAATGTGGATGATCCACAAAACATACTCACTTCCCTGGAGACCACACTCAGCTCTAGGAGACCACCTTTAGTTCCTTGCCACATGGACCATCCAACATAGAACCTACAATGTGGCAGTGTAGTACTTCAAATCCAGCCAGGGAAAAAGACTCTAACAAGATCATCACACAATCTCTCTGTAATCATAAACATGCAATTACATATCTCCTGTCCCATTTGCAGTATTCTGCCAGTTAGAAGTAACTCACAGGTCATACTCATGCTTAGAGGACAGTACTATTTACGCAAGGCCATAAATATCAAGAGATGGTGATTATGAGTTCAAAGTTTTGATTTAGCTGAAGTGTATGCATTATGTACAGAGTGCAATTAGGATGGAAAAGAGTTTAGATTCAGATTATGGAAAGAGCTGAATCCTCTACTCTGGAGTTGAAGATTAATTTATCTACAAGAGGAAAGTGTTGTAATAGTTTTGAATGGTAGAGGAAAATTAATGAAACTAGGCTTCAGAAGTTTTAATCTGAAAATGACTTATAAAATGAAAAAGGCAGGCACGTGTGGTGATGTGCCTGTAGTTCTAGCTACTCCGGAGGGTAAGGTTGGAGGATCCCTTGAGCACAGGTGTTCCAGGCTGCAGTGAACTATGATCATGCCGTTATACGCCAGTTTGAGGGATAGAGACCTCATCTATACAAAAATATTAAAGAATAAAATGAATAAGGAAAATATTGCTGTAGGAAAAAAGTTAATAAATTATTAATTTGTTGAAGAATGAATTAATTAGTATTGTTGTATAAAATATGACCACATTTTCAGAATTTAAAATAACGCTTTTGTTTTTTAAGCTGCATTACAAAAAGAGTTATCAATCACTCACCACCAGTTCCTTAAGACAACAAAATTACAGACTTCCCTTTATACACAAAGACACTATAAAGTATACTTTGGGAATGTCTCTGTACGAAGGAAAAGTGGGGATATAAGACACTCAGGATGAGAGATGAGACTTCACCATCCTCAATAAGAAGCAGGAAGTGGATCTTGGAACTGTAAGTTAGCATCTTTAAAATATATTTAAAAAGAGGAACAGAGGTAAATTGTCCAGAAAAATGCTGAGTGTGTATTACTTTACAGAGATTTTAAACTTTTATTCTCTAACTATTGATAACAGTCAAATTAAGGAAAGGCTAATTTTTCATGAGCATCATATAAGGGAAGAAAAATCAGAATAAAGAAGATTGACAGACAGTAATAAACAGAAATTGACAATAAAGAGACACATCAGAGGTGATGGAAACAATAATTGATATTTTGAATATAGACAACTGTGAGGTTAGTAATAACTAGAAGGATAAGTAATGTTGGAAAAGGAATAGGTTTTTATGACTAAGAGGAAAAAATAGTTTATATATACTGAATTTAAAAGGTTTTTAGAATTGTTGAAGATGTATAATGCATTCTTAGAAATGCAGCAATAGAACCCATAGGCAGTCAGGAGGGGACAGATAAGTTCTTGGAAGTCCCCAGGTAAAGGTGGCAATTAAGAGTAAAAGAGTGAGTGAAATTACCAAGGAATGGGTGTGGTGAGAGGAGAGATAAGGACTACAAGCAAATCTTTCTTTATAAATTATCTACATCTCAAAGATGGGATGAGGAGGAAGAATTAGAAGAGCTTGAAAGAGAAGGAACAGAGAGAGTGGTCCCAAAGGCAATTACTTCAACTGCTATGGAAAACACTGTGGTGATTCCTAAAATATCTAGAAATTGACCTTCCATATGACTCAGCAATCCCCCTTCTGGAAATATACCCCCAGGACCTTAAATCACTCTACATAAAGGATATCTGCACACACGTTTATTGCAGCACTATTTACAACAACAAAAACAAGGAACCAAGCCTGCTGTCCATCGAAAGTGGACTGAATAAAATGTGGTACATATACATGACGGAATATTATGCAGACATAAAGTCCACACTTATGGACTTTGCAGCAACTTGGATTTAGAGTCTATCATACACAGTGATCTATCACAGAAACAAAGAACTGAATACTACATGTTATCTCTCATAAGTGGGTCCTGAACATTGATCACAATACTTGCAGAGAGGGATCAGGGGATCGGCAGTAGTGGGACACTGCCAGGGAAGGGGAGCAGGGTGCGTAACATCACTGAGGGTTTCTGATACTAGACCAGGAGAAGTGAGGACCAGTGGAAGGGCCAAACTTCACCTGCACATAGACCAATTATGTACCTAATCCCGACTTGTACCTCACATCCTTAAAATAATATAAAGGGAAAAAACAAAACAAAAGAGTGGTGAAGTAGTACTTTGAAGGAGAGGATGATCTAAATTAGAGTTTCAAACTGAGATCCTTTGACTGGTCAGGCAAATATCACAACAAGCCAAGAATAAGGTAATAAGAAGGAATGGGGCAACAGTGAAATGAAATGCACACACCCCATATAAAGTAATTGACTGAAAGAAATACATTTCAAAAAACAATGTTTATATAGAAAGTACAACATGATCTTGATTTGGTCCACAGGATGCCAGTTTGTGATCTCTTGTCTATAATAGCAAATGATTTAGGTAAGTAGGATGAAGTTGAATAAAACTATTGCTTTTTGGCAAATAAGAGGTTATTGGCAATCTTTGTGAGAGATGTTTTGTTAAGTGGTAGAGGGAGAAAGCAAAGTATAAAATTTAAGCAGAAAGAGACTGGTCAGGATAAAAAAATCTTGTCTGAATTTTATCAGTAATGTGCCACCTACAAAATCTGGTGGTTGTGAGAACAACCATGGGAAGGTCATGGCTGGTCACAGACGGCAGGAGAATGACAAAGCAAAAAACCATGTCCAAAAGTTCTGCACAAGGGAAATGCAACATTCAGAATTGTGAAAGGGAAACTCTTATAAGGAACCAGTATCAGCAGTCAAAGGAGCAGAAGTCCAGTCAGACCTACTGGATGGTATGTTGTTGGTTTGTGGGCTTCATCAAAATTGTTATTCCTTCCACTAAGCCAGTTTCCCCACAGGCATTAAATATCACCCAGATTTTCAGTGAGTAACCTACTTTTGAAAGGTGAGGGGAAGTTACTAAAAGGGCAGTGATTTGATTCGGTGTTCAGGTACTAGGAGTCTGGGTTTTAATTAGAAAACATGGATCATGCACAGTTGTGAACTGAATGGCAGCAGCCATGATGAGGAGTCATATTCCAGAAACAAAAGGGATGGTTGGTGGAATTGGGCCCTGGATCAGGACCAAAGGGATCGGACCATGGGCATGGGTAGAAGAACTAGCTTTTGCAACAGAAAATGGTACTTCTTCCTCCAACTCTGTAGCGGAAGAAAAGTGAATCCATGGCAATAAGACACCCTTGAAATGGAGCAGAGATATATGAATAAAATCTCACTGAAACACTGTGGTGTCTTCAGCATCAGCATTATCACATATAATGTTGGGAAGGGCAATGCCACAGATTACCTGGGCATTCCAGTGTTAGGTCTTCAATTCTATCCTGATGAAAAATGTGTAATTTTCATGCTGCTAAAGAACAGTGACTCATGTTTCACAGTCTGCATGACTGACTTCATGCTCTTTGTTTAGCTTCAGTCATTCAACAAATATTTACAGACGTTCTATAATATGCCATATGGTACAGTTTTTTTTAAAGGCCTCATTGTTTGTTTATATGATTAGAAAAGTAGTATTTGCTTTTTGTGAAAACCTATACAGAAAAAAATAAGTACAATATCATTTAATCAGTAAGCATTTCTTGAGTATGTACCGTGGATTAGGCCCATATTAACAGTTAAGTTCACAATAGTAAACAAAACAGGCATGACCTTGCTGTATGAAACTTATGATCTAGTGACAATAAAAAAAAACTATATTCTTTCCAATCTCTCCCATCATGGTCTCCCCAAGTAAATATTATGTGATTTTTGTGTATATTCTGTCCATTATTTTTCAAATTAAATGTACTTTGAATAGTTTTTTGTTTTGTTTTGGGTTTTTTTTTTGTAGGTACACCTGTTTTATGTTTCAGTGTTAAAGGTGATCGGCAGACTGCCAGTTCCTGAGACTGTCCGTTTCAGTCTCTCATCGGTGCTTCTTCCTGAGTGACCTTCAGGCAGTCATTTCTGTCCACTATCTGACATAGAGGAGGAAGCAAGACTCCCAGAGTTATGTCACCAAAGGCAAAAAAGCAACTGGGTGGCCTTGGCTCTGCTTTATTGACCTCAGAGCACCCTTTGAATGCAGTTTAAAAAAAAAAGAAAAAAAACTAACACAATGAGAACTGGAACTGGGTCCAGACCAGCAGCACTTTACCCCCCGAAGAGTTCCCCAGCCAAGGTGGATCTACATGAAATGTAAAGGAAAATATGAGGCAGTGTGGTGCTGAGTCAAGGGGTAGCTGACTGGCAGAGAAGCAGTCAGTGATGCCGCAGGCAGGTCATGCCTCCTCATAAGTGCGAGGGCAAACTGTATTGCTATAGGTGAGTGTCAGGATGAGTTTCCCATCAATTATCTTCTGCACAAGTGTAGTCTCTTGCCGGTCCCACTTCTGCAGGTGAATGTTTGCTTCCATCCAGTGTCACAATGGACTTGACTTTCCTGTCAACTGCTGTTGCTCATCGAATTCCACCCTCAGCTTAAAGCTGATCTCTGTGAAGGTGCTCTGTGTTTTTAAGACGACAGTGTCCCCATTCCTTTGGATGATTGGGGTAGGCTTGGTCATGCAGGTCACCTGTCTGATAGCAAAACCCACACCGAGTGACATCATGTAGTCATCGAATTTCTTGCTGTCCACAAGCTTCCAAGTGCCCAGGAAAGCATCCACCGTGGTGATGCTAGGCGAGGCTGTGAAAACAGCTGCGAGAGACCAGGTGCGCAATAACTCGGACCAGTCTGGATAGTTTTTGTCACATTCTGTTAGTTACATTTTTCCTTTTTGCTAAGTGGAGATTAGGGTAGCTTCATTCTATATTCAGAGACTAATTTTGAAGTTTTAGACAAGATGACCCAAAAAGGATAGCAGAGAAGGAGCTTAGAGCCAGAACGGATTTTAAACATGATCCCTTCTCTCTACAATCTCTCCTTGAAATCTTCTTATTCAAAGCTGTATAATCAAATAGGTACATTTACATGAAGTAAAACACATTTATTAATTTATTCAGTGAATAAATTTGGAATGCTTACTTTAAAAAAGATGTTTTAAATATTGTTTACCCCCAAAATAAAGTTACATGAAAACCATTTTTTCAGGAACAAACAAAATCTGTAGAGAAGACCAAACAAATACTTTTGCAGCATTAGTACGATCCAGGTTAAAAAAAAATTAGAATTCAGAAAAGGAAAAGGAAGAGAAAGGAAGAGGAAATTTCAGCTAATCTGAAGGATGGGTGGCAGATTTCTTGATCTTCCTGGCTTCAGTCATATTCTAACATTTTAGTGTTACTCATATATTGGGTAGTGGCTGTCTTAAAGGCACATAAGCATTTATATTCTCTGTCACCTACACTGCAGGGAAAAAAGGAATTTATACACTGGAGTGCGTTAAAAAATGTGTGCAGGATGATAGAATTTTTCAAATTTGTTTATTTGGGATTGTTATAGTTCTTCCACCCTTTATTCTCATTCCAACTCCCTTTATTTTTTTAAACATCTTATCTACAGAAAACTGTACAATGACATTGGTGATTTTGCTTACTCTGCTACAGAAAAATGTAAGAAATAGCTATCGTGTGTGTCACTATAATTTATGACAAGGCAGTGACAATAACTTAAAGATATAGAATAAAACCCAATGGCCTAGTGTTAAGTAGTGGATGAACTAGAAATACATCATTTTGTTGATATTTCTATCTCCCACACTCAACAAATTATTGCCCCTGTAATTCCCTACATTTTTCCCTTACTAGAAAATGTCATGTATAATCCAACATAAAATGGAGACCATTTGTGCACTTTTCATTCGGTTTGTGACTATAGGAAAGATCTTCTAAGGTTATCAAAAGTAAATGCTTGCATAGTCAATCCAATTCAACACAGCAAACATTTATTGAGTGGCCAATTTTATGACTACATTATAAGAACAGCTGGTAAAATACTAAAAGAGAAGTCTTAAATACAAAAAAAAAGTAATAAACTACATCTGTGGGGCGGGGCTGGTTGTTGTTGAATGATTTATTTCATAGGTCTCACAAATCTCTTATTTCCCCATTGTCCTTTTAAAGAAAACATAAGAGTAATGAACTCAGACTAAAACAACAAAGGGAAATATGATTTAGGACACTTTACTCACAAGGTTGACACTGCTATGAAGCACTACGCATATCTACTGTTCTATTTTGTTTGCTGCCAGTGGGGAGGCTCATAAGAGGTGAAGACTGTATTTCGAGTGTTTTCAAGAAGCACCACAGTGACATTTCAGTTTGATCTTCCCCATTTATTTAGGGTACTTCTCTGAATTTTTCTTGCAAGGAGGCAGTAGGCATAGAGAAAAGAATTACTTCTCTGAGCCCTCCCCTTGCCAAGGTTTTGTTTTTTCTCATGCAAAGGAAAAAGTTAATCTGCCTTCACAAGTCTGTCAAAGTATTCTCTCCTGTTTGTGTTTAAAGAGGCATATCTCAGGAACAGCAGCTCTCTGTGACACAGCAATTCCTTTCTCCTTCTATTCATTTAGTTAAAACAAGCACTTACTAACTTGGCACAAGGCCTAGAGAAGAAGACAACAAGGTGTATAGGGAAATATGATAGGGAATGTCAAGAGGATAAGTGCATCAATTAGGAATGGCCAATCAAGACTTGAGTCATCAAGGAAGAGAAGGAATGCTGAGACTAAAAATACAGAGAATCCAGTGAAGCGTTTGTGTGTGTGTGTTTGTGTGTGTGTGTGTGTGTGTGTGTGTGTGTGTGTGTGTGTGTGTGTGATCGCTCACAGGGAGAATGTTTCAAGCAAGTTAACAGAATATGCAGTTTTAGAGATAAGCAAGATCCATTCAGAAAACTTCCTGTAGTTTACAACCTCGGCAGAATGTGAACATTAGGAGTGGCAGGTTTTACTTAAGCTTTCAGCTCATGTGCCTGAAGAATGATTGCTCAAATTGGAAAAACAATCTTTGCTATAAATACAGGGTAACTTGCCTGATGTGGACAGACTGCAGGGAAATTTGGATCCCTGAACGCTGCGGTTTTTAAATTTAGTTCAGCCCTCTGAGCTATTGCACAGTGGGAGTTAGCAGGGCAGACTCTGGAGACAGTTGGCTCTGGATCTGACCCTGGTTCTTCTTGTGTTACTATCTGTGTGACACTTAGAAAGTTATTTTGCCACTTGGAACTTCAGTCTCCTTATCTATAAATTAGGGATAATAATAGTACCTGTCTTAAAGGGAGGTTATATTAAATTTATTAATATTTAATAAGAGTTTAAGACATTTCCTGATGTATCTCCTATGTAAATGTCAGTTCATATTATCAACATACATTACATTTGTATAATTTGTAGCAAAAGTATGAAAAAAGAAAAATTAACCCAACTGACTTTGAGGAATATATACCCTGATTATCTCTTATAATATGGAGAATAATTTATTCTTAAATTAAAAAGAAACAGTTCAACCAGGTCCTTATTATTAGTACTAAACCAGTGGCAACATAATGGACAAAGTTTGCATTAACTCAGTGAGCCAAATT
Organism: Cephalopachus bancanus; assembly: GCA_027257055.1. Classification (NCBI taxonomy): domain Eukaryota; kingdom Metazoa; phylum Chordata; class Mammalia; order Primates; family Tarsiidae; genus Cephalopachus; species Cephalopachus bancanus. The sequence continues at coordinate 966,959 of JAPVLO010000241.1, forward strand.
AAAGCAAGTACATTTAAAAATATCTAAAATAGATCTTTTTTTTAAAGAAAACCACGCCCTAAACCCAAAGGCCTAATTCTGCTTGAGAGCTGTGTGCAAATATGACCCATTTCTTTAAAGTTTTGCATTATATTATTTATCCCCCCAGAACGCCCAACTTAAAAAAAAAGTGAATGCATTTCTTTTAAATAAGAGGAGATCTGTGCTGTGCGCACATCTAGATTCTGATAGTGCCAAGAGAATTTTTTTTTTCAAAGCAGCAGTTCATGTGCAGCCAGTGCCAAACGGAACTCAAAGCTCAAAGGGTTTAACTAAATTTAGAAACCACAATGTTCAAGTGGTTCTAAATTTAACAGAGCAAACTAGAAGCTAACTAAAATTGAATATAAAATGATCTTTTCTATTATGACAACAGATTGGACAAGATGTTATTACTCTGAATTTAGGAAAATTGGACCAATAAACTTAAGATGAGCACATCATGTTTTTAAAAATGTGTTGCTACTCCATAACAAGGAATTCTCCTCTTGAATATTTTGAATAATTTTCTTATACGTTATGAAGCAGAAAATACTAAAATCACCAATCAAATTAAGAAGAAAAGAAAAAGAAAACTATTTCAAATGTAGGCATTTTATGGCAATGCTTCCAATCTGAGTTTCACTATTGTCAAGAACAGCTGATGTTTGGCATAGTTCATAAAAGAAAACTGAAATGTCCAGCTGGTTCCCCTATCAAGCCTACGTATCTCATATGCAATATAACACAATGATATTTTATCAAAATTGATTTAATTATTTGCTTGTTTTATATGAGTTTAGTTCTGTCTGAAATTTCCAATTCTTAATGTATTGTTTTATTCCTCAAACACACCTTTGCTGTATTCATGATGCTATTATCAAGTACACTGATGAAAACTTACTTCATTTTTTTTTCCAGAGCAGAAATTTCAGGTTAAACCAGGAAAGGCTAGGATACTGCTAACATACTAGTGCTGCACTTTAAAATTATTGTGATACAACTACTTTTAAGAAATAATGAGCGGGCTCGGTGGCTCAGCCTGTAATCCCGTGCCTTTGGGAGGCTGAGGTGAGTGGATTGCCTGAGCCCACGGGTTCGAGACCCGCCTGGGCAGCGAGACCTCATCTCTACAATAAATCAAAAATCAGCCGGGCGTGGTAGTGCATGCCTGTAGTTCCAGCTACTCGGAAGGCTGAGGCGGAAGGATCGCCGGAGCCCAGCAGGTCGAGGCTGCGGTGGCCGGGAGCGGCCACTGCACTCCAGTCTGGGCGACAGAGTGAGACTCCAACTCAAAAAAAAAAAAAAAAAAGAAATAATGAAACAGTTAAATACATATGTACTTTTCCATTGTATTGCAAAGGAATATATAGAATGTGGTACCCATTAAAGTTTTTCAATAGTGAACTGGTGGGGTTTTGAAAATTACAGCAGTACAGGATTTTACTAATATGAAGCTACCACACCAAATTAACTTTGAAATATATTAAAAGTGAACATAATATATTTTCTGAGAGAAAGGAAAATGCCATTTTTAAAAACTACTTTGTAAACCAGACATGGTGGCTCACACCTGTAATCCCAATACTTTAGGAGGCTGTGGTGGGAGGGTCACTTGAGCCCAGGAGTTAGAGACAAGTTTGAGAAACATAGTGGGACCCTGTCTTTACAAAAAAAAAATTTTTTTTAAATCAGCCAAGTGTGGTGGTGCATGCCTGTAGTCTCAGCTATTTAGGCAAAAGAATTACTTGTTCCCAGGAGGTTGAGGCTGCAGGAAGCCATCAACGTAACCATTGTACTCTAACCTGGGCAACAGAGTGAGAACCTGACTCAAAAAAAAAAAAAAAGAAAAGAAAAAAGAAAACACTTTGCAGTCTGAACCAACTTCAAAGAACTACTTTAGTTACACTGTGTGTTCCCTAAGCCTTACACTAGCATTTAGTGCAACCAAGGTACTCTATGCAAATAAGAGTCTTTTCATTTTAGAATTGCTGTGATCCAATACACAGGAACAAATATCATCAATAGAAGCTAAATTTTAAAATGATGAACCATTTCCAAATTAGATTATTTCCGTTTGATCAGTATAATTTTCAATTTTATGACACATCAGCTAAAATTCAAATTCAGCTATCAAAAAGGTTTAAATCCCTACTGCAACCTCCCTAAGTAAATATTAGACTTTGCCAGGAATAAAGCTTTATTCCAGAAAGAGTTGGTTTTATTCCATGTAATGGGAATCCTGAAACCCTAACATTTTTATTATGTATCAACTTATTTCCAAAAATAATTTGTTACAATGTTCCATGAACATTAATGCATCAATAAATTATTTTGGACCATGAATTTCTATGGAAAAAAGTACCAAATCTCTGGGTTTTCTGACAATTATTTATCTCTAAATGAATCACACTGTATTTGAACTAGGTTTTACAATGAGCCTAAATTAAATCATACTAATTAAAAGTAATTTCAGATCATTCTTTACTGTCTACACATGAATTTTAAAAGTTTATTTGGTATTAAAAAAGGAATGTTGACATTTTTCCTATCACAAGCATGTCTTTTTTTATTAAATCAATTTTTTTATTATTGTTTTGTAGGGTAACATGTTATTTTTATTGTAAGTACTTAGAATATGCAGATAAGCAAAATAATGAAAATATGTTAGTGATATCTAACAACATACTTTGGGGAATATAGTTTTACATATGCTTATAATTTTGGGGTTTTTTTAATCCAATATATCACTTAGGTTCCAATCAGCAGAGGGAAATCACACAGCAAGTTGAACAAGAAAAGTTATAAAAGTTTTAAACTAAACCAGACGACTGGAGTAATAAGGAGTTGCTAGTAGGCAACAGAATAAAGAATAGAGGAATGGCAGATATAGGGCCAACCCACCACCCTTAGGCCTGAGATAGGGCTGGGTCAAGTGACTACAACATGCCCAAGATGCCTGCCACTGCCCAAAGAGGGAACAAGAGGGGAGTCTCTGGCTTTCCTGAACTGCAGGAACCACTACAAGAGTAGCTGTGGACTCCAAAAAGTGAGATTCGTTGAGTGACTGAGTAAATTAATCTAATCTTACTTACCTGACATTTCTTATCTGTCACTGACAGATGACTTTCCTTTCCCTTCAGCATTGCCTTTCAAGTCTTCTCACTCTGCACTCTCTCCTTGGTGATTTCTTTACCTCCCATGTCCTATAGAATCTTAGTTGAATAGTGCAAGAAATAATTAAATGACATTTCCAAGACCTTGTGAATATGAATTACTCATTTTTCCTATCAGCTAGGATAATTCCTAGCATGTTGATAGTACCTGACTGTATTTATTGAATAAATAAGTGAAAATGCACACTGAAGAACCACATTCTAAAGTAAATTTTTGTGCCATTTTAGGACACTAGATATGAAAATTTGATACTAAAAACATTTGGAAGGATAAACAAAGTCACATATGGGAGATAGAACACAATACTTAAACTTATGAAAGAAAATTAGTTCCTACCTAGAATTTTATACTTGATTAAAAAATCAATCAGAGGAGAAAGACCAAACAAAGCAAGTTTTAGACATATTAGCTCTAAAAATTTATATTTATGATACACACTTCTGTGGGAAAATATGCATCACAAAATGATGAAGTGATTAAAAAAGAACACATAGGCTAAATGAAAAATGATTCCAACACAGGAAAGCGATGAAAAATAATTCGTGGATTAATGATGAAGAGAAATTCTAAGACATCAGACATTCTGCAGTTCTAGAAAACCCAAAACTACTGAAAGCATGAAGTCAAGGAATAAGCATCTCCAAGAAGCAAAGAAGAAATCGATAAATTAATGATACATTTCCTGGTGAGACTGATCATAAATAAACATAAGCAAAACAATTTTCATAGGTATTTTAGCATATGGGATGTAGCAACTCAAGAAAAAGAAAAGAGCAATTATTAACTCCAGTACAAACAGTTATTTAAATAGGAGTACACATCTTAGAAAACTACTTGGTTCAGAAGTAAACAATGTAACACAATTTCTAAAAAGCTGGAAGGTGAACACTAAAGTGGTCCTTTAAATAAAAATTCTGAAATAGTTTTGTTGAGAAGAGGACAAGAGGAGAGAAGAGTATTTGGTATCACGGTTTTTATTTATATTATCTCTTTCTTCAGCTTCCCTTATAACTAAATAATGTAAACAGTGGGGGCTAAGTATGACATTAGCTCAAAAAATGGCATTAATCAAGTGAATGCTAGCATAGCCATGCAACAGGTAGGACAGTCAGGGAAAACGGTGGAAACACGGTTGAGTGAACGTCATACTACACATTACTACTGCAATTTAATCCAACTTCAAAAAGTAATACATAGATAACCATCTCTTAAAATGTGTGTACATTTTTGGCACCCCCTGTATTATTCTGTCAAGGACTTCCTATTAGGCAACATTAAAATGAGCACTTTTGCACCATTATACCACATGTTCTCCTCTCCTCTCAAAAAATTTTATCAGACTTTATACACTTCAGTATTCATCATTTTTTTAGCTATTAAGTGCCAGTGTTCTTATAAATTTGAGTTAGTAATTGATTTTTAAAGTAACACTTTTTTTTTCTTTTAGTGACCAATGGAGTTGAGAAGGAGAGGGTTTTCTATCTGGAAACATAACATGAGCAAAAACAAAGAAAAGTTGAAGTACACGATTACTGGTTTCTTAGGACTCCTTGGTCACTGAACTGAACTACTGCAATAAGATTCCTGCTGATTTCTCCATCACCAATCTTTCCCTTAATCCCATCTTTCAGAGAGCTTCCAAAATTAGCTCCTAATCACAGATCCGGTCATTCACTTCCTTGCTCAAAAACCCAAAACAACTACTGATTGACCACGTTAAATTCCTCTGTGTGACATTTAATATCACATCTAGTCTAACTCCAACCTAAATGGAGTTATTTCTTTAATTATTAATCACTGTCACAAATCTACATTCTAGATATTAGTAGTTATTTTCTCATCTCTACATAAGAAAATTGTTCCACATTTCCATAAATTTTTATGCTAGTTTCTAGGCTCAGAGTGTCTTTCTCATACTTTTCCCTTTTTACCTCCTTTTTTCCTATTTATTCATGCTCAAAAACCCTGTAGGCCCAGGGAAAAGTCCCCAGTCTCCTGCATGGAAGTATTGTTATTTTTCTTTCAGCATGTTCATGGTGCATTGAGGCTTTATTATAACACTTGCAACATTTTGTTTTGTGTTACAGTATATATCTTACACCTATCTGATCCACAATACAGCATCTCATTTTTCCTTGAGGGGAGAATCGGTGTCTTATTCAGAGATGAACTTCTGTGAACATTTACCACAATGCATGCAAAGAGTAATATTCAAGAATTGTTTGTTGACTTTTAAACAAAATATTTAAAAATTATTAAAATACATGTGCATAGTCACTGTTAATATTTGTCATGAGTCCATTTAAGGTAGTGTACATTTACTAAATATGAAAGATTTTTGTGCTTTGCCATTTGTAGGGAAAATTCAAGACCCAGCAACCAATTGATTAAAAAGACTTTAAACGACTCATAAAATTATTCAAAAAGTTCTAGAAAACTAAAGTCTGAAATGATATATTCAAAAATTATAAGAAAAACCCTAATTAAAATTTCTTAAATATGTTCAAATTAAGAACAATAAAAACTAACGTTTCATTGGTGTTACTAATAGTGTCATTTTTATTAGCAAGATAACCTATTGGATTTGGCAGAGAATCCAAAAGTGAGCAAATCTTATCATTGTAAGCTGAAGACATTTAGATTTTAATGCTTGATTTTTTTCTTAATCATCATCCTTTACTTGTATTTTTTTCTAAATTAGTTTTAATTCTATTAAACTGTGTAGTTTAGGAAGGATATTTACCTACAAGTGAGGAAACTTTGTTAGTCTTTCCCCCATCTTCACTCGTCTCTGTCCCTTATTAACATATCAGCTGGTTAAATGCATCTATTTTCAGGTATGAGTATGAGTACTTTTTTGAAATGGTCCAGTAGACCTTGTACTGCCAAACATTTCAATAAAAGGAAACCAGGGGTGTTTTGCAATGGACTTTTAAAGCATCTCTCTACTGCAGCTGTGTCAAGCATACTCACACAGATGTGACCAATGCATGTGGTGCTGTTTCCTGAAGCTCTATCTGCAAGTTAAAAAAATGCTTATGTCGAGCTCGGTGGCTCAGCCTGTAATCCCGCGCCTTTGGGAGGCTGAGGTGAGTGGATTGCCTGAGCCCGCGGGTTCGAGACCCGCCTGGGCAGGCGAGACCTCATCTCTACAATAAATTTAAAAAATTAGCCGGGCGTGGTAGCGAGTGCCTGTAATTCCGGCTACTCGGAAGGCTGAGGCGGAAGAGCCGCCGGAGCCCAGCAGGTCGAGGCTGCGGTGGCCGGGAGCGGCCACTGCACTCCAGTCTGGGCGACCGAGTGACTCCAACTCAAAAAAAAAAAAAAAAAAAATGCTTACTATTAGAGACAGAAGGATTTTTACTGCACTGATATTTAATATCTTCCGAATACTTGAGGAAACAATGCCAACTTTGACAGGTCAATTTGAAAGGAGAACGTAAGTGTGCTATGAGTGTTACTTTGAAATCTTAGGAGCTTCCTATATGAAACTCAACATTTCTCAAATCATGTTTACCACCCTGCTAAGTATGAACAAACTGGGACAACACTTTTACAAATACCATATTGTGAACTATTTGAAATGTAAAAACATTTGAGTTACAGAAATTTAAAAAATGAGTAGCAATAAATATCAATATAAATTATTTATCAAGTCATTTAAAATATTTCAGCAACCATCTTCCTATGTTATCAACATCTATACTACATGCCATCTGCTGATGCTTATTTTAATTCATAAAAAGACTATGTTTAAATTAAAATGTTAGTGACAGAATCAGAACAAAAGGGAAAGGGCGGAAGAATAAACGGAATAAATTCCAAATATGACTTCTAAAGGCCCGTAATAGAAAAGCTATAATCTTAGTTTAAGCCTTACACTCTTTAAACACAGTAATTACAAGACATCTGCTGGGAACACAGCTTTGCTATTGGATAACCTTAATTGCCCTGTAATATTTCCTGACACTCCCCAAAATATGCCCCATTGCTAATAATCCATTCACATTTCAGCACCATTATTAGCTACTAATTCAAACAATCAAGACAAAGACAATGAATGGATGACCTTGAACAATTACCCATTCAGTGAACGGAATTTATTTTGTGCTTTTCAAAGATGTAACCACTTTCCTGAGACTGTGAATAGCACTCCAAAATCAGACAAATGCAGATAAGAGAAAAAAAAAATTGTGGTGTAAATTTAAGATTCCTTCTTTGATATTCTTAGACAAATAGTGATAAAACTTATCTATATATTACGTTTTCTATAAGAAAAATAAGAAGAGGTAGAAAGTTCAAGCAAGATACAAATTCTGTTTATAATGAATAGAGATAACTCAGTCCTGGATAGTCAAGTATGCACTCAAACAGTTATTTCTTTTTTGTTTCAACCTGTGAGAACATTTAAGAATCACATAAACTCAGAGCCAGGAAAAACATTCACTTCTCACAGCAAAATGGTGGGAGTTCAATGGACAGCTCCTCAGGGGGCTTCTCTTGCAAAATATTTTAAACATAGTCTGCCAAGTTAACACTCCCTCCTCCTCACCACCTCCTTGTTTCTCAAGAAATTTGAATTTTTAAGGAAGTGTTGTGCTCTTGGCCTTTTCTAATATGGAATGCATTAAGAGAAAGCCCATAAATAAATGCTTACATATGCTTGTGAGAAATAAAGCAGACACCTCAAATTGATCTATTTGCCAACAAAGGGAAGAGGGAGAAGGCACAACTGAAAACCAAGGCCAAGGAAGTAAAAAATGAAACGGGCCAACCGACATTATCACTCTATTTCTTGGATTTGTTGTGCACCAAATTTCAGCTTTGGTGGAATCCAGTTAGCAATGCATGAAGTAAGGCAGCAGAAAAATGGAGTAAGCAGTAGCACTCCTTTTGAGAAAAGAGCTTTAATGTTTTTTCACTGTCTGAAAATCCCAGCAAAGAAAGGGAGAATGTACACTGGATTTAATAGAAAATAAAATAAGGACATTTTGAATTATCTTGACAATATGAGATACTAAATAACAATGTTTGCAACATTACAGAAATGAGGAAACTATCTCTCTTAAATCTTTCATGTATTGAAGCTTCTAATTCCTTTTCTTCCTTTTCCTTCTCTTCTCTGTCCTCTTCCTTTGAATTTTTATTCCTCTTATGGACATTATTATAGTTAAAATTCATAATATTATAATTTTTTCCAATGTTTAGAGAAAAGGTTTTAAGAGACAATTATTTCTAATTGTGTCATATGCCACCTTCACCCCAGTGTAAGTTCCTCAAGGCATTTTAAAAGTTTTTCTACAAATTTTAATAACAAAAATAAAGAAAAGAAAAATACATTATGTAAGAATTTTTGTATACATTCAGTTCAAAATTCTGATACTAACTCTTTCAGCATAATACAAAATAAAATGGAATTCATCCATTAAAAACTTCTTTACCATATTTGTTTGTTTTGCAAATTTTCACTCCTTTCAAGGGTGTTTTTGTACAATGTTAGATCATACATTGTATGATACAGAAAAATCTTCATAAGACGATTAAAAAGCAAAAAAAGAAATACTACCTAACTGATAAAGAAACAGAGGGGTTAGAAATCTGATGATGAGTGGTTATGAAAACAGGAGAACACTGAAACCCCAACACTTGATCAGAAATAAAGCAAACAACAAAAGCATGTTCCAAATTAAATCTGATAGAACTCAAGATGACAATGTGTCACTGGGAGGTTCACCGAAGTCCTGAGGTGGTTGCAGGATTACTCCTTATGCAAAGCACAGAATGGGGAAATAATTATCAATGATCTACATATTGGGCCATAGACTGGAGACTTTTCATAAAATAAGTTACTCTTTGAAGACATTACAATGTAGTTAGAGAGACAAAAATAATCCCTAATATACCCTGAGTTTCTTTTAAAAACCTCAGGGTGGGCATTAATAGGGTCACTGTCTAATATGCACATTTACAAACAGAATTTCAGTTTGCTTTCCTCATGGTTTCATCTTGATAATTCTAGAAAACCCAGAGAAGAGTCTTCTGTGTATTTCAACTATCTAATGTCCTTGCTTCCTGCCCTCCTTTCCTCCACATTTCTCTTTGGCACTTTAAGTCCCTGAAAGATGAGATCTCCCTGTAACCAATAGCCTCTAATCTCAGGGAGAAGTCCAATGTTCACACCAAGGGAATGACTTGCCTGTGCTCCTTGACTGCACAACCTTGAGACTCCCAAAAGATTCTGGACTTCCTATTGCCTCCATGTTTTAAAGCAATAGGAAAATTCTCCGGTCTTCACCTTCATGCTACTCAATGCCCCACACAAGGTTGAGTAAGTACTGTCTTACTAGAGCTGGTGTCTTTCCTTAGAGACCACACCTGAGTTCATTCCTCAGTTCAGATAATAGACCATGAGCTGTTCTCTTCGTGTTCCTTTCTTCAGTGGTAGCTCCATGCAAACTATTTCCCTTTATGCAAATATCACCACATAAATAGTATTGCAAGCTTAATGTGTAAAGGTTCGATGGCTCCTCATTTGATCTACAGAAAAAGATGATGATGTACATGCTTTCATTCTCCCCATTTTACAGATGGTAAACTGTGGTTGGTTAAAGTTGAGAGACTTTGAGACAAAATCACCCAGGTGGTCAATAGTTGTTCATGATGGCCTTAAATATTATGCAAATTGAACATCCTATCCTACTAAAAAGGCAGATTTTGGGGTACTTTGAGATGTCTCCCACACTTTCTAAATTATGGGAAGCAATGGAAAATATTGCTGTAATGACAGGAACTCATCTGGTAAGGCACCCACATGAAAGCACAAGACAGCTCTAAAAGGGGTTTATGAGTCCTGATTTTTATTAAACTCTTGCTACTTGTTTACCTTGGAATTACGACCTGCTCTTCAGCAAGTCTCAGGTCAAATGAGTTTAGTTTATGCCACCATGGTGCTGAGTAGAATCTATAAGCCTCTATTATCACTTCTTCATGAAGAAACAAACTTAGACTGGGTCTGATGACTAATGCCTGTAACTCCAGGGACCTGGGCAGTTAATGCAGGTGGATTGCTTGAGGCCAGGAGTTGAGACCACCCTGAACAACATAGTGAGACCCTGTCTCCACAAGAAATAATTTTTAAAAAATTAGAAGGGTGTGGCAGTGCACACCTGTAGTCCTTTAAATACTTGGGAGGCTGAGGTGAGAGGATTCCTTGAGTCCAGGATTGTAAGATTACAGTGAGCTATGAATGCACCATTGCAGTTTGCCTGGGTGAGAGAGTGAGACCCTGTCTCTAAGAAACAAGCAAAAGTGAGCACCCTTAACCTAATCTAAGAACTTGTGGCATCTGCAATATAGCAAACAAACAAACAAACAACACAAGCAAACAAAAAACTAAAAACAGTCTGGAAAAACCCCATGGCCTGGGTTTGAAACTCATCTCTGCCACTTATGATCTATATGCCCATGAGCAAGGTACTGTAAAATAGGTCAGGTAATGTCATTTCCATCACAGACTTGGTAGGAAAATTAAACAAGTTTGCATGTATAAAGTACTCAGAGTAATGAGCAATAACTAGACCATGGTAAAGGCTCTTTAAATTTATTTTTTAAATTAATATATGAAAAAATGACCTGGAGCTACTCAGCTGAATCAGAGAAGATGTCTCCTGATTTTTCCGGAAACTAATTCAGCTCTGTCCTCAGTAAATATCTAGAGTGAAACTTCTTGCATGATGCTTAGAGAATGAAAAGCAGGAATGAGTTTCAGACCACAACTGTATTTTATTTTTAGCTTTGGAACCCACTGCATATCATATAAGCCAACATGTTCTTGCTTTTTTATTTCAATTTAGTTTTGGCAAAATATTCATTTCCCCATACAAAGAGAAAGGTCCAGAATAGATAACTGGCTGTCAAATATCCAACTCTTGCAAAAATAACATTTTGATGAGAGGAAGGTAAATTAATCAGACTCATCATGATTAAATCTCTTTAAAAATGTACCAAAAAAAGAAAACAGAAAAGTGAACAAGGACTTTACAGAAACCCATTTCAGCCAAATCCTAAACATCACTCTACAAGCTCATGAACTGCCTTGGACCTGTTTAAATGGATGCATTGTTGAGCTACACAATTCTTTTTCACTTTAGAGATAAATACATTAATGTATAATTTGCTTTTGCATAATTTTATTAAAAGAAGAAACCCTAAGTAAATTTCTTTTTATATTTGTATAAAAATATTAATATCCATTTAAAGGTCATTTCTAGATTTTCATTTGCCTACTTTAACACTTTAAATAATACTTGTATGCCAAGCATTTAATATCTCCAACATATTTCTTATAGAAGAATCAAAGAAGTTTCTTTACTAAACTATTCTGACCATTGCCCTTGTTTGGAAATAATCTGAAATTTATCGTACAGATTTTATTATGTTACTATTTTAGGAAATAAAGTAACACATTGGCCTATAGCCCATATTCCATTTCATCTGGAAAAGTATATGCCACAGTCCATGAATCTTGTTTTTTATTAATAAGTTGTTGTACAATGTCATGATTATTAGCTGCATGGGTACAAAGACAAGGGATATCACTGGAAATGACTTAATTGTCTTTTTAAAATTTGTTTTCTTGTTCATCTTTAATTTTTTAATAATTGCTTGTTTAAACTGAAATTGTTTAGATTAAATTACATTTATTCACTTGTACTTTTGATATTTCTTTTTAGAAACCCCTACATTTTTTAGCTAAAGTTTAGGCTCCAGTTTTGATTGCATACTTTTGGTTTTCCCATATTTTATTTCAGATGTTAAGCCAAGCTCGAATTAGATTTATATTTTTGTGTTCTTTTCTGAAAAAAAGAATTCCACAAATAGGTCATGTATGTTTAGAAACATTTGAAGAAACTAAAAAGATACACTGTACAATATGAAGCTCATAATTTATTCTACAAAATTATCTTTAAATTATTTCCATTTAAATAGTACAGCAAAATAAAGTGCATCAAAGCTAGTATGGGGATAGGTGAACTTATTGAAATAAAGAAGACTCTAAAAGAAACATAACTTCAAGCAAAATTACCATATTGTATGACAGATCCATTGTTGCTGAATATTCAGCATGTTTGACCAACCTGCAGCAGTGCAACATGCAAAGAATGCTTGCACAATCACTTTATGAAATATTTATTTAGGAAATGAAAGGCTAGTTCTGTTTATTAACTACATTTTGAGGTAAATCATTTGGAAACACTCACATTTACTTATTTTATTCAACTGGTAGTGCTGTTCTTTGATCTCACATCTTAAACTCTGCTCATATGAATCGCAGAATGCTTTGGATACTTCAGTCTCACAAGGCTCCTTCACACCAAATGATCTGCATGAATCTCAGAGATACCAGATTCCCATTTCTCACATTGGAACCTAATATTGCCAGGTATCAAATGAGTGAACTCAGGCAATACCACATCCAGGAACTTGTTGCCAATACTGCATAAAATTGTAAACAAATCAAATGGGTCAGTTGAAAGAACTAATAGAAGGAAGGCTGTGAAATCAAAGAAGCAAGACCTCAATTCCAATCCCAACTCTATCAATTACTGCCCTTTCCCGTATTATAGAGGATTAAGAATGATTGTCATTTTTGGTCTGTGTAATGAGTAAAACTTTTTGTAAAAGACTAAACAAAGAGCAAATTTATCAGTGTCTGTGTTTGAGAAGGCAAAGTCACATGAGGCCAGCTTGGTCTGATATTGGGCTGAGGAGCCCTCTGGTCTGGGTGCTATGCAGAAGATGAAGAGTGAAGACGGTGATCCTGAAGGAAAGACAGAGTTGAAAGAGTAGGGGTGATAGCAGGTAATGCGAACATAGCAAATGCTTGTCTTGAAATAGAAACCAATCAAGTTTTGACAAAGTCTGCAAAGAAGACAGATGGATATAAACATCTTTGTGGAGAAAGCGTCTAAAAGACAGCAATAATTAGTTATAACTTCTAAAACAATGTGAGAATTCTCATGTAATTAAATTGAACACGGATAGGGACAAATCTTAGAAGCCATTATTGATTCACAAATTTTTAAAAGTAGATTATAGAACAAATTTATTCCCTGTGCAATAGGGCAAGACATGCTCATTTCAGAGGGTTATAATTTGAGAAAAAAAATTGTGTGTGTGGTTTTATTTTTCTAATGTAATACTACTATTGTTTCACATGCTAGTGTCTATATTTACTGCAGTAAATCTCTATTAAGTAGATACTGTATAATGAGTACCGCATTAAATATGAGGGCTGTCAAAACATTAGTGTCTGCCCTGGAGGAGCTCACAATATGTTTAGCAGAGACATATCATTTACATATATGTATACTATCATATACTAGTACTCTAACAGATTTTCATACAAAGTCTATAGGAACACAAATGAGAAACTAATTCTTACTGGGAAAGAGGGAGACCTATTTTTAAAGATACATACAAAAGATCTGTGATCCAAGAATTAAGGAATGGAGAGTATTCTATGCATTCCAAAATAAAAGAAAATCACTAAAAAAAAGACTTTAGCAATTATTTAGTTGAATTGCTGCATTTTTAATAGGAAAAAATGAGACTTGGAGCTGTTAGATAATGTGTTGAAAGCCACCAAAAGTAAAAGACAAAAAGGAATAAAACACAAGGATCTTGGTTTTCAGGTCACTGAGTTTTCTATTTTACTCAGGGACTCTGTCCCTAAATCAGTACTCCCCCCACTTCACAAATCCTACCCTGAGTCCAGTTCAGGTCAGTTAATATAAGTCCATTACTGGATTAACAAAAAAATACTTAAACTCAAGTCTCAATTTAAAGGCAACAATGAAACAAGCAAAAACCAAGTAATATTTTTAGTTGTTGTTTTCTTTACTTGCTAGGAAATGTGATGCTTATCTATATACTATTTAAGTTTGGCATAAAAAAGTATAATACCATTTCTTTTATTTATTGAAAATCCAGGAATCCTTAAATGACAAGTGTTATTTATTATTTAGAATACCCCTTGAAATCCATAGCCATCTGAAAACTACTTGCTAGGATCTGGCAACTTTGAATTGGGCCTTTTGCCATTTTGACAGATGGTCAGAAATATAAGAAGCCAAAATACCATATATGTGCACTGATTGTGAAAGTTTTGGGTGTGATTCTCAGCTTAATCACCCACATGGCTTTCAATGCTGATTTACATGACCATGATTAAAGAGATGAGCATGGTAAAAACAGCTCTTCATTTGGTGGCTAGATATAGATGCTCAAATTCTTCTGCTGCCTTGTAGTTCTCTTGATAGATAATCCATATTCATTTTTAAAGCTGCAGGAAAATGCACTTTGAATATTTGTAGGCCTTTGTATATTTCAAGCATATGCTTTTATTTGGATGTACCTTATTCCCAGAGCAGCCAGACAACAAATTTGGCACTCAAGTATAGAACATAGCCATATTATGCTCTCAGAAAGAATGAGTAGAACATTTAGATCATTTAGATTTAATGTTTTTCTTATAAGAAATATATATTATTGCAAGTTTGAGTATTTAAAGTTTAAGATCGAATTGATTACATTGTTACTACAAATTGTACTTAAGGTTTTAACAGAATAACAAAATGGGGAAATGAATCTACATTATTTTGGTCATTTAAAATAAGTAAATTAGTTTAGGCATAAGATGATCAAATGCCAGTTATTAGTTGCTTGTAGATTGGCTATTATAATAGCATAAACATAAACATATTGGGTCAATTTAGTGAAGCTGTAGAAACTATACTTTTGCATTATATCACCTATATGATCGTTTTTCGGAAGCCAGTGATTGAGCTCAATTGTATTGTCACATTCAGAGTAACTCATATGGATACAGTTAGTCTATTAATTAAATTCTGATACAGTTATTAGTATCAATAGAAACCTTTTGATGCCTATTACTTATATATTGCATACTAATACAACTTTAATGCATGGTAAATGTATACAGTATTTGTATCATGAAAATTGTCAAATTGTGCAAATTATTTTGGTTTACATTAAGTACAATCTTCATTTACTTTCTTTGAAGTCATCAAATGAAAAAGGGCTTAACATTTTAGCAATTATTCTTATATAGAACAAAACAAAATATCTATGTGTTACCTTTAGTTTTAGCACATTGATCATAATTCAATGTCAATCTTCATGTTAATGTTTGAAATGTTAAGGATCAGATAGGAAACAGCATTTGTATCTTATTTTCTCATTGTTTATTTCTGTTACATGAGAAATTATATAGTGTATGGTACATAGTACTGTGAAATCTTGTGGGATAATATGTGGTACACATTTAAACAAATGACAAGAATCAGTAATACTCTCTTTTAAATTGCCATACACCAAAGAAAATAACCATACTAATTGATCTTTCCCTTCAGGGAAATGAAGTAGGAAGATGATTGGCATGGCTATTTCCTTGTCTTCTTCCAAATGCAGGGATAATAATAATTACTCAACTCCTCTATTCTTTCTCCAGTTTGAAAAATAGTATGTGGGGAAAGATCTGGCACATCACGTGGAATATAAATTATATTTACTAATCTTTCTTCCCTCCCACCTGCCCTTCAAAATGAGACATTTCTTGATTGGTTATTTGAGGATAGCTGCAATTGAAATGCAAATACAGATCCTCTTTTGCACTTGAACTCACAATGACCCACCTCAGTGCTCTTAATAAATAGGTCATGATGTAAACTCTTTAGAACCAAACAAAGAAAGGCATAGACAATCCAGATTTTCAAACATGGCTTAAATCTTTACGAGTATATGAATATTCAGTCTCCCACTAGCTGGGTGGGATGCAGAATTAGAGAAAGGCAGTTTTATTTTTCAGTCTTTCCATCTTTGACTCAGTAGTGGCTAAAATGAAAAAAAAATGGAAAGGAAGCAATTTTTAGTTTTTTTTTGTAGAGTGTTTTCTCCTTAACACATTCTCTGAATGTACTATGTGTCATAACACAGTAGAACATACCAAAAGAGTTTCAAAGAGTAACTGGGTTATCTTAATAGGAAGTGAGTGCTTTCTCACAAGAGATATATAAGTAGTGTCTATATTACTAATAAACTTACTAATGTTAATTATATACCAGTTTTAAAATGTATATTATTTGTAGTTTTATACTTCTGCTTTAGCATATATAAGCATAAAGGGGATAGAAGTATTGATAAAGTTTGAAATCTGATCAAGAAAAGGTAGAGGATTTTCCCTAATATATTTTGGGGCAGAATTGTTGATAAACCCTTGTAAGAAAGTTAGTACGTGTAAATAAACAATAGAAACATGAAACTAACTATTATGATAGAACTATTATAATACTGTATGCTATTTCTTTACAGTTTTCAAGTGGACAAGCTTCATCTAGTTTCTTTTTTCAGACAACAGAGAAAGAGAAGACCTTGTATAGATATTGACTATAATAGAAAAGAGGAAAATGGCTAATAGGAAAATCCTCTCTTTATTTTAAGATGATCTTTCGCGTGCTAAAATTGATTATTTTTCTTACAGAGGAAAAGAACAAAGGTCAGGATGTTCAAGGGCCATGACTTACGATAGTCCAACTAATAACACCTGTAAAACTTAAATACAAAGTTAGCATATATGTGATATTACATCAGGATAAGAAAAAGAAAATGAAATGTTAAATATTTGTCTTTTAAAAAGTCGTTCTATTATAATTTATAATCCTCACATTTATTAGTAGTCACTCTTGATAATTTTTGTTTTAATCCAAAAAAGTTAAGCTTTGAATCAAGATTTTTTTTCCTAGTAAACTGATTTTTCCCTACCTCCCCATGCTAGGAAAAACCTTAGATTGTTAATGTTAATGCATAATGTAGGATAGATATTATTACAAATGCCCAAATCACAGATCTTTTGATTTAAAATGATTATGATGAGCCAGTCTTGGTGGCTCAGCCTGTAATCCCATGCCTTTGGGAGGCTGAGGTGAGTGGATTGCCTGAGCCCGCGGGTTCGAGACCTGCCTGGGCAACTTGGCGAGACCTCATCTCTACAATAAATAAATAAATAAAAATTAGCCAAGAGTGGTAGCACGCGCCTGTAGTTTCGGCTACTTGGAAGGCTGAGGCGGAAGGATCGCCGGAGTCCAGCAGGTTGAGGCTGAGGTGGCCAGGAGTGGCCACTGCACTCCAGTCTGGGCGACAGAGTGAGACTTCAACTCAAAAATAAATAAATAAATAAATAAATAAAATGATTATGATGTTACTTCAACTTAGTCCTAAGAAAAAATATGTATTTACTTTTTGAAAAGAAACGTAATAGTAGGCTTTCTGAGTTTTAACACTTCTTCTACTTGACTATAAATAGAAAACAACTTGAAGGAGACTGCAAAAAACTTAAAAGCAAAAGCAGCCCCTATTCTCTGATGTTACCCATGCATCTTTATTCCTTGGCTACAAACATTTTGTAGCTTAACTGGACAGATCAGCCTTTGTTGTTTCAATAACAGAAAAAGAGCAATCAAATTTTAAAATGAATGAAGGAATAATTATAAGACTTTTAACAAATAAAATACTAGTGTATTGGTTAAATATTGTATTTTATTTCCTTGAAATTGAACTGGGTCATTTTTTTCTCTAATATTATGTCTTACCTGATAAAGTGACACAATGTATGGGTCATCTCACTACAGGACAAGCATGTTTTTAACATACTAGATCAGTGTATAATCTTGTGTCAAGTCAAACAGTTCCCACATCATACCACAGTGTTATTTATTGATTGGCTAGAGTTTACTGTTACACGGGAGGATTGATAATCCTCTTGTAATTAACATTACATTGGGGTCAACTGAGGTCACAGATGGGTCTTAATCTTTAGATTTCATAAATTTGGCTCATTGAAAATATTTATTTGCATTCATTTGTATTTTCATAAAATTTTTTTCTTGGTTAGCTTGAGTTTCCCCTGAGTACCAATACCGGTTCCTCATTTTAAAAAAAAATGTTACTTTGGGTGAAGTATATTTGTTTGTGTGAGTTAGATTATGACTATCTTCAGCATGATGAATGTTTTTGCATTGTTTCTGGTTTCTTGTATTATCAGCCAAAGTAAGACTCCATTTGTACTCTTAGTTTACTAAATATTCACTAGATTGCCTAATAAATCTATCATTCCAAATAACATCATATATTTATAGAGCAATAAAGCTCTGTATACACAAATAAGGCACAGCGGTACAAAATAATTATCAGTTCAGTTGCTGATATCGCTCTTTCCCAAATTTCTTATGTACCAATAAAATGTTATAAATAGCTACTTATTGCTTTTTAATAGTTCATTAAAAATAATTTTTAGCATCACGGGTCCAGGATGAATTTTAATTCTCCATTTGTTACTGTGTTCTGTGTTACATGTGATTATGCTGTAGTAAAATTTCTTAAAGGTAGTTTTTTTTGTTTTTTGTTTTTTTGAGTTGGAGTCTCACTCTGTTGCCCAGACTAGAGTGCAGCGGCCGCTCCCGGCCACCGCAGCCTCGACCTGCTGGGCTCTGGCGATCCTTCCGCCTCAGCCTTCCGAGTAGCCAGAATTGCAGGCACGCTCTACCACACCCGGCTGATTTTTTGATTTATTGTAGAGATGAGGTCTCGCTGCCCAGGCGGGTCTCGAACCCGCGGGCTCAGACAATCCACTCACCTCAGCCTCCCAAAGGCACGGGATTGCAGGCTGAGCCACCGAGCCCGGCTAAAGGTAGTTTTAAAGAGGTAGTAATAGTTTAAAACTTTAAGCAGGGCTCGGTGGTTCAGCCTGTAATCCCGTGCTTTGGGAGGCCGAGGTGAGTGGAAAGCCTGAGCCCGCAGGTTCGAGACCTGCCTGGGCAACTTGGCAAGAGCTTATCTCTACAATAAATAAAAAATTTAGCCGGGTGTGGTAGCTCACACCTGTAGTTCCAGCTACTTGGAAGGCTGAGCAGAAAAATCGCTGGAGCCCAGCAGGTCGAGGCTGCGGTGGCCGGGAGCGTGCCACTGCACTCGAGTCTGGGCGACAGAGTGAGACTTCAACTCAAAAAAAAAAAAACATTTAGACATGGGAAAAGCTCTGAGTCATTGGAAGTCTGTTACTGTAAGAATAGGTAGACATTACTTACATGTGTAATTAATTTTTAATAAATGCATTTTGAAAATAAATATGAGGAAATTAACTTTTCACCAGCCTACCATGCTCTCATGCACTAAATATTTGTATTTTAATGAGATCTCTTGAATTGAACTTCAAATATTAAATTATGTTTGCTTATTTTATTATTGCTATGCTATTAATTGGATGATGTGCTGACAAGTAGACACCTTTAAAAACTGGTATAGACCGGGCTTGGTGGCCACCTGTGGGTTCGAGAACTGCCCGGGCAACTTGGCAAGACCTCGTCTCTACAATAAATCAAAAATTAGCCGGGCGCGGTAGCGCGCACCTGTAGTTCCAGCTACTTGGAAGGCTGAGGCGGAAGGGTCGCGGAAGCCCAGTAGGTCGAGGCTGCGGTGGCCGGGAACATGCCACTGCACTCCAGTCTGGGTGACAGTGAGACTTCAACTCAAAAAAAAAATAAAAAGTTAAAAAAATTTTTTAAAAAACTGGTATAATTTTTTTGTAAATTTATAGCATTAGTAAATTAAGAAGCGTCTTTATATTTTGTGTGGAATCTCAGATTTTTCTAAAGCTTTAAACTGAAGAGCAGGTTTCAAAGTTTCAAAATCACATTGAAGATTAGCCACACTAATCTGTCTTTCTCTTTTCCAGCTCTGAATGTCACCACATACCTGACACACTTGACCTTTCTAGCTGTCTTTGCGGGACATAAATGCATCCCTGTCCCATCTGATGGCTCACCAGCTTACACGGGAAACATACGTCATGATATATGTACATGAACACATTTGGCATGAATGTTTACATGTACATGCAAAGACACACATTTGTGATTTAACTTTCAGTAGCAGTTTTAAAATGTAAACAAAACAATTCCGTGAGATTTAAAACAGAAATGGTTTCACTTGTATTAGTACTACTTTTTCTATCGGTGAAAGGAAGAACCCACATGTACAAGAACTGTAGTAAGAATTCACATTAGTATGTACTAAATTCAGTCTTCTTTTAATAGAAGCAGTGGGATTGAGGGCCACTCATAGAGGAAGAGGGAACAACGTGGCAGAGCAGGAGGCACCAAGGTACTCTGTGGGTCTCCTAGAAATACTTTGCTTTGTTCCTTTTAAAAAAGGAAAAGAAGATATTCAATGTTCTGGGCTTAAACATTTTTTTTCTGTTCAAAATAAAATGGCTAAGCAATACCCATAACCTCTATTTCTTGAGCACCTGTCATGTAATAATATGGCCACTATGCAAGGAGAGCTTCATTATCTCCATTTTTCAGATGAGGAAACTCAAGGTTAAAGGTGTTTTTCATGATTTGGAAATGTAAACCATCAAATAGGGAACATATCCAGGAAGCAAAACCAGTTTAATAGTGTCAGGGCACATTTTGATCCTCTGTATTATAATGTCTGCTCAATAACTATTGTGTTTAAGTTGGGGGCTAACCCCATTCATTGTGATTTTCCAAATCACTTTGTCTTGTATAGAATCGTACAAGTCACTCATTTAGTCATTGGACACATAACGGTATGATATATGCCATGCACTGTGCTAGACTTGTTCTTCTGACCTGAAAAATATCTTCTGTATTTAATCCTCATATATGAGAATACTAAACTCAACTTTTGAAGGCCACAAATTCCTGTTCTTTCGATATTTCCAGAAATATAGCAATAAAAGATAATGGTTATGAGCTAAGAACTCTCTGAATATTTATCACAAAGTCTGAAAAGAGTACATTTTGCATTCTTAGGTTGCCCAATTGACATGACATAAATCACAATTATATCGAATATTTCAGTCATAAAAAAGGATATATTTTTGTCTTTATGAAGGTCTCTTGTTTCTTCTAATAGAATGATTCTGACAATTTTATTATGAGTTTAGTTACACCAATAAATCTTCTATTACTTTTTCTGTTAATTAAGTGCTTTTAGAAATAAATTTCTTCAATTTGTGTGTAATGGATAAGGGTACATTAAGCACAATACTGTGATCTGTTAATCGTGACTGCAAGTCACTTATTTTTACCTAGAAATTATCTTATAAATTTTGAAATTGGGTACTGGCCTCTAAGTTTATCTTTATTTCCTACTATAAACCCATAATAAATCAACATATTATACTAAACTAAATGATGAAAAATGTATGATTTCAAAGATCTCTTCTATCAACAATTGTATAGTAATTAATCCCAACAGATATCCTGCTAATTCCCAGAACTGAATCAGATAATGGATTTTTTTCAATGAAGGAAATAAGATGTTTCCTTCTTATTTCCTATAGGTATTTAAGTGCAGACAGGGATTTAAAAAACCATTGGTTCTTACAAAGTTTCTTACAAAACTGTTGCAAGTACTGGAGTAAAGGGTTCTGTGGCAGCCTTCCCAGAATGATTGACACAACACCATGACACTAATTTGCCAGGTGAACTTCTACTTTATAACGCAACCAGGAAGATGGCAAAGCAGAAACTGAGACTACACCTATTGAGTTTGAGAGTATGTGACAATGACTGTGATATAGGGATCATGAAGCCAGAATCTTCCTGCCGCCCCCACAACAGTTTATTACCTGGAAACAAAGTCTGGTCACTACTCCTAAAATGCCATTAGCATCCAAAACACTGGAGACTGGACTCTGGTATATCAAAACTTGTGAATACCATCTCAGTCTTTCAACTTCCACAAAGCTGACACTGGAGTCCTTGACCTGACAACAGGAAGCAGTCAATAATAGTTGGTTTCAGCCTTTTGGTGCAGCTAATTGGAAGAACCAAATTTGCATTGCTAATCATGGTTGCAAGGGCAACTAAGAGTAGTTTTTAACAACACTGCAGAACAGATAGGTACATGGGAGGGTAGAATACTAATCAATCACATACAGCAGAGGTCCTGGTAGGTACCAAATGAAATTATTTTTCAGTAACCATAACTTAGAGTGTCTTCAGTCAAAAAGGGATAAATAGTGTTACAAAAGTAGTAGACAATTTTAATGATCCAGGCTAAAATGTAGACAACAGTTTTTAAGTGGTAATTAGACAATCCCTGATTTATGATGGTTTGACTTTCAATTTTTCAACCTTAAAATGGTTGGGAAATGATATGCATACAGCAAACTGTATTTCAAGTACACATTTCACTTTCAGTGCTGTATTCAGTAAGTGACTTGATATTAAGCCCTTCATAATAAATAGGCCATGTTAGATTGTTTTATCCAGCTGTAGTCTAATGCAAATGTTCTGAGCACATTTAAGGTAGGCTGGCTAAGCAATGATTTTAGTAGATTAGATATATTAAATGCATCTTTGAGTTATGATATTTTAAATTTAGAGTTAATGGAGACATAATCCCATGTAATTTGAGAATCACATGTATATGATTTGAAGAATACATGCTTTCATATTCAACCAAGCTGGAGTTTATTTAAAATTCTTATAGTTTATTTTAAGATTTTTCTATGAGACATGAAAACTAGAATGGAGCTTTAAAAGTTTTTCTTGGGGTCTCAGAATTTGCTACCATCTTGTTACCTGGTTTTCTTCTATCTCTATGTTCTTTCCCCATGTTACATCTTCCATACCTTTGTTTTAAATAACATTGATAAATTTTGACTCCAAAATGAATATCTCCAGCTCAGATAACTGTCCTTTGCATGCCAATCTTCCAAACCCAGATTCAACCTCTCTTAAATGTCTCATGAATATGTATGCCCTGAAAATAGAGATGTGATAATCCCATCAATTTTGAGTCAGGACTAAATTTGTTTCTTTCTTATTCCCCATCTCAATAAATGGTACCATCATCTCTCAACTACAAAAAACAGTAACCTGAATTTCTCTTTTGAACACTACATTAGATTTATCAACAAGATGCTACTCTAATCTGGCTAAAAGTATACTCTTGATTTACTTTCTCAAGTGTACTTACAAATTTTCCTCATCCCAATAAATGTGGATGCCTTTACCATCAACTGGCTTTCTCAGGCTACAAGCTTTAGAGTCACCCTCGACTCTCTCTTTTCCTCATACCACAAACCTAATCCATCAATAAGTCCTGAATGCTCTGTCTGCAGAATATACTTCACTCTTCTCCATCTCCAATGCTATACTTTCATCCAAGCAATCATCATCTCTCCGCTGCTCTACAGAAGGAAAGGACTGGAAACTTGTTTTCCAGCTTCTACTCTTCATTCATTGAATCCATTCTCCATGTAACCAATGTAAAATTCTTGCCACTCATGAAGATTAAATGCAAAATCAGTTCAATGGCCAAAAAAGCCTGTTAGAACACATCCCCGCCCACCCCTTACATCCTTTCTCATTCAGCGTTTCCTCTCTTTCCTGCACTGCAGTCACCTTGGATTTGCACATCTCCGTACAGTAAGGTCCCCCTTTCCAATGCAAAGTCTTCACTCTTCCTCTTCTTCTGACACACAACATCTAATCTTTTAGATGAGCCTTAACAACAGCTCTACTTTGAAAGCATTTTTGCTCATCATGTCTAAACAACTTCCTTCATTTTCTTTTCTTCTGCTTATTTCCTCCTCACTGATCACCATGTATCCTCCTCATCTGACTTTATGGATGCTTATGGGCAACTGTATAATATTATTGTTTCACTATGTATCTTCAGTGCCTTGTACAGTGCCTAACACATAACACATAGTAAGTGCTCAATAATTATTCATTACAATATTTTCAAAATGAAATGCCCACATCTCAAAGTATAAGTAAGATTTTCTACTCTCATTAAATATATGTATACAAAATTAATATATATGTAGAGGCATATTATTGGTACACTTATACACATATTAATTTCAAAAATTAGAAAGACACTAAGCATTATTAATATACATTTTACATGATTTATCATACTCTATGGGATAATTCCATGCCTTCTATGTTCAGTGGCATACTCCAAGGGAAGACGAGTGAACGTTTCACAATGGAAAATGACCACAGTAGTTTCCTCACATATATGTACATTTAAGCACACTGTGAAATCGTTTTTGTGCCTGGTTGTATGAATTATATTTTTTAAATTCATCTTTTTTATTTTAAAGATGCGGGGTACAACTCAGGATTAGGTACATAAGTGGTCATGTACAGATGAAGTTTGGGCCTCCCTTTGGTCCCCACTTCGCCTGGTTTGAGATCAGGTACCCTTATTGATTTATTTGTGCAAGTGGCTGTTTGACTGAGTGGGGACGTAGGAACAAGTGACTTGAGATCTCCTGCTGAGGCGGCTGCCCCAGCAGTTACTCAGATTCCAGCACTGTCCATGGTCCAGAGGCAGGCACCATCTCTGCAACCCTGTTTTTAATTATTTAAAGCACACAAACAAACAAACAAAGAAGTAACCCAAAACAATATTGCAATCAAATATGGATTAAAGACGCTACAAAAATAGAAGGAAAACAAATAAGAAAGAGGTAGAAAACTTTTTCTACTTAGAGCACCTCATTGGTCATGTTAAGAAAAAGCAATGACACTCTAATCAATTCTTAAAAGAAGCTGGCCAAACATTTGAAATTATCAAGAGTACAATTTGAAATATAGATTTACTTTCTTTACAATGTGTTGAAATAAAGTTTGAATATTTTGGATACGTCTTTAAATTATCCATCTTTGAGCCTTATAACATTGTATTCAGTTTTAAGCTTTTCTGATTAAAGTCTGATATAATATACAATAATTTTTTAATCATAAAATAAATGTATATGTACCAAAAAATAGAAAATAATGATAAACGAATAGGATACAATTAAAAATTGTCGGTATCATGCTATCTAGAGATAGCCTACATTTAAAATCTCTGTTCTCATGCATATACTTAAACACATCTTGCATAAATAAGATGACCTCAAATAGATCAACAAATGTTCATGCACACCTAACAGATTTGTCAAGAAAGAAAGAAAAAATCTCAAATAAAAAGTAAAGATTAATTTTAAATAGTTAATATTTACAAAAATAGATAACTTTGCTAAATGTTTATTGTAAGCAGACACTGTGCTAAAATGTCCACATTTTCCCACTTCATCCTTACAGTTAGTCTATGAAGTGATTGTTTTCAATTATTCTTATTTCACAAGTGAAGAAACTGAGACTGCGAGTATAAAAGGCACTTGCCAAAATCACTGGGTAGTTGAAAAACGTCAATCTTCCTTCATGAAAACAACTTTTTACTATTATTAACTAGAATTATTTAGAATGAATATGATCAGCAATTGCAATTTCTTAACAGTTAAGAGGCATTTAAAATGCCTTAGTAGTCATTTTAATTATTAAAAGTCTCAGCTTCCAGGCCTTTTCATAAACTATCTTTAGGAGCTAAAAGTGGTTTTAGCCTTCTGTTTTTCAATTCTTTTATCTGTAAAGCAGCATAGTATTTTTATACTTATGATATAATTGTGAAGATGAAATGAGATAACACATATAAGAGCATACAGGAATGGATAAATAGCTGCTATATATAAATATATATACATATTTGTTGTTGTTTTTAAGCAAAGGAAAAGAAAAATAATTAACATTCATTGTGTGCCTGTGATACAAAAATTGTCTTAGGTGACGTGGAGTGATACAAAAATTGTCTTAGGTGACATGCAAATTATTTATTTTCAAAATAAGTTTATGGAGTATGTTTTAGTTGTTGCATTTTGTAAATGAGGAAAATAAGCCTTAGAAAAGGAAACTATACATAGTTAAATACTAAAAACAATAACTATAATATTAAAACAGCGACAAAGCAGAACCAGGATTCAACACAAGTCCAGCTGACTCAAAGCTCAAGAAATGCCTGAAACTGATTTGTTGTTTAAATCTGCAATTGTTTATTTCTACTTAAAAATAAAAAAGCTGTTGAAACTCTGTTTTTCTCTTTTTTTGTTGTTGAAAGCAGGATTTATTGAGAGGACAGAAAAGTTTCCACAATGGCAGGGGACCTGAGGAGGTTGATGAAACTGTTTTTCTTTGGAGACAGTATAGTGAGAAATCCTAAAAAATTCCAAATAATGAATATCAATATTAATATGCATACTCATAAGCACACATACATGTATGCCTTCCAGCCCTGATGAGCCCTATTTAGGTATGTAAATTATATTTTTTTAGTATATGTGTTTCAAAATCAAGCTATCTTTTAAGTTTTACATTATAAAATGTTTAACTTTTACATTTTGAAAAGGGTTTAAAAGTTATATGTATAGACTTATTCCACTGCAGGACAACAACAAAAACTTGATTTCACACGACATAGAATCACAGAGCTGGTATTGACATAAATGCTGTGATGTGCCACATGCACATGAGTTTTGAAACCTTCCTACAGGGACCATTACCTCACTGTAAGTATTTTAAAACACTGCTTATTAAGCAAACACAAAAGCAAATACTGGAGACTGGGGTGCAAAATTAGTATATATTTTAGCTAACACAAGACTTTAAAGAACTTCTAGGCTGCTGATGATCAAGTTTAAGTTATGACCTGGTGGGAAGAGGTACCCATTACTTACCTTTGTAAATGTAGCATGACTTCAAGAAATCTGACTGATACAGCCCCTTAATCACAAACAAGCTAAAAACACTCAGTGGCTTACAACATCTACTTATTATTCACATAAATAAATTGTTCATGGATACCAGCAGCTACTACAGGTCAACACTGTATTTGCTTCTTCCTGCTGTATGTCAGGTTTAGGTCTGCTTACTCTGGCTTTTTATTCTGGGAATTGGGCTGCCAAATTCTACTAGGTGCCCTAGTTGTTACCTGGGATGTGGTAGAGGGGACATGAGCAAGATCACTGGCAGACTTGCTATGCTTTTACAAGCTCTGCTGCTAAAGTGCCTATATATGAGGAGTTTATCCCTTCCACTTCCACACCATTGGCCAAAACAAGTCACCAATGCCAGTGGGAAGCGGATATGTAATCCTCGTAAGGAAGGAAAGGAGTAACAAATGGAGAAAAATAACTCTATCACAAGTACTTTGGAGGAAAGTTACCGGAAATAGTAACACACATCCTCCCCACACATGGTCATGGGGAGCCAGTGATACTCAGGTTATTGGTTCCCATTTAACAATTCAAAGAAATGCATCTCAAGTATGCTAAGTGCCTTGCTAAATGCTGGGGTCTCCTACTTTCTATCTCCTTTTTCCATAAGAAGCTTCTCTCATTGTTTCTTGGCATTTTGGCTAAAATCAAGTAAAGAATGTTCTTTCGAATACCACCACACAGTAGATGGTAGATAGGATACTCATTTTTGTATTTCTTTTACTGCTTAAGGCAGGTGATTGTCTATGGTATTGATTGAATAGATTTTATGAAATATAGCTCATTCATTCATTTATTCATCACATATTTATTGATCATTTATCTTGAGTCAGGTACTAGCTAAATGTAGATGATGAATCAGTGAATAAGTTAGAAACAGTTTGCTTTCATTGAACTTACACGAAGTGGAAAACAGTTTATTTTTAAAATACAGGATTTGATCACCTTTCTTTCTCATGATTTAAAATCTCCTTATGAACGTATAATAACATAATTCTATTTACTAATGGAAAGGACTAGGATGGTTACATACCATTTCATCACAGAGAATGATAAAGTAGGATAAAAACACAATACAGAATATAAAAAGAGGGTCATGTTCTGGTATGCTTGGGGGTTCATTTTGCAAAATAATTTTCTTAATTTATAGTTCTCCTTCTGTCGTTCTAGTCCCTTCTATGTGAATCTTTAAAGTTTTAATCTTTCCAGGAAAAGGTGATTAGTATTTACTTTCAGATCCTTACACTTAAAATGGAAGATTAATGATCAATATAGCAGTCGAATGTTGGCTGTGGTTTGCCTAGAAATATCTTGGTGTCCTGGGGGAGGCAACTTAAATCAATGGCTAAAAGCAAAGTGGAAACTCAGGTACTAATCATTGCCTTGTCACAAAGATGCCCCAGGGTCGCTGGCTTCACTGTAGATCTTCAAATTGGGAAGTAAGATTAATCTTTAAATTGCATGGAGTGCTTGTTACGAGTTCTTCAAGTATTATTGCAAGGATTATACATAAAACAGAAATTGTCATTGTTTATTTCTATGATATTCTATCACTTTTCCTTTTCCTTTGTTTCATGTTTACTCTTTACTTTTTATGCATTTCATTTCACTATATACTTGACTCCACACTTTTTGCCTGCATCACTTTTCTTTCTTTCTTTCTTTCCTTTTTTTTTTTTTTTTTGAGTTGGAGTCTCACTCTGTTGCCCAGACTGTAATGCAGTGACCGCTCCCGGCCACCGCAGCCTCGACCCGCTGGACTCCGGCAATCCTTCCGCCTCAGCCTTCCAGGTAGCCGGAACTACAGACGTGCGCTACCACGCCCGGCTAATTTTTGATTTATTGTAGAGATGAGGTCTCGCCACGTTGCCCAGGCGGGTCTCGAGCCCGCGGGCTCAGGCAATCCACTCACCTCAGCCTCCTAAGGTGCGGGATTACAGGCTAAGCCACCGAGCCCGGCCCATACATCACTTTTTACTGTCTTTTATCTGACTTCAAAAACTGTCAAGCCACTCCTTCCTATCTCAATAATGAAACAAATATTTACTGAGCATAAAAATAAACTAGATACTCTAGATTATAAGACACAGGTCAGCCATAACAGACACTGTCCTCCTCATGCTCTCTCATTTAATGTGCTTTATTTGTCTCTGTTCTACTACACAATTTTCCCTGTGGGGATATATATATATATATATATTCCAGAAATAAATCATGACTCACAACTACACCTGATTCTGATACTCATTATTGCTAAATCAGTCGTATTCAAAAGATTTACTGGGAATATTTCAAATAAATATTCAAATTAAGTTCAACTTACAAAGAAAAAAATCATCTTTCAGATTTGGAGAGATGAAATCACAGTATTGTATCTAAAAATCAGAATTTCATGCAAACTAGAACTTGGTTATAAGGATGTGGAGAAGAGGAGAGGCACTAAGAGAACCTGAAACTGCATTGCTCAGGTGGCCCCTATGTCATTGGCATGTGTCTACATCTACTTCCATCTTTCTCTCCTTTCCTTTCTTTTCTTTTCTTGTCTTAGAGAAAATGTTCCCTCCTTCCATATTCAAGGCTAATCCCTCCAGTGTTTGTGCCATGCTAGCTACTACATATAGATAATGCACCATTAACATTTCCATTTTGCACAGACCCTTCTCTTTATCTATAAGAATATAAAAATGAGCAAATTACTATTTTAAAAAACATACATAAAAAAAGGCGAATCTTAATCTCATCTACTCCTTTAGTTCTCATTATAGTCCTTGTTTACAGCCAATCCTCACCATCACCTTCTATCTGGCCTCTTGCTTTGCATGCCCCCAGTACAGGCTTGCTAGTGCCAACAATGATTTTCTACTCCAGGGCCCTCCCTGTTTCCCACAGAACTATAGAGTGGTAGACTTGAGGAGTATTGGAACGGAGCAACCTGGAGTTATATTGTTACAAGACTAAAAGTTTTTATGTTTTATGTTTTACCTGAGAAGTAAATGGAACATTTTCATTATGCTTTCATCTATGTTTACTTAAATATAAAGATGATTCATATCTGTTTTGTCAGATAATGGAAAAATGTTGTTAGAATTTATTCATTATATTTGCAAATGTGTTTTGAGGGCCAACTCTGAGCACTCCACTCAAAGAATAAAGAGTAAAAATCAACATGGTTTTAGCCTTCATGAAGCTTATAGTCAATGAATGAGATAGAAATTAACTAACTATATAAATGTAAGACTATAACAGTCATTGTATATGAAGGAAACAGTGTTATAAAAAATTTTTTTTTACAGATTTTAAATATTCTTGATGGCAGATTCTGCATACAAAAACATAATTAATTTGATGTATTTTTATCGAATAATTTGATATTAGTTATTCCTTGCACTTTTTAAGCTCATCTTTTCAACTCCATTCTTTTGTAAATTTGGCTAACTTTAAGAGTAACTTTTAAGAGAGCCTAGATTTATGTTTGTTCTCATTTGTAAACTTAATTAATTAAGCTTCCCTAAGCATTTTAAGCTCTATATTTGTTTATTATATTCTACTTGTTTTTTAAATATTTCAATTATATAACCAACAAAACAACAAACCAAATCTACAAGCACTTTAATAAATTTTAAATCTAATAAAAAGAGCTTAATGAAGTAAACCTTATGTTTTCTTATATGGTTTTAACACAATTTTAACATCATGAGTCTAAAACAATAGATAATAATACTTTCTAAATTGGTGCTACAAGTGTGAATAAGGCAAATATTCTAAAATATTCTAACTATATAAAATATGTGTGTATTTTAATACTTTATTGCCAAAAATTAATGCATTCAATTGTAACTATATTCACCTGTAGCTAGGGCTATTACAGGAGAAAATCACCCCTACAGATAACTGAATCCTTTTACAGGGCAGAGCTAACAATGTAACTTTCTTTCTTTCTTTTTTTTTTTTTTTTTTTTTGAGTTGGAGTCTCACTCAGTCGCCCAGACTGGAGTGCAGTGGCCGCTCCCGGCCACCGCAGCCTCGACCTGCTGGGCTCCGCGATCCTTCCGCCTCAGCCTTCCGAGTAGCCGGAATTATAGGCATATGCTACCACGCCTGGCTGATTTTTTTATTTATTGTAGAGATGAGGTCTCGCTGCCCAGGCGGGTCTGGAACCCGCGGGCTCAGGCAAATCACTCACCTCAGCCTCCCAAAGGCGCGGGATTACAGGCTGAGCCACCGAGCCTGGTTTAGATTTTTATTTTTAAATCACCAGAAAATGGAGTAGGTTTTGCCCCTTCTTTTTTTTATTATTTTTTTTTATTTTTTATCTTGTAGGTCCTCACTTCTGGATCTCTTGGTAATCATTACCCAACTTTTGTTTTAATAATTTGAAACAACATCTAGAATAGCAACTGTAAAACACAATTAACCTCTGATAAAACTGAAAATAATCCATAATCCATTGACATCCTCTCAAACTTGTCTGTCTTTTGCACTGGTTAAACTGCAAGTTCAATGACAATGTAATAGGAATCTTCACCCATGTGTTTTTTGAGTCTTTGATGCTAACATTCATCTCTGTGATATCCCTAGGTACATCAAATTTCATTTGGTTAATTGTCTTGAAGAAGAGTGGGAATTCCAAGTGTTTCTCCCTATTCTTGTCTGACATCAGTCAGAGAGCCAATGTGAGGATTCTTGCAAATTACTGAAAGTATTTACTTCAATTACATACTCAGGAATTGAGTATGGGGCCATGAAATGAGTTTGAGAACTCAATAAGCTTACTAGGATGTGAGCTCAAATCAAAAGTCCATCATTAAGTGACCCTAAGAAGCCCCTGACTGAAAGCTTATAGAAGAATTTTATATTCTCAGGAATTAATACTACCTCAATTTCAAGACCCAATACTATCTGAAAAATCTAGATATTTTCTTTTTCTCAGTATAGAATTTCCTGGTAAGTTAAAGCCAGTCTGGGGGATATTTGGTGAAAAATTTACAACATGAACTATAATGAATATTATTGCAAGGTCTTTCTTCAAGTTACTTGATTCAGTAGCTGTGCCCTATGAATTGGTTAGCTTCAAACAGGGTAAGGGATGTAAAATTATCTATTTTGATGCATCATCTCCATTATCTTTTAGCAGTTGAATTTTCCCTTAATAAAACAGAGAGGAATTTTGTGGATTGTCCATGTCTTTTGACTCTGGAGACTCGCTAATCAATTTTTTCTATGTCGATCAGACCAACCTGTTGAGCAGTCTCATACTGCTACCTATCATAGTTACCCCTCCCACCTGGAATCAACATTTAGCTTGACCTTATCTCTCATTCTTGCTGAAATCAACTGTGAAGTCCACCATCAGCATGCTTATAGAAAATTTCCAAAAGATTATTCTTCAAAGTTGACAATGCACCCCTCACCTCCTTTTTTTCTTAAGGTCTGGATGAAGAGAAGGGCATTTAGGTCTTTTAAGAGGGTGCAACCACTAGTCTTTGAATTCTTTCTCTACATTATAACAATGAATTTCTGCCATCTTGACTGTACTGAGTGTGGTTCATTTTTGAATCAAATCAGACCAGCAAATAATTACTACTTATAATTGCTTGTGACTAGATTCTCTACCAAGTGCATCAAAGCTGTTACATTCAGCTTGACTTAAACTTATTTCTCCTTCATTCTATCACTTCAGAATTAATTTTCACATGTATTCTCCAGAGATTTGTCTATATAAATCAGAAAATTCTTGCATTTTTTTAATAAGTAGAACTATGGATCTGACACTGTATATTAGGTTTAACAACCACACAATTTCTCTTCTATGTTTTAAAGTCACATTGTGTCAAAACCCATAGATTTATACAAATATGTAGCTATAAATGGCAACTATGTTTTTTTTGCAGAGTTAAATGTGCTTTTTCTGGATACCTAAGGAATCATGCTGTAACCACTGTCAAATATGTGGTGTGGTGCAAAGTTTATAGCTTCGTCTTTAAAGTTATTAAATATTTGACTTTGTAATTGTAAAGCATTTTTAGAAGTCATTATTTATCATTATGTAAACAATAAAATGATCATTTCTAATTTTTTTCATGCCATTTTCCCCATAGTAAAAAACAATTTAATCCTGAATTAAGTTGTTCCAATATTTTCTTGCTTAGAAGACAAAGTATTTGACCAGCAGAGCAAGCTTTCAAAGTAATTGTTCACCTCTAGTTCCTACTCTTTAGTGTTTCCCCATTCCTTAAAGTATAGAATCCAAGTTTATTTTCAAGATACATGAGACTGTACCACTCCACATTCTTAACCTGTGCTCCAATGTATAGAGCTGCTTGTTGTTTTAAAAAAGTGACCATGCTGTGTCTTGCTTCCTTACCATTGCACATGTGGTCGCTCCCTTCTGGGATGGTGGGTACGTGTTGACCTTTAATGATCTCACTTCATGACATCCCTTGACCACTTGTTAATGGCAGGCAGTGTTAACGATTCACTCCTCTATGGAATGCCGAGGTTCTCAAAAACACAAGAATATAAAATAATGGCTTAAATGAGATGGGGAACTGAGGATTAAGTAGAATTAAATTTTAAAAATGAAGCTTAGAACTCTTTGATATTTTAACATTACTATAACAAAATGCTTCTTTTTCAGAATTCAAGTAAAATTTACTAAACTTCTGCTTGACTTTCAAATCCTGAGACATGTTTCCATCTCACTTTTGAAGCGCATTCAGTAAGACACAGTATGCGTGGCTAAGATCATTATTATATGGGTTACTCTGCTTGCCATAGTCGCAGAACCTAACCCCTTCTTTCTCTGTTCTCTTTGGGGGGTCTCAGGAAATTGACCTTTGTTGATTGCATCAGGAACTCCCTTATTGGCTAATCCAAGTCGGCTTTGACCAATAGGAACCACTGGCAGAGGATTAGGGGTCCATTGGTGGGATAGAGGAGAAAAAAAGGGAGCCATCAGAGTTTTCCCTCTAGTCTGTCTTTCTGCTTTTGGTCACATTTCCAGCAACTGAATCCTCCAGAACTATAACTGCTGTCTTTTAGCCCCAGTCTTCGACACCACAGTTCACTGGACTTTGTTAACTCATTATCTTCTCCTTAACCCTTTCGGTTAAGAAGTAATGAAGACTTCTCACATTTGCTCATCTCTGGCTGCTTCAAAATATTCTGTTAGTTCGTTTCATTCTCTTCAACTCTTCATTCAAGTTTCTTGAACCATCTGTGTTGTGTTCTGCTTCCAACATAGGCTCCAATTATGTAGGATGTTTTTGGGGCTGGGCCCAGTGGCCCAGCCTGTAATCCCAGCACTTTGGGAGGCTGAGGAGAGTGGATTGCCTGAGTTCGCAGGTTCGGCCCAGCCTGGGCAATTTGCCGAGACCTTGTCTCTACAGTAAATGAAAAAGTTAGCCGGGCATGGTAGCACGTGCCTGTAGTTCAGGCTACTTGGAAGGCTAGTCAGAAGGATCCCCAGAGCCCGACAGGTTGATGCTAGAGAGGATATGAGTGTGCCACTGCACTCCAGCTTGGGTGACAGAGTAAGACTCCAACTAAAAAAAAAAAAAAAAAAGTTTTTGGTCTGCCTCCTGGTGTGTGGTTCATCTTAGGAGAATATTAGCCTTTCTGTGTACCTCTTCAACACTAAAATGCATTATTAATTTATCTTTCTGCTTCTATAATGGGAGCAAATCTTAATGCAATTAATTTATGACCTGCAGAGATATAATAATTTGTAGCTTTTCCTAAAAAATTATGACATCTTTCTTGGGATAGGCAAAAATATAAATGAGTCTTTTATTTTCAAAATAATAAATTATAACTTTAGTACATATTTTCTAAGCTTAAATGATGCTTTCTGAATTACTTTTGGGGGGAGTTTGATGACAATGTATTGCATGTGACCAATGAAAATGCCATGTATTTTATTATTCGGGCAATGTTGATCAGTGGCAATCATTGATATTCATATTGAAAAGTTTATATCAGTGATTTTCTTTAAGTTTAGGCTATTTAGAAGTTCCAAAGCATTTTAAACTGTAGACTTTTTTATTATATAAGCACAACTGGTGGTAATTTGGAAACTACATAGTACCTGATAAAATGTACTGAACTGGATTGTTGACCACTCTGATGAAGTAAAGAAGTTAGAACAAGCAGTTCTTGCCTTTCTCGACAGTATAGGACTTTGAAAAGACATGCAAGCTGGAATTGTACAAATAATCTTTTTAATCAGAAAGTCACAATTGTTCTATGATTTTTAAAGTTTTTTTAAGGACATTAAACCGCTATTACTCTCAGTTATTAATGTAGGGGAAGTGAAAACAATACAATTAATTTTTAAGAATATTGTTACTTAAAAAATTTAGAAATATTAAAAATCAAAGTGCTTTATTTCATCGTAAAAAATCAACGTGGTTTGAGCAGTGTTTGCCTGCTTCTCATCATATAATTTAAAATATAGAGTGAGCCTCTTTTCTAAGCCTTAATAAACTGACATAGTGCTTTATAAGTTTGGATAAGCTTTCAGCTTTTTATCCTTTGAATTTTCAAAGTCATGAAATATTACCAAGAATCCCCTTCATATGAATGTTTTTACTGGCACCACTTCTCTGGGATATTGCCATTCTTCTTGTCAATCTCCTCATTCTTGTTATGAATGTTGATGCTTCTCCTTATGAAGCTCCTTTGAATGCACTCACACAGTCTCTTCCTATACTCACCTGTTTCTTCTGTTAACTCCATCTATTCAAATTCCATTTCCAGTACAGTATCATCACTTTTCTTTCTTTGTAGAACTCTCACCTTCGTTGTCCAGTTCCCTTTTATGAATATTCATTCTGCGAAATGTCACATGGATTTGTGACTAGGAGACAAAGAGGGAACACAACTACTACATGCTTTCCCATCTGTGTATCTGTGTATGAACTGAACAATAGATGTATTGTGACCAGACACTGATTCTAAAAAAGTGACGTAATTGGTCACTGACCATAATTTGCATCTTTCATTTACATAGTGATTTATGGATGGAAGAGGCAGAGGCACATTTTCTACCTTGTGCAATTACCCACAGTTACTATGTCAAGATAACTGATATTTGACCCACATTGTTTGGGGACTGGTATTATATATCTAAACTGTGGTAGACAAAATCAGTGCATATTAAAACTATGCAGAATGTGGACTGCTGAAATTACTGTTTGAATTTTAATATGAGAAGACTCTTTTTCATTATTTAACATTATTATAATCTCTATTATATATCTGTCACATCTTGGCATATACCAGTCATTTGTGACTTCAAAGAAAATTTACATTTAAAAAAAGTGAATGTATTTTTTCTTCTCCAAACCATAGATTTTTAGCAGGCTTTACAACTATTTCAGCAAATGCTATTGATACCAGAGAAAAATACTGGCCTCATTTCTTCAGTCATTTTTTGGACAATAATATAAGTATTATGCAAAAACTAGGTTTAAAAACTGACAACAGAGTTTGGGAACTTATTCTGCTTCTCATCAATAATCTCAGATGAAAATTAAACTCCTTGAGTAATTTACTAGAATAACAAGAACAACACCTAAGTTTCCCGAGTTCTGAATAAAGAAATTTAGTAAATTGTAAAATTAAAATCACATTCCATCTGAAGTAAACTAATTAGTTACACTTTATTCATTGGACATGATGAGGTATGCAAAAATAGAATCCAATTTCTAGATCAATTAAGATAAAATGTATTAACTACACTCACAAACATAGTTTAAAATCTATAACTCTAAATTCTAGAACTGTACAAAAAAAGATACTAAATCAAGTATTTAAAACATCAAAATCCAAGAACAGATGTTGTAAAGACATTTACCTACTGAAAAACAACTATTAACAACTTTTATAGTTTTACATGGTACAGAAAGATATTGATCATGTGACTCACTGTTGCTGATGACTTATGATTATGTACTAAAAAGTCAGATGCTAATGAGAAATTATCTTCCTTTGCTTATTAATCAGTTTACCTTCTCATTCATTCATTTATACTTTTGTCTATTCATTCCTTAGGTAACATATTGCTGATGTTTATATAACATATACTAAATACCAGGCACATAATGATGAATCAAAAAGTCATAATTTTTGCCCTTGTGGAGTTTATAGTCTAATGATCAAGCAGACATTTAACAAGAAAATATGTAGTAGCAAATATATTATTACTAACTTGCGTGGCAAAAAAAAAAGGAGCTGAGAGAATAATGAGGGAAACTACTTTAAATAAGGCTTTCAGAAGATCTTCAAGAAGGTGACATTTATTCTAAAACTTGAAGGAAGAACAGGACCTGCCTAAAGAGTAGGGTAAAGTGTATTCTGTGCAATGAGTAAATGCAATTACCAAAGTGAGATTTTAGTGTTCCTGAGAATATGAAAGTCCCATTGTCCAGAAGTTCATAAGCAAGAGGGAGAGTAATATAATATGAAAAGGGAAACTGAGTCAAAGACCTGAACATTAAGAGCCCTTGAAGTCATGGATATTATTGTAAATAAAAATGGAAGCCTCTGGAGTTAAGAGAATGACATAAACTGATCTACATTTAAGTTATGAACTTGGGTGCCCGGTAGCGTGAAACAAGAAGTGTGATAAACATGACCACAATGGGGAAAGAGGAAACAAAGGAGCGGACAGAGATGTGATATTCATTGTGGCAAATGTTGAGTTTAACATGCTAGTGGGAATATTATCCAGTCATTTAATTAAAAACTGGTGACTTCACCCCAGTACTGCTGATTTTTTAGGTGTAGCTTACTTCCTAGTGAAAGGGGAAGGTTGCTCAAGGACTTACTCCTTTCATGCATACATCTGGAGCTGTCGAGTCCGAAACTTTGACATTTCTTATTGTGCTCTACCAATTACAGTCTACTGCTGAATTCTGTTGCAGATCCCTGAACCCGAGTCATTAGCCTGTTCTTGCATTTGTGTAAGAATGTCTGTGCCAACCAGATTAAAATTCTTACTTCCTGCAGCTGGATCAGTGTCAAACCCACCCCATGGGCCATATTTCATTCCAGTCTTAGTCTCTTATAACTTTTCAGTCTGTACAGTCTTGCCAAGTTTTACCCTAAATATTAGAGTCTATTTGTCCTCCTAGATCCATTCAGAAGTATCTGGTCAGGAGATTCAGCTCTTGTCATTGAACTCTTGGATACATTTTGTGTTCCTCTTTCTGATTAAACCCCTATAAGAAAATGTATGTCGACCTTGTTTCCATCTTTTTATAGGTCAATCTCTATTTTTATCCCTCTTTTCTAACCTTTCCTGGATACTCCTATTATTTTCTGTAGCTTTAAATGCCTTGTAAATATAGAGATTTCCCAATTTTTCCTTCAGCTAAGACAAGTCTTCTAAGTGTCAGACTCGTGTATCTCACTTGACATACCCTCATAAATGCCTCATAAACATCTGCTATTTCACACCTTCATATTTGATTTTTCTCTCCCTCCAGCCCCCCATTAAAAAAAAGTAAAAACTTGCTCCTCTGAATTTTCTGTTCAGAAAATGTCACTAACATAAGATTTGCTGTTGAGCAGTTAATTCTTACTTCCTTGCCTCTGACCCACCTAAAGAAAATCAGAAAACTATTTTAATAGTATCTTCAGAAATCATCTAGAACTTATCCACTTTTCTTTATCTTACCCTACTTTCCTGCATAATCCTCCATTACTTCTTACTTCACCACCATAATAACTTACTAATTGATTTACCTGATTACACTTTTGCTTCCCTCCACTTCATGCCAATGAAGAAAATATACCCATGGTGCCTTATCTCCAGGGACATGAGCAATCAACCAGCAGGATTTCTCTTTACACATAGCACTTTCCTTGACCTGATTCAAAATTTATCCAGTGCTACAATTAACTTGGGGAAGAAGTTGCCACAAGGAACTAACCTTGAAATTTTTAACAAATAAACAGATTTTCTGTGACTGTGTGAACATGTAAAAATTTTTACTTTTCTTTTTTTCTTGAAACTATTCAGTACTGCCTCAAACAACTTCAACCCTAAGCATAAAAAAATATATATGTAGTAGCTGCATATCAATTCTTACAAGTTAGTGTTTTATTGGAAGAAGTGATAAAGTTGAATATGTTCATTTTCTAAGTTTCTAGTTTGTGCGAGTGACAAGATTCATAATACAAATAGCCAAGACTCACCAAAAAGTATCTTATTTGGGGACATCCTTTACAAAAGTATACAAATCCAATTAGTTATCCCTTAGCTGCTGACTCATAATCTAGACTCTCAAAATTTAAAATCTTGTCATCAAAGCTAAATTATTATCAATAAAATTTTAAACAACAAATTGTATCTGGCTAAAAATGAGATTAAAAATAAGTGTTTTTAGAGATAGCAGAAACTGACATGAATTGATTAACTTAAAATCATCCTCCTCATCTGTTACAATGCAAGACCTTTGGTGGGAGAATGAAGGAACAAGAGTTGTTTTTATTTTTTATTTTTTATTTTTATTTTTTTTGAGTTGTAGTGTCACTCTGTCGCCCAGACTGGAGTGCAGTGACCGCTCCAGGCCACCGCAGCCTTGACCTGTTGGGCTCCGGCGATCCTTCCGCCTCAGCCTTCCCAGTAGCCGGAATTACAGGCATGCGCTACCACGCCCGGCTGATTTTTTGATTTATTGTAGAGATGAGGTCTCGCTGCCCAGGCGGGTCTCGAACCCGAGGGCTCAGGCAATCCACTCACCTCAGCCTCCCAAAGGCGCGGGATTACAGGCTGAGCCACCGAGCCCGGCTGTTTTTATTTTTTTAATAAATCATGATAAGGCCAGGCACCATGGCTCCTCTGTAACCCTAACACTATGGGAGACCGAGGTGAGGGGATTGCCTGAGCCCATGGGTTCAAGGCCAGCCTGGGCAACTTGGAGAGACCTCATCTCTCAAATAAATGAATAATATTAGCCGGGCATGGCAGTTTGCGCCTGTAGTTCCAGCTACTCGGAAGGCTGAGTCGGAAGGATTGCCTGAGCCCAGCAGATCATAGGTGGCCATGAGTAAGCCACTGCACTCTGGCCTGGGCAACTGAGTGAGACTCCAACTCAAAAAAAAAAAAAAAAGCCCGGTGTGATGGTTCACATCTGTAATCCCAGCACTTTGGGATGCTGAGATGAGAGGATTGCCTGAGCCCAAGGGTTTAAAACCAGCCTGGGCAACTTGGCGGGACCTAATCTCTACAATATATAAAAAAATTAGCTGGGCATGGTGGTGCGTCACTGTAGTTCCAGTTACTTGGAAGGCTGAGACAGAAGAATCACCTGAACCCAGTGGGTGAAGGCTGCAGTGGCTGTGAGCCTGCCACTGCACTCCAGCCTGGGTGGCAGAGTGAGACTTCAATTCAAAAAATAAAAGTAAAAATAAAAATAAAATAAAAAATCATGATAGTTTTTATTTGTTTGTTTGTTTGTTTGTTTAGGCTTAGTGCAGTAGCATAGTCATGGCTCACTACAGTCTCAAACTCCTTGGCTCAAGTGATCTCATCTAAGCCTCCTGACTAGCTGGGACTACAGGTATATGACACCATGCCTGACTTTCTTTTTTTTTTTTTTTAACTTTTTTTGTAGAGCTGACATCTCACTGTGTTGCCTAGGCTGACTTGAACTTTTGGGCTCAATCAATCCTCCCACCTTGGCCTCCCAAAGTGCTGGGATTACAGGCATGAACCACTGCACCCAGCCATTTCATTTCATTTCATTTTGTTTCATTTATTTGAGTCAGAGTTTCACTTTGTCACTTTGAATGCAGTGGCACAGTCATGGCTCACCATAGCCTCCAACTTCTGGGCTTAGGTGATCCTTCTGCCTAAGTCTCCTGCGTAGCCACTATGCTAATTTTTTGATACTTTTGTAGTGATGAGATCTTGCTATATTGCTTAGGCTGGTCTCGAATTCCAGGACTCAAGCAATCTTCTGACCTCAGCCTCCCAAAATGCTGGGATTAAAGGTGTGAGCCACCACACCCAGCCTTTGTTACTATTTTAAAACATAAGCAACAAAGTCCAACTTATGCTTAAACTCCAAGTGCTCTCATTACTTTCTTTTTCTTTCTTTCTTTTTTTTTTTGCATCCTTCTCCCAGGCTGAAGTATAGTGGCATGTTCACAGTCACCCCAACATTGACCTGCAGGGCTCTGGCGATCTGCTTGTCTCAGGCTTCCAAGTAACCGAAACTACAGGCGGGCGCTACCAGGCCTCACTAATTTTTGATTTCTTGTGGAGACGAGGTCTTGCCAAGTTGCCTGAGCTGGTCTCGAAATCGCGGGTTCAGGCAATCTTCTCGCCTCAGCTTCCCAAAGTGCTGGGATTACAGGCTTGAGCCTTCGTAACTAGCCAATCTCATTACTTATTTTTAGCTAATTACAAGTAGCTCAAATGATTCAATTCTTTTTTTTTTTTTTTTTTTTGACTCTGCCCTCTGGAGTCGTATTCAAACCTAATTCCTCTTACCTAACCATTTAAAACATTTGAGGAAATCTCTTACCTGATGTTCTACTGGACAACTTTTCTACTTTAGCATCAATAAATGATCATGGTTCTTTTCAATCTTTCTTGGTGTGATTCCTTAATATTGTTCAGATTTTTCTGGGCATTCATTCTGGGCAATTGTTTGGAATTCACATCAAATTTGCAAGTCTATAATTTTCAGAATCGTTTTGTTATTTACCCTTCATAAAATTCTGCAGAATTATGTTTCTTAATTTGTATAAAAACATTTCTACTCTCTCTAAATTTCCCTAAAGTTTCTGGAGTCATGTTTGAAAGTTATTTCAGTGTCTTTACACATAATTCTTTTGATAATAAAAATTTGAACTCATTTAAAGCAAGATGAATTTTTTTTTTCGTATAATGCAATGTGAGTTCAATTCTTTTTAAATGGTACTCATCAGCCATTCCCAGATTGAAGATGAGCCTAGATGGATGAGAATCTGAAAGCATGCAAAAAACAAAAACCTTTTTATTAGAATCACTGTCAAAGTGCCTTTTGCCCAGCTGAAATTTGAAATATCCAGATGATCTTTTCTTCTATTATTTTCTAAGATGCTTTGCTAATTTGTCCTGCATGAAAATTACATGAGAATTTTGGAGTTCTCCAAGTAAAGCTGATCCCATTAACATACATTGTTTTCTTTCCCGAAACAAATGGTCTGATTTCATAAAATGCATAACCAGATTTCCAAGTAGTTTAAGTTAATCCATATTTACGTGGTCTCAACTGTATAGCACTAACGGGGGGAAAAAAGACTATGAAAGACACATTGATCTGTAATTTGTGACCCTTTCTCCTACACCACATAATGAAAGCCCGGGATTTATTTTCTTACATGCCCACAAGATGCAAGGGAAGTAGCACCCCAACAGTGCAAACTCCTAGTGAATGTTTCATATCACTGGTTAGAAATGCTACATATTAAATTTAACCACCTCATCTTCTTGGTACAGTTACTACGTGATAGAGTTTCAACAGCCTTCTTTTTTTTCTTCCCCCTGCTCATTATGAAACAGATATTACAAGGGCTAAAAGGGGTCATACATTAACTGGATGAGATCCAATTATGGGAAAAACCAGAGCAGTACTCTTGGGCAAACTGAAAGCTGTACTAAAGTGATCACGTGACTACACATTAAGAAGCATGAAAACGTTCACTTTTTTCTAGATGATTTAATATATGTATGTCAGTAAAATTATGATTAAAGGATCTACTCAGTCAGATACAGATACAAAGTGACTAGAATTCCTAGAAAAAGAAATAATTTCTTCCATTAGAAAAGCTATTTTGTATATGATACTTGCTAGTATGATTCTTATTTAAATTGCTATAGAAGTACACATTTGGGAAGCCTATAATTGAATTTTTTATTGGAAAATAATTGAAGAATTCTCTTTGATTTTCCACCTGTATTTACCATATTTACCAATTTAAGTTACCATTATTAATATCACAGGAGAACCATGATCTCATACAAATTTTTATACAACCTGAATTCACAGATTTTCAATACAATAATCACATATTGTTATGAGAAATAACCATTATCTGAGTAGCAAATTGTGTGCCCCAAAGTATGTTTATACAAACTTGTTATTCACTTGTAGTAGCAGAAACCAAGCATTACTTATATTTCACTTTGAAAATAATATATATGGAACATATTTTCAGTGTAACCTTTCTGTACTAAAATATTATTTTAAAAAATCTCAACAAGGGGTAAATTGTGCTTTACGAAACACTATTGGAATCTGTTTATTATCTTTTAGAGTTTTCCCCCCAGAGTTCTATATTTCAAATGGATAAAATAGTCATAAGTAGATGTTTACTGGTAACCCCTCCCCCCCCAAAACCCTTATTTCAGTACTTATTATAGATCAGAGTATAGGCACACCTTATTTTTCTACTCTTCATTCACTTTGTTGCACTTCACAGATAACACATTATTTACGAATGGAAGGTTTGTGGCAACACTTTGCCGAGCAAGTCTATCAGTACCATTTTCCAACAATGTATTTCCACGTCATGCCTCTGTGTCGTATTTTGACAGTCTCACAGTATTTCATACTTTTTCATTATTATATTTTATGTGCTGTGGTGATCTGTGATCAATGATCTTTGATGTTGCTATTGTATTGTTGAGGGGCACCCGGAAGCATGTCCATATAAGCTGGTGAACTTGATCGATAAATGCTGTGTATGTTCTGACTGCTCTACCGAACAGCCATTCTGCATCTCTCTTCCTCCTTTTGGACCTCTCTATTCCCCAAGACACAATAATATTGCAATTAGGTCAGTTAGTAATCCTCCAATGGCCCTAGGTGTTCAAGTGATAGAAAGAGTTGCATATCTCTCACTTTAAATCAAAAGCTAGTGAGGCGGGCATGATGAAGCATAGTAAAGAAGGTATGTTGAAAGCTAACCTGGACTGAGAGTAGGCCTTTTGTGCCAACCAGTGAGCCAAGTTGTCAATACAAAGGAAAATTCTGGAAGAAGATTAAAATGAAAAGGAAGAGAAACTCTGCTTATATAAAGTTTGAGGAATTGGCTAGAAGCTCAAACCAACTACAACATTTCTGTAAACCAAAGCCTAATCCAGAGCAAGGCTCTAACTTTATTCAATCCTATGAAGGCTGAGAGTGGTGAGGAAGCTGCAGAAGAAAAGTTTGAAACTAGCAGAGGCTGGTTCCTGTTGTTGAAGGAAATAAGCT
Source organism: Cephalopachus bancanus (assembly GCA_027257055.1). NCBI lineage: Eukaryota > Metazoa > Chordata > Mammalia > Primates > Tarsiidae > Cephalopachus > Cephalopachus bancanus. Next base: position 1,011,131 of record JAPVLO010000241.1, read on the forward strand.
GTTACCTTGATGTGACAGTGCGAGGTGAAGCAGCAAGTGGTGATGGAGAAGTCACAGAAGTTATCCAGAAGTTCTAGCTGAGACAAGTGATGAAAGTTTCTATTACCACCAGATTTTTAGTGCAGACCAAACAGTCTCATATTGGAAGATGATACTATCTAGGGCTTTCATAGCTAGAGAGGAGAAGACAATGTTCAGATTCAAACCTTCAAAGGACAGACTGACTCTCTTGTTAGAAGCTATTGCAGCTGATGACTCTAAACTGAAGCCAATGTTATTTACCGTTCGAAAAGTCCCAGGTCCCTTAATATTCATGTTAAATCCACTCTGTTTGTACTCTACAAGTAGAACAACAAAACCTGGGTGATAGCACATGTGTTTACTCCATAGTTCACTGGTATCAGGAACCCACTATTAAGAACTATTACTCATAAGGCAAGGATTTCTTTCAAAATATTATTGCTCATTAACAATCCATCTCATCACCTAAGAGCACTGACAGAGATGTACAATGAGATTAGTGTGCTTGCTAACACAACATCTAGTCTGCAGCCCATAAATCAAGGAGTAATTTTGACTTTTAAATCTTATCATTTAAGGAATACATTTTGGAAGGCTATGGCTTCCAGAGATAGTGATTCCTCTGATGGACCAGGATAAAGTACATTGAAAACCTGCTAGAAAGGATTTACCATTCTAAATGCCATTAAGAACATTCATGATTCAGGAGAGCAAGTCAAAAATCCCAACATTAACATGTATTTGAAAGAAGTTGATTCCAACCTCCTTGAAGACTTTGATGGGTTCAAGACCTCAGTAAAGGAGATAACTGCAAATGTGGTCAAAATGGCAAGAGAACCAGAATTAAAAGCAGAGCCTTAACATTGACTGAATTGCTGCAATCTCATGATCAAGCTTGAAGGGATAAGGAGTTGCTTCTTGTAGATAAGCAGAAAAGTGGTTTCTCGAGATGGTAGCTACTCTTGGTGAAGATGCTGTAAACACTGTTGAAGTGACAACAAATAATTTAGAATCTTATGTTAATTTAGTTGATAAAGCAGTAGCAAGGTTTGACAGGATTAACTCCAGTTTTATTTTATTTTATTTTTTATTTTTTAAATTTTAAAGATGTGGGCTATAAAACAGGATTAGGTATACAAGTGGTCATTGTACAGGTAAAGTTTTGGCCTCCCTTTGATCCCCACTTTGCCTGGTTTGAGATCAGTTACCCTTAATTGATGTTATATACCCCGCTTCTTCCCCTGGCAGTTTCCAGCAACTGTCAATCCCTTTCTTATAGTATTATGGTAAATGTTCAGGGTCCACTTATGAGTGAGAACATGTGGCACTCAGATCTTTGTTTCTGTGATAAATCACTAAGTATTATAAACTCTAAATCTATCCAAGTTACTGCAAAGTCCATAATTTTGTTCTTCTTTATGGCTGTGTAATATTCCATCACATATATGCACCACATTTTTTTGTCTACTCCAATTTCGATGGGCAGCATGGTTGGTTCCATGTTTTTGCTATTGTAAACAGTGCTGCAATAAACATGCATGTGCAGGTATCTTTTTGGTAGAGTGATTTAGAGTCCTCTGGGTATATTCCCAGAAGAGGGATTGCTGAGTCATATGCAAGGTCAATTTCCTATGTTTGTTTGTTTTTTGTTTTTTGCTTTTTTTGAGTTGGAGTCTCATACATTGCTCAGGCAGTTCAATGGCACACTAACGGCCACCTCAGCCTCGACCTGCTGGGCTTAGTTGATCTTTCAGCCTCAGCCTTCCAAGTAGCTGGAACTACAGATGCACATCACCACATCCAGCTAGTTTTTGTGATTTATTGTAGAGATGGGGGTCTCACCAAGTTGCCCAGGCTAATCTCGAACCCACAGGCTCAGGCAATCTACTTACCTCAGTCTCCCAAAATGCTGGGACTACAGGCTGAGCCACCGAGCCCGCCTGGAAGGTCAAATTCTAGATATTTTAGGAATCACCGCATTACTGTTTTCCATAGAGTTTAAACTACTTTGCATTCTCACCACCATTTGTTGTTTTTTGTTTTATTAATGATGATCATTCTTACTGGAGTTAGGTGGTATCTCAATGTGGTTTTGATTTACATTTCTCTGATGATTAATGAGGCTGAGCACTTTTTCGTGTGTCTGTTGGCTGCTCATATGTCTTCTTTTGAGATGTGTCTATTCATGTCTTTTGCCCACTTTTTAATGGGGCTGTTTTTTATTTGTTTGTTTTCTTTTGACATGCTTGAGTTCCTCATAGATCCTGGATCTAGGTCATTGTTAGATATGCAGTTGACAGAGAAACAAATTAAAAAATCCCATTCACAATAGTCACAAAAAAAGAGAAAGAAAGTAAATATCTCAGCATATTGCTAGTAAGAGAATTAGAAGATCTCTACAATGAAAACTACAAAACATTGCTCAAGAAAGTGAAAAAATGACACAAACAATTAGAAAAATATTCTATGCTCAAGGATCAGAAGAATCAACATTAAGATGTCCATCCTACCAAAGACAATCTACAGATTCAACACAATACTCATTAAATTACCATTAAATTAATCATTCTCAGACCTGGAAACAACAATACAGAAATTCATATGTAAACATAAATGACCACTAATGACCATGAATAGCTAAAACAATCCTCAGCAAAAGAAACAAAGAGGGAGGTATCACACTTCCAGACTTTAGACTTTATTATCAGGCTACCATAATCAAAACAACCTAGTATTGGTAAAAGAACAGGCATATAGACCAATGGAACAGGATAAGGATTCTGCAAGCAAAACCTCAATGTCTCAACCAACTCATCTTCGACAAAACATCCACCAACAACCGCTGAGTAGAGGAGAACCTCTTCAGTAAATGATGCTGGGAAACTGGATGACCACATGCAGGAGATTGCAACAGGACCCCTACCTATCACCATCCACAAAAATCAACTCTAAATGGATCAAAGACCTAAATGTAGAACCTCAAACATTAAGAATCTTAGAAAACAAAGGAGATACCCTTACAGAAATCAGAATAGGCAACCGATTCCTGATCAAAAATCAATGCCATAAGAGATAAGATTGACAAGTGGAACCTCATGAAACAGAAAAGCTTCTGCAAAACAAAAGAAACCATCAAAAGAGCAGGCAGACAGCTCACAGAATGCAAAAAAAAAAAAAACTCCAGTTTTGAATGATCTGCTTTGAGTAAATGCTATCAAACAACATTGCATGCTAGAGAAATCTTTCATGAAAGGAAGGCAATCAATGCTGCAAGTTTTGTTGTTGTCTTATTTTCAGAAATTACTACAGCTGGCCTAAACTTCAGCTACCAGCACCCTGATTAGTCAGCAGCTACCAACACCAAGGCAAGACATTCCACCGGGAAAAGGATTACGTCTCACTGAATGCTCAGATAATAGTTAACATTTTAAAGCAATAAAGTATTTTTTAAATTAAAGTATGCACATTTTTTAGATATAATGCCATTACACACTTAATAGACTTCAGTGTAAATATAACTTTCATATGCACCAGGAAACCAAAAGTTTTGTGTCACGTGTGTGTGTGTGTGTGTGTGTGTGTGTGTGTGTGTGTGTGATATTCTCTTTATTGAGGTGGTACGGAACTGAATCTACAATGTCTCCAAGGTATGCCTGAATTTAAAAACAGTACCTTTCCCTAACCCCAATCCATAGTTTATTTTCCACAGTCTCAGCTACCCATAGTTAACTGCAGTTCAAAAATATAAAATGGAATTTTCAAAAATGAACAATTCCTAAGTTTTGAATAGCATGCCATTCTGAAGAGAGTGAAGAAATCTCAAGCCCACCCACTCCATCCACTGGGGACGTGAATCCTCCTCTTGTCCAGCACATTCATGCTGTGCATACTACCCTCCTGTTAGTCACCTAGCAGTCATCTGGGTTATCAGATTGACTGTGGCCATATCCCAGTGCTTCTGTTCAAGTAATTTTTATTTTTACTTAATGATCTCAAATACAAAAGTCGGTGATGCTGGGATGTTGTAATAATTTTTTATATTATTATTGTGTATAATCTCTTACTATGCCTAATTTATAAATTACACTTTATCATAGGAATGCATGTATAAGAAAAATACATAGTACATAGAGGGGTTGGTACTATCTAAGGTGTCAGTCACCTGCTGGGAGTCTTGGGACATATCTCCCGTGGGTAAGAGATGACTTTTTTTTTTTGAGTCGGAGACTCACTCTGTTGCCCAGGCTGGAGGGCACTGGGATGCTAACGGCCACTGCAGCCTTGACCTGTTGGGCTCAGGCAATCCTTGTGCCTCAGCCCTCCAAGTAGTTGTAACTACAGACAGTAGAGATGAGGACTTGCTAAGTTTTCCAGCCTGGTCTCGAACCCGTGGATTCAGGCAATTCTCTCTCACCTCGACCTCCCAAAGTGCTGGGATTATAGGCGTGAGCCACCATGCACAGCCTGAGATGACTGTTAAAATACAAAGAATATCATAAATATTACCTCCAAATTATTTCATTATACATTTTTTTACAAGGAAGTCAGAAAGTAGTCAGTTGCATTTTCAAATTTCTTAAAAATACTTGACAAGTGGATAGCCACAGCCAAAGTGCTTGACTATACATCTTAGAACAGGTGCATTTACAAAATAGCACAATAGCAAGTAACATGAAGGTAACACAAAGGAAACAGGAAGCCAAATATGGGCCTAGTAGACTTGGTAACCATAAATTTATCCAGCAGCAGTCAAGGAAGGTAAATATATGTGCTTGCAAATGAAAATAAAGTTCTGCTAGATATGCTGAGGAATCCACACACACTCGGAGACAGGATATGAAACCCAGTTAAGATTCTGCTGAAAAACCTGAATAACGTTCTGTGAATAAGGACTTTTCTAGGTATGCAACATTTACCAAACTCTTCAATGGAACTTGCAGTGGGTGGGAGTCTGCACAGAACAGAGAGAGATAAAGAGGACACCTGCTTAGCCATTCAGTATTAGCCAAATCAACCCTGACAATCTACAGCCAGATTGCCCCCACAGCTGTCATGTTGGCTAAAATTAAATATGAATAATTGCAGAACATTACAATATGTTTCTCTCCCACCCCAGCATTATTAAAGAATAGTTGACTAAAAGTTGTGCATATTTAAAGTGTACAATATGATGTTTTTATATATACATACATTGTGAAATTATGACCATCACCTCACATATCTAACTCACTCTGTGTGTGTGTGTGGCGGTGGCAGGGAGGGAGGAGTGAAGATGTTTAAGACCGACTGTCTTAGCAGATTTTAAGCATACAATGTGATGGGGGACACACAAAAAAACAGAGTTATCTTTTGGAGGATGAATCCCTTGTAGTACAGGATCCCCAACAGGACAAGTGTTCTAGAAATCCATCACCATCAGTGTACCAGTTAGTGACGTTGTGAGAGTCTGCATTCGGCTTCAGTGATTTGTGTGTGTGTGTGTGGCAAACAGGTAACTGGTTCTTCCACCATGACAACACATCTGCCCATACCACACTGAGTGTTCAGCAGTTTTAGACCAAAAAATGGCATGACCCCCGTGCCCCACCCTCCCTATTCACCCAAAGTCGCCCTGAATTACTTTTTCTTTGTTTCCCCTATCAGAAAGGCCCTCGGAGAGAAACGTTTTGCCCATATGAAGGAGGTGAAATGAAAAAATGGCAAAAGCACTAAAAAGCATCAAAATTGACCAGTTCAAAAACTGTTTTGAGCAGTGGAAAAAGCACCTAGATAGATGTATTGCATCAAACGGAGAGTACTTTAAAGGTGACTAAAGTTTAAACATGTAAGAATACAGCATTTTAAATAAATAAATCTCATTTGGGTGTGTTCCCCCTTGTACATTATTGGCTATAGTTATCGTGTTGTACATTCGATCTCTAAAATGTATTCATATTATAACTGAAAAATTGTATCCTTTAAACAGCATGTCCTCAATTCCCTCACCAATCCTTTGGTCCTTGTTAATCACCCTTCTACTTTCTATGTTCAGCTATTTTGGATTTCACACCTAAGCGAGATCATGCAGTAGTTCTCTTTCTGTGTCTGCCTTGTTTTACTTAGGTTAATGTACTCCAGCTTCATCAATATCATTGCAAATGGCAATATTTTCTTCTTTTTAAGACTGAAAATATTCTGTTGTAAATATGTATATATACACACCTATGTATAATAAATTAAGGATGTGCTATAGTGAATAATGAACATGGGAGTGCAGGTATCTGTTCAAGATACTGATTTCATTTTCTTTGAATATACATTTTACATCTGATATTATATGATGGGTCACAGTTAAAACACAGTCAAAACTTTTTTGTCGTGCACAAAAATATTGTGTAAAATTACCTTTATGCTTTGTGTGTAAGGTGTATATGAAACATGAATAATTTCACACTTATACTTGGGGTCCTATCTTCAAGGTATCTCATTATGTATGTGCAAATATTCCAAAATCTAAAATAATTCAAAATCTGAAACATTTCTAATTCCAAGCATTTTGGGTAAGTGATGCTGTGTGTATATCTAGAAGTAGGATTGATGGATCACAGTTCTATTTTTAATTTTTTGAGGAACTTCCATACTGTTTTTCAAAATGACTACACCAATTTGTATTCTAACCAACAATGTACATGGGTTTCTTTTTCTCCACATCCTCACCAACTCTTTTTATCTTTTACTTTTTGAAAATAGCCATCCTAACAGTGAGAAGTGATATCACATTGTAGTTTGGATTTGAATTTCCCTGATGATTAGTAATGTTGAACATTTTTTGGAAAGCATCTAGTCACATCCTTGACCAATTTTTTAAAACCAAGTTGTATGTTTTTCCTGTTGATTTGTATAAGTTCCTTATGTATTTTGAATATTAACCTCTTAGTAGATATATACCATTTGCACTTTTTTTTCCAGTTCATAGGTTACCATTTCATTTTTAAATATTTTCTTTACTATTTAGAAACATTTTAGTTTGGTGTAGTCCCACTTGTTCATTCTTGCTTTTGCTGCCTATACTTTTGTTGTTATATCCAAAAAAGCACTGCCAAAACCTATGTCAAGGAGGGTCTTATGTATGTTTTCTTCTAGGAGTGTCACAATGTCAGGTCTTACGATTAAGTTTTTGATTCTTTTTGAATTTATTTTAGTGTATGGTATACGCTAAGGGTTCAGTTTCATTCTTTTGCATGTGGATAACTTGTTTTCCCATCATTTAGTGTTGAGATGATGCTTTCTCCCACTGTGTCCTCTTGGTTCTCTTGCCAAAAATTGGTTGACCCTAGATATGTGAGTTTATTTCTGAGCTTTCTATTCCATGTCATTGTTCTGTGTGTCTGTTTTTATGCCAATGCCATACTTTTTGGGGGTTACTTTAGATTTGCAATGCCTGCAGCTTATTCTTCTTGCTTTAGCTATTCATGATTGGGATAGGGGGCTATACAAAGTTTGGAATTCTTTGTCACTTACTGGAAATGTTATTGAAATTTTTATAGAACTCTCATTGACTATCTAGATCGCTTTGGGTAGTATACGATTTTGGCAATATTAATTCTTCCAATCCATGAATACAGAATGTCTTTCCATTTATTTGTGTCTTCAATTTTTTTCAATCAATGTTTCATAATTTTCAGCTTTTAAACCTTTGACCTCTTTGGTTGAATTTATTCCCAAGTATTTTATACTTTTTTATGCTATTGTAGATACGATTATTTTCTCTTTTTTTTTCCAGATAGTTCTTTGCTAGTGTATAAGACATGCAACTTATTGTATGGTGATTTTGTATCCTACAACTTTACTCAATTCATTTTTTTTTTTGTCTGAACAGTTGTTTTTGGTGTCGTTTTTAGGTTTTCTATATATATGGTCATGTCATCTGTAAAAAGATATTAGCTTCCTATGGCTGCTATGATAAATTACCACAAACTTGGTAGCCTAAAATGGCTTAGTCTTGCACAGGTCTGAAGGCCATACAACCAAAAGCAGCAGTGTTGGGCAAAAATCAAGGTGGTGGATTGGCCACCTTTCCTCCAGGACCTCTAGGATGCCTCTTCTTCTCTCAATCTCTGATGCTAGACATTTTTTGACTCTGCCTGTATCAGCTCAATCTCTTCTTCCATCTTTACATTGTTTTTTCTTCTATCTATGCCTAATCTCTATGTGTCTCTCCTTTATAAGGACATGTGATTACAGTGCATCTACCTGGATAATCCAGGATAATCTCCTCATCTCAAGCTCTTTACCACATAAGGTAGTATTCACAGATTCTAGGTGTAAGAACTCTATAGTCCACTGCATCACCTAAAACTTTAAAAACAAAACTAAATATATGTAAAATTTACCCTAACAGAGTCTAGGCATTTCAGTCATCTTCAACAACTAGAATAAAGTTATCCAGTATTACTACACAACACTCAGGATTCACTGAAATAACCATATAAAATAGCCATCTAATTAATATTTATATATTACTTTGATTATTTTTGAATTTCAGTTTAGGAATACATCATATAAAGTTATATATGTATAATGCCTTGTCTTTTCATAACCATAGTACTAATACATTACTGTATTTGTCTTAAAAGTTGGGCTATTTATTCATGGAACAAATATTTTTCAGTACCCACTACCTGTTAGGCAACTTTGTAGTTTGTAACCTGAAGATTTTGTGACAGATGTTACCAAAATTATGTATTTTTAAAAATAAATTTTAATATAGATGAGTCAAATTGACTTGCCAAATAATCCTAATAATCATGACTGGAATTTGCACATTACACTGAAAATGTTTTTTATTGAATGCTAAGTATGTCCTCAGTATTTTGCCATCTTCTTTGGAAAAATAAAGAAACATAAACTATTCTCAAGGAATTATAGAGCTTTAAGGAACTAGAGGGAGATGATCTAGTTCAAAAAGACACAGACCACTAGTCAGTGCAACCAGTTTAAAGCAAGGCATGCACTCATTTGCTTCCTATTATCATACTCCTACCAGTTTACTCCCTCGTGTAATACATGACATTTATCATTCAATGGTAAAACCACTCAGGTGAAATAGATGGTTTAATAGAATGCGTGGGTGTCAGTTTTTGAATCCAGATAAACATGGGTTGGTTTCTTGACTGTGACACGGGAGTTAAGAATGAACAAATTCTTTTCCTTGCTGTGTTTTTTAAACATCAAGTGACTGGACATAGTAAACCATTCAGTATATGATAAAAGTTATTATGAATAAAGAAAAAATATATAAGACCTATGTTGTATGGTTGGAGACTATATATGCAAAAGTTGTTTTAAAGATGATAAGCAATTATTTTAGGGACTAAGAGAAAGCTACTGGAGGAGGATCTTTAGCCTTTAATGGTTGAAAAAAGAAAAGGAATAAGAGAAAAGACTTTTTACACATACAGCACACATGTATACATACAACACTCACATAAGAAGAAAAAGAAAGAGGAATAAGGGGAACAAAAGGATAAGACTCTGATGGGTGAGACTGGCAATGACATGTTTATATAACAGGGAAAAGCAGCCCTGATTGCATTAGAGAGAATGTTGGATAATACTAGAAAATAATGTTGCATAGTTAGAGGAGAGTCCAGGTATTGTAGATCTTGAAAATCAGGCACAAATGGTTACATGTGATATGACAGAGGATAGGGAACCATTAAAGGTCTTTGAACTGAGGAGTGACATGATGGAAATAGTCGATAATTTGCATATATAGTGAAAGAATTTAAAGAATACTAATCAAATAAAATTGGGAACCGAGGAAAATATATCTTCTCAAACAGACAATTTAATGGAAAATTGTGACACTATCCGAGTAAATAACATAACAAGAAAAAGACTTTGCAGAATATTGATTTAATGCATCACTTAAGCCAGAGACTATCTCAAACCTGCATTATCTATGCTCTATTTCCTTGTACCTTGGACAGCTTATCTATTTACCTCCCTCCAAAGAACAGGCACAGTTTTCTACATGAATTATTTGCTTATGATGTATAGTATTTAACAGACGATAAGCTGCATCACAAAGAGAATTCAGCACTTTTGGAAGTTATGTATTCTTTAATATGCCATGGGTTAGAATATCATGAATAAAAATGACTAAAATTAAATTCAGACCAGCAGAAGATAACCGCCATCATCATCATCTGTTGAAAACATATCACTGCCAAAGAAATCACTTTCAATATGCACAAAAGTTTGCAAATTGCAATTTGACCCCATTGTATAAATTTCAATAGTCATCTGAAACATCGAAAGAACCCATTTAAAATAATTATGTTGATTCTAAATTGTGCATTCAAATGATATGTTCAGTTCACAGTTTGTGGATATGACAAGAACATATGCCATAAAACCAAGATGAAACGTTGAAGTCAGTTATCAAGCCTATTGTTGATTTTAAGATTTAGGTAAGAGAAATGTACCTCTTTAAAAGAGCGAAAACTTTAAAAAAAGAAATTGTGTGGTTATATCTATATATTTATCATATTAGGGAAAAAATTAGTCTTTATTGCAATGAAAGCTCTGTGGAATTCTTTTAGCATAGGAGAATAAATGTCACTCTCCATTAAAATGAAGCAAATGCCTTATTTGGTCAAGGCAGCATGCATAATTTAATTAGATGCCCTAATATTCTGAAAAATAGCATGAAAGGGCAGCTCAAATATGTTTAGCAGTTATGAATTTTAGAGGCATTATGGCTAAATGGTGTGTGTCCTTACAAAGCATTTCAGGATAGCATTACTCTGCTCAGGACTACAAAGAAGTTTTAGCAAGTTTCTACTCCTTTAACTCTGAAAAATACAATAGGAACAATTTTGCATTCATAAATATAAGCAAATAAGAAAAGTAATATCTTACTATTTATAAAATCTTGGATATTTGGACAAACCTCTAATTTAGGGTTGGAAGTCAGATCAGAAGAAACACATCAGTGTCATTTGAGTTTCCCTTGCTCCCTTGGGAGTTGATTTGACCCTAGCTCAAGGAGTGGATCTGTGGGTGTGAAATGATGGAGATAAACCAAGGACACTGATAAAAAGCCGACCTAAAGAACTTAGTGAAAATTACACCATTTACAGGCAATAAAGAACATAAAAAATCAAAGTCACAAGAGGGAAATGTTCTTGAAAGCTTTGGTGTGAGTGTTAACTAGATATTTTATCTCTTTCATGTACAAGATTGTTTTCTTTTTTGTGACTCTCATATATCTATTATACTGTATAGTATAATATATACAATATGTAGTATAATATATAATCCACTAATAAAAGAAGTCTAAGAATTAATGCTATATTTGTCATTTTTAGATGCATTTCAATTACTCCATAGAGGACTTACTATAGTAGATTTAGTCATACCTTATTATTTCTTCCTGTGACGTGAGAAAAGAGCATGATTTTTGCTCTCATTTTCTTTTCTGATGATAATGCTGATAAGCAGTACATTCTCAATAAATATTATTTGTTGACTGACTGATTCAATCTTACAACACACATTATAAATGAAAAAGTAGTTAGGCCTCACATGGTGCCTGGGATAAACAGACAACTTATCAGTTGTTCCAGGAAGATGAGAGTGACTTTAAAGAAAGAGACTTTATCTGTATTCATTAAAATGTAATGTAGTAGGCCAGGCTCAGGGGCTCAGCCTGTAATCCCAGCAATTTGGGAAGCAAAGTCGAGTGGATTGCCTGAGTCTGCAGGTCCAAGACCAGCCTGGGCAACTTGGCGAGACCTTGTCTCTACAATAAATAAAAAATTAGCCAGAACTGGTAGCACTCGCCTGTAGTTCTGGTTGCTTGGAAGGCTGAGGTGGAAGGATAGCCTGAGTCCAGCAGGTCAACTCTGGGGTAGTCATGAGCCTGCCACTGGACTCCAGCCTGGGTGACAAAGTGAGGCCTCAACTCAAAAAAAAAAAAGCAATGTATTAAGTAAATCACATGGACACTGAGGCCTAATTACATATGGCATGATGATGATGATGATTAGAAGTTGCACCAAAACCTGGATAGTCTGGATGTCTGTTTCTGCGACCAGACAATGTCAGGTCTCAATCTGTGGACTGTGTCTATAGACTGAAGCTAAATCTCCAATCACAACTTCAAAGTCCTACGAAAAGAATTTTGATTAACTGAGCTTAGATCAGGTCCAAAACCTGAAATGATGCTTTGTGGAATGGGTAATAGAAACACAACTGCTTCAGCTGCAAACGTGAATAAAATGGTAGAATGAAAATTCCTAGAAAAGAGGCGTGGGAAGCTTATCCAATAGGCATCCACTATATTTGTCCAGGTGGAGCTGCTGGCAGGAGTTTAAACAAGAGGACATAAGTGCCTTCCAGAATTATTTAAATACTTTTCCTCCCTTCTGTGCCCCCATATCCTTCCAGATGCCCTTGTCTGGATTGAGCCAGCATATTTTTATTTGATATGAAAGTTTTCAACCTAAGGAAAAATTCTACAATCATCCTAGTATTCAAATTTTAGCTCAATCCGTTTCTGCTTTTTTCTCCTCCCACCCAGACCCGAAGCTCAGGTTCCAGCATGCCTCATTGATGATTGTGTCCACTTTATACTTGTGTCGTCTCCACTGGCTAAGAAGCATATTTTTGTCATTTGCATTTCATTCCCTGAACCCATGTCTAATGCCAAAGATTAAACAGGAAATTTTAACATAACAATCATCATTAGAGCAGCCAACTGATGTTACTGCCTGCCTCACCCGCACCCCCACTCTTTTTAAGCGTAAACTGACTCAAATAATGACTAAGATGGACACAAGGAGAAAAAAAAGTTTGTTCAAGGAAGGGCTATCATTTCACTTTCTTTTTAATCTTTCTTTCAAGGTTGTATTATTCCTATTATATACAGTATATTACTATAAGGCAAGTTTCTAAGTAGGAATTTTTTTCTCTGCATTTAATGTCTTTCAAGACAAACTTTAAAAGTGTACACCCAACAACATACTATCAAACTGATATTTTCAATGCTTATCCTAAAACTTTAAAATTTTAAGCTTCACTTGTAGAACTTTCTACTTAAATTATTAATCCAATTTAATTTAAATTTTCATAAGTTATTAAAGAAGATTGCATATGAGTAGCCAATTTTCAGATTTGGCAGTTCTAATTCAAGACAGTGCTAATGTGCAGCCTTTGGGTATTAACTTTCCTTAAGTAAAGCATGAAATAATTTCTTTCATCCAAGATAAAATGTGGATGGCAGATGATTTTCAAAGGGTTTAATTAATTATCTCAATTTTAGACCACCCAAGAGTTGGAAGTAGAGTTGGAATTGAATGCATGGATACAGCTCAAAAGTTACATGATGTCTGGTAACCTAACAATTTTCATAATTGAAGACCTTAATAGATAATTTGGTGTGTCTTTTAAAGTCATGTATTCTCCCAGTTTAAAAAGCTAGAGTTGTGAAATAAACTATTTTTTCTTGTACCTTCACCTCTGTTTTATTTTTTCAGGGTCAATGAGATAATTTCTTAAAATTAATTGACTGTAAGATACTTGGTTTCTTTAAACAATTGTCAAGGAAGTCATTATCATGGCCTGAGGAATATGTTTTAAAAGAAAAATGAAATAACAGAAAAGCCTCTGTAAAATGAAAACCCAGGAAGCCTAATAGAAGGTTCAGCAGAAGTTTCATATAAATATGTACAGTTACCCAAATAGTGTTGAAGGTACTTCAGCATTGACATTCCACTGTGTCACAACCACATGGGTACTTAATTTATACCAAGGAAGCTTAATTTAATCATATGTGTGATATTGGAAGAAAGACAAATACCAAAACAAGAATGAAGTAGATAAGTGTTCTATGATGCTATCTAAGGATCATATGATAATTTCACATTTTATCTAGTGTTTCTTATCCAAGTAGTCATAACATCTAAAATTTTCACTACTGGGTACCTGATTGGGTACATCTTCACCACTGGAAACCCAAATGAATAGTTATACTTATTCATACTAGTACTGTCTGGTAGAATAACACTGTTGGAAGCATACTTTAAAAAAACCAGTCAGCAGAACACTGAGAAAACATTTCAGAAAAGCATCAACTTATTTTGAAATTCATTTTAGTATAAAAACACAACAAAAAACAAACAAAAACATAGCCAAAGTTAGTTATTATGTTTTTAAGCAAAAACATTCAAAAGCTAAGTGAAAACATACCAAAGTTAAAGCTGTGGATGAAAAACAAATGTAATACCTTGAGAAGATGAATGAGATAGCCTGAAGTAGAACTTTGATTAGGCGTTACGGAGTGGTTCAAATAAATGTTTACAGATTTTACTTTGTTGGTATGTGGCTGATGATGAGATAAGTATTGCTGTGGTCCTTCTTAAAGATACTACCTAAAGATAATCAATTGCATGAGATATTCTATATGGTCAAGTGATCCCAAGATATGATAAAAATTGAAAGGTGAGAATGAGAGTTGACAGGGGAGGGAGGTTAGGAGAAACTCTAATTGAAGATGATTTTGAAACCACTATTAACCTGTGATCTCTGATGTTGTATTCTAATCTAAGATTTCTAAATGATTCCTAGAGTCTTACTATTAAGTGTGCTCAGTAGGCCAGCAGGATCACCATCACTCAGAAGATTGTTAGATATGCAGAATTTAAGCCAATGCTTCAGACATGCAGAATTAGAATCTGCATTTTAGTGAGGTTCCAAGTACTTCATTCGCTCATTAATTTTGGAAAAGCATTGGTGTTTGCACCTAAGTATGAAAGTTCAAATAAGTGAAATTTAATCTCTAATGAATATTGTCACCTGTACGTAGACACTTATGTACCTGAACCTAACTTGCGCCCCACATCTTTAAAATAAAGAGAAGAAAATCACTCTTTTATATAATATAATTTTGTTATTTTAATATGAGACTAGGCAATACTAATACTTTATTTTAGTCAATTTAATTTTAACAAGTAGAGTATCTGTTCATAAGTTGTATACTGTCTATGTGGCCATTTCTCTGTAATTAGAGGAAAACAAAATATACTTTGCCTGTCATCAACTGAGGCATTAGAGATTGGGAGATTTAATACAACAGTTACACCCAATGCCAAAGCAGCCACATGAAGAATTAAAAATTAAACCAGGCATGGTGGTGTGTGCCTGTAGATCCAGCTGCATGGGAGGCCAGGGTGGGGAAGATTGGCCAAGAGTTCAAGACCAGCCTGGGAAAAATAGTGAAAAATCTATCCTGGGGGGGAAAAAAAGATATTGAGTTGTTAACTTTGTTCCACATGGATATAAATCATATGCATATTTGCATATTTGAGAAATCTTCTATGTCTGAATGCTTTTACATACTTGCAAGAAACATGATCATTGCACTCAATAGAGGATAACAAACCAAGAAAAATCAAAAGCATTTCAACTGCTTAAAGGTAAAAATCTAAGTTCACAGAGAGGTTTGTCTCGTATTCAGTTCAGCACAAAATAAGAGGCAGCCTTTTAGCATGTTTGGCTCAACTCTCTATGATCTGGTCACACATCCCAATATGTGCTCATTGTAAATTCAGAAGAGTTGAAAAACTTCCTGCTTAGATAACTCCATTTTCATAAGATCCCAATTTTCCACCCAAGGTTCAGACCACCCATGATAAGCAGACAAAATTACTACTGAGAGTTTTTTTTTTAATAACAAAATCAGTTCTGTATGTAAGTGTGTGAAAGACAGATGAGTCTTCAACTTTAGAATGCAAGTTTGAGGTCAAATTAAAACTCTTATAATCTAATAAGTTATTTGGATACAGAACAATTTCACAGTCATCACAGTTTTAAGTGTTGTGAGTATAGAGACATGGTGCTATTCCTCTGTTGATTGTGACTTCCCACAAATCATATAATTTTCCAGATCTTAGTTTCTGTCTGTATATTAAAGGGATAACAATACTGTACCACCTTCCTCACTGTGTTTGTATATTTGGAATATACATAACATATTTGGAATATGTATATTTGGAATATACATAACAGCAGGAGTTAAAGAGCTTTAAGATTTGTCAAGTGTTGTGTAGATATAAAAGATTGTATTGGTAAGTGTGTTTTCTTAAAGACATTTGAGGATTTATAATATGGTATGTATTCTGGGCTTATTTAATAATATGTAATTTAGGATGTCCAATTTTGCCATCAATAACATTTATTTTTCAATAGATTTTCTTTCAGAAAGTTGAAAGTAGAAATTGACCCTTTTGTTGTAGAAAGAAGTATTTTTACAAGGAAAAAACATAGCCCACTTTTTTTTTTTTTTGCCTTGTTTGACTGGCTTTGAACAATTATAAAAAAGACTCAAAGAATACCTTTGAAGGAGTAAGGAAAACACATGATTATAAATCATTTCCTAGTATTATTTTTATTTTATTTTAATTACTTCTACATTTGAGTATTTTATTATCAACCATTTCCTTTATAGCTGAATATACTTTGGCTATTATGTACTATGGTTTGAATTTTTAATATCAACCTTTTACCATTAGCAAAAAAATTTTAGTCAAAATTAAAATGTTAGATATTTCACTGAACATACAATATCAATATATTTTGGTTAACTTGTATTTGGGTTGTTAGCATTCAGCAATACTTTAATAGATTTTTTTCAATATATGAAACTACTTTAATAATTTTTACTGTGACAGGTGATTTCCCCCCTCAAATATACTACTTGAATTCTCTTATAGTTATTTAAGCATTTATTCATTCATTCAACAGATATGTATATATGTGAAAGCATATTATATGCAATGCAAATATTCTGAGCGCCGGGAAAAAAATGGTGACCAACATTCTCTCATAAGGCTCATAGCTACGTGGGGGAAGGAAAAATAAGAAACAAGTAAATAAACCGAGGAGACACTTTCTGCTAATAATTGCTATGGACAAAACAAAAATCAGGTCATAAGGTAGGTGTCATTCTAAAAGGAATATTTCTTTGAATTGTGTCTTTTGGAAAACAAGACAAAACAAAACAAAAAACATAGATGACAAGAAGGATCCAGCAGATGTGAAGATTGAGGAGAAGGGCATGGTAGCCAGAGGGAACAGCTAATGAAACAGCTTGCAGAAAGTCTGGAACACTAAAAATGCCAGTGTGACTGCAGTGCAGTGAGAAAAGAGTAGATGCTAGATGAAATCAGAGTGTTAGGTATGGACTATGATAGGGTGATATTGCTTCCTACAGGTCACGGTAATGAATCAGGAGGTTAATACAATTGCAGTGGGAAGCAACTGGAGAATTTTAAGGAAGCAAAGAACATAATATATCTAATGTTTTAAAAACTAGCTGCTGTATGGAGACCACATCGTGGTGGGGATGAGTGCGCGTGTGGAATCAGAGACACCAGATAAAGACGACTACAGTAATGAGTGCGAGAGATAATAATGGTTTGAATGTGCATAGCAGAGATAGACATAGTGAGAGATAATTGCATTTAAGTCTATTGTGAAGGTAAGCCCACAATATGCACTTATCTGTGGTTATGCAGAGGAGAAAGAGGGGAATTAAGAACGGTAGTTAGGTTTCAGACTGAGCAATTGTTGGAATGGAGATGCTATTAGCTGAGTTAGGAAAAATTGGGGAATGAACAGAGAGGTGAAAGGAGAGAGAGGAGCTCAAGAAAATTAGGAAACCATGCTATTTAAGCAACCTTATCATTTCTATTAATTATTTTATGTTCAATAAGCTCTCACTTTTATAGATCCCTAGAAGGGGAAGAAGCTATGTGAGAATACTGATTACTTGCTAGAACTTCTCTAGAATTTCAAGACCAAAAAAATGTAGGCCGGAGGAAGAGAAATCTAACCCCTCTGAGATTGTGAGTAGGCTTTCAATCTTCTTTGAGAAGAAAGATATTTAATTCGTTCTCTGTTTATATTCTAAGACTAGGATGTTAGTTCCCTTGGGAGTCCTCCAAGCCACTGGACAAATGTGATGTTCTGCTGACGCATCCATTTTACTTGAAGATTTAAAAAGGTTGTGAGGGCAAGTTTAAGAAGCTTAACTGTAAGTAATTGATAGTGTTATTTGTAAATTATGTAATAAACTTAAAAGTGTCTATTTTTTTTAGACAAAAGATGAGATTACAAAATGCTCCTCAGAGTCCTCTAGGTTTTAAGGATTTTAAACAGAGGAGTAAAAAAAATCAAGCTGCCTTTTTAAAAGAGTCATGTGTCTGCAAGTTTGAGAATGGATTGCTGTGGAGATGGTGGAGTAGGATAAGCAAGACTCCAGACTCAGTGGACCCTTCGTATTAGCTATTATGCCCATTGAGCCAAGCATACCAGGAGTGCGATGCAGCAAGGCAGATAGATTCAAGAGGTCTAAGGGGCATGCTGATTAGTTATGAACACCTGGATACAGCAAAGGAAGATTTAAACATCAGTCCCAAGTTTTCTGTCTTTAGTCTCTGGTGGGTAGCGGTAAGATCACTAAGATCAGAAACAATGAAAGTTATACAATTTGAATACGAGATGATGACATTAGCATTGGACGAACGAGGTGAGATTCAAATGGTAGGTGTAGTAGGATTTACAGTTCTGGTGCTCAGGAGAAAGGTTTGGGCTACAGATAGCAAGTGGAAATGATCAGAATAGAACTATAATTGAAACCATGGAGGTGACTGAGATGACTTTCTCTGTGGAGAAAGAAGAGAATATGCCTGTGGGAGATTCTGAAAAATACAAATATTCAAGAGACAAGAAGAGTAAACACTATTCACAAAAGGAACCAAGAAAGCATAGAAAATGTGGGGAGAAAACCAGAAATATGAGACCAAAAGGAGAGAAAATTCAAGAAAGAGTGATCAACTGCACAAATGTTTTAGAGAAGCCAAATAATAAAAAGACTGAACATTGTTCATGGGGTTTAGCAGCACAGAGGTATTTGTCAAAAATGAGCATGAGGAGGACAGAAGCCAGACTGATTAGTGAAGAAATGAAAGGAAAAGACTTGGAAATAGAGACTGTCACTAAATTTTTCAGAAGTCTTGTCCAGGAAGAGTAGAAGACAGGAGGGGGAATCGTGTATTTATGGAGGTGATTTTTAATTTTAAAGAGAAAAGCTGAGAATTTTAAATGATAATGTTAAGGTGTTAATAGGGGGAGCTATTGATAATTTGAGGATAGAAATATTCAAGAAAAAAATTTTGAATAAGTAGGAGAGATTGACATCCATGTACACAGTGAGTGATATACCTTGAACAGGTTGAGAAACTTTTCTATTGTAACACAAAGAAATGAGGACTGGATGAATCTATATATTGGCAAGTTTATTTGTTCTCCTAAGAATGAAAAGGCAATGCAATATGGTAAGAATAAGGAGGTTGGGGAGAGGGAAAAGATTGGATAGCACTGTGGAAAATGATAAAAAGAGCTGAGTGGGAAACACAGGTTTAAAATCTGGACACTATCAGTAACATCCTTCCTAGACTTGTGAGAACTTTATCCAGTGGTTCTTAAAGCCCAGAATAACCTAAAGAAGTTTATTAATGGGATTGGTTAAAAACTGGGTTTTGGCTGGTGAAACTCTTAGGAGGAGGGGACCACCATAAGAAAAACAACGCAAGTATATTGAGGATATTGGTCAGAAACTACGTGAAATCATGAACCATGAACTCTGACAGAGAATGAAATATAAAAGGAAAAGTAAGGAAAAAAAAAAGGAAGAAGATGGTAGATAAGGAGAAAATGGAGAAATCAACAGATTGGCGGTATCAAGAGGTTGAAAAATAAGAGTAATGATAGAGTTTGAAAAGATTGAAGATTGTAGCTAGAAAGTAAGTAGCTTGGTTTTATAATTTTCAAAGTAAAAATTTCAGGCTTTAAGGCATGGACATGGATAATTGTCACGGAAGTAGAGGTGAACATCTTCAGAATTGAGGAAATCGGTGAACAGAGACAGTGTTGAATGAATGCCCTTGTGAACACCAAACTAAAACAAGGTGATGCCAGGGAAAAAGGCATAAGATAAATCTGAGAACCAGTTAAATGAGAAGGAATGAAGAAGTTGGTAGGTGACTGAAGGGCATCCTCCAAGATGGCGCTGCCACCCAAAACAACAAAGGCCCTAAGCTCCGGCTCCTCCCTGTATGGTCCCCCCCCCCACGAGAAGTTCAAACCTGCAAGCCAACAGCCTCCTCCTATGACAAATCAGCCTTGTTGTACCCCCAATAAAAATGTAACACAACTTTGGCCCACCCTATTTCCGCTCCGCTCCCCCAGTAGAATGCTAACACGACTTTTTCCTGCCCTTGCTAGACTAACAAATACAGCCCTCTCCCTGCTTATCTCTCTCTCTCCCTCTCTGACTCCCTTCAGCTATAGACCCTTTCCTGTAGCCACCACTTTAATAAATCTCTTGGTCTCTAACGGGTGTGGAGTTGTTACTGGTACCTAAGTTCTTTCAGTGACAACAGAGAGAACTGAGGAATATGCATGATAATATTGTGAACATCAGTTTAGTCAGGACAAGTGTATGTGACTGATTTAGGCCAATATTGGGAGAGTCTGTGGTCTCACAATGATTTTTCTACTTCTTCTGATTTATTTATTTAGACTTTATTTTAAAATGTTAAGTTATTTTAAAACATATTAGTATTATCTCACCAGATTTATTTCTGATCTGATGGGACTAGTGAATAAGTCACAGCAAAAAAAAAAAAAATCAAATATTTATCTCATCTCTACTATGACAGGTATTACAAAGGATTAAAAAATAATAAGACACAGCTCAGTCTTTGAAATATTTGCCATGCAGTAGATAAGCTCATTTGATGGAAATCGGAATAACATAATGTTATCACATGTGTGCTTTATGAGGGGGCAGACTTAGAAGGGTTTGGGACAACATGAGGTGACTGGAAAATTTAGGAAAGTAAGCACAATTTATAAAAATAAAAGAAAAAAAATTTAAAAGAGTGTTAAAAAGTATCTTCTTTTTTAAATTTTTATTTTGTTACTTTATTGTAGAGATGAGGTCTCACCAAGTTGCCCAGGCTGATCGTGAACCCTTAGTCTCAGGCAATCCTCTCGCCTTGGCCTCCCAAAGTGCTGCTGGGATTACAGGTTTGAGCCACCACACCCGGCCTAAAAATTACTTTATAATTCTATCTAGGACCTGGTCATCCTGGCCTATATCATACTCGAGGGACAGTAATATGTGCTTTAGAAAGTGATTGTCAAGATACAGTTGTACTTCAGTAATCACCTCTGGTCTAAAAACCACACAAAGGTTAGGAGGTAAATGCAAATTTCTTTTAATTTGTATGATTTAGGCTGCTGAAGGAGGGGAGCAATTCAGGTAACTCCTGGAGGGTTCTTGTTATCTGGCAGAAATAGAATTTTTGATACCATTTTTGAAAGAAGCCAGGGCTTGTTTTATCCTACTATACAATGGGTTTCAGACTTTGAACCAACAGAAGGATTGCTTAAGGTCCAATGTTCTGAAAGATGTTCTGAGAGTGTGTTCCTTCAACGAATGTGGAAGCTCCTATGGTTGCAATAGCCTGTGTGAGGTCTCTTGGGGAGAGGGACTCCCAAAGCAAATCTGGTTCCATGATCTCCCCTTTGATGAGTCACTTAGTGGTATGATCTGGAAATGAACCAAACACACTTACATTAACACTATGAATATTCTACATTTATGCTGAAATAGTCAAATGTACTGCACCAGAAAAGCAAACAATACAAACAAGCTTTATTCAACACCATGATGAAAATCCATGTGGTGTATAAAATAGATGAGGCTTAGTTTGAATCACATCCTACCACCTAGCAACTATATGACTATATGAGTAACAAGAGTCTCATTTCCTCATCCGTGAAATGAGGATAACAGAATAACTAACTCATTAATAGCTGTGAGGATCAAACAAGATACTGTAAAGTGTTTTGCACATTACCTGCTATACAGCAGGAAGGTATCTATAAGTTATAACCATTGTTATTTTGGAAGAATCAATACCTAGGTGAAAGTGTAAACATAAAAATAGCCACACCTGTGTTTGAATCTAAGCACTGCCATCTGAATAGTAAAACATCTGAGTGTGTTTTTGCCCAGGAGAAATGATAGTAACAAACTCTATAGGTTGTTATAATTATTAAATAAAATGACAGAGTGACTGGCTCTTAGAAGGTATGAAAGACAGAGCAAAGTATTATTTTTTAAATGACATTCATTTCAATGTTTCCTTCATTTATTGCATATGAGTCCATGGATCTGTGTTATGAAGAGAGTCATTGTCTGAGACCATCTTCCTCACCTTTAATGTTGGGAATATGGGATTTGACAATCCTTACGGTAATCTGGCCCTGTAAATCTTTACAAAAGCACCAAGGTTTTTTTAAGGGATCAAATTCATTAAAGAACCTGGAATAATTGGAAAAAAAACAAACCAAAGCAAAAAAACCTTCTGTCTGGTAGTTTTATGGACATTCTGTCTTGCCTAAGAGGGTAAATTCGAGGATGGCTCTGAATGGAGAAATCACATTTCCTCTTTATCCCCTCTTAATTGAAGCCCCTTGTTTGATTCTTTTGATATTGTTGCCCTTTAATATTTTTCAAAGTTTTTTTCCCCTATTTTTTTCAAAATGCAATAACTACTGAAAAAAGTTAATTCTGTTTCTGGTGTCACCAACGAACATTTTAGTCTGTTTGTTTAAAACTGCAATGAAGTCTCTTAAATATGAAAATAAAATTTAAAAATTCATTATTGAAAAAAACATGTTATGTTTTGAAACACGACTGAGTTCCACAAAGGAATACAATGGTAATTTACTTTCTGTCACTTCCAAAGTTAACTGAAGAAGAAAAAAAAATTCTGACAGGCAAACAGGCAAATCACAGACAAAACTGCAGAGCAGAGGGAGAAGAAGGGAAAAAAAAAAACACAAAAAACTTAAAAAGCTGAGCTTCCAATCTCCTCCCACCAGTCTCTGTGAAGGATGACTTCAGTCCCTTTCTTAACTAATTCTGTCACTGTAAAATCCTACAGTCATTCTTCCACACATAAAGGACAAATAAGCTCAAGAGGAGGACCTAGATGCTTTCAGTTTTAACTATTCACCAATGGTGGAAAAGGCAGAATGCCTAAGCTATGTCTTTGTGACCAATAGGATAGCTGTGTATCTCTCACATGACTCACTGCCCCTGTCTTTCACATGGGCTGTAATTTAGTTCAATTCAGAACTGCAGATAGTACAGCTTGCACAGGAGAAGGGATGCCTGAGCACAAGTGACTGAGTTCCGAGTGACTTTATGAAGCACTTTCCACCTTCCTCCGGCAAGAAAACAGGGATTCTGCACCTGCGTCAGGGACAGTCTGGCAAAAGCCTCTGCTCTGCCTCCGGGAACGAGGAACTAGAGCAAATAACCATTTTGAAATTGTGAGTATACATTTCTTTCCGTCAAGTGTACTGATTAAAATAGTTTAATGTCATAAGCATCAAATATCTGGAGATTTTTTTAAGGGACTCTTTTATGTGTATATTGAAGGGTATTCAACTGGCAGGAAAATATTCCAGGGACAATTGTTGCATGCTTTATTATGTTAAAGATAAAGAATTAAAAATAAAAAGTCAGGCATTCCAAAGAGTAGCTGTAGGAGGCTGTACACCGGAACATCGCTCCAGTGTGCTGCTTTGTTCATAAGAAAAAATGAAGGCACCCACATATGTACTTAGTTCACTTCTTTTCGCTCTTTATGTCTCTAATCAGATTTGATCTGTCCCCAAGAAAAATAAAAGACAAACTTTGCTGACTTCACTGACAAGGGCACGATAGACTTTCCAGACATCTGACAGTTATTATAATTAGCTATGAAAGACTGCTAAGACACTTGCGGGCAAATAGCTCTTAAATTCTGAACAATGGCTTCAAGCCAGGGCTTTCTTTTTATTATTTTTTTTTTAACCACCACTTTTAATTTTATAATAATGACAGAGACCGAGCTGGTTTTAGTGTTTTAGTCCACAAAATGTGAAATAAAGTCCCAGCAGAAGTGAAGGCGACTGAAAGTGGCCAGTGTAAAGATAGAAGGAAAAGACGGTTTTCTGTCTTAGCATCCAGTCTTCCATGTATAAAGATTTTTTTTTTAATTCCTAATAGGGTGGAGTGAGGATGTGGGGGTGGGGAGGAAGCATGCGGAAGCTTCTTTATAGACTGCTTGAAGAATAAAATAACTTGGAATTTCTTCTTGCTAGCAGGCAAAAGATATGATTAGCATCTAAGCTCCTTACATTTGTAGTAAGATTTTTTTTTTGGTGGAGTTTCAAACAGAAGCAACATACAATGCAGTTTTTAAAAAATCTATTTATGGAATAATTGGAAACAAATGGAGAAAATGTTCTTGTATCACTGCTTTCCTTTATATTCAGCTAGGGTAATCTAGCAATGCATTATGCCTTTACTTCTAGAATCATCCAAATCCTTAAAAAGTTGTAAGCTAAGTCTTATAAGAAATTAAAAGGCAAATCAAATCACTGTGATTATGACTAATGAAGATTTTGAATGACAAAGCCTCCAACAAAAAAAGAGTTTGTAAGGAAACATTGTCCCCCTCATTTTTAAAAGAGAATATTAACTCCATCAATTATTGAAAGGAATTATTCAAAGGCTCCAGACATAACTAATTATGGCTTAAAGAGAGCTGCCAGAGCAGAGCTTGTGTTCTAATTATAAAAGTCCAAGACGTTAGCATTCATTTTTGAAGGAGGACTTGAAAATAAATACAAATTTTCACATTATCTTTTAAAAATACACCATTTTTTTTTCTTTGTCTGCTCTCATATTATCTACACCTCCCCCACCGCCGCCCACTGTGTGCTGAGACACCTGAAGGCTAGACATAATGATCAACAGAGCTCCAGCCTGTCTGGACTCCAGCCAGATTTTTTTTCCCCCTTCTACAATCAAGGAGCTTGCACGCAATGCATGCCGAGCCTATTCCACTGCTATGTGCAGATCCGGGATGGAAGTCTTACACATACTGCGGAAAGATTAAAGACAACAATATCCCCTTTCTCTTACCCTAGACAGCCTCGATTTTTAACCCCTTCATTACCTTTCAAACCAAGACATCTTATCCATTCAAAGGCAGGTCTCAAGGGACTTTGCAACTCCTGCACCACATTATACAGATGCACATGCCTCATTTGCTGTAGAAATCTCATCTCAACAGAACCCATCAGGATATTTTAGAATTAACAGTGTGCCAAATAAACAGAACATAATTTGCTTGTATGAGAAATACGTTTTTTAATGAACTTAAGCTGTATGAAATCTGGAAAAAGTCAAAGGTCTGTAGAAAGATTCTTGCAAACCTTGCAGAAGATTATATACACTGTTACTGATGTTGTTCTTTAAGCATTTCTCTCTCTCTCCTTCTCTCCTTCTCTCTCATCCTCTCTCTCTTTCCCTCTCTCTCTCTCTTTCCATACACTCAACCAGGCAATTATATCATTATATCACAAAGAAATCCAGGTTAGCTGGTG
Source organism: Cephalopachus bancanus (assembly GCA_027257055.1). Lineage (NCBI taxonomy): Eukaryota > Metazoa > Chordata > Mammalia > Primates > Tarsiidae > Cephalopachus > Cephalopachus bancanus. The sequence goes on from JAPVLO010000241.1 coordinate 1,036,715, forward strand.
ATGTCATCACATATAAAATTTCGCCTTTGTGAACATTATTTTCAATCACCTAATTGCCAATATCTGTTGGGTGTGTGCCCATAGGAAGTTTACGTGTCTGTGGGGTTAACCGACACCCACAGGAAGGACTATTTTATTTGTAGCTATCTTTCTTTTGAAGATGTGTTTATGGAGCAGTATGAGTATGTTTATCAAGATAGTCAGAGTTTCCTGATTCTTGGAAGTCTTATTAATATGCTGGTTGAACATTAGAGAAGTGGCTGAATTTCAATGATATGCATAGGATGTAGAGATGGTGAGCATTTTGAAATCATTTGGATGAAAATGCTACAATGCTGCCTTGAGGTTTCTTATTTGCCACTTAAAATTTTGTAATCATTAAATCTTTTTTACAATTAGCTTATTTTTTAAGGAAAGAATAATTTTATACAAATAATGTTCATTTCACATGCTTTTATAAGGGGTTGTCTTAGAATTAGATGACAGTTAATTTTTTTATGTGCTGGTACAGTGTTTGTATTTATTTTCAAGCTTATTTTATGAATCGTACACTGAATAGTCACTCACTAAACAAGTGGTTAGTTTTGCATTAATGCATTTTTAGTATGTTATTTTATTTTACATAAATCAAATGAAACAAAGTTTAATATTTTACCAAAACTATTGCCAGATTTGAGACGTATATATAGAGCAACTGTACATACTTACTGCCTCTTAACTACCAAGTTTTGATATGTAATTTAAATTAATCTTCACTACTATAGAATGACTGGTATACTTATCAGTTTTTATATACCAAGTTATTGATACATAATTTTTAAAATTTTGGAATCTGCTCTTATTACTTCATTCTCGCATATGATAAAAGAGTTAATTTTTAAAATATTTTCAAAGCATATGTGTATGAAAAGCACATGTCAACAAATTAATGAGATTCGTTTTGCCAATGTATTGTGTGATTGTTTTAAAACAACTGAAAAATGTTTAGTTCTTTTTTGCATTTATGTTATCATTGTTGAGAAAAGCTTAAAGAATTGATACATTTTGTACTTAGAACAAGGTACACAAGTTAGGTGGCATTCTATGGGGTAAGACTCTACTGTGGACTAATAAATAACTTTTTTGAGACATTCTTGGGCTTGACTCTATTATTTTTGCATAAACAGATTTTCCAGCATATAGTGGAATTCTGGCCTGAGGATAAATTATATAATTGCTTTATCAAAGATAAAAAATGAACAAATCGTTATATTTAAATTTTACCTACTTTCTAAACACAATACATGACATTGCCCACTGGGGATACAGGTTACTGAAAAGGCATCTTTCAAAGACAAGAAGATAATGGACTTGATTGAAATAGTTGAACTACGTAACGTCAATTCAAGAACAAATGGTTTTTCAGAGCATAACGGAGAAAGAACAATTTACTATAGTACAGTTTATTCTTCTTACACAATGGCAATGATTTATTTGAAATGGTAGAACAAACATAGTAGATATATAAAAACAGGCAATGGGTATCTATGTCAAGGATATGTCAAGATTCTTGTGCTTTATGTATTAGAATATTCTTAATCCAATCATTTATCTGAAGATACAGCTTAAGTCTACACTCTTGCTTAGCATGTGATGGTGTTATGATCATGTATGTCTTGTACATTCATGTGGTATATTTAGTATATATATGCATATATGATATATTGGAATATAGTCTTATTACCCCAAATAATTCTTGTCATTATGTTATAATAAGAGTTTTCAAAGAAAATTAGCATTTTGATACAATGAAGTTTAAATAGCAATGTCAATGAGCTATGTCTATAGTAGCAGAGAGTATGCTCAGATATTGGACAAATTAATGTATTTATGTTGTAATGATTGCAGATGTCTCATATCAAAAGTATTTTAATTATGTCAAAAGATATGACTCTAATTTGGCAAACAGTATGAAATGTTATTTTTAAGTACTTGCTCTGTTTCTTACCACTTTGAAGATGATTTCTAAAAGAACACTCGAAACTTATAATCTGTCTTTATGAAAAGAGAAATTGTTTTTTGTTTAAACCTAGCCTTTAGGCATAGAGCCTGAAATTATTGAGAGTAGATGCCTGAGCACTGTGTAGAGAATGAACAAGAACCTCAAGTTGCAGTGAGAAAAGAAGGGAAACTGGTTTGGCTGCTTCATGCCTCAAATTTTATTCTTCCAAGCCTATATGAAGACAATTAAACTGAGTAAAAACGATCCAAGTTTTCAATTTTCAAAAGATCCACAGTTCTGTTGATACCCAATGAAGGAAAAGTGTTCTAAAAGTGATTGAATGTTCCACTGCCTGAAACTCAGTCAAGCTCAGTGAGGTGCTGGGGTCAAATGGGCTCATGAATCACCGATAGGAAATGAACTGTGTGTTGCATATTTGGAGCTTTAAAAAGAAACATTTGGGATATTTTACCATAAACAGATTTTGAGTTGATTTTTGGCACATCTTTTTAAACATCAAGCCTGCAGTTCAGCTGAAATAACTTTTTATATGTATAGTTAAGACCAGATGGCCACGTGCTCCTTTCTTATTTAGATGAGACTTTTCCTTTCAATAACATCTTTCTTCCTGACCTGCTTAAAAATTCCAGCGAATGAAATCAGCACAGAATTTTCAATTCTAATTGACCATGTGCAGAGGAAGGGCTAGAAGAGAAATCAGTAGAGGCATTGTGAGGTTCACTGCCTCAGTTTTGTCTTTGTGTTTTGCCCTTACTAGCATCTAAACTAATCAAAAGCATCTAATTTTTATTAATGTTAATATAGTTGTAAGCATAGTCCTCAGTGAAAATTATTCGAGTTGACTGTCATTTTATCACAAGTAATAAAAAAATTTATCATTCACTTATACAGTTCTAACTAGTTGGTAAGCAATTTATTGGTTGAAAAATACATTAAAATATTGGCATAATGGTTGAATTAAGATGAAAGAATGCTGATACTAAATTTATTTCCTTGTCACTTAAATAAACTACCATTATTGGAAGTTATGTATGTGTCTTATATATCCCATGAAAACATTATCTGTCTAAAATTTATTTGGTCATTATGTGTATAATTATCGTACAAAGAAAAATATGTTTTCCTGGAGATTTTATATGGACTTGAACCAGTACAAAATATCAAAACTAGTAGGTGATTTACGTATTCCGTATACCTCAGAGAATTATGTATATTTTAAAAATAGGCGTCTAAGTTTCTAGGGGTTTTTTTAGAAAAATTTTTGAATCATATAATTATTTTTATAACATATTATTACAGAACCAAAGATGTATTTTTAAAAAAGTTTACTATTAGAATGGTAAAAGTGTTAGACGAAAACATGTTATCCTGATAGCGACTTTAGTTTGACCAATAAAACAGAAGAAAAAAATGAGCCAGAGCTATTTGTTATAAAAATATATACTAAAGATAAGACTAACTCCAATTGAATTTTCAGTGTTATTGAAAAATATTGAAGTGGCCACACAGCAACTCTATCTCTGACTTTGTTTTCTTTGCCCATTTTTCTTCAGGTAACCTTTTATCTCAAGCAAATCTATTAATTGTAAAAAATGTGATGTTTCATCGCCAAAAGCCACACCAGTGCAATAGTTTGAAAAATGCAAGTTTTTTGAATGATAAGGTCAATCAACATTTTTTCTGTATCAAATCTGCACAAAAGATTGAATGGTAGTTGTCCATGAGATTAGCAACTCAACTGTGAAATCATGTTCTAAGCCACCAACACATAAAGTAAATTCTTTAGGAACCTTGTAACATTCAAATTTCTGAGATCCTCATATAAGGGTAATATGAAAGATATATATCTCTTATTATGAGTAAATTTGTGCTACCAAAATATAAAGATTTTTCATCATGCCTTTAAGTATTTGCGTTGATTAATACTTCTCCTATTTGATGATTCTCCCATTGATTTAAGAATTGTAAAAAGCCATTAGAAAAATAAATATGGCAGTGATTTCTCTTTTTCTCCTACCCCAAATGAATAAAATATATTTAGAAAGGTAAGAAATCAAGCTAAGTATAAACAAAAAAACTCAAGCATAATGCAGAGTCTAAGGTATTAAATTATACATATTTCTAGCTTAACTACTTTTAAAACAATATATTTTCATTAGAAATGAATCTAACTCTGTATGTATGTGGTGATAGGTAATGGGATCTAGGGAAAAATGATTAAAATTGCACTGGTGTTATAATTTCAGATGGTGATAGCTAAGATATTCCAAACAGATTTGTCTAAATATGGAATAGAACTCTGAGCTACTCCCATTTTCTCTTTTTCCATCTTACTATGGAAAAAATAGGCAGATCTTGATTCTGCAGGATCCTAGATAAACACAAATATTAAATAAAATGAACTCTTCTTACTTTTTCTGAAAGAAGTTTTTTAATATTTTCGTTTGTGTGGAGTTGGTTGAGAATTACTACTTTGTTTTCATGTATCCTAATTCTTTAGGTGAACAGCATAGGAGAAATTATGGTCAGTTATGGAAGCTTTGCAGCCGTGCAAAATGTCTGCCCCTTGCCTTATCCCCTTTCTTGTTCTGTAAGACTGGTGATCAGCCAGAGACAGAAATCCTTGAGAAACCCAGGACTTCTTTAGCTCTCTGGAGACACCATTTCTATTTGTTTTCATGCTCCTTTAAGAGGTCTTTCCCAGACTATAGCACATTTCTAAACAGTTGATTCTTCCCACTCAGTTTGCTGTGTTCTCAGCCATTTCTGCTTAATTAGGACTTTGCCTTACCCCTAATTGTGCCGCTTATAGTTCACACACAGAGCTGTTTTTTATTTTTTGTTTTTAAATGTTATATTTTTAACTGTAAAGGAAACAGGTTAACAGGGTAGACATGACATCAAAAGGATAAATGTAGGGGCAGATGTCTTTGGCACTGTGAAGACTGCAGTGTTGTAAAGGGAATAATATGATTACACTGAATTTGATTGGGCAGCTCTCACTTCTAGTTCATGAAGTGTGCCCACTTCAGAATGGAAGGCTTCTCTCAACTAATGCACTTAAGGCAGATAGATGCTTAATTCGTTCTTGTGGTTCATACTTGATTTGGTATATTTCCTGTAGGGAAATTACTGTTTTAACTTAAAGGAACTACCTTCTCTTTCTGAAAATCTTAGACCAGAGAAACAAAACACAAGTGTGAAAAGAGGATATGTCAATAGGAATATGAGAGTACAAACTCTATCAGATAATCCGAAATTAGGAAATATGTAAAAAAATTGGTTACAAACATTTTCATCATATATATGAGTTCTCTAGAAACCCATATGTAAATATAACCAATGTGTGATGGGAAACCAGAAATAAAAATTCCTTTTAGGATTTTAAGTATTAATTTCAATTTATTGCTTTAAAACATTCATCAAAGAGGTATATTTCACTTATTTGTGTAATTGTTTAATTACCTTGTTGCTACTAATCATCTATCAAGGCATTATTCAAAATATATTGGGAGAAAATGAAATGCTCAGTCACTACTCTGGTTATTATGAACCGCTTTACAAAGTACCTCTTGCCCTGAAAGGAGTTAATGACTTGAACTGACAACAGTGACTATGAAGAAATTCATTCTTTGGTTCGTCTGAGGACATAAAGGGGTTAATTTTTCAAATCTCTGTGAAGAGGGGGGGAAAAACCCTGGAAGATAAAAATCAAACCAAAGACTAAGCTGCTAGTGATTTGGTTGTGTTTATGGATTATACTACACATTGAAAAGAGAAAAATCAGAGCTGTAAGATGACGCTACAGGGGTCGTCTGGACTTTTCACTGAGTCTAAAGTCTGTTTAGTCAATGCTTATTAAGGCCTGGTTTTGACCTTTGCCCTTCTCACTCCTCCCTGTTCCAGGTGCAACTTTTTTGCAAGTGCAACCATTATTTGACACTATGTGCAAACTTCAAATTGGGAATGAATGGAGTATGTTAAATATGCAAAGGAATCCAGTAGTTATGTCCATGGATTTTTTTTAAAGTTTAAAAACTCTGTAAAGTTACATTTATTTCCTTTTATAATTATTAAACAGTGAAGATAGCTCTTCTTCAAAATGTAACGAAAGCCTTTCAAGTGCAATTTACATTTAAACTGGATTAGTGCATTTGTTGTTACAACAAATTATTTAAGACTATATCTAATATAGTTTTTTCTAGTTAAGCAAATTTTCTTTGAGGTGGACATAGAAAAATGTATAATTATTTTTTAAAATTTTCACAATACGTTTAGTAATACATGAAGCTCTTAAGTTCCAGGTTTATGTATTTTTTAAGAGATTAATATTACTTTTGCAAATTATATCAACTAAAAGAAGAAACACAAAATATTCCAATATTTTTAGTAAAACTTTTAAATAAAACATTTAAAAATATGTATTCTCATAGTATTTGATAAATATAAATAGAAATTCATTTTTATATTAACTGCTATCTCAAATAAAAGCCATGTTTATGCCTTTGAAATCTAATGTTAGGTAACATGCATAAAACATAAAATGACTCAAAATTAACTATATAAACATAAAAGGGAAAATAAAGATATGTAAGTATTGAATTCATTGAAAATATTTAGGATTTTATTTTATTTTTCTGCTGAATGTTGTGTTTAGCTGACAACCCTCTACATAAATTTATTCACTTTAAATGCATGTTTCTGAATTCTGAAGACAATGAAATTTCTAACTTTGAGGAAAAGATAAGCTTAAAATCCACAGGAGTAGTAATATATAAATATTTATTTCAGCTAGAATTAAAAAAAATAAAAGATACTTTATCTTTAATTTAGAAATACTTCAAACTACACAAAAAAGTAAAAGCGATGTAATATGTATACCCATATTTCCATTAAAGATTTACAATTTTTAATATTTTGTTCTATTTACTCAAACCATTGAAAAAATTCATATACAGTTAAAGACCCCATTCCCATTCCATATCCTGATTTTGCTCTGGCTGTAGGAGTAATCACTACTTCCTAGTTGGTAGGTTGTCTTTCATATCTCTATTTTTACACTTTAATCACTTACTTATCAAAAACATAAGAATGGGATCTCAAATATTAAATTCCTAACTAGCTCTTTTAAAATTTACCTTAAAGCTATTTAAATTTGTTTTCACTTATATATTTTTAGTTTACAAACCATAATATTGATTCAATATAAATATTGAAGTTAAAAGATTTTTTCCTCTCTGCATCAACTAACTAGCTGCAGAAATTGAGAAAATCTGTCTCCTGCTTCCCTTTTATTCAAATATTTTATTCAAATTCGTGAGACTTGAGTCTTTTAAATTTTAATTGTTTTCCTGTTACATAAGGAATTGGTAATATTGTTTAAGCATTATTTTTAACATTCTGTTTCTCCCATTTTATTGTTTTCATAACGAAGCATGTATTACAGTTAGCTTCATGCATGAATATTAATTTTTTATAATTCACATTCACAGTGTATTGTAAAAATGTTTGTTTTAAAATATTCTAAGAAGCCACAAAAATTGCCTTTAGCTTGGTTTGCTAAGAAAATGTCAGCAACATCATAGTCAAAGAGATGAACAGTGACAGTAGGATCATTTCTTGCCTCTTCATTTGGAGCCAGATTTCCCTTTAACAAGGAGCAAATGCATTTCTTAAAAAAAGTGTACTGAAGCCAAGATCCTTATTTGAATACAGTATGATGGCATATTTGCATAAACCATGTGGCGGTGCATTGCCATGTACACCTCTTAATGCTCTGGCTCTGCCAGGGCATCAGAGTAGAAATTTGCATCAGCACCTTCACTGTCATGTGTAATCTTAAACATAGTCTACAGAGAAAACTTCAGAGGGGCATAAAGGTGAATTTAAATGCACTCCTACTCCCAGATCCCTCACTAATTAAATTGTATAATTATTTGTATACCAAATCATTTATTCAAAGACATCACTTTTTTTTAACTATAAAATGAATCCAAGAACATGGGAAGTTGCTCCTTAAAGGCTCTCTTATAACTTGGCCAAAAGAAATGTAAATATAGTTACTAAATATTAAACTTTTTCTTTCTTTTATTTTTCTCAGTCATTAATTATCTTCATTAGCCTTTAAGCCACCAATATTTTTTCCTCCAGATAATCACAGTCAGTATCACTCATTTGGATCTTTCTAATTTTTTTTTCTTCAAAATCTGGTCAATTCATTAGCTACCTTCTCAGAATTCTTATGTCTGTTTTTCATTATAGTCATATAACAAATAAAAAAAGCACTGGGTAAGAAGTCAGAAGACTTGTTACTAAATAGCTGCATGATTCTCTCGGGACCTCAATTTCTTTATCAGTAACTTAGGGAAGTGGGGCTAGTGGCTCTCCAGGGTTCTAGGACAAATCTCTGCATGGTTAACTAAAAATGAGATAGATCATTAGCCAATTGATGAATTCTGAGCTCTGAAAACATTCTCTATTTGTTATACATGTGCCAAGTAGTCCATACAATTTACAATGTATTCTCACTTATGCATATTCAAAGCTATTCTCTTCAAGTATTTAATTTCCACTTTTATAATTCCTCGTATATGAACTTTGATTCCTATATATGTCTTCTGAAAAATACTCTTCATCCGAATCTGCTAATTTCTTGCATGAAATATCATATGCAAACTTGCATATCTTAGTGGGATATTATTCAATTTCAGTAATGCAATTTACTGGAAAGCCAATTAAAGCCAGAAAACAGCATGGTCACTTATTTGTAAAGATCCTTCTAGGGTAGGAATTGTTCTCTGAACCTCTGTAATAATCTGGAACCATTGGATAGCACAATAAAAGAAGGGTCTCACTGCAGGATAGATCTCAACTGTTATTACTGAAACCACATGATATGACTGTGGGGATTTCCCAAATGCTGATTTAGACATTAATACAAAGAGTTACAAAATGGATGTCCTGAAGGTATTACCAAACTTCTTATGTTTTAATTTAGCATTACCACTATTTTTATTATAAGAAAATTGATCTTTGAGTTATTGTTGAGAAACTCTGCTAACATTTTTTACCTTGAATTTTATCAGTGCAAATGTACTCAATTTTATAATTATGAACAACTTAGGAGAAGTCATACATTATCTTGCTAATTCAGACTATGCTGTAAGTTTAAACTGTGATGTCCATATACTGAACTTCCATTAGAAGTGAATACAAGGAATTGAATTTATAGTTTCAAATGTCAGAAGTAAGGGCAATGATAAAAATCCAAATTATCAAGAGTGAAACTTGAGTAATGGTAGTCCATGGAAGAAAATATCACAAATTAAATGATAAACATAAAATGAATTACACAAATATACCTTAAATATAAACAGTTACAATTATACTGAGAATATTTTTCTACTGAACTCTGTGCTAAATACTTAATTTATCCATTTAGGATATTGTAATCAACTATTCAGATCATGCCATAAAGTACACAATTAGAAACAAAATTTTTAAAACTATTTGTTCACCAAAACTATCTCTGGCTCTAGGATATTCTATAAACACAGAGCATATCCAAATTAAATTGCTTTTGTAGGTATGCATAGCACAGGAAAATCAAATATCATTAATCTATCCATAATAAGAAAGTGAAGAAATGTCTGTGATTTTTTTCATCCTTCTTTTTAGCAAAATATTCACTTATTTAAACAGCCACACAAGCTTAAGCTTTAGACAGAGGTAAATGAAGGAGAAAAAGTAAAAGTTGCAACAGCAACTTTTTTATGAAAAATAGAAAATAGTTTCATGGTTGAAGATGTGAAGTTAATTACTTAATGAAAATCATGCAGACTTTTGGTAATATTTACTTATATCAGATTTGAATGTTGTTTATCCTTCCTTTAGGCTTTGATACATCTATACCACATGCACATATTAATATGCGGTACATTATTAGTGATCACATTTGAATTTGGTAGGGAAAGCTTTAATTCCATAACTCTGTCAATGTTGAGTTTTGGGATCTGAATTCCCCTTCATATATATTATACATGCATAATTTTTAAATGGAATGTTAAAAGGAAGAATTGGCCTAGGAGACCACAGTGCCTAGCTAATATGCATAAAATAAAATATAACAACATTTTTATTATCAAACTGTGGGTTTCTTTTACTTTAACGTAAGGTAATTTGCTTATTAGAATCAAGTCTTACATTTCAAGAGTATGATGATCTTACTTGTGGAATAATATAACTTTATTTTCTACCAGAAAAGGGCCTTTGAGATCATGAGAAGACAAAGAAACTGAAGCCTAAGAATGGAAGCAAGTAATCCAAATTCATACAATATATTATCTAGAATCATAAGTATAATTCTTTCAATTTCTTGGATGTCTCCTTACAAATGACTGGATAAAAGGAAAAAAAGAGGGCACAATTACCCTATTTGGTTAAAAAAATTAGCTCTGATAGAAGTCCTGCTAAGGATAAAACTGAGCAATATGTTCTAATGAGAAGCATCCAACTTCTCAGAATCACATAACCTCTTTGTTATTTAGTTTCCTCATCTGTTCAGTTATAACAGCGTATACCCTATATATCTCATGATACTAAATTTTTATTTAGGTGTTCTCTACCAGTAAATCATAGCACTGTGTATATTGCTTCTAATTTTCATAAAAATTTATATGAAGTAAGTCTCCTGCTATTATTATAATTTTGAAATGAGGAGACTTAGAGACAGAATAGTTAAGTAATAAGCCCAAGATGCTGTAATGTTTATGGGGTAAAGCTAGGATTTGATCCCAGAGGCCAGAGAGACTCTACTCATGGCATCTAATAACTTTACTTCATGCTTTCCCACATTTTTGTCTTAAAACAAGAGATAATAAAGCATTTTACAAAAGCAAGATGGAATTAATTCTAGAAAAGATGTTGGCCCCCTCTCAAATTATCATGGGTAATCAATACTTAGATGTGTAGGTCAATACTTACTTAGATGTGTGGAACTAATGAGTTCCATTACAAAAAAGATTGACATAGAACATATATAAGCACTTATGGAAAGCCCATTTATTTTACATATTTATTTAAAATTCATTTATACTGAACCCTTAAAATTCACCATAATAGGATTTGACCTGTGTGGATAATACACCTTTCATTTCCACACCAATTATATTTGTTTTATGAATATCAGTTTGTTCTCAGTCTTGTTTCCCCATGGTTCATCAGCTTTCTGTTTTTATCTCCTTTACCTATTCAACACATTCAATTCTGCTATTTTGTCTAAATAGAAGTAATGTCTCAACAAACCTGTACCAATAATGGTTGAAAACTTAAAAAGTAATCTCATAGCATTTTAGTAAATGTTCTGAGCTTGGCTGCAAGACAATTCACAGTAGCACAGAAATCTAGCCTGCAATGGCTTCCATCCAAATAAATGTAGCCACCAATAATTTTTACAAAATGACAAAATTGAATCCAAGGACAGTGCTATCAAATTGCTACATTGTAGTCATGTTATAATAAATCTAGAATGTTTATTGACTGTTAGCTCTGGAAGAGTCATGGGTATTGACATAATTCATGTTCTCATGGTTTAAAAAAGAAAATTTGTGGACAATCTCAATCCTGGATCAGGGTTAATGGGGTCTATCAAGGATTAAAAATATGTGCTTAGAAATTAAAATATCTCACACCTCTCGATTATTTTTTAGAATTTTCTAAACTATCCATGAAAAAAACCTAATTTTGATTTAGTTAGAAACTTGGTTAGACTCACAAGTTCTTCTCTCTTGTGACTCTTTAAATATTAATCAACTGAATGTTACTAGATGTGAAAGTGTGACTCAAATCAACTTCTCTCTTGGAAAAGAAATGTTAAGTCATTGCCCGAAAATGTTCTTGCTAGTTCCCAGCTTTCTAAAAAAATAGTTCTTGATTTTATGTCAGGTAGTGAAACTCACTGCACAAACTCACTTATTCCGTAAACAAGAGAAGAACATTTTTCATTATATATCAGATCTGCAAGAAATTCTGCTACATGTACTTTTAATTCACTTGCAATACCTTCATGCTGAAATATATTCCACTATTTAAAAATATGTCTCTAGTGTGTCTATATGCAATTTAAGCCTACTATGGTAGAACTTTTATTAAAGAGCAAAGACAACATACTACAAGGGGACAAGAAGTTATTGTGACAAAGTTTTCTGTCTGCAATATTTTCCTAAATTCTAAGAAATTCTACAGTAAATTTGAAGTTGTCTTCTAAAGTCATGCAAACTTTCCTGAAGATGTTCCATTATTTATCTCTTAAAAATAAGTACTCTAGTCAGGCTCGGTGGCTCAGTCTGTAATCCCGTGCTTTGAAGGGCTGAGGTGAGTGGATTGCCTGAGCCCGCGGGTAAGGGTAAGGGTAAGATCCACCTGGGCAGCTTGGCAAGACCTCATCTCTACAATAAAAAAAAAAAAAAAAAAAAATTAGCCGGGCGTGGTAGCCCGAGCCTGTAGTTCCAGCTACTTGGAAGGCTGAGGCGCAAGAATCGCCGGAGCCCAGCAGATCGAGGCTGCGGTGGCCGGGAGCGGCCACTGCACTCCAGTCTGGGCGACAGAGTGACTCCAACTCAAAAAAAAAAAAGTACTCTAGTTAGTCTCTAAACTACACTGACTAGTCACTGCCAAAATCATTAGTGAAGCTGTTATTAGAGAGTTTCATATTTGAGTACTTGTTTGCAATTTTTATTAGCTTTTTTCTTCATCTTCCACATTAATACATGATTTTTAATGAATACATCATTCATTAAAACATTCACTTGTAATCATGGATTTTTTTTGTTTTTGCTATGTAAGTAAAGAACAAAGCTAACACACTATTATGATCTTGAGGAGTAGAAGGCAAAAGACAATATTGAGCAAATTGTGTAGTACATTGTCAAGGTAAAAAGACAGAGATTGGATCACTGTGCTACTTTAATTCAATACTTATTTACTGAGATCTTGTTTATTCTAAACACTGAGTTACACAGGTAGGGAATGTCAAAAACTTGAGAAAAATGTATTCTATACTCTCAAGATATTCATAAAGTTGATTCAAAATAAAATTTAAAGGTATAATGGTAATTAGCTCTTATTTTATATTCAAAATATAGACTTAAAAAAGAATACTATCTTCTATATGCTTGCAAGACATTTTATTGTAATAATCTTAAATTTGTGGATAACAAGGCTCTATGTCTGCACAAACACAAATGAGCAAAAATTTCAATGAATTACTTTTTCAAAATTGTCCTTATACAATAATTTGCAAAGATAATTGATATTCATAATAATGACCAGAGTAAATATCCTAACATCTAAGAATTATAAAAATAAAGACTAAACTGTGCTTGGTGTAATATTGGAATAAAATATATTTATTGATTTCTAAAATATTTAAAAATCGAAATCCAAGAATTAATCAGATATATCAGTTCATTTTCAGATAAGACAGGGATTTCTGTATTAATACTTCTTGTCTCGTACAATTTGTAGAGTTATTTCATAAGAACAAGTAATAACTGCTTGCTTTGACAGTGTATAAAAAAGTTATGTCATCATTTGTTTACTAAAATATTTTCCCTCATTCTTAAAGCATGCACATATCATGAAAGGAGACAAAATCACTAAGCAAGGACATAATCTATCTATAGGATATTTGTTCTAATAAGGCATTTGGAAGAACTCAGATATACTCCAAAAGACAACTGAGATCTTAAAATTTATTTACTTCATTCTCTGTTTTCCAGGACCTGTTTTCATCATACCAATGATATCACTGAGCGTTTTGTTTGGCATAGCATAGACACAATCAACATAATCACAATTATCATAAATACTGACCATATGCTCTGGGCCTATTTAGTACCACCTATGATGGCTTCAAGGACTTTCAGAATTAGGTCTTCTCTTGTGGCTTGATGTTCTGTGCAACATAACCTTTCCAGTAGATCTGAGCACTAAAAAGGTAGTGGTCACAGAATCATTTCAGAGCTGTATAAGTAATAGGCTGTTATGATGTTTTTGGAGCTAGACAGATGGAGACAGAATACCTTTATCAAACTCTATATTCTAGAATGGCTTGGACTCTCACATCAATAGTAGCTCATGGAACATGTGATTTTAGAAAATTGGTCATCTGACCACCTCCAATTGACAAGTGAGTTCTTACTGCTTGTGACATTAAAACTTGGGCCTACATTTCTTTCTCTTACTCTAGAAGCGTCATACTAGTTCCATGAATATAACCATCATTATCTTTCTACTTTTCTTCTGTGTGCCAGATAAAAGGGAAAGGGCTTATTTTGATTTTAACTTATTCACAGTCAACCTGTAAGATAAAAGCATATCTCAGAAACTTTGCAGGTGTAGTTCCAGACCACAGCAATAAAGCAGTATTGTAATAAAGCAGAATCACATGACTTTTTTATTTTCTAGTGCATATGAAAGTTGTTTTATACTATACTGTAGTTAGTTAAGTGTGCAATAGCATTGTCAAAAATGTACATACCTTAGATGAAAATATTGCTAAATTAAATAAATGAAATTGAAATATTGCTTAATTAAAAATGCTAAAGATCATCTGAGCCTTCAGCGAGTAATAATCTTTTTGCTGGCCTCAATGTTGATGGCTGCTGACTGACCAGAGTGATGGTAGAGACTTTTACCCTTTTATCAACACAGTTTATGTACTATTCTAAATCCTTTGTTGTCATTTCAACAGTGTTCACAGCATCTTCACAGAAGTTGAGTCCATCTCAAGAAACCACTTTTTTGCTCATCCATAAGAAGTAACCCTTCATCCATTCTAGTTTGATCATGAAATTGCTGCCATTCAATCACATCTTCATGGTGCAATTCTAATTGCCATTTCCACCACATCAGCAGTTATTTCCTCCACTGAAATCTTGAACATATCAAAGTCATTCATGAGGGTTGAAATCAACTTTTTTAAAGCACCTGTTAATGCTAATATTTTGACTTGCTTCCTCCCCTGAATCCTGAATGCTGTTAGTAACATTTAGAATGGTGATTTTTTTTACAGCAGATTTTCAGTTTGCTTTGCTCAGATCATCAGAGGAATCATTATCTATGGTAGCTATACGCTTTAAAATTGTATTTCTTAAATAATAAGACTGAAAAGGCAAACTTATTTTATAATCCATGGGTTACAGAATGGCTGTTGTGTTCACAGGCATGAAAACAATATTCATCTCCTTGCATATCTCCATCAGAGCTTGAGTGACCAGATGCATTTTCAAAATGTAGTGATATTTTGAAATAAATTTTTTTTCTGGACTGTGGTTCTCAACAGTGGGCTTAAAATATTCATAAACCATGCTGTAAACAGATGTGCTGTTACTCAAGCTTTGTTGTTCCATGTGTATTTCATAGAGTAGAGAGTATTTAACATAATTTTTAAGGACCCTAAGATTTTTGGATTGGCAAATGATCACTGGCTTCAATTTAAAGCTTCATCCAGCCCCTAACAAGAGAAACAACTTGTTCTTTGAAGACAGGCCATTGTCTTCTTCTCTTTAGCTTTGAAATCCTAGATGGTATCACCTTCCAATAGAAGGCTGTTTTATCTACACAGAATATCTGTTGTTTAGTGTAGGTACCTTCATCAGTGTTCTTAGATCTTCTGGATTACTTGATGTAGCATTGACATCAGCACTTGCTGCTTTACCTTGAACTTTTATGTTATGGTGATAGCTTCTTTCCTTACACTTCATGAACCAACCTCTGCCATCTTCCAACTTTTTTTCCCCTGTGGCGTCCTCAAATCTCTCAGTCTCCATAGTAATGACAAGAGTTAGGGCCTTGCTCCGGATTAGGCTTTGGCTTAAGGGAATATTGTGGCAGTTTGATCTTCTATCCAGACTACTCAAACTTTCTCCATCTCAGCACTAAGGCTATTTTCCTTTCTTATTATTCATGTGTTCATTGGAGTAGCACTTTTAATTTCCTTTAAGAAGTTTTTCTTGCATTCACAACTTGGCTGACTGGCACAAGAGGCCTAGCTTTCATCTATCTCTCCAACATGCCTTCCTCACCAAGCTTAAACATTTTTAGCTTTTGATTTAAAATAGAGATGTGCAACTCTTCCACTTCAACACTTTTAGAGGCCACTGTAGGTTTATAATTGGCTTAATTTTAATGGAATGGGGAGCCCCAAGGAGAGGGAGAGAAATGGAGGGAATGGAGATCTGTAAAGCAGAGAGAACACAATATTTATAAATAGTTTGCCACTTTATATGGGTCCCAAAGCAATTATAATAATAACATAAAAATCATTGAACATAGATGAGTGTAGCAAATGAAATAATCATGAAAGCATTTGAAATATTGTGAGTTACCAAAATATGACACAAAGACATGAAGTGAACACATGTTGTTGGGAAAAGGGCACAGATAGACTTGCTTAATGCAGAATTGCCAAAACCTTCCACTTGAAAACAACAGCAACAACAACAACAACAGCGAAACCTCACAGTTTCTGCAAAGTGCAATAAAGTGAAGCAGGATAAAGCAAGGTATGTCTGTATTTGAGCTAGATGACACGATCACACATCTTAGAAATTGCCTACATCAGTGCCTGGGGTTTTGATTTTTTCTGGGGATGGACCCAGAAAATGTGTCAAGTAAAACTGCAAAGAAGATTTTAAGCTAAGACAGTTTTTAAGATAACATAGATGGAATCATTTTAGAAAGCAAGTGAAATTGCCAGGAGATAGCATAGGAACACATCGTGAGGACTAATCAAAGGCCATGCATGGGGCGCTCTGAGCTAGGGCTCTGGATGGAGGTGGCAAGGCATTCAGAAACAATAGGCACATTTCTATTTTGTCATATAGGCTCAGGTGTGCAATGCTAGCTCTAAAGAGATTTCAAGTGCCATGAAAAGCAGCCCCTGATATTCTGTGTGCTTCTCTCAGTTTTGTGGAAAGGATACCTCAGAGGATTTCCAGTAGCTATGATAACAGCTACCGTGGTGTTCCCCTGGAGTGTGCTGTCCCTTCCTACCAACTCCGTTGGTTGTCCCTAATGAGCCACTCGGTGTCATTATGGTTCTTTATTAGCCACTTCTAGAGTTTTGACTGTGACATACATATATTCTTAGATTATGTACTGTAGTGTATTATTGTATCTCTTTGCTCCCAGTATAACCAGTTTCAAGGGTTGTGATGACATTTCCATAGCTTTTATGTGGTTAAATGTTAGATGCTAGCGTGGTATGGGGATTTCAATTACTGAGAGAATAAATGAGAACATAGGTTCTTTTTTCCCTGCTCTTGGCTTTAATGGCTTTTCCCATTGGAGAGAAATACCACCTCTGAATTAATGAGAACACTCTAGGAAGGAATAAAGAAATCATAATACAGAGCAAGGCAGAGTCATCAACTTCTACCTGACTCTCTATGTGTCTTTTAATATAATGTGAAGTCAAACATTTCTGTATGGCAGCGTATGTCATTTTTGCAAAATAGCATAATCTGTGGTACAACACAAAACCAGCGAATGTTGTTAAAGCTGTTTGCTTTCTTTTTGGTCAAGCTTATAGAGCAAAGGAAAGCATAACACAGGGATTTGCCATCAAAGTCAATCTGTATTCATTTGAATTATTTTCCCAATTTAGGAACAGATTATCATTTTACCTCAGAAAAATAAACTAGCAGCACAACTAATTGAAGAAATTGATTTAGATTGTTTGAAAGAAAAGTAAAATCATGTCACATTAGGCCCTACTATACATATATCTCTGAATCTCAACTGAAAAAGAAAATGGGATATTATTTTAATAGTATAAGTATAGGTAAATTTGCATTGGTAATACTTCATTCCATTAAAAAAACAAGGATATGTTTGTTTCCAGCAATGCATTAGATAATTGGGACTCTTGAGGCAGTAAATAAATAGCTTCCTTCCTCTCCACTCAAAAGTAAAACAGATGTAAACAGCATATCATCTTTATTTTTGCTACTACTGACTATTTTGAAGAATATGGCTCACACCTTCAAGCATGTGAACTGAAAAAATTTGCCACGTGGAAAGTCCATCCAAGAGTATATTTACTCTCTAAGCAGAACAGATCTTTAGGGAGAGGGCAGAGAAAATGAGAACTAGAGACAGAGACAAAGGGAGAAAGAGAAGGAGAGAAAAATAGAAAGAAGATATAGAGATATGCAGGCTCACATGCCCAGGTTTTCCTTTTCAATTTCCCAATCAAATGCCCATCTGGGGTAGAATGACTAAGAGAGCTTGGAGTGTTAAGTTAGTGGAGTCCACTATACACGAAAAGGCAGAAATAGAGAAAGAGGTGCATAAAGGAAGTAAGACAGTAGAATATAAAGTAGAAAAAAATAGTAAAAGACAGTAAAGTTAAGCAGAATCCTAGCTTTAATTCTTTATCTAAATAATATTCATGAACACAGCTTAAAAATAACCTAGACACATATGGTAATGAGGAGAGACTCCTCCAGAGGGAAGAGTTACCAAGGACTGAAGCAATTGCCAGAAATCTCCATTTAGAAACATGGGTAAAGAGCCATTGGAGGTTTACCCCAGAGGCATGTGCTCTTTTCTGCTCGAGGGCTTAGTGATGGGTCACCCAATTGTGTGGGGCAGAACAAGTGCATCTTTCACACACACCATCCATAAGAAAATTGCCCTTCAACTTCTTGTCTACTCCTCCACCAACTCCTTCAATTTCGGTTTCACCATGACTTTAAGCCTGTCCCTTCAAATAAAGAATTTTATTCAACATTTTTACAACGGCTCCTCTAAAACTGCCTAATGACCATAAATATTTAAAACAATAGGACGTGGAAAAAAAAATATATATATATCTTGTCATATGAAAAATGTTGCCACCTGAGATTCACATTTAATAAAAGTCTTTTAATAACAACTAAAAGTTATTTATAATCTAATCACAAGATAACCTCCCCAACCATGTCATTTTGCTGTGTAGTATTAAGTTTTGCAGACAGTAGAAACAACTTTGCTGAAGATGTTGGTGGGGCATGAAATTCGCTCAAACTTTTCTTCTATTCTGTTCTTGGATCTTCCATTGATATCAACCTTTTGCCATCTAGTACAACTTACAGTAGGATGTAGTGCCATGTAGCAGAAATGGCCTTTGAAGTGGCTGCCTTTCGGTCCAGACATTCTAAAGATGCCATATTGTGTACTGGGAAAACCAATCCCACATGTTGCAATAATTTGATGCAAACATGAAACTGGCACATCCAACAGATTTCAACTGACCCAGTTCTAAAACAAGTTTAAGAAGAAATCTGATAGGATTTACCAAGGAGTTGGTTGCATAGTAGAACATTCCTAGGGAGGCTAGCTGGTATTCAGGTAGTCATCTTTCAAGACATACAACCTTCCCATGTTAGTCAGGGTTTTCCAGAGAACAGAACCAATAAGATATGCATATATGAGGGGGAACCTCCAAAACTTGGAATTATCTTTTGGAGAGTGGGTCCCTTGTTGTACAGGCTTCCCCTGTTAGGTATGTGTTCTAGAAACCCATCCACATAAGTGTACCAGCTAGCGTCGTGAGAGGATGCTTTCTGCTTTGCTAATTTTTTTTTTAGAATCTTTCAAGTGTTTTGGCCCATTTCATGATGGGTAATTTATGAGTGTTCCTGCCCACACCACACTGAGTATAACAGGTTTTGACCAAAAATGACATGACCCTCCATGTCCCATCCTCCCTACTTGCCTGATCTCACCCTGAGCAACATTTGTTTCGTTTTGTTGTCCTGGATGAAAAAAATCCTCAAAGGGAAACAATTGGCTGATGAAAAAGAGGTGAAACAAAAAACAGCAGAAGCACTAAAAGACATCAAAACTGATGAGTTCAGAAACTGTTTTGAGCAGTAGAAAAAAGTCTCGACAGATGTATTGCGTCAAGTGGGAAGTACTTTGTAGGGATATGAAGTTTAAACACATAAGAAAATATACAATTTCTTATAAATAAATTCTGGTTTTGAGGGGTCCCCCCCTCATATGTACACACACACACACACACACACACACACACACACAAGAGAGAGGTGGAGGGAGAAGAAATTGCTTTTAAGAAATTGGTTTATGTGATTGTGGAAACTGGTGGGTCCAGAAACCTGGAGCCTTTGAGATAAGTTGCAGTTCGAGCCCAAAGACATAAAACATCATGGGTCTACAGAGGCATTTACACGACATTTCATTCTAAGTGGAAATAAACTTATATGTGGGTCATTTTATTCTGGGCATCTCATCTACCTCCTTTGTGAGCATGTGGTCCATTTACACAATCACTTTCATTTAACATTTGCTACATATTAGGCAATCAACTGTCATTTAAGGATTACAAATAAAAGTATGACAGCTTCCAGTCTGCATTTTAGAAAGATAAGTCAAGCATTAGTTCAGAGAAGTTAACTTATAGTAATTGCCAACAGTGAAATATCTGGTCAAACATGAACTATAACTTGCATGTTTCCCAAAGTGTTACTTCTCTCTGTAAAAGACTAAAAACTAGCAGTCACTTATTTTTCTCCTTGCCTTTGTCCTCATTTATACCTTTGGAACACACATTTCGGTCAGTGTTGTTTCCAGCCAGATCTGATTTTATTATTTCAAAGTGTAAAACGCAAATGCAACCCACACAGGAAGCCTCTGAGTTGTGAATTCGAATGTAGACTTACTGAAAGCCTGTGTCTTGTCACTCAGGGTCTAACATTGCATGGACCTCTCCCCACCCTCCTGTCCCCACACCCAAATGTAACTGCTCTGCCTCGTTCAAAATCCACATTGCCCAGGAATATTGACATTTTTCATTCAAATAAGAAACTATATTAAGGGAAAGATGCGTTCAGATGTGGAAAATGTGCAATGCTGACATCCTAACTGAAAAGGACATTCCCTTCCCTTGTCATGTTTTTGGTAGTAATGTAATGGATCAAGAAAGTCAAGAACTGCACTTTGGAGATAAAATGTTGATTCTCACTAAATATACAAAAATGAGAGAGCAGTATTACCTAAAGTTTTCTCAGCAAGTTTTCCAACCTTAAAATCACTAGGAACACAAAATATGAAAACCTTCTTGTTGTGTATATGTAAGCATGTATCTTTTGATGTTACCAAAGATCTAATAATGTGAACACATTTAAATAGTAACTTAAAGCGTGTGACACATATCCTGATTGCACTAAGTATAAAAAATGTTTTAAAATTTATATTTTCTTTTTCTGTAAGGACTCAAAGCTAGATGTGCCTACATTGCTTACAATATATGTAGTACTTATTGGCTTTTCTAATGTACCTTGGACATTTATTTTTTGCTGTTGTTCTAAGTTATAATTGTAAGACAAATAACATAAATTTTTATTTTAAGTGCATCTGTTCAAGTGTATATACAAGAATATTTATATTTGGGTCATCCTGTATATTAAAGTGAGGAT
The DNA here is from genome assembly GCA_027257055.1 of Cephalopachus bancanus. Lineage (NCBI taxonomy): Eukaryota > Metazoa > Chordata > Mammalia > Primates > Tarsiidae > Cephalopachus > Cephalopachus bancanus. Next base: position 1,058,201 of record JAPVLO010000241.1, read on the forward strand.
ACCCGTATGCAGGGACTTTAGGTGTATAAACAATCATAGCCCAAAGTTTCCTTTTATTATGTGAACCTATTGTTTTCTTTTCCATATACCTCCTAGGTTTGCTTATGCTACTTCCTCCTATTGAAATGATTATTCCTTATTCTTTTCTGAATATCCAAATGTAGTTCAATTCAAATGCCACATTCTCTAAAACACCTCCCTTATTTATTCCTGCTGAATAAACTTTCAACTCTATTCCTTCAGGGTACTTACAACATTGTTCCTTGTAGTGTTATATTTTCATCCTTAGAAGATCAGTCCTTGAAGGCAGATTTTCAATCACTTGGGAGAGTACTCTTGATCTAATAGGTACAAAGTGAATATTTGTTGAAATCCTGAATTAGCATGTAAGGACTTGGTAAAATCCTTGCAGAAATTCAAAAGCCAGTTCTATAACTGAAATATCTTTATAAATTTTAAGACTACTAAGTAATTTCTGCCTAAATTGTAATATTCAAACAGTTCTATTTTAAAAAATAAAATGAATACAAAAACCATTGGAACTGAGGAAAATCAGATAGGAGTTAGATTTTTAGTATATAAATTGCATTTTCTTGAACTCCCCTGGCTTTGCAAATCTGTGCCCCAAATTGTCAATGTTTTAGACAACTATTACTTTAACAAATTTTAATGGGAATATGTCCTTAGTATTAATCATTAAAATCTACAGATAAACTCATCAAAGAATAAATTCTGAGAAACAAATGAGCTATATAAAACAGAAGTACTGTTATAAGACTAGAAGAAATGATTATGAAATATAAGAAATAGATGTAGTCTTAAAATATTGTATGGTTTGTATACCTCTGAGACAGATTGCTATCCATTATTTCTATTCAATAACTATTTATTGAGCACCTCAATAAATCTGTTACTCTTCTAGTTGCTGAGAAGACAATAATAAACAAACACAAATTTCCTACTCACAGCAAACATATGTATAATCAATCAGGCAACCATAGGTACTAAGAAGAGAATAAGGGAATGAAGGAAGTGAGGTATGAAATTTGATATAAGGCTGTCAAGAAAGACCTCTATGATATTTGGACTGAGCCTTGAATGAAAGAGTGGAGGAAGTAATTTGAATTTCCAAAGAAGAGGTTTTCAGACCAGAGACACAGCAAGGTACCAATACAATGTAATGCCTGAAGGAGGGATGTTATTAAGGTGTTTAAGGAAAACAGTAAGGCAGGAAAGTCCAAGCAGTGGACATATGTGATTGGGATCTACCATTAAAAGAATCACTTAGGCTTCTGTGTGAAGAGCAGGTTTGGTTAGGGAGGATGGTAATGAGTAAGGATGAAGCATGGAAACCAATGAGGGAAAAGTGCACTAACTCAGGCAAAAGATGCCCTTGTGTTAGGGTGATAGCAGTGTAGCTAGTGAGAAATGGCTGGATTCTGGGTGAATTTTCAGTTAGAGTCAAAGTCAAATTATTCTTTAAGACTTTTACTAAGTAAAATTCTGCCAGATGTAGATTAAAGAAGAGGCTCTTCTTTAAGGGGACTCCATTATATCATATTTATAATGGTAACTATTCTCACACTTACTCTCTCGGGAGCTTATCTGTTAGGATTAACCACAGCTCTCAGGGAGGCCTGGGTGACATGCTTTGTGTCACAAGTCAAGACAGATCCCAGAGCTCCAAAGCTACTGCTCCATCCACTAAATTTCATATTTTCTTCAGCATATCCAAAAGGAGTTTTGATTTAAATAATGTAAAGTATTTTTAGCATGAGGAAAAACACTGAATATTGACTAAGTTGTTAGCTCCATGAAAAAATTGTTAGCATCTTATTTTCAAAAGATAGTGTAGTGTTTTTTAGCAATGTTTTGAATTTGGTATCTGAAAACAAACATACAGTAATGCATTTTTGAACAATTTTAGCAAGCACACAATATGGGGAAAGCCTTACATTTATTAGTGATATTTTCTATGTTGCCTTGTTTTTAAATATTTTTTAAAACTAAAATGTTATTAAAAGCATGCCTAAAGATATCATTTAATAAACTACTTCTAAGAGTAAATGTGTAAGTTTATTGCTAGTCCTGAACATTCACATATTTGTATATTCTAGAACATTAACCAACGACCTATTTTTGAAATTCTGAAATGTTTTTCAATTACTATGTATTTACAGTGCTGTAAAATACTAACCAATCAGCTAACAAGTTTCATTGTAATGTGGCACTGTGCTAGAGATTACTTTTTAATTATAATATTTGATTTCTAAACTATTCGTTTATTCTTGTTCTTGAATAAGAATTTAAGAATTCTTGGAGATTCTTAGCTGCTTTTATATTTAGAATGCTGGAACATGATGCAAATGCCCTCATTTTAATCAGGAAATATGGACACTGACATTAAAGTCTTCCCCCTCACATACTTGTGAGTCATTTTTCCTCTACAAAATTCTTTTCTGCATATTTCCACTAGACCCACACCTGACTCAAATAGACTCTTGAGTCAGGCATCCATTTATTTCTTTTCTCTACCCCCTTCCTCTGGAAACTCAGAAAGAATTTAATGTACTGTGCATTTATTGACAGCCCTAAAATGCTTGATATTCTGGCTAAGAGAAAGAATAACAGAGAATTGGACACGGACCTTGTTCTGAGGTCCTGACTCTTAAATAATCATTTAAATTAAATAATCTAAGTAAGAAAAAACCTGCCATTAGTCTTGAGATGCTAAATAATTGATAACCTGGTGACTCCTACCAATTGCTTATTCTTTAGGGGGGAAAAAGGCATGTATTCAAGTGTCCAAAGAGAATTTGTAAACTTTTCTTTGTCCCATCAAAGATGAGTTCTGTCATTTCTTTTAAAGTATTTTCTCTTAGATCCCTCTTTTTATTTCAGTATGCAGTGTTGTACTAATTCTTGATTATAAGGGAATTTGCAAATGTAAGTATGGGAGATGAGAGAGTGTTAGAAATAGGAAACAACACTTTCTTCTATTCGAGGTTATTAATATCTTCTGAATTCTGCATATTAAAATGAAGAAAGAAACAGTCTCCATTAAAGTACGTATAGTCACCAAAGGTGATCAAGATGACACTGTATGCTTACTGAGGAATAGTCTTATTGGTTAAATACTATCTAAGTCTCCTTCTAATGAAAGTACAGTTTCCCTTTTATGTTCCCATACATAAAATGCGAAGGGGGAACAAGTGCTATAATGGATGCATGGAGACTTACAAAGAGTAGGATAGAGTAATTTATCCTGTCAGAATTGTTGATGTGTTATCCTGTCTTTTTGGAAATTTGATTTGTTGAAAGTCGGGCATGCTTAAATCCTGACTGCAAATTTTAGATGTTTTCAAAATGTTATGGAAGAGTAGAAATTGTAGTGTATTATCCTCGGCCTCCTATTTAGTGTTGTTCTGTTCTGCTTCCAATGAGTATAGTAAATAGGATGACAGAGAATAATGAAGCGGTTATTTGATTGTTTTGTTAGGTTCCAGGGTACAGAACTTTCTAATCCCATTAACAGCAACAATAACAACAAAAATAGTCTGTCCCTCAAAACCACAAAAATCTCAAATATTTAAGTTAACTAAGCTTATAATAACATAATAAACATTTTCTCATCGAGTTTCAAAACTATAACCAAATAATTCTTCTTGGAATTATAGATGAAAATTAATAACACAGTATTTTAAAAGTTCTCTTTTTTATAATATGCTGACAATATATTTTATAATCTACAGTGTTAACTTTATGAGCCAATTATTTAAAAAGATATTGCCACATTGTATGTAATACAAATTGTGTATTGTGCTGAAAGAAAAAGAAATAAATGCTGAGAGCTTGCATAATAAACATTGTTCAAGGAATAACTTTTATTACTCAAAATTATAGGATTTAAACTTGTTTAGCAAGTTTGACTTGATCACTGTTTGCTGCTATAGAATTTACATGAGAGAGTATAAAATATCCTAAGAGCAAAAGTAAATAAGTGGTTTTGTATTCATTAAATCTTTCTCCTTAAGATATAAAAGGCTGTTCATTTTATTTCCATCTCATAAAATGAGGAAGCCAATGAAGAAATAGAATTTGCCAAATGAAAAGGACACACACCATGTTTCTACTGAGAAATGGATACTCATTTAGAGAATGAAGAAACAACAGAAACAGACAGGACTGATATGTGTCTTATTGTCTACCTACAATTTGACATGCCTATTTATCACACTTCAATAAAAATGAGCTGAAAACTCTAGTAATATTGCATCCCACGCAGAGGAGAAATGTAGAATTTAGCAGCATCAGTTCCCAAAAGTTGCATACATATTGTTTTAGTATTTTTTCATACAAAATTTATGTGCCATGTTTAAGGTTTCAATAAACCTTTTATGTGAAACAAGTAAAATTCAGCTAAATTCATGACATGTACTTAAATTTTCTAAGCAATCTTTATGTAAATCCACAGGATCTTAAAAGTCAGCAATACCATTCAAGCTTTTTATTTAAGTCAAAATGCAACTTATATTTCAACATTATTTTATTCTTAAATATTTATAGTTTTGTAGAGTCTAACTAAATCAGTTTTGAATATATGATGGATGAGATATATTGTGAATGAGAAAGAAGAATGCTAATTGAATGGCAGTGATATTTTTCCATTTAGTTTTTCTTTTTAGAGCAAAGAAAAATGTTGATTTTTAAAAATCTGAGGCATGTTTTGTTGTCTATTACAGAAGAAGCAGTGTTCCTGATATTTATAGACAATGTACATGTCCAGCCCCAATCTATGCTACAAATAAATATTTAATAGTTACTTCAATGTAGGTTCCATCCAAACTATCATTCATTCACATTTGAATAGGTTTTTAAAAACTGCTCTTCCATCCTAATAAGTTCTGCTACTAGCACATTACTAACAAAATAACATGCTTTTCCTATGGTAAGTTTCATGTGTTTTACAGGTTGCGATGTTTAGAATGATGTCAATGACAGGAAATATATTGGGATGTTCTAACTAAAGCACATACAACAATGCAAGAAAAAGAGACTTCTAGAAATCTGACTGGAGTTTGAAAGAACTTCCTTGTTTGGGGAAGTATGGAATAGTCTTAAGGTTTTCTTTGACAATAACAATGAATCTTAAGAGGGAGTAGGAAGGGTGGTATTACAACTGCTAAACTCTCTGTTAAAGAATTGTACCAATAGTCTGTTTCTTTTCTCTTCTGCAAACTCTGTTGATGCTGATTGCCCAGTTCATACCTGACAGTCACAGCAGAAATTCCCCAGCTTGTACTGGAAATTCATTAAGTACTAGATAGTCAACAGAGGGCTACTAAAGGTATCAGAAAGCAGATCTCACCAAGTAGTCAATAAATAATTTTGCCAGCTTCCATTTATACCTATACATTTATCTCTCCAGGATACCTGTTAGAGAAAATTTACAAAAGACAAAATAAGTGAGTAAATCAACCAATTAATAAATAAGTAAAAGTGGGGAATGCAAAAGTCAGGAAATGCATTTTTAGTTTTTACTGAGGCAGGTTACTAAAAAGCAAAAACGAAACTAGAACACAGTATGGCAGAGAAGCCACCAATCATATCCTTAGAGGATGAGCAAACAGAAGAGTGAAATTTATATATCATACACAAAACACTATAACCAAAAGATGTCACTATGAGAACATTTACACAAGTCTAACTTGGAGCTTTGCTTTATATATTTTAGATCTTTTACCAAAATATTGATCCAAGTCCAGTGGCATGTATAATAGTGAGGTTCATGTTGATAAAAGTTTTTTTCTTCTAGATCTTATTTTCAAGAAATGAAACTTTAGTTAGTACTTTCCTACACAAGCAAGATGATTGTCTGACTCTGTGACAGTTTTGTGCAGTGCTCATTGTTGTTCTCTTAAGATGTACACCAAATATTTATGAAATTCATCTAAAGATTAGTGAATTTTGCTCTGATGGAGCCAAAGAAAGAAGGGGAAATGTTATTTCTGTCAGACATTGGTAATTCTATTCTACCTAATCTACCTGAGAAATCGTTGTAACCAGATCTTGGGTGGTTCTGTGATCATACCACTGAAAAATATAACTCATATCACCTACACAATCTATATGACAAATCATTTCTGAGAATACTTTAAATATCAGGACATTAAAGTATGATAATTAGCTGGTCTGCGGAAATTTATGATTTTAAAATTTGTATATTCTCATTTTTTCTTATATAAACTTATGATTATGATTTAAAAGGTATTTTATATTTAAACATCTTCCCAAAAAATCTTCATGTAAACATTTTGGAAAATTTTTTTATATTTTCAAAAGCATCAGTTTGCAAAAAGCATATATTTGCTAGTAACAAACTTAGTGGAGTTTTTTTTTTTCTATAGGAATTTAGCAGAAGACAGCTGTATGGACATTTCTTATAATTTAAAATTCATAACTTTTTTTTAAAAGCAGGGTTTATTGAGAGGACAGAAAAGTTCCCACAGTAGGAGAGGACCCGACAGAGTTGCCTAAAATTCATAACATTTTTAAACAAAGAATTCCTAATAACTGATGTATACCTAATAAACAATATGCATACTCCGTCTTATATTTAATAAAAATGCAAATAGTACATTTAAAATTTACTCACTTTAAATTTTTACTTTTTTTTGTTGATCTAAAAGCTCACTGAAATTTTGCAGCATAGCAAATGTTTACCTTCTCTTGCAATTTGCAAAACTCCACTATGACAGTTTTTATAGCTCAATTGTTCCTTTAAATTTAAGATATTTATTTGGTTTATTCCAACTTTCATAAGAAATATAAGATTTTGAAGGAAATTTGTCATTTGTATTTCTCTTTCACATATGCATATATAAAATATTAAACAATTGATGTTTACTTATAATTGGACTTGCTAAGCTCTGAGTATAACTTCCCTACCTTAAATGTATGCAGATCTGCCTAAGGAGAAAAAAACTTGGTTTTCAGTTCCTAGGTCAGTTACAATAGATATATGTTACACATGGACAAAAACCGCAGCCCCTGCCACCCAGGATACTTTCTACTGTCATATTTCTAGTGTTCAGATCAACTTACTGAAAACCTACCAAGAAGGTACACAATTCTACCATGTGACACAGTTTAGGTGTCTTTTTATTACTATAGAATAATCAAAATAAATCCTTTAATTTTCAATATATCACACAAATTCATTCATTTGAAAAACTAGAAATAAACCTGTGATTAAGGTTAGTTTCACATTTAACAGTGCTCAGGTAGTCACTTTTCATATGTAGTAAAAAAAAAATCATTTAAAGGATCAAGCAATTCATTCCTAAAAATGAACTGTAAATTAATCAGCTAATTCTGTTTAAAATCTCCCCAAATTAATATTGAGCTCAATGTTTCTAGGAAGCAGGGACCCACATATCACCTCAGTTTGTTTCTTTCAAGGTCAGTACTGATATCTGACAGTCCCTGTCTATGATACAATTGAGAGACACAGATACATTACTTCCAGGGTGAGTATTGTTCAGAATTTTAAGTCCAAGTGGTTAAGTTGCCCAGTGATCTGTCTAAAGACTGTTGCATTTAATTTGTCTGCCATCTCATACACACACACACACACACACACACACACACACACACACACACACACCCCCATTCCTGTGCCCCCAAAATAATCCTTACACCAAAATTATCTTATCATGTGTTTTCATTTCCAGTAGTGTGCAGCCAGAATGAACTTCCTCATAATACTGTTTTGCTGTGGTTGTGGTTGTGGTTGTTGCTGTTGTTTTTAAAAGAGTGTTATGTTAAGTATATGGAAAATTTATATTCCAAGAAATAGTGATTTTCTGCCTAAATTTTAAATGCTTACATGACCTGAGATCACTTTCAAATACTAAGCAGTGGGACAAATTATTATACTCTACAAGCATGTGATTAAATGGTCAGAAATGTATAATTAATAATCATTAACTCATGAGTTTTATGTGAGTGTTGCATAAGTATATCCAAATTGAGCCTCTCTTCTGGTATAAACATACAATACTGCCTTGTTTCTTTTCCATGTTTCTATGTTTATGTTACTGTTTCAGTTTCATTTGTCCACAAAAGTGTTTTTACCTAGCGTCCTGATATTAATTTTGGGAAACAGGTTTTCTTGAAATATTATGAGATACTCTCTCAAGTCTAGTACAGACACTTTAAGGAGTGATATCAATGATTCTTCTAATATCTGTACATATCTGGAAACTGAGTTAAAATACACTGTTGCCTCACATAGCTTGCAACTTTTTTATCTCTCACAGGAAAAAAAAAGATAGAAAAAAAGCATAGCAGTTTCTATCCCTGTTGCTAGTTACTGAGATAACAGAGTTGGATACTTTCTTCATCAGCCACCACGATAAATGAACAGAATTCTGAGCTTTAATAGCCCTCAAAAATAAGTTGCAGAGATCCACTCAAATAATAAAGTGCTGAAAGACAATAGGATGTATTCTAATTTAAATAGACTTATAAAGAGACAAAAATACTAACCTGGTTATTGGTGTATTACAAAGCTTTTCATATAGAAACATCTGGTCAGTCCGTCTAGCATGTGTGTGCGCACACTCTCTCTCTCTCTTTGAAATAGGAGAAAATATACTTGCATGCATTAAAATCATAAAGGAACCAAAACATCTGGAAGTTTTAGAAGAAAAACAAAATAGTTATGGGGGAAAATACAAATTAAAAAATGCAGATGTTTAATAGGGCTGTCAGTTTTGTTACGAGGAAATAAGAGCAGAAATAACCAGAAGCCACTGGTGGAAAATTAAAATAGTTTCATGAGCCCTTGCCAACCTAAAAGCAATGAAATCAGTAACACAATATGGACAGGGGCTTTCTAAACTAAGATCTGAAAATGTTACCATGTGCAATTTTGTAAATTAGCCATTTCCAAAAGATCTTTTTCATTAAAGCACAATAAAAGTTTCTCAGACTCTCCCTTCTCTCTTTGGTCATTAACACAGGGCAGTTATTCGAGGTTTGGCTTTCATCAATGACAAGCTCTTCCCCCACCTTCCTCACCCCCTCTCTAAGACCTTCTAATACTGCTGAGTGGCCAGAAATTACAGATGCAAGAAAAGCTGACAAATGACTGCCAGGCCCCTCCCCCAGTGCCTCGACAGTCAAAGCCCCTGCCAGAACATGCCTGAAAGCAGCACGCCTAGAGACAAAGACACAAAGATTCCATTTTCTCAGTGAAAATAGATTTCATGTGTAAAACACTAGTGAGAAAAATTGAAAGCTGACACATATGTGCAATTTCAGAGAGGCAGGGCTGAATATTTCAAGATTGAAATTGCATTTGATTGCATCAAAGCCTAACAAATGTTGTTTAACCTAAAAGTCTTTTCAGTCTGTAAAAAGACATTCAGTGGCAAGATTTTTTTTTAAAGCACATGGCTAAAAGGAAAAGGAATCTTGAGCTTAGTAGAAAGATGTTGATTACATACTACTGTTGCATAAAGAATTAACATTGGCTCACATCACAGGGTCTACAAAATAAGAAGGGAAAGTTTTTTAAAAAAACTCTATTAAATCAAAGGGTTCAGAAAGATAATATTAAATCCTTATGAGTATGTTTCCTTTAAAAAGAATCCCCTCCCAGCAGCCCCAGGGTATCATTACTGGAGAGGCAGCGAGTGGTTTATTAGAGATTCAAACCTTGGCATCTGAGCCTTGCCAAGCATGCAAGTTTTAGCTTGTGGGCCCAGGGCCTTGGCTTCCACAGTTCCTTCTCTGGCATCTAACAGCAAAGGCCGTCTGGTCGGCCCCATGCGCCACACCAGGCAGTGTGTAGGTACAAAGGCTAGGACTGGAAGACAAAGAAAGTTCACTATTTGCTAAGGAAGATTATGCTTTGTTTCCTGTCTGCTTTCATACCCACCTAAATCCATTCAATAGCATTCAATATTCTTAATAGAAGGACCTAATACTTGCAGAAAACTTGTCTTAATATCTTTTAGAAAATGTTAGGCCATTAGCAGGTATATTATATTTTAATATAATTAACATTAGCTGTCAGAGGTAATAGACTAAGAAATTGCACTGGGGATATTTTAATTAAAAAAAAGTTTTACAATAATTTTTTAAAAAATCAAGAACACATTTAGTACTCTTCCACCTCCTGCCAATCTCCTGAAATTCTTAAATTTCCTTAGTAAATAGGAACATCAGAGAGAGAGAAAAAGACTGAGGAATCATTTCATAATCTAATATGAGAAAACTGAAAAGAAAAAGGTTATCCAAACTCTTTATTCTTATAATAATATTCTTTCAGAATACTTTCCAGCTATAATTTCAATCTGAGAAGAATGATAGATAGTGCATAAACAATATATTTACTATTATAATTGATGAAATTAATATTTCATAAAGGCATTAAAATGCTTAGCATATTCATTTATTTGCTTATCAAAAGGGATCACTGGCTTGAGAGTTTGGGGGCACAACTTTTTAACACTCTTTGGTTCTGCTACTCTGAAATCTTAGTGAGTCTCTGAGCCTCAGTTTTCCAATCTATAATATGAAGAATTTTGTCACTTGTAGAAAATTATTTGGGGAGCAATCTACAAAGACAGCATTAACTCCAAAATATGAACATGTGGAGTTGGGATGAGGGAGGATGTAAAACTTTTGTTGCATTTTAAAACTTTAATATTCAGAGCAGTTCAGTGGCATTAATAAGGACAGAAAGTCCCTGTTGAATTCAGTAAAATAAATCAGTCTGAAACTATGTAGTCACCATGCCATAGATCCAGTTGAGTGGTGTGTCTACACTTTTCAGAATGCTTCAACATTCTATAACATTAAATCTGATACTCTGTGATCTTAAATTTCCTAAAGTGTATTCATTTTATTTATTTGTATTTATTTACATGATCGATTGATATTAACTTGTCCTCCCCTTGTTAGTCATTTTACCACGCAGTAAATGTACACAGAATGGCTAAGTGAGCCAAGGTGATCCAGAGTGACAATGGAAACTCAAGCCAGAAAATACGGGTAACATTATGCCTCTTTCTATGCTGCCAAGTCCACTGCCTCTGCCTTGGAAGACAGGAATAGCAGTGGGAACCATGTGAAGTTGGTCAAAACACTTACTTGCAGTTTTAGCCAACAAAGTCATTCACACTTCTTTAGCTGGGCTTCCTAAGCAGTCCCTAGAGCTTTAACCCAGGTGCTAATGAACATAGTCTATGATGGGGAGTAAACATATTGTAACAGGGAAAATATTCAAGAATATATTGATAGTCTTTTGAAATGCAAGTAGAGTAGAAATACATTTCTGAAGAGAGAATACATAATGACTAATACATGAAACTTAAACATTCTAAACAATGTCTCTTACAGGGTACTTTAATATTGAAAAGAAAAAACACTTTTGGTTGTCTTCATTTAGCTTAATTGAAGGGGAAAAAATCACATTGTTAATCACACTCAATATTTTCTTATTTGAAAATTCAACTATTGTTACAGACTAAATGAGTGATATACAGATAACACAGTATTATTAGGTATATAAATTAGCTTCTTGGGGAAAATTAGATATTTTAAAAGGCAAATATATGTAAGATGTTTGAAAATAAAATTCATGTTTTATTAATAATTGTGCTAAGACAATTATTTCATATTTTAAACCTTTTTTTACACATTCTTTTTATGCATTCAAAGAAAGAACTAACCCTCATATTCAATTAGTGTACCAGAGGTAGCCAAAACCAGTTATCTCTTTGAGGGTCTCTGATTGTTATTTGACAAGGCTTATTTATGGAGGAAAACAACCCCAAACAATGTTTTCTGAGACCAAATTAGTAGTCCTAGAAAAGGGGAAATTTAGGATATGAAAAGTTGGCAGATCCCTATAGATTGTTGAACTGGAAAACATCCTCATAGGAAGATACAAATAAATTTCAGTTAATTTGTCTAGCATGGCCTGAGTTTCACACAATATCTTTGTTTTGTTTTATACAGGGATTTTGGCAAAAATACCAACAAACTCATAAAGGAAACTGAAGACAGATTGATCTACTTCTTCAATGACAGTTCCACAGAAGTTGGAGAAATATGTCATCTCTTCATAAAAAAGAGTAGAGAGCTTGGTTAGTTACACACTAAAATTAGGTCATGAATAAGGTACGTCACTTCTTTTAGCTCAATCAAAATGATTTGCTCTTTTTACTGCAAATACTTTTTCTTCTTCATTTTTTCCAATCTCTTTCTCTCTTCCTTTTCTTCCTCTCATTAGCAAATGTCTTTTATAATTGATGTCATTTACTATCCTTTCATCAAATGTATGCCACATCACTTAGGCAAGCCAGCAGACAGGACACCTAAATACATATTAGGGGAGACTGGCTTCCATGAGACGCTTCGACTGTATCATCAGGGCAGTTGTAATAAGCATCTTGGTGCCACTGAACGCAATGCTGTATTCAAATAATAGCTTTCATCTTCACTCTTTTTAAATATAAAAGTAAACCTTGAAGCCCTTTGAAGGACCTAACCAAACAACATACATATGAAAATAGATCACTAAGTCTTTGAAAAACATCCTTATGTAAAATCTGTAAAGCATCTTAGCATTTTTTCCAAGAAAGACCTCCAGGTAAATGATGGCTTTTAATAAGACATATGACAAACTCAATTATGAGAATCATTATTGTGTGGTTTGTGCGCCATTTTATGTTCCCAGCAGGGTAGTTCTTTTTTTCTCTCTCTCTCTCTCTCATCAAGAGTTTCCAGGGCTGTATACTCTTCTCTATGTGTAAAGCATATTTAAGTGTTCTACCAAAACTGCACTAATTTAAAACAAAACAAAACAAAACAAAATCCCCCAAAACCTTTGTCAAGTGGTCAGACTGACTGGAACTAGAGGATTATAGGTAGGATGAATAAAATAGAGGGTTGAAAGCTATAATTTCTATTTCTGCGGTGGCAACAGGATCAGTTGCTAGAGTCGGGCAATTTAAAGATATGGCTACTTGGGCTCAGAGTCTGGGAAAAATACACTTCTCAGTTCAACAGTCAATCAGGCTCTCAGTTTTGAAGTAGTGCTATATGATGATTCCTTGCTGAATCCCTTTCCCAATTACTTTCTACCCCTCCATCCCTGTGTACCCTACTTTTCATTTTATTTTACATGTTTTTGAAGATTCTATATTTTACTTTCCTTTCTCTCATTTATTATATTCTATTTAGTAATTTATTTATTTTTACAGTAGTTGTTTGCTTGGCCTCCGACTATTGTGCTATGTCCAGTGTCCCTGAAAAACAAAGAACTTATTTTGAAAGGAGACTGCATCTAAAAAAAGCCTTTCCAATTGTCTAGAGACTAGTTCATTTTGGAACATGTTGTGTTGTGGATTTTTTGTAAAAGTTCCTTTCTAGGAATGGTTTTAAAGAAGATGTGTGTATATATGGGTGTCAGGCACATTTGTAGATGGAGTGATTTGAACCATGAACTTCAGGAGAAACAGGATCACCAGCCGGGCTCGGGGGCTCAGCCTGTAATCCCACGCCTTGGGAGGCCGAGGTGAGTGGATTGCCTGAGCCTGCGGGTTTGAGACCCGCCTGGGCAACTTAACGAGACCTCATCTCTACAAAAAAAATCAAAAATGAGCCGGGCATAGTAGCGCGCGCCTGTAATTCCGGCTACTCGGAAGGCTGAGGCGGAAGGATCGCCGGAGCCCAGCAGGTCGAGGCTGCGGTGGCCGGGAGCGGCCACTGCACTCCAGTCTGGGTGACAGAGTGAGACTCCCACTCAAAAAAAAAAAAAAATAGAAACAGGATCACCAGTAAGATAATAGATGTAGGTGCCTGTCTGCTTTACATAATATTCGCTATGATATTTTAAGTTTCCATTTATGGTTTGGCCTTCTCCTTATATTTTTACTGGGATTATCAGAGTCATAGAGCTGGTAAAAAGCATAGAAACTGTATAATACAATTCTCATATTCAGATGAAGAAAATGATGGCCAGAAAATAATCTGTCCTGAGTCATTCAGCTTGTCTATAAGTCTTATGGGCTTAATTATAGTTCTGTATATATTTAGACAAAGAAGATATTTTCTCAGAAAGTAGTTGTAAATGTTTGAGAATAAATATAATTATCAAAATATATACAGTAAAATGTAACTAACACGAAACATAGGCAAGAATATGTATTGACATTGCTTGAGTGTATTCTTTATGTAGCAAAATGTACTTTGTTAATATATCTTCTGACATCTGAATGTGTATAAAGTAGGTAAACTAATACAAATTCTGTACATAAATGTTTATCTTTTTATATACAAGTACAATTCCCTTTTGACTTTTTTGTATTCTGGCTATTTATTACTCTCAGTTCTGTAGTTTTAAGCAGAACACAGGAGATTACCCAGAAGGGAAGAAGGTAAGCTATTTCATATATTGTATTGGAAATCAGTTCCTTTCCCATTTTTAGCTTTGTACTCATAAAAATGGGTTTTAAAAAACCCACTTATCTTCTCATTTATAAGCGTTCTTGTAAAAATGGGCAGAGGTAGAATGGGAGAAAAATGCATTGTGGATAAACAACTAGATAGAGGCAATTGGTGGTATAAACTAGAAATCTAGTTTGTTCTTGACTACATAGTAAGTATAATATTTTAAAATTCAAGAAATTAAACATACCAATAAATATTTATACTAAACAAAACTTTTACAATTTTAATTATGCCCCTAAAAAGGTTTTCAAGTTTTTCTAGGAAAATCAAGCAGTTTTAAAGAATAAATATTCTCTCAGATTAATATTTCAAACATTACACAAAAATGCATATGATGATGTTACCAAAATGAGTATTTTTATAAATTGAACAAGTAGAACATCTTTGCTACTAAAGGCTGCAACACCACCTTAAAGTTAGCAGTACAAGTCTTAGATGTATTTAGGAAATCATAATTTGGTTAACTTTCTAGTTCTAAGCATATTTTGTTTCAAATGTTGAAAAAAATTGTCACCTCTTCAGTCAAAGATAAAAATTTTGAAGGAATAATAATACCTACTTAGTTCTCCATTTCTACAATCAAATGCTACTTTCTATTTATCCAGGGTGTATCTTTCAATTCCAAAACATTGAGGACACATCTAAGTGAAATAAAAATAATTATTTTTTTAAGAAAGAATTTATTTAGAATCATGTGGCATTCTGCAGCTTTAATTTGTGTTTCAGGGACTCCAAATGCAGATAAATATTATCAAGATCTGAATTAGCTCCATAATTATCATAATTTAAATAATAACATCAAAATATAGAGTTCTATATCATAATGAATTCAATTTTATGGAACATCCTATTATTTTAGTCAAAAAAGTGCAGGAACCTCAGCACAAGGGATGAAGAACATGATTATTTTTCCTGGTAGTTCTGTAGACTAATCTGTACCCATTGGGTTTGATATTTATTGTCTTGATGTTCTATGAAGAGCTCCATGGTTAATATCAGAGTTTGCAGTTGTGCAGTATCTGTATTGTTAATAAAGAGATCTTTGATCAAATATAGCAGAGATAATTAGGCTTCATGCCAAGCCGCCTTTTTTACAGTCTTCAGGGACAGGAAGTGCAGCTGTGTATCACCTGCCTATATTCTACAAATAGCACTGAAGGATGTAACTCAAGGAAATTTCAAATCAGATTTCACAAAAATGCATTATTCCCAATTTACTATTTTTAAATTGCTAGATAATTATAGATACACAGCAACATTGGTATATTGTTTACCTTATGTTACAAAATTATGCTAAATTTTGAATGATGTCTGTAGCCAAGGAAGCCTAGAAACAGCCTTTGATTGAAAAGTGTTTAAAAAAATAAAATGTCTTGACATATACATGAGAAAACATTTCCAGAACTAATGTAAGGCTTTTTGAAAAGCATAATGAAAGATATTGATTGATTAAAAGCTATTTTGTTTAGAAACTGGACTGTACTTGAGTATTTTATCAACTAATTTTCCACCATAAAGATATTTTAGAAAGAGATGAAATAGAAATAGAAGTCTTGTTGGGAGTAACAACCATATAGCTAGTAAAGTGACTGCTTTTTAGAAACAACTATTTCAAGCAAACATGTAATAATGTTCTTTTCAGAAAAAGAGATTTATTAACAAAGCTGAACATTTATGCAAAGTAATGTGCCACATGATTCAAAATGCCAGTGCCAAAATGTTAGCCCCAAAATGGAGATTCAATAATGATCTATACTAATTAGTCATATGTTCTGAATTGAGAAGGAAAGCTCTCCTCAGGAGCTGCAGATGAGAGTGGAAGTGGAGATTCTGAGTGTGAGAAAAGCAAATTTCATTCATGTTGTGGGGTTACACTGCTATGAGGGAAGACTTTCATTTTTCAGGTGGGAAACGTGGAAATTACAGTAACTATGACCAATTTGTATTGACTAAGAGCACTTTATTTTTCTCTGGGCCAGAGTTTTTCAACAGCCAGCACTGTTGATATTTTAGACCAGACATTTATTTGTCCTGGGGAGACTCCCTGTGCATTGGAGGATTTTCATCAGCATCCTTGGCCTCTACCCACTAGATGCCAGTAATACTCCTCCCCCATCATGCTGATATTCAGACATTGTCAAATGTCCTCCACAGAACAAAATCTCCCCTGGCTGAGAACCACTTGTCTGGGCATTTGGGGTTTCTTATTTTAGCTCTATGCAAAATGAATTATGCTGATTCCTTGTATCAACATTAGTAGAATTTTTGCATAGAGAAAATTTATGTACTAAGTGAAGAATAGCTCTATAATGCAAATGTCTCTGCGGGGTATAAAAATAGGAATTTCAATGGTACATTCTTCACTTGAAACATTTGCTGGATAATACAGGTTGAATGTTGAGGGATGTTGACTATTGGTTCATACTTTGTACCTTATTTGAAGATTTGCAATGTAAATCAGACAAATCACTGTAAAATGTTTATCTTTAGTTGCACATGAAAAGGTGTTTTGTGTATTATAGTTAAATATAGTAATATGTTTTAAAGATAACTTTTTTCAGCAGGGAACATAATAATACCCAGCTAGAATAAACCTACTTGGAGCTGATTTGAACAGAAGAGTGACTCTTATTGTGCTTTTCCGTACACTTTGGTTTTATTTATGTATTAAAGCACAGATTTCTTGGATGGCACACAAAATATTGAGAATGAAAGAAAAATTCTGGAAAGAATCTCGGGGATCATCATTGAAGTGGGGTGATGATCATGTCTAAAATATGAACTGTCAACTTTAAAAAAACTAACAATGAAATGGTAGAGAAGCTATTAACTTGATATGTCGTGTGTGTGTATGTGTGTGCACGTGTGTGTGTGTGTTCAATATATGTTCAACAGAAATAGGAAAGAGAAAAATAATAGCCACATAGAAGACTAGAAGGCAAATCTTCTAAAGGGAAATAGGCAGAAATACAGAATCTTATGTCTTAAGTCCTAGAAAAATATGTTATCGATCCATTATGCTTTCAAAAATAGTGAAAGTTGTTAAACCAACAAGTTTTTGATTTATTTGTCTATAGCAAAAAAGCTACATGAACAATTCAGATTTATTAAATGTTGGAGATTTCCTTTCAGTATAAATTTATAAATGTCTATTGAGTGTGAGTGTGTGTGTGTGTGTGTGTGTGTGTGTGTGTGTGTGTGTGTGTGTGTGTGATCCTCACTCAGGACCTGGATTGACTGAGCTGATCTACATTTTCTTCTT
Organism: Cephalopachus bancanus; assembly: GCA_027257055.1. Taxonomy (NCBI): domain Eukaryota; kingdom Metazoa; phylum Chordata; class Mammalia; order Primates; family Tarsiidae; genus Cephalopachus; species Cephalopachus bancanus. The sequence goes on from JAPVLO010000241.1 coordinate 1,075,992, forward strand.
TATGACTTTTATGGATTTTTTTCCCAAAGCTTCTGAATATCTCTTACTTTAAGACCCTCTCCTACACGATACAGAAACACCAACATTTAAATATGTCAATATTTCTTTCTTATTATATTTTTAAGATTTGAGATTTTATGTAAGTTCCATGCATGGTAAAATCACAGGTTTACTTTCTGTAGACTCTAATGTGTACACTAAGTATAGGTATAAAATCAGTTCCTTTCAGATATTAATTGCAATGTCACTACACATATTACCATGCTCTAGTATCAAAATGTAAAGGTTAAACTTAGGAGACTTTATAGCTTCAGCTTGTAGCAACTGTATGAAAAAGTGATTGATATGTTCATGGTTCAAGTATTTGTCATTATGAAGAATCTACGGTAATGATGCTTTGTTTCTATATGTTGTGTGTGTTTTTTAATCACAATGAAGTCTTTCCCTGGTAATAAATAATATGACATGCAATAAAGGGATAAAGTGCATGTGAGAATTTGTCATTGCCAGTGGATTTAAAATGTAATAGCATATTTTTATAGTGAATATATTCACTTGGAAAAGAAATTGCTATTCCCCTTAACAATGTACTGTGCCACTATTTCTTGCAACTTTATTGCTGAAGAAACATTTAACTACCATAGATTATCTAGATCAAAGTTTCTCAGACCTTACCTGTATCAGAATCACTTGGAGGTTTGTTAAAATACAGATTCCTGGACTTCATGCCCAGAGTTTCTGATTCAGTATGTGAAGAGCCTGAGAACCTGAATTTTCACCATGTTTTCACATTGAATCATTGTTCTGGAGACATACTTAAATTCAGGTACTATTTCCTATTTTAACTTGAGAACTTTCTATTTATTAAAAGTGGCAAAGCCTGTGTAGAGCTATAGATAGATGATAGATATAGATAGATAGACGATAGATGTTAGATAGAAGATAGATAGATAGAAAGCAAGATAGATAGATAGATAGATAGTTATAAGAATTTGGGTTTACTCATTTGCAATAGACCAATCAGATTTACCACTGGAAAGAATGGCTTATGAGGGGTGTTGTTTTTACTGAAAGATTTTTTACAGGCTATTGAAAGACAGGAAATCTAAAAAGAAAAACAAAACTGATAATCTGCTTTCCAACAGAGACTTGAATTAACTAGAAACCTTTGTTTTAAATGCCCACTGCAAAGTTAAATTTCTTATTCTTAGACTAGCAAATACTTTGTCATCAATATTTTGTTCATATTTTTCTTAATTATTCTACTCCATCTGACACAAAAGAATTAATTATTTTTCATCCTCTGTTTTCAGTCACACCAGAGTTAAATTTCCTAATATTTTTACATGTTACAGCCTAAACATACTGCAAGTCTCCATTAATTCAATGATTTTATTTAAATTTGACAGGATCCTACTAAACTTAGAATATCACTAGACTATAGGATATACAATATATTGAATAAATGATTGATGATTCAAAAAATTCAAAAGTAAGCAGGTCTATCATCTGTGGCCATAAAGACTGTGTAACTCCAAGATGCACCCTTAATAGAGATGGATAGGAATTGTGCAATTAGGTGTCCATTAGTCAAATGTAATAGCCTAGGTTTAACATGGCAGACACAAAATTCTAGTCCTAATTACAAAATTCTGCACAATAGCAGAAACAATGTATATGTGATTTATGATTACTTATGTTATTAGATCTATGTGAGCCAATATTAATATGCAGCTACCCATAAAAACTACAAAAAGTGTAGGATTTTAGTAGAGGATAGAGTATCTGGTATGAGTGTGATGAGATGACCCTCTTTTCGTGTCTAGTAGAATGAATCCAGAATTGGTCACTTCTCATAACCTCAATTCTGCCTTGTTTTAGGTGAGACCAACTCACAAGTTTAGTCATTCCTTCCATTTACAAAGAACATTAAGTCTACATTCAGAAAAATAAGTGGTGTAGATCCTTCAACAGAAAAATGAGAAACTATCAAATTAAATTTCTTCAATTAATTTCAATTATTTGTGGACAAATATGTACTGATTCTGGCAATAAAATATGCCAAAATAATTGTAGTTTAAAAAATTCCCATATAAAAATATGGCATCTTGATTGTAGCTTCTGAATGAAAGCATACAGAGTTTTCATTAACATATAGTCTTTTGGCTACATAGCAGGGAGAGTTGATAAAGATATTCTTGGTGGGATATTGGAAAATCATCATCCTGTCTCTCTCTTCTACTCAGTCACTAGTATCCAAAGTCAGCCTTAAGTCGAGTTGCTGATTAATTTATATGTCTAAACATTTAACTTTCTTTTAAGGGAATAGATAAGCTATTTATTGTACTGGAACACTTATAGTTAAACTTTATTATTTGGTTCTTGGCCTTATAAGACCAACTTTTGTTGATAACACCTATTAACACTTACAAATGCTTTATAAATCCAACAAAGCAGCTTTGAAAGCACTTAGAATCCTTGTTTCTCATACACTTTAATAATTCTGGATCATGCTTTTCCACAGAAGCAACATAAAAACCTCCACACTTCAACATGAGGATCCCAGCTCATAATGCGCCTCCAAAGTGCTGACATTAATGCTGTATCCAGAGTTTTCAATGGGGAGGGTAATCTGTGATAACAAAATTGTATCCCTTCCTTCCTGCAATTACCTCACTATCCTTAGAGCCTTGACATCTGGAAACCCGCTGCTACTGTAGCAGCTGTGATTCCCGTCCTAGCAGGAAGTTAACTACACATTCCAAAGAGCCCTAATTGTTTTGATATTTTCTGGCAGCTCAAAAGCCTGGATATTGGTGAACACACTATTTTGTAGCAACCAGATTTTGAAAGCATACACAAATGTGTAGTGTGTCACAATCTGAACTGCTTACAGATAGGTGTTAAATGTTGTCTTTCTCTTAATGACATATAACTACATTGTGGTCGTGTTCCACTCTTAAGCATTTTAAATATTGAGTGATATATTTTAGAGAATTAAATCTCATTCTGCTCATATTCACAGTATTCACCCTGTTGTATTTGTAGACTCCACCTCTGCCATCATTTTCTTAAGTGATAAACATAGAAGAAGACTTATTCAAATATGCACTCCTATTCAAATTGTTGGAAGACAATTGATTTAAGTTAGAAAGTTAGTTTTGTGAGATTCAATGTGCTCTGTATTTGCTCAGATAGCACCTCAGTTTATAAAGATTTTCAGATACAAATTTGTTAGAAATCAAGAGACATCCCTTCGCCCCACCAAAAAAGAGCAGAACTGTTAAGTATTGGGCAGATCCAACTGTGTTTTGGCTTCAATGAATATCTAAAATTATTTTGTTTTTTAGCTGGTAAATCTGTAAGCTCTTTATTCAGATTGCTTTAATTCTTTAAAAATAATCAAAGGAAGTATCTACTGGATTGATTGTTAATGTATCTTTGACATGGCTGTGAATAATTCTTATTCTCATTTTAAGTGTATTGGTGTTTCCCTTCATCAAATTAAAAATGAAATAGATTTTAGTACTGTTCTACAATTACTTTGTTAATCAAAATAATTGCTAGTGATCTCTGAGAAACTAAACTATTTTACTGTGGAACACATTGGAAATTGCTCTGAGTCCCAGTATAATTCTGAAAAAATACAATTACATACAATTTTTTGTTTAATTTATGTTTTTTTTAGATTGGAAAATATAGTTTATTTAGAAAGTAAAGTAGAGAGAGAAAAAGATTCACCTCCCCAACGTAGGAGAGGAGGCCAAAGCTTAGCAAAACATGGCCTGGTCATAGCTTAATGAGCATATGGCCTAGCCAGTGCTTATCAAGGCAATGGTGAATGGAGAGAGAGAGATCAATTCACCTCCCCAAGATAGGGGCGAGGGCCAAAGCAAGAAACATGGTGGCCATAGCTCAAAAAGCCATGTGCACACACCAGAATTTAAAAAAGCAGTGGCATTTTATAAATGTTATTTTTTTGTTTTTATCTGTGCCCTATTTTTTCCCAAAATATGACAAAGTTCTTCATTGTATATTTTTATTTGCTCTAATTTTCAATTTAATTTAATATTTATCTTTGCTTGATTATTTCTTCTGGAACTTTAAACTCACAGTAATTAAATCTCAATCTCTTCCCTCCGTCCTCTCTCACTCATGATTTAATAGCTGATTTTAAGTATTTGCTGATGCCTTTTATTTAGTGACTATAATCTCTGTTATCCTCTTTTGTTTAGAAGTATTTTTCCAATGTATTTACAATATATTTTCTATTATACTGATTCTATGTATGCTTAAGCATTTTGTCAGTTTTATCCAATTGTTCTTATGATATTCAGATGATATTACACATTTTCCCATTATTTTAACACTCCAATGGATGCTGTGGACTTAAATAACCATAAGAGCAATATTTGTTTAGACAGTGACTAGTTTGTTTACCTTCTCTGCTCCAGATAACCTGGGTAGGCAGTCTGCCCGGGGTTGATACTTGTAACCATTAACTATTATGGAATCCAGAAAAATGTTGATATGAAGTTTTTAAAAAGCCATTTCAAAATCAGATACAAAATATACAATACATTCTCTAGCACTGTTTTTTGTTGCTGTTTAGGCTGCTTGCCATTCTTATCTTAATGACAATCCACTTTTCATCAGCATGCAATGAGTCATAGGAAATTCTTTATCAATCTTGGGTTGTTCCTGGGCGTTCAGAGAAAGACATATTATTTTCAGAATCAATAAGGCAGAATTATTTTTTATATGTCTTTACATGATCATTGATATTTTGCAAAGGTTTGGACAAAATGCTAGTGGTGTACTTGTCATTGCCAACGGATCTGCTTATACATAAAAGGCATGAGCACATCATTCTGCAGTCAGGATCCCATCATTTGGCATATGTATTCTGGGGGAAATACAAAGGAGATGCCTGAGCACTGCTCTCAGGGAGGCTACACTCTAGAGTCATAACTAATAATATGTCACAGTTGGGTAATAGCAAGCAGTCTCTTTAGATGCAACTCCCTAAGTCCCGCTTTGTCAAAAACAGAAAAAAAAAAAAGGCTGTGTCTATTAAATACAAACCACTCTCAAATATTAATGAAAAGCTGTTTCAGGTTTCAGTTTTGACTTTGCTTGTTGATGAGCATTTTTCCAGAAATGTCCATGTATTTGAATGTTCTCACTTTGAGCGTGACTAGCCAGAAACAGTGCTGATTAAGGTGTTTTATTTTTTCTTTTTCTTACACCTTTAAATCACTTTAAAGTTTTCAAAAACCTCTCAGTCAGATATTTTTAGAATGTTAGAATTCTGTTATACCATGATATCATAAATTGTATCAAGAAAAGTTAATAAAAGATGTATTATGAATAAGATATTTTGCCTTTAAGTTATTCAAACCTGACTTTAGTAAAGTTTATTATCAAGATTTTCCCACCCGACAACATAAATTTTAACAGAATGGAAATGTTATTTTTGCCTATTAAACATACTGCATTTAATCATCCCCAAAATTTCACCTAGAAAAGAAACTGGAAACAGACCTTAACTATAACGAGAACAAAAAGAGTGGTAACAAATAATATTCTTCATGTTAGGTTAATGTTGGTAAAATTATTTGTATTCCAGACTTACTATCTATTTTTTTTAAAGTACATTGCTCAGTTTTTAATAAAGTAGAGTCACCATGTAAATAATTAAGACCTAAAATACACTGGATTCTGAAAAAGTATTTTGATATACTGTTACCCAAAAATTATGTTTTTGGCATCAATGTAAATATGCTCATATACAATGAGCCATCAAATCTATGTACAAATCACAACTGCTTTCTTTTTTCCAGTTTTCCAAAGAAGTAAATGTAATGAATCAGTTATAAAGATCTTCCATATCATAGCTTACTCTTAATAATGTGATATGTACATTTAAAATTACAACTTAAAGCTAAAAATTATTACTATTTCATGAGTGTTTTTAAAAAATAATATAGAGATTTCACTTGGAGAGCATACAGTGTGATTTTGCAAGTGATGCAGCATATGTTTTATGACAGATTATTAGCTGTTGATGTTTCTCACAGAGGTCAAACGTGTGTTTATGTTCTTAGTTTCTGAGTGAAATATATCCCTACTGCTTAAAAGGAAAATCATATGAAGAAGAGAACTACAGTGTTCCTAACTCCCAGCATATAAATGCCACTAAACTTTCCATATCATGACTAGTCACTTTAAACCCAGATGCATGTATTTGGGGCATTTTTTTTTAGCACTACATAATCATAATGCAACCTAAAATAACAATGAAAGAAAACTAAGCTCTGCTTGATAAAATACACTTTACTTTTCATGTGGTGCTAACAAAATGGCTTAGACTTAAATAAATAAATAAATAAATAAATAAATAAATAAATAAATAAATAAATAAAATCTGTCTTAGTTTAAGATAGAAACACAAAGACATTTCCCTTCTGGACAACAGACTTTGGCATTGCAAGATCAAAGGGACAATTTTATCTGCATTTTGACTACAGACCAAAAGATTTTACAGTATTCCTGTCTCCATGCTAAAGCCTGTGTTTCTTTAATGGCATTTAAATTATAGCCCTCTGTAGCCATGCAGTCAAAACACCACGTCATCTGATGGGACACCATATTATAATCTGTCAGTATGTCTCATTTAAAAATTCTTCTATACTTGCCCCCATTTTTTCTCTTTTAGTAGAACAACTGAGCAAATTGTCTTTTAAACTATTGATGAGTTGACCTAATCAAAGTAAACAAAAGTCATACTTTGGCTTATATTTTTAAACTCAATTAACTTAAACCAATTTATAGATTTTTACCCTCTCCAAATTTTTGTTTTTAGTATTTTCATCTTTCTTATGTATCACATGGCACATGGCATATTTAAGCATATACAAATTAAGAATGTGTGTCCATTAGAGTTAGAGCTAAAAGTGTTTTTTCTTTTCTTTTCTTTATTTTATTTTATTTTTTTGAGTCAGAGTCTCACTTTGTCACTTACGCTGGAGTGCAATGGCACACTTATGGCCAACATAGCCTTGACCTGCTGTTCTCAGGCGATCCTTCCACTTCCATCTTCCAAGTAGCTAGAACTACAGGCACACACCACCGTGTCTGGCTGATTTGTTTATTTATTGTAGATATGAGGTCTCACCAAGTTGCCCAGGCTGGTCTCAAACCTTGGGCTCAGGCAATCCTCTTGCCTCTGCCTCCCAAAGCCCTGGGATTACAGACATGAGCCACCGTGCCTGACTTAAAAGTGTTTTTTCAGAACAAAGTATTTTATGTAAAACTGATTTATAATAGAGTGGCTATTATATATAAAGGAAAGGAGCTGTTCTCTGAATTCTGGTGTAGCACATAATACAGATGGCGTGTTTCAAATGTCACTGGAGAGACAAGTTTTAATTTGAATATGTACTTTTAACATAATGTTGATTATAGTAACTTAACAATAAAAACTTTCAGAAAATTAGCATTTTACTCAGAATATTCCTGCACATATAAAAATAAGATGTTACATTTTCAGTAGAAGCAGTGAGCCATTTCTCAAAAATAGATATATGCAGGAATATACAATCAATTATCCTATGCCATCATGCCATACAATATTATATATAGATAAGCAGCTATCATAGGTGTTTAAAAGAGCAAAACTTGTTTTTTTTCTGGGAGCATATGCTAGATTAGAAACTGATGAATAACTTTGCTTTCATACTTTAAGATATAATATGGAACTTTATGCATTTTTTAGAGCACATTTAAATAACTTGAAAAACTAATGAATTTTTAAATCATATGTTCATTTTAAGATTGAGATGTAATATGCATTTTTTAAAATTAAAATGACACCATCTTAGATATGCTCCAACTAAGAAAATATATTTTTATATGTATATAAATTATATGTATAACTAACTATTACAAATAAATCTATTCTTAAATTTCTAAATGATTTTGACCAACTTTCATTCCTATTATCTTTTGTGGACTATAATGTCTTCTGTATGCCATGTGTAGGGCAAAATTAAAGGGGGCTAACTGGGCACATCGTAGGTTTTAGGAGTGAAATCTTTTTTTAACCTAGAAATGCCAAGGATACTTCAACATATTTTTCTTATGAAGAACCAGGTAAGAAATGCAGAAGATATTTACTGAGAATGGGGACAACTCAATATATCACATTTTCACTGATTTAAGATCGGATATATCCATACTTGATTGACACTGGCAAGAAATCATGGCAAGTGTTTGTTGCTAGAATTTGAGACAGATAAATGAGAACACATAATGCAATATTTTGATTAAAAATACTTTTTTCTTTTATGGGAGCAAGGAAACAAAATGGTGCTTTTCAGAGGAAAAACAATAGAGTAGAAATAAAAGTTATCTATGGGTAGGAAACAGCTGATTTTATATCCCCAGTCTTTTCTACCCATTAACACTAGGATCAGTTCCAGAATTATTTCTTCGAGTCTATTATTTGACAAACACAAAATATTATATGCAATATAATAAACATTTGTGAATCTATTATCCAATTTAAGAACTAGAGCAGCAGCAAAACTGATAAAGCAACTCCATACTTTTCCTCCGCCTTCTCACACTCTGAAGTCACCTCAATCAAAGTCTTTACATACAGTTGCTCAGGTTGTGTACTTTATAAATTTAAGGAATGCCTATCCTTACATACAGGTCTGAAATGAATGATGTCCCTTGAAGTATGCAGTGCATCACTTACATTCATTTTCACAGTGGCTCTGCACACTTCCTAAGATTTGGGATTTACTTTTTATACATATGTATATGATAGCACTGCTTGTTTTGAGTCTTACAAAAATGATAACATTTTGTACATTTTCTTACTGGAACGAACTGTTTTCAGTAAAATTGTTTCTAATTGTCATATACATTGTTGCATAAAGTTATATGTTTAAATATTACACAAACAGTTGCAGCAAATATCCTTGTATGTGTCTCATGGTATACATGGGTATACATGCTGTAAGGTAGGTACGAGAAAAATAATTTCTGAATCATAAGGTTTGTGGGTGGATTAAGGGTGCCCATGTGAAAAGTAAAACTTACAAACTCTAATAAATGCATAGAAAGAATATTATGATGTAAAACTAAGCAAGCCTTTCTTTGAAAGACCTAAATATTTTCTAAAACTTTCAGCATTTGTACAAGTATTATTTGTGCATAGACATCAATTCAATTTATAAGTAGCTACTTGTATGGTTTCATAAAATACCTGCCTCATTAAATCAATCAGTCATTCTACCTAATTCTATTATCTAGACACAAAGGCAAAGCCAGAAGCCATTTTGGTTATCTTAACGTAAATTAAATGCATTTATTTTAACTTGGGAAATTAAAATTAAAATCAGGTGACAGCCAATGCAAAATGACAAGTTTTGCCCTCCTTCCCATATCCTTTTCAAATAGCTTTTAGAAATTTAATATGAACACCAAAAATAGAAGATCTTAATTATAATCCTAAGTGTAAGAAAGGAGAAAATTTACAGTAGAATTAGGTCAAAAGATTTTTTTCATTGTGGAAAAATAAAAAATAGACATAACATAAAATATACTATTTAAACTATGTTAAGTGTACAGTTTGGGGTATTAAGCACATTCATATTATTTTGCAGCCATCACCAACATCCATTTCCAAAACTTTCTCACCTTTGCAGGCAGAAACTTTATACTCATTATACAATAACTCTCCTTTGTCTTTCTTTGCTTTCTGTTTTTGTGAATTTGACTATTCTTATTACTTCCTGCAAGCAGGGCTGTGTGGTCCTTTTGTTTCCGTTCTAACCAATAAATCAACTGCTATTCCTTGCAGCCAATCAAAGATGAGAGCCACAAACTGGGAGAAAAGGGAGTGTTTAATTTCTATAACCAGGTTATAAGAAGATGAGTTTTCATCATTACCAAAAAACCCTCTCAAAGCAACACGAACTCGTTCCAGCACTTATGCCCCAAATTCTTAGCCCTGAGTTTGAAACTTGTGTGCGGTTTTAGCATGACTCAGGATTTACATTAACAATTTTGATCCATAACCACTGATGTGACACAGTCTCCTGGTCATGCTGACATTTTAGATAACATTTTGGAGTTTACAATATGTTCTTTTACAGTTATTTTTAGAGGAAGAGTTAGACAACTACAACATTGAAAGGAAGCGGGGGGGAGTCACAATATCTAAAATGATCGCTTTCTGGCATGGTAGCATGCGCCTGTAGTTCCCGCTACTTGGAAGGCTGAGGCAGAAGGATGGCCGGAGTCCAGCAGGTCGAGGCAGCAGTGGTGGCCGGGAGCGGCCACTGCACTCCAGTCTGGGTAACAGAGTGAGACTCCAACTCAAAAAAAAAAAGAGATAGCTTTCAATTGTTTTAAAACAGAAGTGTAACAATCACCTATTCCCAGAGTGTTGGGCTATAGCAGTCCAGTGTCCTCATATTTACAGACAGAGGGGAGGTAGGCAATGCTCACACTAGGCTTTCAGACACATGCAGTCCTACCGGCCTTGGGCCACTCTCATGATTAGGTGATCTGGCTTGCTGGCTTTTTCTTCTTCAGCACCGGCAATGACTTCCTAGGTAAGATTGGCCTTCTAGACCAGTCAGTCAGGCAAGGTGTGCTAGGAGAGGAAAAGGTGGGCTGAGGACAACAGGGAACGGGGGAGGAAAAAATGTGACTTTTAAATTCAAGTGGCTTCTACATTCAGTCTGACTTAATTTCAAAGGAAAGTTTCTTTATATAAGAAGTCTTTTTCAAATGTCTATTTCAATACAACCAAAATGGCCTCTTTTCAGCCTGTATTACTTTTGCAACTGGCTCATTTCACGTAGAACAATGTCTTCAAGTTTCAGATATATTATAGTATAATTTTCTTCTTTAAGAATACTATTTCATAATATTATATATTCTGTAATAGATAACATATAGTATATTCCATTATTCCAAATATATGCAACATTTTGTTCATTCATTAATCCATTGATGGACAGAGAACAATGGATTTCTTCCACCTTTTGATTATTGTGTATAATGTTGCTATAAACACCGGTGTACAAATGTCTTTTTGAGTCCCTGCATTCAATTCTTTTTAGGTAAGAATATTGTCAAGAACTCCCATAACAAGCACTATTCACTGTGGTAAGGGTCTAAAATCCTATAACCATGGATGATTTTTGCCTTTTACTAAATGACTGTGTTTGGCAATGTGTAAAAGCTTTATTAAAAAAAAAACAACTTAAAGGCAAATACTTCAATATTAAAGATGTCTGGTTTCCAAAAATAAATACTTTGGCAAATTTATTGCATCTTTATTTTTAAATTACATATGTAGTTATCTATTTGTTTAAATACCACATCCTGCAGAAAAATGAAAAATGTAGAATATGTCTTACTTTGGGAAACAAATTTATTTAAATATGATTTATTTCCTTAAAAACTCACTAATCATACTTTTAAACAAATTTCATTCTCACAAAAGTTAAAAAAAAAAAGGGAAATAACTCCCATAAGTTAGCATCTTGGGCAACTTTCATCCTATGTGTTCAAAGAAAACCCTGAGAATACTTTTAGGTTAACTGAAGGAAGGAAGGAGACAACACACTTTCTCATTTTTATATTGTTGTTAGTCAAATGAGTTTATTTCTTCTAAAAAGGAAAATGTGATATTGACATAATATCCAAGTTGCTATACTCGAACTTCAATATGAAATTGTTTGAAAATTTTATCTATAGACATGGAGTTGCTAATTTTAAGGGTACATTCTATAAACACTTTTTTTTCATGCTACTTCCATTAATAATAGTTTACATTTGCATGTAATATTAATCTGAACAATTATTAATATTTACCAGCACTCACGATGTGATGATTACTTGATAAGTTGATAGATAGATATATAAACAGATAACCAGTCAGTCAGTCTGGCTCAACCCTTTCTTGAACATTTTACAGGCGAGAAAAGTTAGGTGTCCAGAGTCCTTCTATTAGAAAGTGTCAAAGTTGAAGTTCAAACTTTAGTCTACCTGGTGTAAGCCCATCTTAACTATTGTAGATTCTGCCTTTCCTTAGCTAAAGCGAATCCTCACCAAGACACCAGGAAGTAGATTGAAAAGGGGGCAGCTGCTCACTTTCTCTTGAGTAATGAATCTCTGAGAGATTAAATTATTTTTAGCTGGGAAGAGGTATAATAAAAACTCAGGTCTTCTTTTTTTGATGTATGCATTGTCTCATAATCTACGCAACCCATGACACCATTGGTTTTTGTTGAAGTCAACATACTGCATTTGTTCCCAAAAGATAAATTCAGAACTATGTACATGGAATGCATATATTTAAAAATTAGGTAAAGTATACAACTTTCCCTCTGCTGTGCTTCTTTTATCAGGAGAATGAGCATCACATTTTATATTTGTTGACTTTGGGAAACGTTCTTGATCATCTGAACCTTAGGTCCATTACACTTGAAAAGAATTACTGCACGAAATTTCCTTAAATGTGGACATAGAAAGCATTAATGCTTTTGTAGTACTAAAATTATGTTTAATCTTAAATATAAATCCTACTAGTCCTGACTTGATATGGTAGGAATTTAATAAGTGCTTCAAATTTGGATCTCTCAGGAGTTGCCATCTAAGCTCATCTTTATAAGGAACTCTAGGAAATAATAAGCTTCAGTATCTCCCAAAGTGCCAGCTACCCATCCATGGAAAAGCTCAGTAATTATCACCAGAACGATTAGTAATTTAGCTGTTTGTGTGTGAATGGAACTATCATATGTTCATTAACACGTGGGGGAAGTTCTCCTAAGGTAAACTACTCATTATCTTTTGGATGAATTCATCTTCACGTCAAAGAACTAGCTAGCATTTCCACATACTCATGTGTAAATAAGCAAGTTCTGGTGTAATGAATTTACCTTTCTCTTTATGTGGTCTGAAAATTTTTTTCCTCTAGTCACTTTATTAAAATATCTTTTCTCCTTTTATTGTAATCTCCTTCCAAAAAAGGAGCGGAGAGGGCACTATGCATTTTAAGATATGGAACTATTAAATAAATAACTCATAATCCACATAATAAATAATTCATAAAATATGAATACTGTTCTTTCAAAAAATATCCAGGCCTGTATCTTTCTAGGTTTCTGTTAAGAAGACAGATACAGCATTACATCCTTGTTATTATGAGAGTGTGTATCACCTCAGCAACTGCTGGGATTCACTTCCACCTAGAGTCCTGTGCACTAATCCCATCAGTAAGGTTTGTGCTGTCACAAGCCCTCATCTCTGCTCACAGAGTCCCTGTATTCTGGAGCATGAATTGTTAGGTCCATTTGGCTTAGCCAATTGATTTCACTTTCTCCACATTTTGATTTTATTAGTATAAAAGAACTTAATTATTATGTAAGGCTAAAATAAAGGACAAGATATTTTGTTGGTACAAGGTAGTTGCTAGTAATGCTAAAATATTTTCAGATGTAATCAAAATAGAGTTCAAAGGAGAAAAATAGAAACATACCTGTGATGATAGTTTTGATATAAACACTAATTTAAAATGCAAACATTCTGAAATCTTAGCATAACACGATTTCATTTCCAAATGAGAATGGCTGTTTTCATTTTTTTTCATCTAAATGAACAAAATGTGTTTTTCTTATTGTAAATCAACTAACTACATAGGCTTTTTTTTTCCACATAAAGTCAAAATGTTTTCTCTTACACGTCGATTTTGCAAGAAGACCACCATTCGTTTTGGAAGAGCTGCATTCTGTCTATCAGAAGATACTTCTCCAGAACTAATTTGCTTTAAAGTCTGTGAAATGGACATTTTTCCATAATGATACTCTTCCTCTCACTTTCAAATATTTACTGTACAAAAGCACACAAAAAATGAGGCTCAGATATGTTAAAAATGTGAACAATTTGAAAGTGACTGAGACATACATTCTAAAATATTGTGAGAGCAGGTGAATAAAAGAAGGCTTTAATTTAAAAATACTGATGGCAGTCAAACAAGTAGAGCAAGAAAAATAGCACTTTGGAAAAATAATAAGAGGTTCTGTGACTGTCATTGCTCATAAAATATGAGGACCTGTTTGAAAAGGAAAAATAAAACTTATTACCTATTTATTAATTCACTTCTAAAAACATTAACTACTTAAAGCAAAGCAATAATATTATTTTCAAAATATATACATCATGTAACTAAAATGTAGACATGTGATATATTTTACGTATGTACATATAAATCAAAACTATCAGTGCAATATTTTCTTTGCTTTTTAAAATTAATTACTATAATACACAATTGATTTAATTTTTAAATACAGTATACTGGCAGACACCACAGTCATTTCTAGAATTATGTCCTTCTTATGTTAGTAACTTGGTTTGATTTAACTTAGTTAAATTTACATTTAAGTGTATTGATTTAGTATGTATGAATTAACTTAATGTTTTAGATTTGAAGGTGTCTGGAATTTTCTAACATGACCAAAGTATAATTATTCTTTTTTACATCTGTTTTTTACATTTTTTTCTTTTAGACATATCTGTTCTGAAATGGATTTCTATTACATTTTCTTACTGCATTTTCCAGGTTATGGCTGAAAACTATACATTACTTGATTATATGGCCTCTGTGTAGATGTACTCATGTGCTACCGCCCATATAAATTACATTCAACAGCTATGGGAGGAAAAACAATTCCGTTAAAAATGAAAGACACACATGGGTTACCCAATATGTGAGTCATCAAGAAATGCAATACTGTGCAATGACTGGTTAATCACAGTCTCTAAAGGAAGCTTGTTTGAGATTTTCTCACAGATGTCTTCTGCAAAGCATAAAGAAGAGTGAGTAGCAGGAGGAAGAGGGAATAAGAAGGGAGGGGAAAATAAATATGGTGGGGGGACAGGGTACTCTGTAAACGGCTTTTATTGTTCTTTAATTTTTTGAACACTGAACCAACTACTTAAAGAAAACCTACAACTTTTTTCTACAGTTGCCATAACTCGTACACATGGTCTTTTAAAAATTCTAAATTTAACCATATTCCATTTAGAATTGTGCTTTTAACTCTTAGATCTTCCACACTGTCAGGTGATTTGGGGAGTAAGTTTCTTTGTTGTTTATTTAATGCTGTCTTCCACTCTAAGATAAGCTATATGAGAGCAGGGACCATATGCCGTACAGTCTACAAAGACCCCATATAGGATAGAAAGTAGAAGGGAGGAAGGGAGACCTTCCAATGTTATTTTTACATCTTTGTAGTTTATTCCAGTAACTTTTTAAAGTTCAGAATTTTCCTTTCCACTTTGTCTTGTAATAATTATGTCACACAAAGTGTTTTAAAATAAGAAAAATTAATTTTTGTTATAACCTATACTTCAAATGTGCCACTGACTATATGAAATATATACAGTAATTCTGGTGACTCTGTAGAAACTGTCTATGCATTTTGCTTCCTATATAATAAGGTACAAACTCCTTACTATGGTGTTGAAAAATCTTTCATGTTCTGAGCCCAGAAAACTTAACAACTTCAAACATCCTCCTTGCCTCTCTCTACTCGCTTTGTTTTTCAGGCACAACAGGCTTAACATTTATGTGTCCTCTCCCTAACACATGAATCGTTATGTAAAGTTGCCATCCCTTAATAACTCTGGAATGCCTCTGTCTGTTTCTCTTCACAGATAATTTCCACTAATCTCCTTAGTAGATAAGAATTGTGCAAAAATTTCCAGAATATTTTCAGAGACTTAATATTTAAAGAAAATAAATCATTATAAAAAACAAAAAAAGATTCAGGGGTAACCTAGCCCAATTTCAGTTTGTAGCTAAGGAACCTAAGACATAAAGGAGGGATACTGCCCAAAGTCATAGTTATTATTGAGTCAAGACTAACTGTCCATCCCTTGCCAATCTCTAAAGTGGTGATCACATCAACCTTTGATTCAGGCAATTCTGGATTTAACCTGGGAAAATAGATTCATCTTTCTGAATCTAAATTAAAATTGGGAATAAAAATAGATAATCCAGGGCAACTCTTTCTTTCTTTCATTTTTCTTCTTCTAATGGTCTTTTCTGATTCCCAGTTCAGCAATTTAGTCTAAACAGCATGTGTTCTTACTTTCAGAGATAACTGGAACCTACTATAGCAGCAAAAGAGAGTGATTAGAACAGACTGTGGGATTCAATTTTTTGTTGTTGTTCAAATCTTAAAACTATCACTAACTACCTAGGTACTTTGGGCAAGTTAAGGAAATACTGTGCCTCAATTTCCTCATTTATAAACTGAGAGCAATTAATTACTAAATTCATCAGAACATAGTTATTCAGAAATTTCTGTTCTGGGCTGTAAAGATTTAGTCGTAAACCACACAAATTAAATTTCTGCTCTAAAGAAGGTTCCATTCCAGTGGTAGGGGACAGCAGACTAACAAACTAGTGATTCCAGTCCTCTCCTACTTCCAACTTTTAATACATGCTCTATCTTCTTCCTGGAATATTTGTTCTACCAATGTCTAAAGAGTTAGCTTCTTCTTGTCCATCGAATCCTTATTTCAAAGTCACCTTCACCGGCAACCTACTTTCAATTTCCTTCCCACCCTCAGCACGGTTCACATTCCCTTTCTGTTCTATTACTTTTTTAATCATTAATCTTTATCACAGTCTAATACACCATAACTTTTACTTATTTGTCTGGTTTATGTTTCATCTTTCTCACTAAAATGTAAACAGCATGACGGACTGGACATTGATCTATTTGCTCTCTTCTATTTCCCAAGATCCTAGAATTGTGCCTGGCATGTCTCAGGTATTTGTTATGTATTTACTAAAGGACTGTGTGAATATGTAGTATTAATGTTCTATGGTGATATTTATAGTTAAAGGGGAAAAAATGAAACAGAGAAGTAAATAGCGTACCTAAGGCACTCTTTGAGGGTTTCTAAAACTGGAAGCCTTTGCTTATACTTCATTATATCATCCAATTTTTTGTGTAACAGTAACCATCTAATACATTTAGTAGATTATATTTGTCAAGTTAAAAAGTATGTGCTGTATTTTGTTCTAAAAGGAGTTACAGAAATTGACAGAAAAAAATTCACATAGAATTGGTAGAATATGTAGGCTTTTAATTATTTTGCTTGTCCAAAGACACATCAATTGGGGAGACTGCCTACTATACATTATAAATTAATCCCTTTCATTCTAAAAACTTGTTCATTATTTCACTACTTTGAATTTTGGCTGTCCTAATTAATCGCTGTTGTATAATCCAGGCACTTGAATCTCTGCAAGGGCTGCGTTTTTTCCAGCCTGTAATCACACATTCAACAAACAGCCAAGTGCTGCAGACAATGACTCCTTCACACTCTCAGCTGCACCTCGGCGTCCAGGAGACAGACTTTCTGTCGCTGATTTATGGGCTGAGTCCTCCTTGAGAGAAATGCCTGGGCGGGGACAATGCACAGCCTAAAGCAGATTACTTGCCTTGGTCCTTAGCCATATCACCTGAAAGCTGTCACTTGAGCACTGGCAAAGTGCTCAGAGGCCCCCTGGAAGAAACAAACCCAGCCCACAACCAGCCTCTTCAGGTTACATCTGCTTTTTTAAATCCCAGCGCTGTGAAGTGTGTCGTACCCAGGGGCCCTGATTCTGCACTTCCTCACGAAGGCAAAAGAGCCTGAAGCAAAAGGACCCTGGTGGATGACTGCTGCCAACTCAGGCCTTCCCAGCTAATTAAAAGCAACAAAAGGGGTCAGTGGTTGCCACCATGCAATTTGCTGTCAGAGTTCTCCCACTACATGACTGTTTTCTCCCTCCAATAAATGGAAAATGATTCTTAACTCAAGCTATTTTTTCATTTAGAATGAAAAAAATTCATCCTCTCTGACCTTTTCTAATTATTTTCATTTTACTTAACATAATGATGCAGGGAAATTTTTACAATGAATTATGTGTTTCAAATCAAATATACAAACCCAAACAAAACAAAACAAAACACACACACACACACACACACACACACACACACACACACACACACACAACTTGTCACCCAGAACTTCATTTATTTCTGGGAAATCTACTGCCTAAATCACGGAATCATAGAGAAAAAGACAGCACATTGCTTTGCTTGCTGATTCCTCTGGTAATTGCTGTGGCAAGATCAGAATAACAGAGCCATGGATGCAGACGAGGTCCAGGAACCATTCTGTTGTCCAACAAAGCACACGAATATTAGAGAGAATTGCAGACCATTGAAATCAGCTTTGTGCCTGGCCAAACAAGGATTCAGAAAATTGTGTTTTACAAACTTCCCACTTCTCATTCTCTATGTCCTGTACACTTTTTTACAATCCAGTTGTCTATATATTGATGTTTATAGATTGGTTGGGGTAGAAGGCAAAGGCAAGGACATGACACAATTCAAGCCAGTATAATAGTTAATGTCGTACCTAAATATCTATAATAATAATAAATGTTGGTAAACAACTCACAAAATGTTAAATATCTCTCACATAGATTTGATAGAACTCAAATCTTTTACATTTGTTTAGGGTATTCAATAATGAAAAGATGTATTGAAAAAATACAGTTATAAGATCTGATGTATATTTCTGCAAGTGAATCTTGCTCCTCTACTCAAGTCTTGATTTATTCTTCTCCATTTCAACTATTTAAAAATAAGCTCTTTTTGGGGGGGAAGAAGAGGAAGAGGGAGAGGAAGAAGGAAAGAAAAATATCCAGAGGTCTGAGAATTAGTTAAACTTTTCATTTACTGCAAAGTATAAAGTGTTCAATACGTTGTCACAGAGAAAAATAATGAAGACAAGATCCATTAAGCAGGCTTGCTCTTCAGAAGAAAAAAAGTGAATTGATGCTTATGTTTTATGACATTTTGAGATCACATATATTTGCCAGTGGCTCTTTGAGAAACAGGAGGGAAGGACTGAGTAGAGATGTAGGCTTTCCACGTGTACTGGTGTGAGGATCCAGATCTGAAAGCACTCCGCGATTTAAGATTTTTGAATACATTTGTTAAAAAACAAAATATAAAGGAGAGTAAAGCAACTAGAATAGGGCAGAAAGTACATATTGTTGTAATGAAACATTATCTCAAGGTGATATCCCTGAATTGAGATGGAAGAAAAATAGACTCATCGGATGAATCAAAAAATGGAACACGAACTGAGCAATAATTACAATCTTAAAAGTAGGGAACAGACTTTTAGCTCTACCCATGAGCTTCGCTGAACACCTGAAAGAAGAAAAGATGTTTATTAGAAATGGCCTTGGATTATGCATTGACTCTAGGCTCTGCCTTTATATTTTTATTGGGTTTGGGGCAAGTCACTTAGGTTTTCTAAGGCACCATTTTCTCCTTTAAGAAATAAGGTGGCACGCCAGGATCGGCGGCTCAGCCTGTAATCCCGAGCCTTTGGGAGGCTGAGGTGAGTGGATTGCCTGAGCCCGCGGGTTCGAGACCTGCCTGGGCAGGCGAGATCTCATCCCTACAATAAAATCAAAAAATCAGCCAGGCGTGGTAGCACATGCCTATAATTCCGGCTATTCGGAAGGCTGGGGCGGAAGGATAGCCGGAGCCCAGCAGGTCGAGGCTGCGGTGGCCGGAGCGGCCACTGCACTCCAGTCTGGGCGACAGAGTGAGACTCCAACTCAAAAGAAAGAAAGAAAGAAAGAAGGTGGCTCAATTAGACGAGGGGGTGAAAATTCAAACAACTAAAAATTTAAGTATTACTCTATTTTGATAGAAAGTATAACCTTAGGTCGAATATTCTTATAATAAAATAAATAGAATTAGTTTGAAGACTTTTTATTATTACTTGATGTGATAATTATAATTTTAGGGTTACTTCTTAATATCTCATTCTTATCAGAGTGTATATATTTGCTTTTTTACCTAAATGGGAAAATAGTAGTGTCTAAAGTATCATATAGGTTTTATTAGGTATCTACTTCTCATATGGACATTCTCTGAAATTAAACCATAGTCTTGTATAAATTTCAGCTTCACAAAAGAAAGCAAAACTAAGCAATTTTAAAGATTGTTTCCCCTTTTCTGAAAATAAAATTGTTATTAAATAATGCGTATTTGACAATAGGTGTAACATGTGAGCTAATAGGACATATATGCTCTATCCAATTGTCCAAATAAAAAACTACAGAAAACAGAGCAATGCAAAGGTGTCAGTTCAGTTATAAATCTCAAGAGGGTCATTATTGAGATTGGAGGACAGAAAAAAAAAAGATCCCTCTCAAGAATTGCATCTTAATTCATACGTAAATATTCTCCTAACTAATGCAGGAATTGAATCTTCAGGAATGGTAAATATTTAAATGGTTCCCAATCCATCTTGCCTTTAGTCCTCATGTCCTTGATGCATATAAGGCCTCTTCTGGTGCCTATAACTGTGCCCATCTGGTATGATGGCACTGTGCCCATTTAGAAGCTTTCTTGTTCTTTCTTCTTGACTTCGTGCTTTCTTTTTTCTCCCTTCCTCCTTTCCTTCTTCTTTCTTTCTTTTTTCTTCCTTCCTTCCTTTCTTTCTTTCTTTCTCTCTCTCTCTCTCTCTCTCTCTCTCTCTCTCTCTCTCTCTCTCTCTCTCTTCTTTCTCTTTCCCCTCCTACCTCTTCCCACTCATCTCACTCTTTCTTTCTATTTTGTCCTTCCTTCCTTTCTTCTTTCCTCCCCTCTTTCGTTTCTCTCTCTCTCTCTCTTTCATCATTTCTTCCTTCTTGTTTCATTTTACTAAGAAAATACTTTTAAGCAATGGTAGCTTTAAATGGAAGGTAGGATGGCAGAAAAATACTTTATTTGTATTTGGGACTTGGATGTACAATTGCTAAATTACCAGTAGAAGTGGATCCTTTAGTTTTTATGTTTGCTTCTGAAGCTAAGAAAAAAAAAAGTTTGTTCATGTTTGGAAATTTGAACTTCCGATCTCCGAAGACTTCCCTTATCTTTCTAAGGTTTTATAAAAATGATTTGAACATACTCTGCTTAGAATTCCAAATCAAACTGTAAAACCAAGAAATCAAACATCTGATGACACCTCCAAATTCAGTCTTATTACTGCAGAAGAAATTTTTAAAAACAGTTCTGGTATATATTTTTGTGTATCAGTCTCTGAAATCTTAAAAAATGTAAAAACCAAAGAGTGAGGGCTGAGCAAAGATTCTATAGTACATGCAGAAAAGCATGAGAATAAGTCAGCTTAGAGAAAATCATCAAACTTTATTCACTCATATATTACTTTAAATAGAACATTCTGCCACACTAGTTGGAAAGATTTGATTTTATGTAGTCTTAGCAAATGTAGAAATTCTTTTTTAAGTTTTAAAACAAAGTTTATTACAGAAAGACGAAAAGAAGGAAAGACATGCTAGTGCTGGCATGGGTGAGAGAAACTGCCAACAAATGTAGAACGTTGAATAAAATGTATTCTCCCTCTCCCACCTCCATCATCCCAGACACACAAAGACTGCCCTAAAGAAGAAATGTTGCATTTATGGAAACATGTGCTATTTACAAGCATGTAAATATACTGAGTTTTAGCAGATATCAGTTTTAAATTTCTCAGTATGCTGTGTATATTTTATTTCCATGATTTCTCCCAAATTATTACAAATTTGTGATTATGGGTATACATTTAATTTAAAAATTTACTGTTCATTCCTATAAGATATCTTTAGGAATTATAGAGGCTTATAAATATTGTACTTTTAATATTATATTAGCTTGAACTTAGGTAAAAAGTGTTATTTAAAAGCAGAGGAAAATCCAGCCCTTTGCCATTATCTCTTCCATATGCCTCAAGCTATTTCTCATAACAGAAATGCAAGCTAATTTGTTGATATCATTTCTTTCCAATAGATGTTTTTACCTTTTTTGGTTCTAGCATTTTTAATCCCAAATTTTTAATGCCCTCAAATATTTCTATTATAGTATGAGAAAACCATAATAACTTAAAAGTGCTTGCTGAAAGGTATTTCATTAAGTTAATTTTGTTCATTAGAGAGCCAGTCTTGTGGTTTCTTTTAAATTAGCATAAATTAGCAAGCTTTTACATCATTCAGATAATCTTAACAAAACTGGGCAGAATATAGAAATGAGAATGTAAAAAATCTATTAATAAATGAGTATTCAGGTTAAATATTTACATTTAGTAGATACTTTTTTTTACTCTAAAACCAAAAAAAGGGGGATTTTCAAAATGTTGCTGCCAGAATTGTTTTTCTTTATTGTGCCAGAAAATAAAAGTTAAACATAGACAGAAACATAATATATTTTTATAGTTTTCTCTCCAGCATGACAAGATTTTTTTTCTGTAATCTCATTATGTAAAATATGCCTTTCCTGTAGTTAACCATTAGGTATGGGAGAAACCAATTGGATTGTTCAAATCAGTGTGCTTGAAACTATTTTGAGGATGCTTAGCCTTTTAGGTAACCATATAATTCAATTTGATGTTTACTGGTCAGAATTCCTTCTTTGGAATAATGAGAAAAAAATCCAATATAACATTTAAAAGTACAATTTGAGGCACAGCACAAGGACCATAGATTAATAGGTGTTTTGAAGAGAAAGCTATACTGAAAGATAAAACAAGAGATTACGTAATAGTGGAATGATTATCAACTTTTTAGACATTGATATAAACTGAATTTAATAAAAGTTAAAGAAACGTTGGAGAAAAGAAGATTCCAGTTGGATGTGTTTGTGGTGGCCCATACTTGTAATTCCAGCACACTGGAAAGCTGAGAAGAGAGAATTGCCTGAGACCAGCTTAGACAACATAATGAGATCTTGTCTCTACAAAAAAGAAAAAAAAAATCAAAAAATTAACCAGGTGTAGAGGTATGTGCCTGTAGTCCCAGCTACTTGGGAGGCTGAGGTGGAAGAATCACCTGAGCACAGGAGGTGGAGGCTGTTGTAAACCATGATTGTCATAATTATGCTGCTGTACTTCAGCCTGGGTAACAGAGTGAGACCTAACTCCAAAAAAAAAAAAGAGAGAGAGAGAGGGAGGGAGGGAGGGAGAGAGGAAGAGAGAGGAGAGAGGGAGAGGGGGAGAGAGAGGGAAGGGGGAGAGAGAGAGGGGGAGAGAGAGAGGGGGGGAGAGAGAGAGAGAGAGGGAGAGGAGAGAGAGAGAGAGAGAGAGAGAGAGAGAGAGAGACAGACACCAGGCTTGGTTGCTCAGCCTGTAATCCTGCGCTTTGGGAGGCCGAGGTGAGTGAATTGCCTGAGCCCGAGGATTCGAGACCCGCCTGGGCAACTTGGCGAGACCTCATCTCTACAGTAAATCAAAAAATCACCTGGGCGTGGTAGCGCGCGCCTGTAGTTCCAGCTACTCGGAAGGCTGAGGCAGAAGGATCGCTGGAGCCCAGCAGGTGGAGGTTGCGGTGGCTGTGAGTGGCCACTGCACTCCAGTCTGGGCGACAGAGTGAGACTCCAACTCAAAATAAATAAATAAATAAACCTTTAAAAAAAAAAAAGAAAGATGAAGAAGAACTGAAAATAAGTTATTCTGTGCTATTTTTAATATGCTTTCTGATGGTATCTTTTGGGGGGAGAACTTCTAGCTGAAATAACTTCAATAAAAGAATCCAAGAATGCTGGAACATGTTCCCAAAGAATACTATAATTGGCAGAATTTTGACTATTAATAAAGAGGCCTTTGTGCTTTTTTAATTTGGCAATGGAACAAATATTTCATTTGCTGAGTTTTTTTTTTTTTTTAAGTAAACGTCAATACCTTACTCATGTTAATTTGACTGATTTGGGGATAAACTTATTCTCACGGTATGTATATTATACTATATATCTGAATATTATTTGCGTCTCAGAGTTAAAGACCTTGAATGATGACACCAAGAGACAGGGGACTCATCTACCAATCACAATATTTTTTGGAATTGTCTTTAGGTTCAACTCCACGTATATTTTTAAGCCTACTCTTTAGAGATACTCAATTAAGACAGTTTTCCATCCTTTGAGAATGATTCAGTTTTCACAAATAGTTAAAAAAATTCTTCATATTACAAAGTTTAAAGCATAAAGTAGTTGATAAAATTGATTCATAAGAATTGGAATTTTAAAACTCAGACTAATTTTCATCTGGGCTAAATGATACTTCTAAAGATCATTTTGGAAAAAAGAGCCAGATTAGCTGTGTATCTGCCCAGAGCACCCAGCTAGAGGGAATAATTGAAAAGTAATGAGATGAGAAAATGACTTTTTACTAAAATTCACCTCAGTGAGGAAATAATATATGGATAAAAATATGTTGGATACCTGAGTACAGGTGAATCCAACTACCAACGATATGTTTTGGTAAGAATAGAAGTAGACAAACTCATTTCTAAAGGATGTGTTTGCCTAACCAGAGCACTTTACTGCATTCTCTACTCCTCTCTGCTTAGTCTTTCACTAGAAACAGCTCATGAATATTGTTTTGCATGGGCCCCAAATTATTATGCTACACATAGTACCCACATGACTTGATCAACAGAGATAATATTAAAATGTTTTCAAAATTGAAAATATTACTTTTTTTTAGATTAGAAAATATAGTTTATTTAAAAGTAAATTAGAGAGAGAGAAGATTCACCTCCCCAAGGTGGGGGAGGGGACCAAAGCCAGGAAGCATGGTGACAGCCATAGAGCCATAGCTCAAGAAGCACATGGCCACACCAGAGTCTAGGAAGACAATGGCTCGTGGTTGAGTTCTTGTAACCATTCCCTTTGATGGCAGAATGTCATTAAGGTGATTGGGTGGTGGTCTGCTCCACATTATCATGAAGAGGCAGGTAAGCAAGAAGTATACAGTCTATTAAAAAGTTCTTTAAGGGAAATTAAAGTTTTGAAATATCAATTTTAAAAATATGATGTCTTCATTCATATCACTAGAAGGAAATTTATGGTCCTTTTGTACAGAAGAGTCACATTCCTAATTTAATAAGACATGATTTTATTAAAGAATAGGATAGAATGATTTGTATGAAATTAAGTCCTATGAGTTGGCTATATATCAATGATTTTAGAGGTGACTGAGATCTCTGATGAGCATTAAACCTATTTAAACTTATCTATTTTTTAGCCTTTGAGGATAATTAAGTTCTGTGACTCAAACGTTGGATTTCAGTAACTTTCAGACACATGGGCCTCAACATAGAAATTAGTGAACTCCACACTGTTTTATATGAAGTCAGGTAATTCGAGGATAGTGGGGAAGTGAAATGAGTTTAGTAAATGATGTGTGCCAGGAATCAGGGGACAGGCAACAAGCACATATTGAGCACCTACTGTATTCCAGGAAGTATGTTAGGACCTCAAGGTCCATAGAATACTAAAGAACAGTCTCTGATCTCACACATCTCACTGTCTAGTGAGAGAGATAGACCAAAGGCAGAAACTTTGATAAAATTATTGGTGGACCCATTGTTCATTTTTAGAAGACATTTTACTGAGAAAAATTACAGCATTATACATTGAAATTAGAAATTTATATCCTCTAATTTCCTTGTCCTTAATCTATTACACTATCCTATTCTCCCTTCGTTTTAAAAAGCAACTGGAAATATCAGATAGCCTTCAAGTCTCAAAGTGCAAATATAGAACATAATTTACATTGTTTTTGTCTAACCTTGAAAAAATCCTTAATTGATAATTAGAGACAAAAAGTGTTAAGAATAGAAGTGAGTGTATTATTCACTTAGAATGACAAAAAAATGGGTGGAGAGTGACCATGTAATTCTGATAGCTTCCCCAATTTATACAATGATTTAGAGTCTGTGCAAATTTGAGCATGTAAGTCAATATTTTTACAGAGTAAATAGTTCTGTCTGCATTCTATGGCTGTATGATATATTTGTTTATTTTTATAACAATTATCACTTTTTAAATAAGGGTATTTTATACTTTTTTAAAATTTAAAGTACTTCTGGATATTTATATTCTTACATCTGAAATTTTTTGATAACTAAACTTATTTTTAGAAATGTATGCATTTATAGACCATTTCTAGAAGAAACTTAACTGTATTTGCATTTGTATTATTCACTCATCCCTAAAAAGCATCAGCTTCATGGTTGGAATGTTGTAGCTGTTTAACAGCTCTCAGGCAACACTAAAAACTTTGTTTCAAAACAGGAAACTGAAAAGCATCGTGTATTTCATTTGAGTTTCAGAGGAGATATTTTTTAAAGCACTTAAGCTGACTTTGGTCTAAGGTTATCAAGTTAATACCTCACTGGTTAAAAAAAAAGACATAAAGCCACTCTATTATTAATGGTAAATAAATTGTTCTGAAAGTGAGACATTTTGTCAGTTTTCCTCTGCATTGACCATCAATAACCATTTATGATTTATATGGAAGAGAAGTTGCTTATACATTAAGTCCAAAGAAATAGCTGTACAACGCATAACACAGTAATATCATATCTTTGCTAAAAAAAAAAAAAATAGATTTTTTTTTAGCTGGATTAGTGGTGGCGGGAGAGGTTCCTTTCAGGGTTGTAGGTAATCAATTCATAAGGATTATTTGAGTCAAGTCTTTGTCTTCCACGTTTGCTTAATAACAGCAAAGACAGTTTACCTTTACCTCTGAAGGCTTTTATTTACCTTATGGTACTTTCTGAAAACTTAAGTCATTAAAACTTGGAAGGATGACAATTTCTTACTGTAAAGTAACTGTATTTCTATCTTTCTGCCTGTCTATCTATGGAAACATTTTAACATATATTAAATTTCAAGTAACTTTTTTCGAGGAGAAAAAATTGTAAAGAACATAATGAATAGTTTAAAATGCTAAAATATCTGGTTGATGACTACACAGTTAATAAATAACATCCCTATGTTGGTAGAAACATAAATAATTTCTGAATGAAGTCTTTTTTCTTGCCTCAATTATGATTTCAGTGAATTAAGTGGTCACATGATTCTGTTGTTCAAAGAACAAGCTGATCTATTAATATTTTTAAAGAAAAAGTACTGTGAATTGTTTACTAAATGCTGGATTTTTGCCTGTTTGTTCTTTTAAAATGTAGAATAGAGGAAATATTAGTTAAGCCTCTAGAAATATTCTCTTTGACTAAGGGAAATAAAAAATAGAATAGAAACTAAAAAAACTACAGAAGTTCAGGTCTAGACGAGATCATGTATCAGAGTCCAGAATCAATGCATGAATTCTTAAAACAATTTATCCAAACATGCCATAATGGCATATGCTTGATAAATAACTTCGACTAAGGTATTTTATTTTCATAAGATTTATTGAGAAATAAAATGTTTAAGTGTGATAGAGTCTTGGCTTTTGGTTGGTATTCTTTTTCAGCTCACAAGTCACCCATGGAGAAAACACAGTAACCTGCTGATTACATTAGGGAAAGTTTAGATCTTCTTGTATTTCCAAGTCTATTTAGATTATTCATTCTTAAAGAATAAATTCTTATAAAGGCAATTTTGGTGACATAAACAACCATCCACGTAATGTATATCAGAGGTCAGTATCAAATATTTTATACAGTTTCATATTTTTCAAATGTAGTATTTTATATGATATCAAAGCCAAGAGAAATAATATTTTAATAGAGATGAAGCTTCGTATTTAAAACTTGTCAGGTTCTGCTAATTGATTTAAAAATCCCTTTGTAGTATAGAGATCTAAAAACATATTAACGGGGAGACACTCCTTATTAACAAGGGTGCCTGAATGATGCATATTTGTATACCTAACCCTTAACTGTACCCCACAATTTTAAAATAAAAAATATGTTTAAAAAAGGTATTGAAACTACTTTTATATCATGAATTTTAAAAAAAAGGATCACAGATCTTACTTTGTAATACATTTTTTGTTTACTATTTTTCATCCATCTTCTACCATCTTAATCACTCAAACAGTTTTTGACTACAAGGTCAGTGCTTACTAAAACCTTATGGGAAATAAAGTAGTATTTTATACATTGTTTCACACAGATTGATGTAAAAAACAGTTGGTATCCTCTTGATTGAAAGAACAGATGCTTGCATAATTTATGAAGCCAGAAATACATCCTACAATATCCCCCCAAAATAGTAAGGTACTCTAAAAACATAGCGGGAATGCAGCCAAAAAGCTTAGGAGACCCTAAGTTATAGACTGAAATTGGAGTGGAGCATAGAAAACTTGAAAGATGTTATCAATATTCTAAAAATGCAATTATAATCCCTCACTTTGTATTTTAACATAACACTGTAATAAAATAAAATTCTATTGTGTCACATGAAAAATTTTAAAAGCCAAGCATTGTTTTTGTTATTATGCATTTCAAGTGTCTCCCACTGGCAAATTTTAACAATGTGCATAAGCAAGGGGTCAACTTGTTTTCATAATGAAGATCCATCATGCTAGTTTCTTCCCAGAAAAGATATTCTTCCTAGAAAAATACTTATTTTCTCAACTATGTATATTACTTTCAATTTTCCAGTATTAATTTTCATTATTAATAACAACAACATAATAGGACAAATTGTGTTACTGATACGGTATTGTTTATTTTGGATTAATTTTAAGTTATTTTGAATATCAGTTAACATGGTTATCCTTTCCAAACTGAGTGATTAATCAACCATTAGTACAAAGTCTAGGACCAAGGACACTATATTCCTTTGCTAAAAATAAATACTGCTCACTGTGGCACTGACACAGATTGTGGAAGTCATGGGGTTATACTATTACATGATAGATTTACATTGTGAAAAAAAATTCTGGCTTCAAATATTTTTTGAATTTTTCATTATATTAAATACACTCTAAATTTCACACCATCATTGTCTTTTTCTATTAAAAAGAGGAATATTTTTCTAGCAAAAATAGATTATTTTGTAAATTCATTCTTTAAGTGATTTGTTATTTATAAAGGAATAAGATAGCCCAATATACTTTATCTACAATATAAGTTTATGAGTTTTGGGAAAATGTAGTAATATAAATATTTTCTTTCTCATTCTATGGTTTTTCTCTCCTTTCCCTCATTCGTTTCTTTTCTTTCTTTTTTTTTCTTTCTTTCTTTCTTTCTTTCTTTCTTTCTTTCTTTCTTTCTTTCTTTCTTTCTTCCTTCCTTTCTTTCTTTCTTTCTCTCTCTCTCTCTTTCTTTCTTTCCTGTCCTCTCTCTCTCTCTCATTTGCTCTCTCTCTCTATCTCTTTCTGTTTGCTTCAGGAGGAAGTCTAAATTTTAGAGAAATGAACATTGAAGATAGTTAATTTTTTAAAACTATGACAATATTTAAACACAAGTCTAACTCTATGTAGAGTGAATAGCATACTAGTTGATTTAAAATAATTTATGACATAAATTCAAAGACAAGAAATTATTTTGAAAGATTATCAGGAATAATTATCCCAAATACACCATAGTCTACATACTCTGCATTAATATAGAAGGTTAAGACAGGGATACATTAGGTTAATCAGGGGTTTCTAACTTTAGAAGAGTTTAAGATTAATTATAACTTTTAAGTAGACTTCAATTCTCTTTAGAACTACCTGTCTTGGAAGAGCTCTCCCTGCCTGTCAGTCACTACCACCTATCAGGTAAGAAAGCCACGCAGCAAAGTGCTACATCTTACTGGGAATGTTATTGTGCTATTAAAAAAAAAAAAAAGGAGGTGTATTTCTGAGGCTAGGTAGAAAAGAAATCTAATCTTTAAAAAAAAATTTAGAAGTGGGAAAGCAGCTGTTTCTGAAGGGAAGAAGCATTAGAATCTTGGAAGATCCAGATTTAAATAAGGGACATTAAGCTATACCTTACAGAATGTATATAATAAAAGGTTATTCAGAAATGTACTTAACTAGTGTATGTGAGGATGATTTAATTATTCAGATTTTATCCAGGAATCGAACACTCATCGAAGTTATGTAATAAAGTCATTGAGTGGCAGATCCCGGGGCCATTGACTCAGTTCTCTTTAGCTATTTTATCACACTGCCCAATAAAGTACACCTTTTAAATTGCTGCAATTCTCATGCATAGAAAACCTGTATACATACACAGATGGTTTGTACGTATATATTCTCTACTTTAAAAAAAAAAACGTGATGAGATGTGGTTAATTTAAGGAAAGTAAGATAAGAAAAAAATCAATAATTTTATCAATAATCAATAGACTATTTTTGAAAGTGATGTTTATGGTGGAGTTGTGATGCTTCTTTTTAAACTTATTCTGTTAGAATAAATTCTCTAAATATTTCAGTTTGTATACAAATTTTAGATAAATAATACACAACATTTATGTCTGTGTACATTTACAAAAACAAATCACAAAAATGAGTAGCCTATAGATTACTAAAACTTTCCAGAGATTAAAATTGCTTTTCAAATTTTAAGTGTTCACTAAGTGTCAATTGGATGGATTTTTCTGTGAAAAATATTTTAAAATCACCTACAGTCTATTTCATAATAGATGCACAATGTAGGTTTCTTCTATGTAAATTTAGTTAATATGTGTATTAAAAATCAGTCAATTAATCTTTTTCAGCCACTGGTAAGTTTGCCAAATAGTGCAAAGGTTGTACTGGAAAATCTTCTCTTCTCCAAAGAAAAATTCATAAGACATTTTACAGAGTGAGTAAAGTAGAATCATTCCCACGGTTTTCTGGGAAGGGAAACCAAAACCTTTTTGGGCTCTTTGCTGTCTGCAGGAGTAAGGGCTATTAGTAATTACAAAGCTATTGGAAAAGAAAATTACAGTACCCTCTGGAGTGTCAGAATTTCAGTAGTAAAAGATGTCTAATCTGAGTCAAGCTTTGGTATGACTCACCCTGATTTTCCTTCTTTCTCAGTGGAGAACCATGTCCAAATACTCAACTTTGCTCTTGATTACATTTGGTCAGTTTCTGACCTCTTTTATGCTTTTGCTCTTTCTATTGAAGCAGCCAGAAACCCCAATAATTATAATTATAATTACCCAGAATGAGCAAGTCTACAATAGGCACTTTAACTGTATAATAGAGAAGGTAAAAATGGTAGTGCTGAGACATTTCATGAGACTGTATAGCCCGAGCAGAGGAAGAAATCTAAGAAAATTCAGATAGATGAGAGAGGGGAACTTGGGACCCCAAAATTCCAGGTAAGCTGGAATTTCATTAATGGCAGGTTTCAGAGACAGCGTCATTTCCTTTAAAGGAGGAGGGAACAGCAATGGCATTTTTTAAAATGTGACATTTTTCATGTTTCTGCTCTGAATGGATTCATTTTGATGACAGAAAATAAAGTTGACTAAACTATAAATCTACTTATGTACATGTGCTTCTCCCAAGATTTTAAAATAAACTAGAATTAAGGATAAAATGTGTGTGGTAGCAAAGTCTCGTTCCCTTTCATTTGTCCAGATCAATGCCCGCATGCCCAATTTAGGTCAAGGCATCAGGCAGAGGAAAGGACTGGAGACTGACATTGAGATGCTCTATTTCACACACTTGCCCTCTGGAAGGACTGGCTGAGGCAGTCACTTAAATTAAATACAGATCATCAAACAAGATATATAATCTATTCCTAAATCAGACAACTTCAGCATCCCAAATCCCTATGGCTTTTCACTGAGGCACATTGCACTACTTTTTTATGTTACTCTGTCAATTCATGTTAGGGTTTGCTTTGTTTAAAAGTAGTATTTCATGTATTCCGTGACCCTCTTGCTCAAAGCAAAGAAATTGCTTTGGTTTATTTATGACCTACTAACCTTAAGCAAAACTGAAATTCTTAGTGTTGCCACAAGCCTAAGGATGAGAAATAAAAACTACAATAAACCTGACCTGAATGCAAATGAGTCTTATCCTGTCCACACAATCCCCCAAAATTAAGGAGAGGGGGATAGGAGAATATTTATCCATAAATGATCTATTGCTTGATAGTTTTTATTCAAGGAAAGATATGCAAGAATGCAGATTGGTATTATCAACTTAGAACTCTGTTCTAAAAAAAATGACATGGCACATCTTCTTACAGAAAATGTAAAATATTAGTACTATTGAATCTCATCAACATTTCAAAGAAAAATGATTTATAGCTAAGGATTAAATTATATAAATAGAGATATAAAAGAGATGGAATTTGAATTGAAAGTCCACAGGAATTAGCAGAAAATTAAGTAGAACCAGAAAGTAGGATAATTTTTCTATATGGGACAAAAATAATTCAGAATATAAAGATGTAAAGTATATTCTCTTCTCTGACACTAGAATAACTGCAAGCAAGAGAACACAGAGACATATTTCCCATTATGGAGAATTTGAACTGTTAATAAATGAAATTTTTATCTTCAACAAACTATGGTCATGTGAAATATACATCCAGTTTAGTCCAAGGAAAGAAGAAATAATTAATTACTGTATTTCCAATTGCCATTTTATGTAAATGACAAGCACTTAATGTAATTTCTATTATTACAAGTGAATCATGTCTTAAAAATTTTTTAATTTACGTTAATGATATTTAAGATTTTTATTTTAAAAGTGTAAGAATTTTAGGTTTAAGTTAATTGTATTCTGCAAAAGACTTCTAGGATAATATTTTGGGGAAAAAGAAATAACAGTTATGCACTGCAATTATCTGTAACTACTCTAGAGCTTTGCTTGCTGGTAGGCCAAATGCATATTTTGTGTTAAGGTAAAAATAGACATTTTGGAGTCTTTTATTATAGCATCCTTATTATACAAATGTTAGCAGAGGTAGCAAGAGATGGATAAATATGATTGAGAATGGTTCTATATTGACCTGACACTAATACCACAATAGGTAGGCGACAGAACAGGAGCGATATGCTTTCAGTTGTAATTGATAATGCAAACAAAGGAGTCCTCAGTCCCATGATAATACTCTTTCCAGCAGCAATATAGAAATGCCCACTGATATTATTCTAAAGACTTCCATCTCCTGTAAGAAAAAATTGCTCATTTCGAAAGAATTAAACAGCAAAATTCAGATTAATCACTGTTTTATAGTCTATGACTGTCACTTCAAAATGCATTTCCAGCAGATCACTTATCCCTGTTTCTCCAAAAAAATATATTAGAAAAAGTTTCCATGTAAACCATTTGTCTAGAAGGTATTAAACAATTACTGACTTTAAAATATCCTAAGTGATTAAAATTTTAGAATGCATAAAAACTTGGGATATATATTTTACTAACATTTCAGGAACAATTACTTTGATTTGAATAAACCATGATAACCCTAACAGTAGCATTCCAAATTACTGTATGTAGCCTCACCCACAGATAATTACTGTGTAACTATATTGGATGCCAGTTGAGTCCATGAAATAGTGACTTTCTATCCTGGCTCTGATGCATCCATTATATTTTAGAACAAAATATATTAAGTATATAATATAAATATGAGAGGGTAGCATTGACATTTAGTTTCATGAAATCTAAGATAATCATTTTTAATTTTTGTATAATCTACTTATATCATGTTTACCTACTATAAACATAGCAATATTTAAGTTATAAGCCATAGTTTGGATTTGATAATTTAAACTACTTTGGATAACAAATTCTCCCTGTCTTAAGAAGTGAGATAATTCCATATCTAGAACTAAGTCAAGATAGGCATTTTTTAGCTCGGTGAAACAAATTCTTTTCTCTCATACAACATGATAGTGGAGGCTTGCCAAACTCTTAACTGGAAGAATCACACTTCTTTCTCTTCTTTCTTATTCTTTTGAAATGCTTTAATATGCATAAGATAAATGACTAAAGGTATTCTGTTGTTTCTGTCTCCCACCCCCTTTAGATACTTACAGATACTATAAAGTCAGCAGAATTCTGAGTTTCTAGGTTGCTTCAGTGAACATTCAACGCTGTCGGTGAGTTTGGAATTAAAATCAAAACCATCGACCGTTGATTGTACCCTATGGCTAACCATCAACTACTTCATGGCGCTCAGAATTTGCTGAAGACAGGAAATCAAAGCAGGACACACCAGGACTTTCTCTTCCCTGTGCAGAGATTGTTTGTTAAAAGGTCACAATCAACATTCATTGCTGTCGGTGGGTTGAACTGTGTAGACAAGCTCACTGAACAATGAATGCAACTGTGGCCCCGCTTTTTGCTGTCACAATCAACAGATATACCATCTTTGAAAGATGTACTCAAAGTCCTAATATTGTTCTTTATTTTAATTTTTCGAGTCTGTCAGAGTCTTTAGGTTTATTTGTTCAATTTATATCATGTATTCAGATTCCGGTGAAAAGGCATTGTTTAAACACTAGTAATACCTCTTTACATTTCTGTACGTTATACATAGAGCACTTTTTAGAAAAGGCAAACTACTTAGTAGAACGTATGACATCATCGTTTAAGTTAGCACACCTTCCTACTGTTACAGTGTGAGTAAAGAGAAGACATGAATAAAGATGGCAGTACCTGTGATGTTGGTAACCATGTCTCTAAAACAGCATTTTAAAAAATCTGTTTTGTACATCTTTTGTTATATTTCCTGGGAAAATTGGAATAGAAACACCAGGTCGTTTAAACTTTCTGTTTTTCTGGATGAGGATTTGCTCAAATAACACTTCCTCTTGCTATGGAATTTGCCACGGAAGAAAGTGTATATATAGAACTATGAAATTATGAAACTATAATAGTCATATAACAGGTTAATTTTCCTCATTGAACTTTGACTTTAAATTAAAATTTTACCCACTTCCTTTGTGTTTACCTTTCCAAGAACCTTACCTGCATTGTTAGACCTGTAGTCATGGCCCATGAATTGCCTTATGTTTAGTCATCTGACTTTTCAAATAAAAGGTTGTATATATTATTGTTTTTCTTAACTAGTTTGGCTTTATATTTTTATATAGAACATTGGTCTTTAAATTTGATTGCAGAGTTTTAAGGTTACCAGTTTCTAATAATAATAATTATTATTATATATAGTTATAAAATGCTTACAGAATATTGATGTTTGGAGTTCTTGGACAGCTTCGACGTTCATTTTTTAAAATTTGTCAAATACATTATCCTTCCTGTTCCTTGACCTTTTCAATCTCATTTACCTACAACTCCCACTGCAAAAACCCTTGCCTGGAACCCTGTTCTAGATCTCATTATAACATGAAAATATTTTATCACATCATCTAATATCTAAACTGTGATATCTCACTCTCTGTCCTTCACTTCTAACCATTTTAGTTTCTCATTCTCTTACTCCCAAGGCAACAGTCCTTTTGGCTTCAATGTTGCTGAAAAATAAAATTATACGATTCTATAGATGCATGTTAGTACATATTAATGGATCCCCCAACACCAAATGCCTTGGTGCCTCAATTCCAACCTAGCATTTCTTCGACCCGACTCCCCTAGAGTTTACCTAAATGTTTACCTCTTTCCTCAGCTGCTCCTGTCCACTAATTAACTTTCAGCACATGAACTGATGTTTTCTTTTCGTTGAAAAGTTTTAGTCCATCGGATTGCTCTTTATACTTCCTGGCTTTTAGCCTACAAACATATAAGCTTCTGCCCCATTTTTATCTTACTTCCTGTCTTGCTCAGGACATACATTCCTCTGTGACATCCCACTCCACTCTCACCACATGACTCTTTCCATTTCACGTGAGACAGAAACACCAGGTAATTTTGTCTTTTTGCTTCCCTGGATGAGGATTAATCACTGTGTGATTATATGTGCATAAAAGGAGAGGAAGCAAGACTCAAGAGCATGAGATGATATAAAGATGTATGACTTTTGTTGCTAAGTAGATCAAGGGTGTTTTTCATTAGAAAACAGCAAGTTAACTGTGGTCATGGTTGGACTATGCGAAGAGTAGAAGATAGATATGTAAGTTTGGAGTATCAGTCTTAGAGAAAGACTTGAATATAAGGTGATATATTTCTGTTTTATCTCTTCTCAAACAGAAAACTAATTTTTAAAAAAGCAACTTCTCTGTATTGGCTTTACCTTCTAGCTACGTACACCACTTCTTTGTTTCTCTTTTTTTGATGATATTTTAGAAAATGTATGTGGTATCCTGCAGCACTGTCTATACTTGTTGACTTTCCATATCACCTTAAGTATATGTAATTGACTTCAACCATTTCTCCCTCCCACTTGTATGCAGCATCATTTTATTGAAGCTGCTTTTGACCAAATCACCAATGTGTCATACTGCCACATACCAATAATACTTTTCTGCTAGTTATCTTACTTGCACACCTCTTGATATCCGACACTACAGACCACTTATTCCTAAATGCCAATCTCCATTTCCTTTTGTAACACCATTCTCATTTTTATTATTTCTGTATACAAGTGATTGATTGATTGATTTATAAGAAGCTCCTTTTAATTTGTATAATCTCCCAATGCTAGTATCCTTATGAGGTACATCCTTAACTTTCTGGCTTTTTTTTTTTCATGCCTCACAATCTCAGGTACACACATGATGTTTATGTCTGCTTAGATGCTGCTGATATTCGGGTCTTTCCCCAGGATATATATCCTAAACCTAAATATCTGTCTTTTGCTCTTCCCATAAACCCAAGCCCATCCATGACCACAGCTATCCTGCTATCTTGTCCTTAAGAAATTATATCTTTGATCTACTTAGCAACCAAAGTATATATCTTGAGACCATTCCAAGTTCTTGAATCTTGCTTCCTGTCCATTTATGCACATATAATCACACAATCCTAAAGATGCTCACTTCTTATTATCCCACTAAGATCCCACTCTTTGTATATACTTCTACTGAACCTTAGTTCAGAAATGCATACTTAGCACTTGTACTATTTTAATAGTGCAACTAACTAACTCCCTGTCTACCATCAGCCCCCCATCTGTTTAATATTTTCTCTAGAGTATTTGGGAAAAAAAAGAATTTTAAAAAATCTAATCATGCTGTGGAACACTTTAATGTACCCTGCATAAAATGTCCTAAAATGTTTAATTTATTGTTGCAGTAGGAAAAATGTTGTAAATATTAGCTAAATGAGAAAAAATAAAATATTATCTGAAACTTCACATAATCTCTGAAGATTTATTTAAGTATATTAAATTAAATGTTTTTAAGTATTCTAAAATAAATGTAGTTGCAGATTTACCAACCTCGATAGTAAAGAATTTTTTCAGCATTAACACAATCATAGCAAGTAAAATGAGGAGAAAAAAATAATGGAATGATTTGATTACATTCAACTTCAAACTGTAGCATGTCAAAATCCTACAACATGCATGTAACCACACAACAAAAAGACAGGTGACTAAATGAAAAATAATATGAATAATCAATAAGACAAATGATTACTATATTTAATATATTTTAAAATATAATGTTTTATATTTTATTTTTTGAATGGGTGAGAAAGCAGAAGACAGAAAATCTCCCAAGTGGAAGGGGACCTGAAAGAGGGCTGTCCAACATAATTTTTTAAATGTGGGAAAAGCCGTGAGAAAAGCATTAACAATTCAAGAGATAATTGAACAGTGAGCATGATAAACAGAGCAATCACAGATATAATGCAAATGAGTAATACATATATTATATAAAATTCTGCTCCACTCATGGAAATTTAAACATAAAACAATGAGATGTAATTTACTTTTAGTAAAGCGAACTGATGAAAAAAACTGAGTGATGAGAACATGAATGCTCTCATTCTATACTAGATATGATTATCTTTGGTTTCTGGGCTTTGTCTTTCTTTCTTTTTTTGATTTGTTGTATTTATTTATTTTTATTTTTATTTTTTGAGTTCTAGTTTCATTCTGTAGCCCAGGCTAGAGTGCAGTGGTACATTCATGGCCATCCCAGCGGCGACCTGCTGGGCTCTGGCGATCCATCCACCTCAGCCTTCCAAGTAGCTGGAACTATAGGCACACGCTATCATGCCCAGCTGATTTTTGATGTACTGCTCAGGCAATCCACTTGCCTCATCCTCCCAAAGTGCTGGGATTACAGACTGAGCCACTGAGCCCGACCTTACTTTCTTTTTTGAACATGGGACCCCACAACTTTCCAGCGATGGCTAACTAAATCAAAGGGACACATCTGTCCCAATGAGAACCAATCCATAGGCAGGGCTGAAACGTTTGTAATTTCATTTTCAGGAATTTGACCCCCAAAATACTAAATCTTTCAGGAGGTAGAACGTGTGAACAAGATGTATAATATCATGAAAATTTAAGGTAGACTAACGTGTTATTTTGTTTATATGTCGTAAGTCAAAAGTAGAAGGGAGTTAGTGAAGAACAATAAGAAGCCAACATCAGATATTTCTATAGTTTCTTGAGAAACAATGGCTAAAGCAGATTTAGTGTAAAAAGTTCTAGGTCAGAGTCAATTTTCACACTTTTCTTTTCTCAGTTTTTTTGGTGGTTGTTTTGGGTGACTGTAGGACTTTTGATGACTTGAAATATACCCTACTTCATTTGGTAACTAATACTGGTATCTGTACTTTGTCTTCAGAACTGTAAAATGCTCTCTACTGGGAGTACGTACAGACATATATTTTATAGAAATAATTTGGTGCTATTTACCACTAATTTTTAAAAACTTATAAACTTTTTTTTTCGTTAATCAGTATTTTTTATTATGGTTTTGTGGGGTACAGTTAAGGGTTAGGTGTACAATTACGTCTCATTCAGGCACCCTGTTGATAAGAGGTGTTTTCCCACCCCCTGACAGATATTTGCTACTGTTAATCCCATCCCCCTCCTCCCCCATAGTTTCCCAGTACCGTCAGTCATTTTCTTATAGTATTGCATTGGATGTTCATGGTCCATTATATGAGTGAGAACATGTGATATTCGGATCTTTGTTTCTGTGAGAGGTCACTCAGCGAAATTCATGATTTTGTTCTTTTCTATGGCTGCGTAGTATTCCATCGTGTATATGTAGCACATTTTTTTAATCCAGTCCTCTTTTGATGGGCAGCATGATTGTTTCTAGGTTCTTGCTATTGTGAACAATGCTGCGATAAACATACGTGTGCAGGTATCTTTTTTATAGAGTGATTTGTGTTCTTCAGGGTATATTCCCAGTAGGGGGATTGCAGGGTCACATGGAAGGTCAATTTTTAGAGCTTTTAGGAATCACCACACTGCTTTCCACAGAGGTTGCACTAGTTTACACTCCCACCAACAGTGTAGAAGTGTTCCCTTTTCACCACACCCTCTCCAGCAGCTGTTATTTTTTGAGTTGTTGATAATTGCCATTCTGACTGGAGTTAGGTGGTATCTCAGTGTGGTTTTGATTTGCATCTCCCTGATGATTAGTGAGGTTGAGCATTTCTTCATGTGTTTGTTGGCTGCTTGGATGTCTTCTTTTGTGAAGTGTCTGTTCATATCTTTTGCCCATTTGATAATGGGGTTGTTTGTTTTCTTCTTTTCAGTACGTTTCAGTTCCTTGTAGATCCAGGATGTTAAGCCTTTGTCAGACCTAGAGTTGACAAATACTTTTTCCCAGTCTGTAGGCTGTCTCCCTGCTCTCTTGATGGTTTCTTTGGCTTTGCAGAAGCTTGTCAGTTTAATAAGGTCCCATTTGTCTATCTTCTCTCTTAAGTCCTGTGGGTTTCGGGTTTTATACAGGAATTGGATACCAGTTCCGATTTCCATGAGAGTATTTCCTTCCTTTTCTAAGGTTCTTATGGTTTGAGGTTTTACATTTAGGTCTCTGATCCAATTGGAGTTAACCTTTGTGCATGGGGATAGATAGTGGTCCTGTTTCAATCTTCTGCATGTGGTCAGCCAATTTTCCCAGCACCATTTACTGAACAGATTCTCCTCTCCCCATTGGTAGGTGGTGGGGGCTTTGTCGAAGATGAGTTGGTTGAGAAATTGAGGTTTTGCTTCTGGAATCTCAATTCTGTTCCATTGATCTATATGCCTGTTCCTGTACCAATATCAGGCTGTTTTCATGATTGTAGCTTTATAGTAAAGTTTGAAGTCTGGTATTGTGATACCACCTGCTTTGTTTTTTTTTGCTGAGGATTGTTCTGGCTATTCTTGGACGTTTGTGTTTCCATATGAATTCCTGTGTTGTTTTTTCTAGGTCTGAGAAGAATGTTGTTGGTAATTTAATGGGTATTGCATTGAATTTGTAGATTGCCTTAGGTAAGATGAACATCTTCACAATGTTGATTCTTCCAATCCATGAGCATGGGATATTTTTCCACTTGTTCGTGTCAGCTTTGATTTCTTTGAGCAGTGTTTTGTAATTTTCATTGTAAAGGTCTTTCACGTCTCTGGTTAGGAAGATGCCAAGGTATTTCATTTTTTTTGTGGCTATTGTGAATGGAACTGTGTTTTTTATTTAGGTTTCTGTTTGTTTATTATTGGTGTAGAGAAATGCGATTGTCTTTTGTACATTTATTTTGTATCCTGAGACTTTGCCAAAGGCTTTTACCAATGTAAGGAGGCCTTTGACAGATTCTCTTGGGTTTTCAAGGTACACCATCATATCATCTGCATAGAGAGATAACTTGACTTCCTCTTTTCCTATTTGAATACCTCTGATTGCCTTCTCTTCTCTGATTGCTTTAGCCAGGACTTCCAATACTATGTTGAACAGGAGGGGTGAGAGTGGGCATCCTTGTCTAGTTCCAGTTTTCAGGGGAAATGGTTCCAATTTTTGTCCATTTAGGAGTATGCTGGCTGTGGGTTTCTCGTAGATGGCTTTTACTATTTTGAGGTATGTTCCCCGTATGCCTAGATGTTCAAGGGTTTTTATCAAGAAGGGGTGCTGGATTTTATTAAAAGCTTTTTCTGCATCTAGTGATATGATCATGTGGTTTTTGTTTTGACATCTGTTGATGTATTTAATTACATTTATGGTTTTACGAATGTTGAACCAGCTTTGCATGCCAGGAATGAAGCCTACTTGGTCATGATGGATGATTTTTGAGATGTATTGCTGAATCCGGTTTGCTAGGATCTTGTTGAGAATTTTAGCTTCTATGTTCATCAAATATATTGGCCTGTAGTTCTCTTTCTTTGTTGGATTTTTACCTGGCTTGGGTATCAATGTGATGTTGGCTTTGTAAAATGATTTGGGGAGAGTTCCATCTTTTTCAATCGCCTGGAATACCTTCAGTAGGATTGGTATCAGCTCCTTCTTGAATGTCTTGTAGAATTCTGCTGGAAAGCCATCTGGACCAGGGTTTTTTTTTGTAGGAAGTTTTCTTATTACGTAGTCGATTTCCTTGATTGTTATTGGTCTATTTAGGGTCTCAATTTCTTCTTGTTCCAACCTAGGTAGGTTGTGTGATGTCAGAAAGTCCTCCATTTCCTTCTGGTTTTCAAGTTTGTTTCCATACAAGTGTACGTAATAGTCTCTAATGATCTTTTGTATTTCTTCAGGGTCAGATGTGACTTCATCTTTTGTGTTTCTGATTATGCTTATTTGTTTTTTTCTCATTTTTTCTTGGTCAGTCTAGCTAGGGGACCATCAATCTTGTTTACCCTTTCGAAGAACCAGCTTTTTGTTTCATTGATTTTTTTGTATTATCTTTCTGTCTTTTGTGTCCTGGATTTGGCCTTTATTTTGGTGATCTGGATTCTTCTGCTGAAATTAGGGTTTTTGTGGTCTTGCTTTTCCAGCTTCTTTAGGTGGCTTGTCAGGTTGTGAATTTCTATTCCTTCCATTTTCTTCATGTGTGTTTTAGGGATATAAATTCCCCTCTTACTACAGCTTTCAGGGCATCCCAGAGATTCTGGTAAGATGTTTCTTCATTTTCATTTGTTTCCAGGTATCTTTTGATCCCTGTTTAGATTTCATCGTTGACCCAGGAGTTGTTTAGCATCATGCTGTTTAGTGTCCATGTCTTTGTGGGTTTTGGGAGCACTTTGTTGGTGTCAATGTTTATTTTTATTCCACTGTGGTCCGAGAAGGTGTTTGGTAGAATTTCGGTCCTTTTAAATTTGCTTATGCTTGATTTATGGCCGAGTATGTGTTCACTCTTAGAATATGTTCCATGTGGTGATGAGTAGAATGTGTATTCTGTGGTCTTTGGATGGAGTGTTCTGTAGGTATCAATTAAGTCCATTTGGTCCAAAGTCGCATTGAGGTTCTGGATCTCCTTGCTGATTTTTTGTCCTGATGATCTGTCTAGGGTTGTGAGTGGGGTATTAAAGTCCCCAGTTATAATATTGGTAGAGTCAATATCTTTCTTTAGTTTTCCAAGAAGTTGCTTTATGAAAGTTGGCGCACCTATGTTGGGTGCATATATGTTTAGGATAGATATTTCTTGTTGATGGATTGAGCCTTTTATCATTATGTAGTGGCCTTCTGTGTCTTTTTTGATTTTTAATAGCTTGAAGGGTATTTTGTATTTTGATATTTATAATTGATTTTATAATAGCTTGAAGGGTATTTGATATTTAATAGCTTGAAGGGTATTTTAATAGCTTGAAGGGTAATTAAGATCGCTACTCCTCCTTTCTTTTGTATTCCGTTCACCTGAAAGGTTGTTTCCCATCCTCTTACTTTGAGTCTGTGGGTGTCCTTTCTAGTGAGGTGAGTCTCTTGAAGGCAATAGATTGTTGCCTGATGATATTTTATCCATTTTGCCATTCTATGTGTTTTCAGTGGTGCATTTAGTCCATTCACATTTAGGCTAATAATTGAAATGCAAGAGTTGATCCCTGTCATAAGGTTCTTACAGAGTTCTTCCTGCTTGTTTGTTGTCTTTCTTTGGGTTTTGGAGTTGGTTCATGTGTGTTTTTAATCTTTTGCCTGTACTCTTATGAAGAATGCTGTTGTTCTTTTTTTTTTTCTTCTGTGTTCAGTACTTTCTTAAGTGTTTCTTGTAGAGGTGGTCTGGTGGTAGCGTAGGTGCTTAGGGATTGGATGTCTGGAAAAGATTTCAATTCTCCCTCACTAATGAAGCTTAGTTTGGCTGGTTAGGTTATTCTTGGTTGAAATTGTTTTTCTTTTAGAACTTTGAAGATAGGGCTCCAAGCTTTTCTGGCCTGAAGGGTTTCTGTGGATAAATCTGCTGCTATTCGAATTGGTCTTCCCTGGTAGGTAGTCTGACCTTTTACTCTTGCTGCCTTTAGGATTTTTCCTTTCATAGCTACTTTGTTTAGGCGAATTATTATGTGTCTGGGAGTTGGTCTTCTCGTTTGTTGTCTTGCAGGGTTTCTCTGAATCTCTTGTGTTTGAATTTTTTCATCCTTAATGAGATGAGGGAAGCTTTCTTGAATGATTTCATGAAATGTTTGTTCCAGCGTGGTTTCTGTTTCTCTTTCTGCCTCAGGAAGCCCAATTATTCTTAGGTTTGGTCTCTTGAAGTGATCATTCATCTCTTGCAGGTTTTGTTCTGTCTTTTTGAGCTTCTTTTCTATGCTTTTGACAGTTTGGGTTAGTTCTGTGTTTTGGTCTTCGAGCTCTGAGATTCTTTCTTCTGCTTGGCTGATTCTGCTTTCCATGCTTATTAGTCTGTTATTCATTTCCATCACAGTATTCTTTACTGCTGTCATTTCTGATAACAGCTCCTTCCTATTTTCTTCTTGTCTTTCCTCAATTTTCTTAATTCTCTCCATTAATGTCTTGATGTCTGGGTTTGTTGCATGTAACCAGTCATTCTGGGGACTCTTCATTGTCTGTGTTCCAGAATCTGTTTTCTCAGTGTCTGATTTCCCAGAGGTCTGTGTAGGATCTACATTTTTCTTTTGGTTTTTCTTCATTTGTGCATTTTTTTCCACCTCCCTACTTCTTCCTTCCCTCCACGTCACCGTCTTCTTTAATTTTGTTATTCAGGGTTAAAGGGATTGGTTTTGCTTCTGTTTGTTCAATCTCCCATTCTTTATGTATGTCCTCTTACTTTGTTCAATTCTGAAGTTGCACTGTAGGTTGGAGGTGGTCCTTTTTGCAGTTTTGAGATGTATTTAAGGGGAGAGCTGTGATTCAAAATCTGTCTACAGGTCCTGGTATTCGCTGTCAGGCATGTGGATAATGTGGAACCCACTTCCCACTGCCCTGGAATCTGTCCGTGCAGTGGGGCTGTAGGTTTGCTCCCTTGAATCGCCAGCAGGTGGTGCTGTCTCATCTGCTCGCCCCAGAGGGGGTGGGGCGAACAGGAACAAGATGGCTGCCTGCCTCCGAGCAGGCAACAGGAGCCCCACGCCGGGCAGACAGGACAGTCTCGGATGCAGGATAGGTGGCAGCGATCCCAGCAGATCTTCCCTGAAGTGGTTCATTGTGGATCTTCTCGGGCCACGTGGTGTGATATGCTACCCCTCCCAGAGGCTGCGGCGGCGGTGGCGACTGCACGGCAGCGGCAGCGGCAGTGGGGGGAGGGGCGGTGGCGGCGTGGTGGTGGTGGTGGCAGGACCGTTTGGAATGCAGTCAAAACTGTCCAGTCATTGCGATGGCAGCGGCCGAGCTCTGTCTGTAGAGCAGGCTGCGATGCATCCCTATCCGTTCATCTTCAAGATTCCTGAGGACAGTGGCAAACTCCTGCAAAGACCTTGCTATACACATCTCATCATCTATTTCTCCATCTCCTATGCACT
The DNA here is from genome assembly GCA_027257055.1 of Cephalopachus bancanus. NCBI lineage: Eukaryota > Metazoa > Chordata > Mammalia > Primates > Tarsiidae > Cephalopachus > Cephalopachus bancanus. The sequence continues at coordinate 1,120,567 of JAPVLO010000241.1, forward strand.
GAAATTTAAATTCATTTAAGGAATCTGCAAACTTCTACTTCACTGAAAACAAATCTGTAGTTCCAGCTACTTGGAAGGCTGAGGCGGAAGGCTCGCTGGAGCCCAGTAGGTTTAGCCAGTGGTGGCCGGCAGCAGCCACTGCACTCCAGTCTGGGCGACAGAGTGGGACTCCAATCTTGAGCGCGCCAATGAGCGACTTCCCATCCTTGATGAATTTCTTGGTCTTCTCCAGCTCTGCTTCATGCGACTTGAGCGTCTCTCGGAAGTGCGGGCCAGCCGGCCACGGCTGACCCGGGCTCGCGAAAAGGGGCAGCGGGCTAGCGGGAAATGCGGCAGCGGTCCCACAGCGGCTCCAGGAAGCGAGCAAGCAGGCAACCGCAACTTTGTTTTTTTTAAAAATATTTTATTTTAAAGATGTAGGGTACAATTCAGGATTAGATATACCAATGGTCATTGTACAGGTAAATTGGGGACTCCCTTTTGGTCCCCACTTCACCTGGTTTGCTATCAGGTACCCTTATTGATGTTATGTGCCCACCCTCTACTTCCCCTGGCAGTTTCTGGCTATTGCCAATCCCTTTCTTATTGCATTATGGTAAATGTTCAGAATCCACTTAAAAGTAAGAACATGTGGTACTTAGTTCTTTGTTTCTGTGCTAAATCACTGAGTATTATAGACTCTAAATCCATCCACGTTGCTGCAGAGTTCATAATTTTGTTCTTCTTTATGGTTGTGTAATATTCCATTGTGCATATGTACCACATTTAAAAAAATCATGTCCAGTTTTGATGGGCCGCATGGTTAGTTCCATGTTTTTGCTATCGTAAATAGTGCTGCAATAAACATGTCCTTGCAGGTATCATTTTGTAGAGTGATTTAAGATCTTCCTAGTAGGGGGATTACTGGGTTGTATGGAAGGTCAACTCTAGTTCTTTTAAGAATTGCCACACTGTTTTCCATAGAAGTTGAACTAGTTTGCATTCCCACCAGCAGTGTAGATGTTTTCCCTTTTTTTCCCCCGCAGCCTCATCAGCATCTGTGGTTTTTTTGTTTGATTAATAATAGCCATTCTTACTGAAGTTAGGTGGCATCCCAATGTGGCTTTGATTTGCACTTTTCTGATGATTAGTGGTGCTGAGCATTTTTTCATGTGTCTGTTGGCTGCTAGTATGTCTTCTTTTGAGAAGTGTCTATTCATGTCTTTTGCCCACTTTTTAATGGGGCTGCTTGTTTTTTCCTTTTGGCACATTTGAGTTTCTTGTAGATCCTGGATGTTAGGCCTTTGTCAGATAGGCAGTTGGAAAATGTTTTCTCCCATTCTGTGGGTTGTCTTCCCACTCTCTTGATGGTTTCTTTTGTTTTGCAGAAGCTAAAAAAATCACATAAACTTTGAATTAATTCTATTTTCAGGATTCTTATTTATTTATTCATTCATTCAATTTTAATTGACAGATAATCATTGTATATGTTTATGGGATGCAATGTCACATTTTGATCCACATATATACTGTAGAAAGATTGCATCAAGCTACTCAATATATCTATAGCCTTAAGAACTTATAATTTTTTGCAATGAGAATGTCAATAATCTATTATTTTAGAAATTTTGAAATATACACCACATTATCATTAACTATGGTCATCACGCAGTGTGATAGATTAATAAAACTTATCCTTGCAGTCTAACTAATATATTGTACACTTTGATCAACATCTCTCCTATCTCCATCCCCCCCCCCTTTTCTAACCTCTGGTAACTACATTTTTACCCTCTTTTTATGAAATTACTTTTAAAATTTTCACATATGAGTGGGCTCATCCAGCATTTGTCTTTCTGTGCCTGGATTATTTCATTTAGCTTAATGTCCTCCAGTTCCATATTTGTTGTCAAGAATGACAGAATTTCTTTCCTTTTTAAGGATGAATAGTATTTTATTTTTTAACCATTCATCTTTTAATGAACACTTGCGCTGATTCCATAACTTAGCTATTGTGAATAATGAGCAAATTAACATGAGAGTGTAGATGTCTCTTTGACATATCAATTTCAGTTCCTTTAGATACATATCCAGAGGTGAGATTGCTGGATTACATGGTAATTCTATTTTTAGTTATTGAGGAACGTGTATACTATTTTCTAACATGGCTGTACTGATTTATATACCCATCAATAATGTACAAGTATCCTCTTTTTCTTCACATCCTCATCAATACTGATTCTCTCTCTCTTTTTTAAAAAATGATGGTCATTCTAACAGTTGTGAGATATATCATTGTGGCTTTAAACTGCATTTCCCTTTTGATCAGAGGTGTTGAGCATTTTTTAAATATATCTGTTGGTTATTTTCATGTATTTTTTTGAGAATTATCTGTTCAGATTATTTGTCTATTTTAAAAATCAATTTGTTTGCTTTCTTGCTATTGAATTGTTTGAGTGTCTCATGTATTTTGGATATTAGCCATTTACCATATACATGGTTTGCAAATATTTCCTTATAATCCATGAGTTGCCTCTTCATCTCTTCACTCTGATGACTGCTTCCTTTTCTGTACAGAAGTGTTTTAATTTAGTTCCATCTCAATGGTTTATTTTTTGTGTGTTGCCCGTGCTTTGGGAGTACTATCCAAAACTCCATTGCCCAGGCCAATGTTGTGGAGCTTTTCTTTATATTTTTTTCCAGTAGTTTTACAGTTTCAGTTTTTACATTTAAGCTTTTTATTCATTTTGATTTGATTTTTTAAATATAGTGTGAGATAAGGGTCTAATTTCATTATTCAATGTGTGAATATCCAGTTTTCCCAATACCATTTAATGGAGAGACTGTTCTTTCCCCATTGTATGTTTTTGGCACCTTTGTCAATAATCAGGTGATCATAAATACTTGGGTTTATTATTGGGTGTTCTATCTTGTTCCATTGATCAATGAATTTGTTTTTATGCCCGTACATGCAGTTTTTATTACAATTGTTTCATAACAGATTTTGAAATTAGGAAGTATAATGTTTTTAAATGTATGTTTGTTTGAAGATAGTCAAGGTAGCATTATTTTTAAAAATTTAATAATGGAAACAAGTTACATGTTTAAAAATGAGAAGTAGGGGAATAAACTATGACATATCATATGGTAGAAAATAATAATAACCCTGAGACATTCTAATGAAAAAATAAGCCTGTTTATAATTTAATAAACTATTTTCAGAACTTAGAGGGTTTAATTCCAGCTTACTAGAGGATCAACTAAGGGGAAATTAATTAACTTTCCTAAGTTTCAATTTTCTAAACTATATAATTGATATAATGTTACCTATCCAAAAGTGTTTCTTTAATGATAAGTGTAATAAATCATGTAGTTACTTTAGAATAATGCCTGACATTTATTTAATATTTAATAATAGTAATAAACTCTATCCCTATGTATAATGATATCCCATTATGTAAAGTTTTTCTTTTTCCTTAACTGACTTTTAAGGCTGGAAGTTTGGTCATTTTTTTCCCTCATATTCATTATATCATCTACATTTTTAAGGTAAAAATTTGTTTTACATCATTTTTGATAATGGCAAGCCAGGAAAAAATTTGTGTTTTATTTTTTAAAAATCTTTATTATTAAATTTCATATTTCCCGGTTTATTGAAATAAAAGACTCCAGACTGCTAGAACTCTAATACATACTAGAAATAGAGTATTAATGACAGCGTTTAAAATTATTAAATGTTTTAAAAAATGTGTTTATTCTGATTCAATACAAGCAACACATACACACACATTATAAAATGCTTTATAAAGGAACTTTATTTAATTTTATTCTGGCTCTAAACCTGAAGCTAAATTAAGGTTGGAAAACATAAGGGAAATTAAATATAATGTAAACATGAACTAGTTTGAAATAGTAAGTCAATTACGTACTCTTATAGTTCCTTTGAAAGAGTTTGAGTGCTTTATAATAAATGACATATAAATTCACTCATGAAAATTCCATTTAATAGTAAACTTTTCATGTCCGTAGACTTGTATTCATAATGTAAGAAATTGTTAAAATTTTTAATTATCAGCCAGGCTCGGTGGCTCAGCCTGTAGTCCCAGCACTTTGGGAGGTTGAGGTGAGTTAATTGCCTGAGCCCGCGGGTTCGAGACCCGCCTGGGCAACTTGGCAAGACCTCATTTCTACAATAAGTCAAAAATTAGCTGGGTGTGGTAGCATGCACCTGTAGTTCTAGCTACTTGGAAGGGTGAGGCAGAAGGATTGCTGGAACCCAGCAGGTCGAGGCTGCAGTGGCTGGGAGCGGCCACTGCACTCCAGTCTGGGTGACAGAGTGAGACTCCAACTCAAAAAAAAAAATTAATTATCCACTCATTTGGCTTTTAATGATGCCCTTGGTTTTCACAATATACCTATGTTATTATTACATAAAATTAATGATATATTGAATATTGTTTCTCTAACGTTATCAGTTATAAACTTTATCAGTTTTTGAATGAAAAATAGGAATGATCAGGTTATGTCTCACATACTGGAATATTCTTTTTTGTTGTTGTTGTTGTTGTTGTTTTTTTGGCATTGGAGTCTCACTCTGTCGCCCAGACTGGAGTGCAGTGGCTGCTTCCGGCCACCGCAGCCTCGCCTGCTGGGCTCCAGCTATCCTTCCGCCTCAGCCTTCCGAGTAGTCGGAATTACAGGCATGTGCTACCATGCCCGGCTGATTTTTTGATTTATTGTTGAGATGAGGTCTCGCTGCCCAGGCGGGTCTCGAACCCGCGGGCTCAGGCAATCCACTCACCTCAGCCTCCCAAAGGCGCAGGATTACAGGCTGAGCCACAGAGCCTGGCTGGAATATTCTTTTAAGCAGTGTTGGACAGTTATTGCCCAGTTGGTAGCACTGTGATATCATAAGGAAGATACATAGAAAATCAAAATATATTTCAAGTATTTAAAAGAATTATTTATGTTATAGGTGGGTATATTTTTATAATCTTTTTTTCCAGATATTTTGAAAAGAAGAGATCATCTAATTTTTTCTTGTGGTTTTCTCTCAAGACCAGTCATTAAGTCATTAACAAACTTATTTAGTTAAGAACTTCTTTTGATTTCGGACTAGATTTTATCCTATTAACAAAAATTTATTTTGAGGTTTTCTTTATTTTTGCTTTAAGTGACAAAACATACTTCTTCACTGTTTAAAAAAAAACTCTGGGTTTTAATTCAACAAAATTACAATGCATGTTATGCCTAGCTTTTGATCAATTTGCAAAAAAAAAGTGTAATGGAATTATATTTTATTAAATTTACACAATGATCTAGGTACATTGACTCCTTTAATCTTCGCAAGAACCATTTAAGAAAGGAAATACTATTTTAAAGTTGGAAAAAAGCTAATAGTAATACACCTGATGTCATAGAATTTGTAGCATGACAGCTCCAAACTATACTATTAGGCTCATGCCTTTGTTTTTGGCATGGCAACAGTGCAGTATTGAGAGTTGGTTTATCGTTTGTCATTTGTCCTTTGGAGTGACAATACTGTGCTTGTGAATATGGCTCGCATATTATAGATTTGAAGAAAGTATATGCTATTTGTGAGCTAAAGAAGACAGAAGTGTCATATGGGAAAAAAACAAACACTTCCGACACTTTCTGTTTGAGTTTAACAGAGAAGTAAAGGCAGAGGAAGGTGCTAGAAACATTTGTGTCGTGTACAGGGAGAATGCCATTGGGGAATGCATGGCAAGAGAATGGTTTTGTCGTTTCAAAGAGGACCACTTTGACTGAGTGATTTTCCTCGTTCGGAAAGACTATGAGGCTTCAGTGAAGACTGTTAGAATGCCTTAATCCACAATGATCAACATCAGTCAATCCAGAACTGGCAAATGTCATGACTGTGACCAGTCAACCATAGTGCAACATTTGCATTCCATGGGCAAGGTAACAATGCTACAAACTTATGCATCAACCCTATAGTTTGCATTCAAATTTTGAGAATTTAGCTTATAGTTAATAACAGGTTCTAGGGGGAAAATAGTATATTCCTTTTAAAACAATAGCTCAATATAAATTATTTTTCACTGAGACTGAAGAAAAACCTGAATTTAAGATCCAAGAACAACATTTGCAAAGCTGCACCAAAATTTAAGTGATTCGAGACCTTTTGTTGTTGTTAATCACAGAAAATAAATTTTGCAAGTCTGAGACTTTTCCTTCTTTGTTTGCTATTCTAAATCTGGTACCAAGAACGATGTAAAATCGGCACTCAATAAATATTAATTGAATAAATAAATCAAGGACATATCTACTCAGCAGGTAGTATCTTCAATGACTGTCTCATATAATCCAATGGTTCAGGTCAGATGCTATGAGTCAAAGTTGAGTTATGATTGTCTTAGAAGGCAACTTGCAAAAACAATAGTCTTTATTTCTAATTTACCTACTATGTTTCTTCAAATGCAAAACAAACTATCATTGCATAAAGTGGTGGGAAAAAGAAAGAAAGAAAATAAAAGAAAGAACAAATCAAAGGAAGAAATCTTGACTCAATAATTTTAAAATACTATCAATTATGAGACAGCTCAATTTCAGAGATGTTATAATGTGAAAAACAATGTATCTTACAGTAGTATATACTCTCAGAACTGCAACATTGATGGGTTGCTTCGCTTGTATTAAAAATGGAAAACAATTAAACCTTAAAAGGTGATACATGTAAGAAAAACATTATAGAAAGTTTTTGGAGATGTTGTTGATTTTTCTCCATCGTTGAGCACAAATGAAATAGCGTCTATGTAGTAGACATATTTGTGTTTTTACAAATTCTTGTTTTTATTTTACTCAATATCACCACAATCTAAAACAATTTTAAGTAGTCTTAATTGCATTTTCAAGTCACTTCCTCACCCTTTTTAAACAAATTCATTTCTCTTCCTGCCGCCTATAAGAAAGTTGATTGTGAATATGTTCAGAGTTCCTTAAACAGATCCTCACCATGCAAATTTTCCTGAAAAGTCAACACCAAGTAAGAGGAATAAAAGATTTCACTGTGTTCACTGCCTGAGTCTCCCTAAGCTCTGGACAGACAACTTGGACCTGTGAACATAAAGCCTTAGCTAATGGCGCCAAATCACACAAAGCCATTTTTAAGATGCCTGGTTTATGCTATCAATCCTCTTACCTTAGGCAACCCCCTCCTGCTAGTTAAGTGCTAACACATGCTTTACAACTGCAGAAAGGGATATGGCTTGCAGATTAAAATTAGATGCAGAATTAAATTGCTTAAACACAGCAGAATAGAAGGGTAGTGATTGGGGTGGAGAAGACAATTTGAACATGCCAATACTCACACACACTTAATTCCAAGATGTGGATTTCTATGAATTTCCATTAGAATTCTTAGGTTGAAGTTCTGCTTCCATTACTGAGAGACATTTTTATAGCAATAGTACATAAACTCTGTCAAAGTATATGCAGCCCCATGAAAATGCATGTTCAAATTATGAAATTTACAGCCATGAAAGATTGCTGAGTTAAATACCAGAGCTCCTTTTAGAAAGCCAAGCAGAGTAATTTAATGACTACTAATGACATTTGTAACTTTTCAGGCTACTATAATAAGAGTAATCAGATCTCAAGCTTCAGGATGTAACATGATCACCTGTGCTTTTCAGAAAAGAATTTCTGTACACATCGACAGTGTTGTGCAGCTGGCCAAGCACATTATTGGTAATGTCAGAAGAAAGATGGCCTTTCTCCAAATCATTAAATCCTTTCTGCAACTGATAAACATATATTAACATAGCAATTAAGATACCTTCATCTATGTAAAGTCAAAAACATCAACTGTTGCTTGAAAATCTAAGACCTAAACCACTGGAAAAGAGGGCAATAAGTCCACAATATATAGTTTTTTGGTTTTAAATATGAAGTCATAAAATCAAAGCCATTTACTCAGTCAATAAATATGTTCTGGGAACCCATTTATTCATTCAACAAATATGTTCTGGGCATTTAGCTAAGTTTTGGGTGGATATCATGGTAAGAACAGATATAGTCACTACTTCCTGGGGCCTTGAAACATAGTGGCAGAGGAAGATATCAATTACACTGTTACATAATTAGAAAACTCTAAAGTAAAGGGCTAAAGAATAAAAAGAAGACCACCAGAACTTAATAAAAACCAACAAAAATGATCAAATCTGAGTCTTATTAACTTACAAAGCAAGGGAATATGTACCAGTGAAAAAATGTACTGTCACTCACCACCATGGAAAACTTACAGAGTTTTCACTTGACAGGCATGTTCTTGGGAATGTTTTAAGTAAGTATTGAAAACTCACTAGACCAGGTGAACAAACCCAAGGTCTATACATGGCTTGGTAAAGCAAATCTCACAGTACATTGGTTTATAAATAGTCTTCAGTTAGGTCCAGCAAAAGTTTGGTATATCAAGGCCATTCACAGTCACTGGTCTTTCATGAGTTTAAAATAGTAGAGCCATTTGTGATAAAACTTAGTTTTGAGAAGTGTCTGTTCGTGTCTTTTGCCCACTTTTTAATTTATTTATTTATTTTCTTTCTTTCTTTTTTTTTTTTTTTTTTTTTGAGTTGGAGTCTCACTCTGCCGCCCAGACTGGAGTGCAGTGGCCGCTCCTGGCCACTGCAGCCTCGACCTGCTGGGCTCCGGCGATCCTTCCGCCTCAGCCTTCCGAGTAGCCGGAATCACAGGCATGCGCTACCACGCCCGGCTGATTTTTTGATTTATTGTAGAGATGAGATCTCACTGCTCAGGCGAGTCTCGAATCCGTGGGCTCAGGCAATCCGCTCACCTCAGCCTCACAGAGGCGCGGGATGACAGACTGAGCCACTGAGCCCGACTTGCCCACTTTTTAATGGGATTGTTTGTTTTTTTCCTTTCAGCATGTTTGAGTTCCTTGTAGATCCTAGTTGTTAGGCCTTTGTCAGATGTACAGTTGGCAAATATTTTTTTTCCCATTCTGTGGGCTGTCTTCTTATTCTCTTGATGGTTTCTTTTGCTTTGCAGAAGCTTGTCAGTTTGATGAGGTCCCACTTATCTATCTTATTTCTTATGGTATGGGCACTTAGGTTTCTGATCAGGAATTGGTTACCAGTTCCGATTTCCATAAGGGAGTCTCCTGCATTTTCTAAGGTTCTTATAGTTTGAGGTTTTATGCTTAGGTCTTTGATCCACTTAGAGTTAATTTTTGTGTATGGTGATAGGTAGGGGTCCTGTTTCAATCTTCTGCATGTGATCAGCCGATTTTCTCAGCACCATTTATTGAACAGATTCTCCTCTCCCCAGTGTTTGTTGTTGGAGGCTTTGTCAAGGATGAGTTGGTTGAGAAATTGAGACTTTGCTTCTGGAATCTCTATCCTGTTCCATTGGTCCATATGCCTGTTCTTGTACCAATATCAGGCTGTTTTGATTACTGCAGCCTTAAAGTTTGAAGTCTGGAAGTGTGATACCTTCTGCTTGTTTCTTTTGCTAAGGATTGTTTTGGCTATTCGTGGTATGGGGCAGCCAACAGACACAGGAAAAAGTGCTCAGCCTTACTCATCATCAGAGAAATGCAAATCAAAACCACATTGAGATACCACCTAACCCCAGTAAGAATGGCCATCATTAATAAAACAAACAACAACAGATGCTGGTGAGGATGTGGAGAAAAAGGAATGCTTCTACACTGCTGGAGGGAATGCAAACTAGTACAACCTCTTTGGAAGACAGTGTGACAATTTCTGAAAGAAATAAAAATTGACCTTCCATATGACCCAGCAATTCCCCTATTGAGAATATACCCAGAGGAACTCAAGTCATTCTACAAAAAGATACCTGCACACGTATGTTTGTTGTGGCTCTATTCACAGTAGCAAAAACATGGAACCAACCATGCTACCCATCAAAGCTGGACTGGATTTAAAAAATGTGGTAGTTACAAAGTGGGCTAAAGATATGAATAGAGACTTCTCAAAAGAAGACATGAGCAGTCAACACACACGTGAAAAAATGTTCAGCCTCACTAGTCATCAAGGAGATGCAAATTAAAACTACACTGAGATACACCACCTAACTCCAGTCAGAATGGCCATCATCAATAACTCAAAAAAATAACAGTTGCTGGAGAGGATGTGGCAAAAAGGGAACACTTCTACACCATTGGTGGGAGTGTAAACTAGTACAGCCACTGTAGAAATCAGTGTGGCGATTCCTAAAACTCCTAAAAATTGACCCTCCATGTGATCCTGCAATCCTCCTACTGGGAATATACTTGAAAGAACTCAGGTCACTCTATAGAAAAGATACCTGCACACGTATGTGTATTGCAGCATTGTTCATAATAGCAAGAACATGGAACCAACCGTACTGCCCATCAAAAGAGGACTGGATAAAAAAAAGTGGTACATATATACAATGGAATCTTATGCAGCCATAAAGAAGAACAAATCATGAACTTTCAGCAACCCGGAAGGAGTTAGAGTTTATGATATTGAGTGATCTCTCACAGAAACAAAGAGCTGAGTATCACATGTTCTCACTCATAAGTGGACCTTGAACACCCACTGTATTACTGTAGGAAAGGGATTGAAAGTAGCGGGACACTGCGGGGAGGGCAGTGGGGGGTGGGTAGCTGGGATTGACAGTAGTTGATATCCATCTGGGGAAGGGAGGGGCACACCTCATCAATATGGGTACTTGCACAAAGAACATTTATATACCTTACCCTGAATTGTACCCCACATTTCAAAATAAAAATTAAAAGAGAAAAAAATGTGGTACGTATACACAATGGAATATTATGCCTCTATAAAGAAGGACAAACATATGGTCTTCACAGCAACTTGGATAGATTTAGAGTCGATCATACTCAGTGATTTATCTCAGAAACAAAGAACAGAGTTCCATATGTTCTCACTCACAAGCGGACCTTGAACAATTATCATAATGCTATAAGAAAGGGATTGACAGTAGTGGGAAACTGCCAGGGGAGGAGGGATGGGATTGGCAGTAGAATGAAACTGCTAGGGGAGGGAGGGGCACATTTCATCAACACATGTACCTACATAATCAATGTTTGTATAACTAACCCTGAATTGCAACCCACATTTTTAAAATTAAATAAATAAATAAACATAATGAAGAAAAAATACGATTTTTACCAAAAAAATCCCAAATACCTAGTTTTGATATCTTCCAGGCAAGTGCCTGCTCTAGTGGAAAATTTTCCATTTACAGATGTAAAAGATAACTGGGGAAGAATTTGAGGATATGGAGTTAGGGAAAAGAGACAGAGAACATTCCAGGCAGAAAAAAATAACTTCTGCAGACAATCCTGGAAGAAGAAAGTCAGTTCAAGGAAATGATAAAGACCCATATGATGTGGATGGAACAGGCCTCTGGAAAGACTTCTATTACTTGAGGCTGAGGAGGTGGGCTTTGGCAAAGACACACAAGAATGTATAAGTCATGTTAAAAAATTTGATCTACTGCCCTAAGAGCAGCAAGAATCCAGTGAAAGATCTCAAAACAAAGGATAGAAGCAATGACTGGAAGGTAGTAGATGATCTGATTTGTGTTTTGGGGCAAAAAAAATCACCCTGAGTACAGTGTGAGTGATGAGCTAAAGGGTTTACTACTTGAACTACTTTTACCTAATTTGCAAGGCAATTCATTGCCCAAAAGAGAGATAATAGAAGTAAAAACAGAAGATTCGAATCAATGTGGATGATTTCAACAATGAGAGTGAGAGTATCAAGTGAAATAAGGATTAATTTAAGGTGTTCAAATATCAAACTGCCTAATAATTCATAAATGCGATATTTAATCATTGATCCAAAACTTTCCCTATCTTTAGAGACTGTGGTTTGCAACTTCTGAGATGAACTCTAATGATCTTCTCCTGATGTTTGTGGTCTTATGTAAATCTCTTCCCTTTGAGTGTGAGCTGCCCTATTGACTTAATTCTAACAAATAGAATGCAGCAGAGGTGATGGGGGTCACTTCCAAGATTAGGTTACAAAAATTGTCTTGTTTTTTTTTGTTCCTGTCTTGAGTGTTTGCTTTTGCTTATTCCTTGATCACTCTCTGTGATTGTGGGGCAACCAGCTACCGTGTCATGATGCAGTCTTTTGTAAGAGCCCATGTAGTCAACAGCCACACAAGCAAGGTTGCAAGTGGATTCTCCCCTACTCAAATCTTGAGATAATTGAAGCCTGAACCAAAGCTTTGGTTACAATCCTGAGCCAAGAGGAATCAAGCCAAGCCACCTCAGATTCCTGACCTGCAGAAATTGTGAGCTACCACAAGACACGAATTTGTAGGAACCTTGGTCTTAGACTTCTCAGCTTCCAGAATAGTGAAAAATAAATTTCTGTAGTTTATAAGCTAAAAAGAAGAAGGAGATAAAGGAGAAGGACAAAACAAGGAGAAGGAGAAGATGAAGGAGAAGAAATGAAAGAAAAAAATTGTAAGGGTGTGAGGAAAGAAGTTTTTGTTCTTTTAAACTACTAAGATTTGGGGTGATTTGTTACACAGCACTCGGTGACTATCACAGAGAGCTTGCTGGCTAAGCAAAGTGTGCCCTTCTTTAGTCATTGTCACTATTTAAAAAAAATCTCCAGATGTACCTCTTTACCCTTCATTATTTATTCATTCTTTTCACTTTCCTTACTAAAGTCTTTATTAAAATGCTATTTTTACAACAATCAGTGTATATATAGATATAATAGAAAGTTTAAATGATTTCAATTTCAGTGGTTTAGAGACTGATATTTAGAGATGGTGAGGCTCTGGCAGTTGAATCAGCACTTCAGGGGAATGCTGGAAATTTGGTATTTTCAGAGAATGGATAACCTCGGAGTAGAAAAATACATTTATCTTCTCTGTGCTGTTTTTTTTTAGTTAGAACCTGTGGCTATATTGATTAAGTAAAAGTAACTGCCTTCAGTTTTTTTTTTTTTTTTTTCTGTGATTATGTAATAATAAGAAAAACACTTTTTATGTATCTTATGATATTTGGCTGTTAGAAAATAAGAATGAGCAATAAGTATATATAAAATGTGAAATTATTTCCATGGAAACCTTGCCCACTAGATGCATCAGAGCCTCAGTCTTCAGAACTCCGTTCCCATGTGTACCTTGCCCCCAAGTTTTTCTGAGGAATTTCACCAGATTTCACAAACCCATTCAACCTATTTACTGCATCAGTTACATTCTTTCACTTCACTTTTCTTTTGAATTACAACCATTCCCACTCAGCAATACTGTTCTTTTGGCTGCATGCAATCACACCCAGTTGGCATTGCTATCTCCTGCTGATAGATCAATGTCATTGGGTAACAACAATATGGCTGCCAGCTTCTGCCACCTCTGAGTTCCAGCACTCCCCTGAAGTGCTGATTCAACTGCCAGAGCCTCACCATATACAGAATTAGGAGAAAATTGTTTTTAAAATTTCACTTTAACACTCTAGTAAAATGGTACCAAAGAACAGCATTTTTTCCAACATCATATAAAGCTTTAATAGAACAGTTCTATTTCTTCAGGGAATCAAGCTTAAATTCATAAGGTGGAGCCAACAGACTCGCCTACAGGGCAAGTACCTTGCTAAATTCAGAACTGTCCATCATGTTATGACCAAGGTTGTGTAATTGGGATGAGCTGTTTTGTTTTGTTTTCTTAGATATCTGTTTCTATATGTTTTGTTTGGGTTTGTTTTCTTAGATAAAACTGCCTACAAGAAAGTTTATCAATTCTTCATACAATAGATCCCTTAGAAGACTAGGCCAGAATCATCTAAACCACAGCAAAAGCAACTATTTGACCTCAAACTTGTTATACACAACTCCAAAGTAGAAAAATTCTCCACTCTTTTGTTACTTCCTGTTAGCAAGAGTAACAGCAATAACAAAAACTAATAAATGTCTCAAGATTTTATACAGAAAGCACTGAATTTTTAAAAATGGGAAACCTGTGTTTCCCAGCCCAGTCTTACCATGAAATACTTCTCTGATATAAGTCAGGCTGATATTCTTCCAGAAGCTTCTATGCCAAATAATTTCCTCATCTTTAAAAGAAGTTTCTGGTATACTTGATATCTGAACTCCCTTGTAAGTCATAATCTCTACAATTGAATTGAGAAAAAAAATTGACAAAATTATTTAGCCAAAGTATTATATAAATCTTTGTTAGAAATTTTGTTTTACATTTGCTTTTATTGATTCTGAATTTTTAAAAGGCTCATGAATTTTTAGACAGATATGCCATTTATTCAACTAAAATTTGAAAAAGGTAAAAGCATTTGCTAGTTTTCATTAATAGATCACTTTAAAATATATAGATGAAATTAAAGAAAATGAAATTGAAAATATATACTAAGATAGGACACATAAAAAGATAACAAAGAAGTTATTATAAAGGAAAAGGAAACAAATATAATTCTAGTGTTTCCATTTTTATTGCATCTCATTTCCACTCTTTGAGGAAATCAGCAGCAGGTTATGGTTTCTTGCTGTTTTTCTTCACACTAGTAATTCTCAGTGAGGTGGAAATCTCATTCCAGGCCAATTGAAAAAGATCAACTGACACAGACTTTTGATTTTTAGCATAGGCCTCCAACTGTATTCCCAATGCTTGCATTATTAGTATATTTCCCTAAGAATGCACCCAATGTAAATAATTGAGTATAGACATAAGAAATCAAGAACAATAATTTAATGGCTAAATATTTACTTGATCTTGCTTAGTATTTGCCTGGGTACACAAGGTCTTCCTGTGTAATAGAAACACCCGTGTGTCTTCTATTTATCTGGCTCAGTGGTAAGGCATCTAGAACAAGATGGCACTCTGATTTCACAAGAGAAATTTGGTTCCCTTTGCAAACCTTCACTGAAATGGTCAAACAAAAGTAGTACTAGTGGAAAATTGAGACAATGTAGAAGAGTGCTATTCTCATTCAAAAATCTTTGAAAAAGTAGTTCACTAAATATAAGTGGGTGAGCCTAGATTTAGAGAAAGGCTGGCACACTCATATATTGCTGACAAGAATGCAAAAACTATAACCCTAATGAAAGGGAATTTGGAACCATATAAAATGATATATGTAATAGCTCTCATATTTAGTAATACCATTGCTAAGAATCAATTCCAAAGACCTACTGGAAAAAATATGAAATTACTTGTACATGAAGCTATTTGTTGTAAGCTCATTGAATAGGAAAATACTTAGAAGCAACCCAAATGGCTATCTATAGGGCACATGTTGAATAAAATGATGCCAACTCCTTCTAACAAAATAGCAGGACATATAAAAAGAAAGAAAGTCATTATCGAATAAAATGGTGGGATCTCTTGGTTGGTTTGTTAGGTGAAAACAATTAGGTACAGGACATTATCTATAGTACATATTCTCTTGTGTGAGGAGGCAAAAATATTATGTGTTAGGACATATTTGCAAAAAGAAACACTAGAAGAATAAACTGCCGCCAGAATGGTTACCTGCAGATGGAGGGGAGCATGGATGGGAGTCAGAATATCCAAATATACCTTTTATACCTTTTTTAGCTTTGTAAACATAGATGTTTTACATACCCAAATAATTTAATCAAATTAAAAATACTAAATAAGCAATTGGCAAAATTAAAAATAAATTGAAATGTATGAAGCTAACTGTATATTCAGTTGTTATATACAGAAAAATAATTTCTTCAAATGACTTTATATAATATATGAGATTATTATGACTATACCACTTTTGTAGAACATATTCTAAGGATACACAGAGCTATAAACAGGTATTAAATTTTAATCAATGGTTTAATTCCTTAGTAATGTTGATATTATGAAACTACTATAAGTGTATTGTAGGATAGCACAAATAAATTTTAACAGAGCATACAAAGTTAACGTTATTGGAACCAAGCTTTTAAGTATAAGAGAGAAGAGATGCATAAAATCAAAGACATTAATTAAAATCATGTGATTCTATATTTTAATTGACAAGTATCAGTATATAAACATTCTAAAAAACAAATATACACAATATTTCCAAATTTTATCTGTAGTGAAATCCTAGAAGTAATGACAATCTGTTCAATTATATTACTTGTATTATTTGTTTAAATTATTCTCTGTCCCTTTCTACTGGACAATTTCGGCAAGTGTCTCTACATGCCCTTCCCATTTTAAAGTAGTAATAAACCTTCCACAAGACAGAAAAGAAATTAGAGAATAAAAATTGTGAGACATTTATATCATTAGCTGAAAAAATGGGAAGTTTCAATTATGATGAAAGAGGAAATAGCAGTTTTATATGCTGTTTATAGCTAAAAGATTACTAATGGAGCAGTATATAGATATAGAGGAGGTAAAAAGAATCATAGCAAGAAATCAATAAATTATGCCCAAAGGGAAAAAAATAGCTGTGTAAATATGTTATTTTAAAATATAGAACAAAAACTACAAAGTATAAAAAGTGGTTATTTCTGAGAAATGAGACCAAGAGAGGAGAATATAGTTTTATTTGGGAAATTTTCTATACAGTTTGATTTTTTTAAACCAAGATTATATATAATTCTATGAAAAATATTTTTAAAACATAAAATGAAATTAAACTAGTGTAACTAGTGTTTTACCAGTTTTCAATGGAAACAAACATGCTCCATTAATTTCATTGCCTATGTTGTATGGTTTTAGTTACATTAACTAGAGCAACTCTTTCAGTCCCCATGACTAGCCATTCCAAAACTTCACAAAGTTATTTCTGGAAGTCTTTAAGGTACTTCACATGATTCCAGTAACAATTATGTCTTCTCAATGCATCCATCTAAAGACGCTTCTCTTTAAGCCCTGCTGTCAATATCAACCACACAGTTTCTGGGCCCTTTCCAAGTGCTATTGCCAAACTGCAAATCTGAACTCTGACTTTACTCACAGTTGAAGGCTTCAAGCTGCTCTGGGTGTTCTATATTCTGCTTTCAATCTCTGAGATGGTAAGGGCCAGGCTGGCATCAGGCACTTGAAAGTTGCCAGAATCCACTGGTTCCCTGATTTCAGTTTTTTGTGTTTGGGTTTTTTTTTTCCAACTGGCTCTATTTTTTTTTTTCAGACACAGGTTCTCTACACAGTGGTGTTGTGACCACATAGCTACCAAAGCATAAATCTCTCAGCTTTGTGAAAAGAATGAGACCAAGAGTGACTCACAATAGACCCTAATCCCAACATCTTAGGACAAGATTCTGGTTGATGAGGCAATGGAGGCCAAGCAATCTGGTTGGCTAAGCAGACAGAATAACATAAATCTGTGACTGCCTCATGACTAAAATCCTCCAGAGAAATGGAGTGGAGAGGGTGGCATTAGTTCTCTACAGATAAGAAGGGCATTTCGGTACAGGAAACAATCCAGTTTGCAACATCACAGAATGCACTTTTCAGGGATTATAATTGAATGGTTTATAAATTGAGTTCTTTCAGAATGTGACTTTCTTTGTAGACAGCAGAAATATTTGTGCAGATGGAGTAATTTGAGATCAGCAAAGTCAGAACTATTATCACCTTCAGTCTTGTTACAGACTCTAAATTTTTCACAATGATTTGGTTTTGGTTTAGGTAAAGGCTATTGTAAAATATAATCCTGAAGCAAGAGCAAAGTAAGGAAATTACAAGACTTCCCTCATATTTGTTTCTTAGATTAGCTCTGTAATCAAGGAGATGCTTTGATGGCATGAGTTATACTATAAGAAAATTTTGATGCCTATTTTCATGACTCAATGCCTCTGGAAAATACCAACATGATATTATTTAAAAAATAAACCATTATCTCTAGAAAAGAATGATTCAGAAAAAATGTGGTATATGGTAAGTGTTGAGATGAACAGGTCTGGTTATGTTCCCACACGCAGGCAGTGGTTTCATGTCAGGCTTCAGCTTAGACTCTCAGGTTGGAATCCCAGGGTCAGGAGTTTAGACAAAGAGCTTCACACTTCACTTCAGGTTTCTCATTTCTTTCCAGGCTTCTTTCTGTTTTCAGTCAAGTATTTCAACTGCAGTACTCACTTCTTTAAAGCTAAAATTAATGTAACATAGAAGTTGTGTACTACATCTTTCTCCCCTTCTGTAGAAGTGACTTTATATTTTGCCTTTCTCCTACTTCAGGGCTTCCTAAAATATAATCTTAAAAACATGTCTCAGTTGGGCGTGGTGGTGCACACATGCCTGTAGTTCCAGCTACACAGGAGGCTGAGATGGGAGGATCACTTGAGTCCAGAAGGTCAAGCCTGCAATGAGCTGTAATCACACCATTACGCCACTGAACTCCAACCTAAGCAACAGAGTGAGACCTGTGTCTTAAAAAGAAAAGTCATAGTTGGTTTTAATTTCAAATAGAATAATCAGTAAACTACCAAGAAACTATTTTAAAGTATGATTCATAAGTACAGATGTGTTCATATTGAGATCATCAGCTGATCACTCTAAAAAGTCAGTGGGTTACTCTCAGTCTAAATTTCTTGTTGCAGATAAGAAAGAGCTTTTCTCTTGTAACTCATGCTAAACGCATGATTATATTTGCAACAACTATAGCTTATACTCTGGGTGTCCAATATTTGGAAGAGACACCCTGGATTTGAGTTAGTTTTAAATTCAACTTCTACCACTTAATAGTTCTCTGAAATTTAGCCAAACTGTTAATTTTTTGAGTCACATATGTAGCTCAATTATTTTCTCCACTATATTCAATTGGTTTTCAGAACACCATAATTTCTTGAACATCCCCATAGTTTCCTTTGCCACATCTTTCAACTGTCTTTGATGGTTATGCCTTCTCTTTCTCACCTCTCATCATTTCAGTGCTCTAGGACACAGATCTTGATCATCTTTTTTTCTGTTTGTATCCATATTTTTGATGACCTCAACCAACCTAAAGTATTTGAAATATACACATATGATTATATATATCATATATATTATATATATATCATATATATGACAATGATCCCAAAAGTTAATCTTCAATTCAGCCCTCATTCTTAACACTAGACTTAAATGCCTAATTGCATACTTGACATTGCCCCGGGATGTCCAATAGACATTATACTTTCAACATGTCCCTAACGAGTCCTTAATCTTCCCCTTCAGACCTGTTCCGTGTGCAACCTCATTCATCTCAATTAAAACAACTTCACCATAATAGTGGTTTAGGCTAGTGCTTTAGAGTCAATCCTTTCACTCCCAAAATGAACCCAGTTAAAAAATTATGTTGGTTATTTCTTTCAAAAGATACCACTGGAGCCAGGGCACCATCATATCTGCCTGAAATGCTGCAGTAGCCTCTCTCCTCATCTACCTCTGGATCTCAATAGTCTCTTCCTCATAAGGTAGAAGAATCATTTTGAAATGTACTGATTATGTCATTCTTCTAAAAAGCCAGCAATGGTGCCTATTTTACACAAAGAAAGAGAAGTGGCGCCAATGACCTCCCAGAGCCTGCGTGACACTCTAACTTCATCTCTTACTCTTCTTCACTTTGTGCATTCTCTTCCAGACCCACTGTCCACTTTGCTGTTATTCTGATAGGGCTTCTGACAAGCTAGTTATATTCTTTTCTTACAATTCTTGCACAAGATATGCCCTAAACCTGGAGCACCTTCCAAAGATGTCTTCGTAGTTAATTTCTTAGTTTCTTTCAAGTCTTTGACCCAATATAATCATTTCCATGAGACTTATACTGGCCATGCTGTTTTATTAAGCAAAGTGTTCCCCACTTCCAAATTCCTCTTGTTTTAATTTTATTCCATAACATTTAGCACCTTCTAATATATCATGTAATTGTGTATTCACTATATACAATCAATTGTATATAATAATTGCATGCTTTCTCTATTCCAACACTAGAATATAAGTTCCTTGAGGGGAGAGTTTTTTTTTCACTGATACATGCCAAGTGCTTAGAACAATGCTTGATACAAGTAGGAGATTATAAAAATTTGGATGACTAACGACTAAATGAATGAATATATATATTCTGAAGTGATTTTGTGAGGCTTAAATAAAATAATCTATTTCACAGCACCTACCACAGTACCTGGTTGAGAAAACACTGTACGTTATTTTTGTTCTTATGCAATTTACTCTGAATAAATTCTGGGGTCATTGAATCACTGAATCTATTGTTTTTGACAGATAGAAAAAGATCCCTATATAAATTTCTATATGAGTTCTGAGAGAAATTGGGTTAAAACAAAGACACTTAATTTGAGGAATTTTTATTTATCAAATCCCATGCTTGTTTGCATGAGGATAAATTTTTTGTTGTAAAAAATTTTCATGAGCATGTTCTCAAAGCAAGATTGCTGTGCCATAGGTTTTTGTCTAGTGGTGAGAAGCACATCTCCTTAGCTGTCTTGCAGGCTATCTTTATCTGAACTATCTAAAAGACAATATCTCTATAGAAATCACCACACTTTATTTTGAAGATTTTTAGGAAGTACCTGTCACACATTTCTCACAGGTATTTCATTAAAGACTAGCAAAGGAAAGAGTTTCACGTTTTACAGCTAAAAAATGGTTTTCTTAAAGACAGTTATTCCATTTCTTAATACTTGTGGTGGATGATGCTTGTCAACTCATAGGAATTGTCACAAACAGCCCTTCTGAACCTTGCAGGCCTTTGGTTTCCAAGCTGGAAATATACAGTTACACTTCCTGGTATATGCAAGATTTTAAAGAGTGAATCAGATTCCTGTGTTTATTTTAGGGATTAACATATAGAGGCAGGGCAGATTAAAAAGATGGAAAATATTTGCAGTTTCAAAAAAATATACAAAACAGCAACTCCACTGCTTGTCCAAGATTGTAGAATATATAGCTGATAGCAGAGGTGAAATAAAAAAAGAAAAACAAGATTCTGATCTAAAACACCTTTTTCCTTTTTGTTTTTTAAAGGAGCATTTATCATGAGTTTAAAGGGTAGTGAGTTAACAAGGCTTCAGTGCAAATACTACCTAAGCATGAGGTGGAAGGTTTACAGCAGTGTCACTTCCATCTGCCAGCAGGTGTTGCTCTGGGTGTCAGGCTAAAGACTCGATTCATTAAGTTATGCCACTCCAGTACTGTACTCTTTATAACAAGAAAAACAAGAAGGAACAGTGACTCTCTTATATTTAACCCATAAAACGTAACATTCTGACCTCAATCATATAAACCAGAAGTGAAAGAGGCATTGCAAATCTGACCAATAAAACTGGTAAAGCACTTATTTGCTCGGATTAGAAGAATATATGTCTATGTGTATAGAGAAAAGAACAATCTGCAAATTCCTTTGTTCAGTGGTACTGGAACTGGTGTAGTCTGTATTCTTTGCAGGATTTTAGACATGTTTGGTAGGATGCTGGGTAGCTCCATTACAAGCTGGGTTAAATGAGGGACTGGGATAGCCTCTTGGCTAGAAAGATATTATAAAAGAAGGACCAGTCCACCAAAGCCTCTATTGTGGGGAGAAAATAGAATCTCATATCTGTTTATTTCCCTCTCCATTCCAGGCCTGAAAGATCCATTTGTGTCTTAGTAAAGCCTTGGAGTAGAGATGAGAGAAACGTTTTACACCAAAACCCAAACATAGGGCTCAAAGCTGTGCTATTTTGTAACACATGCTAGAACACCGAGGTACAAAAGATAAACTGCCAGGTCTCTCACAAACATGAGGCTTTGGTGCATGAGAACTTCAGTTTGTGCTTCTTTACTCAGACACAAAGGGCAAATGGAATGGTAATCTCTTTACATGGAAGAAAACAAAAAGGTATACCAGTTCTAGGGTTTCCTGTGCTTGAGGCTAGAATAAATATTTTCTAAGGCTCTTTTTTTATTAGATGAGATGGAGTGGGGAGGTTGAGGACAGAGAAGATTCTTGCTGAGAATGTGGACCTGGATGATGCCTTTCTTAATTAAGAGAACTCCAGAATATATGCTTGGAATAGCTTTGAGTAGTGGGAGTAAGTAGTGAACTGTGATATTATCTTTCTAAGCAAGTCACAGATAGGCTAGATTGTGAAAAAAGAAAAAGGTTTTATCAGAAAAGACTCTGATAATATGATCATGAACCAAGTACTAAGGACTTCACCAGAAGAAATTTTAGATATGCCTTAATTTTTAAAAATTTATTTAAAATTTTTGTATTCATTTTACTCTGATTTAACTTCCTAATAAGAATCCATCTCGTAGTAAAAGTGTGTTGAACATCATAGTTCATTTGTTATACTCTTGGTGAATAATCAAAAAGTTGTTTTCAGTAGGGGATAAGTTAGTGTGAGGAAAAGGAGAATAAAGAAGAACGCAGAAGCAAGCAAGGAGACCTGGAGCTGCTTCCTCAAAATACCTATGTGACTGAAAACATTTTAAGGTGATCCCCTATGGATAAAATGAGATACCACTGTAGTAATCATATTACATGGCAAAGTAATCTTGTCAATGTAAAAAAAGTTTATTAATCAATTGACCATAAGAGAGTCTCAGAGTTGGCCTAATGTAATCACATGAGCCTTTTAAAAGAAGAGCATTTCTTCCAGCTGGCAGCAGAAGTCAGAGATATTAGAAAGTTTAAGAGAGATTGCGACATGAAGAGAGAACTGACATGAAGTCGGTTCATTGCAGAGCTGAAGGTGAAACAGGTAGAAGGACCTAAAAACAGATATTAGATCTTTAGCTGACAATAAGCAAGTAAACTGGAATCTCAGTCCTGTAACCCCTCAGGAACTAAATTCTGTAAACAGCTTGAAAGTGTTGGAAGTGAATTCCTTCCCAGACCCTCTAAGTAAAAGCCGCATCTGGACAACACTTTGATTTCAGCCTTATGAAATCCTTAACCAAGAATCCTTAATCAAGAACCCAGACTTCTGACCTACATGTTTTGAATAATAAATAAGTGTGGCTTTAAGAAACTAAGGTTGTGCAAGTTGTTAAGAAACAGTAGAAAACGAATATGCGTTGGCAGACTGGGATGAGAAAATTACACCTCCCTTTAATAAGTGTCATAGTCACTTGATTATGAGGGGACCCCCTCAAAACACAGAATTATATTTTGTAGGGTAGATCTCTTGTAGTACTCTCAGAATTGGTTCCTCTGGATCAAATGGTCAACCAAAGTTTTTATCTGGAAGTTTTGAGAAGGTTGCATCACAGTTTGCTGAAGGAACCTCCCAATTTGTGACAAACAGGTGACAGGTTCTTCCACCATGCCAACACATCTGCCCACATCATGCTGAGTGTTCAGCAGTTTTTCACTAATCACAGCATGACCCCTATGCTCCACCCTCCCTATTCACCTGTTGTCACCTCAAGGACATTTTTTTATGCCAATGTGGAAGAGGTGAAACAAAAAACAGCTGAAGCACTAAAAGGCATAAAAACTGACAGGCTCAAAAACTGTTTTGAGCAGTGGAAAAAGCATCTCGACAGGTGTATTGCATCAAACAGAGAGTACTTTGAAGGTGACTGAAGTTTAAACATGTAAGAATAAGTATACAATTAATAATTACATTCTGAGTTTTGGGGTTTTTTTAGAGCCACTCTCGTATTGCTCTTAAAAGGTTGACCCAAGAATCCTGGAGGATATGAGATCATCCAGGTGTGAGACAACAAACTACGGTGTTTTTAGGTCAACACTTTTTAAATATTTTGATGAGGTGCCAGTGTGGCAGCCATGGGAATGTGTCTCTCAACTATCAACCACAGGGAGTGTAATTAACCTAAAACCTCATTTGTTGCTCTTTGAAATCAACCACTGCTTTTGTACCAAGGCGTTTCCTTTCAAGGGGCTGCTCCTTGCCAGTCGTTGAGTGCACTTTGGTTACTGAGGCACACCCGTTCCTCAGCAGTCTGGGATGACTGACTTTAACTTGAAGAGTCCTTGACAGTTTTGTTGAAGCTTCCTGAAACTCTCTAGCAGTCTGTGTGCTTCCATTCAATCTCTCTTCCCATCCCAATGGTCAAACTTGCATTATGCCTGTTTTCCCAGTCTTTTCTGGCTCCTTCTCCATCCTGTTCCTACACACAGTCATCTCCACTAATAAAACCATTGCAAGCTTAATCTTGTCTTTGTCTTTTGGAGGACCTGGACTAACAGATGAATTACCTTTCCTCTTTTCCTCCTGGTTTCAATATCAGCATAAGATAAATGCTGATGACTCAAATATGATATCACTAACTGAGGGTTTAAGCCTGAGTACTAATGCAAAATTCTTGCAAGATGGGCAGTACCTCATCAAGCACCACTTTACCTGAGCTGAATTGTACCTGTGTTGCCCTGATTTGCCGAGTACCAGAGGATCCTGTCAATCCAAACTTTAGTTTCAGATTCCACCAGAACAAGAGGATGACAGGTTGAGTCAAAGCATCTCCACCAACGCCAGAAGAGAAGGCGTCATAGAGAAGAACTACAAGTAAGTGTTTGCTTTCCTGCCTAGATTCCAGTTGACAGTAATTCCAGTCTAGATGCCAAATGGGTCAAAAAGCATTCAAGGGAAGGGAGGATGACCAAGTAACTCTTTGACTGCACTACCTCAGCTACTAGTCTGGTTGCATGGAAAGAATAAATAAATTATAGCCAGAAGAGCATTTGTTTTTATTTTCTTTCAAACATTCACCCATAGAAAATGTGGGATAACTAGCAACAAATCTATTGAGATTACTCCTTAATACGGAAGAAGACAGTGGAAAGAGGAGATTGAAAAGCCTTGAACTCTTGCCTTTGGGAGTTGACTTGTAGCTTGAAGTGTCCAAATGCAATAGCAGTCTCAGCAGTGGAGATTTTTGGTGATGACATCTGAAGACAGGACTCTTGTACAGAAACTCTGTGTTCTCCCTCTGACCAATAGCAGTGTGTAAGTGGTGACATATTTGCATGAAACTTAGCAAGCTGTGGGGATGTCAGGAAGATACCTGCTTACCCCAGGGTACTTGAGTGTAAAACCAGGAGGAAAAGAGGAAAGATAATTCATCTGTGTTAGTCCAGGTTCTCCAAAAGACAAAGACAAGATTAAGCTTGCAATAGTTTTATTAGTGGAGATGCCTGTGTGTAGGAACAGGATGGAGAGGGAGCCAGAAAAGACTGGGAAAACAGGCATAATGCAAGCTTCATGCAAATATATCACCACTTACCCACTGCTATTGGTCAGAGGGAGAAAACTGGATTTCTGGACAAGAGTCCTGTCTTCTGATGTCATCACCAAAAATCTCCACTGCTGAGACTGCTATTGCCTTTGGACATCTCAATTACAAGTCAACTCCCAAAGGCAAGAGTTCAAGGCTTTTCAATCTCCTCTTTCCACTGGCAACTATCAGAGGACAGCATACACTGGATACATATAATGCATCCTAGGATCACCTCAACCATATTGGATGACAATTTAAAGAAACTTAATGTCCTGCAGTAACAGGCAGGGGTTAAAACCAGGGATGTACAAGTTACAAATACATTGAATAGTCCTTGGTAGGCATCAATGTATTTATTTGCTCATAAATGCATTTGAATTTTATGAATCTCACTCTTGAAAACAGACTCAGAAAATACACTTTCAAGTACTTACTCTTTTCTCTAGACTTGGCTGGACCTCAGTCATTCTCTCTAAGATGCTAATTTCCATATTTTCCAATAAATGCATAAGCATTAATAAATGATGTGGCAGCTGTTTTTATTTTATGAGTTGCAAGTACACTTTAATTCAAATATTTCTAATGGAAAATATTTTTGAAAGATGAGCTGTATATCTAAAATCTATAATCAGTTCTTTAAAAGGACACACTATCATGAACTATTATAGTGTTTGGGCTGCTATTAAAAATGCCCTAAACTGGAGGCATTATAAACAACAGAACTTGTTTCTTACAGCTCTGGAAGCTGGGAAGTCCAAGATCAAGGTACTAGTAGGCTAGATATCTCATGACAGCAAGCTTCCTTACAGATAGCCATCTTCTCATTGTAACTTCACCCAGTGAAAGAGGTAAGGGAGCTCCCTAGGACCTCTTTTATAAGGGCACTAATCCCATTCATAAAGGTTCCTAGTCACCTCTCAAAGGCCCTTCCTTTTAATATCATCACATGGACATGAGAGAGCTTGCCTGTCTCTAATTCTCTCTCTCTCTCTCTCTATCCCCTCCTCCTCCTCTTCCTCCTCTCCTTTCCTCTCCGCTCTTTTTCTTTCCTCTCCTCTCCACCAGGATACAAGAAGACAGCTGTCTGCAAACCAGGAAGTAGGGTCTTACTAGACACTGGATCTACTGGTACCTTGATCTTGGACTCTCCAGCCTCTAGAACTGTGAAAAAAATTTTCTTGTCATTTAAGCCACCTAATTTATGTTATATTTGTTATAGCAGCACCACTGACTAAGACAATCCTATAATTCACTTCTGAAAATTGTTGGCCTTAAAAGTATAGGTTTGCTATAAAAATGTCTTTTCACTTAAAGCAGTAAATATGATTGAAAGTAGTTATTATTTTTAAAAAGTTAAACTTTGTGTCAACCAATGTCTATGAGTTAAAATTGTATTTCTCTTTAGGGCTATTTTTTATGCTACAGTCAGAAAGCTTGTAAATTATAAATCATTAAGAGATTTATTCAAAATGTGCTTTTGATAGGAGACCTGTGCATCCTTGAGGCTCAAGCTAGAAGACATCTCACCTTCAAGAAACTTTTCTGCATAGTATCCATGTGGGCCCACTGAAAAG
Source organism: Cephalopachus bancanus (assembly GCA_027257055.1). NCBI lineage: Eukaryota > Metazoa > Chordata > Mammalia > Primates > Tarsiidae > Cephalopachus > Cephalopachus bancanus. The sequence goes on from JAPVLO010000241.1 coordinate 1,147,284, forward strand.
ATGAACATTATTTGGACAGCAAAAGTTCACTATCAAAGATTGTTTTATAGTATGTATGTCCTTACCAAGGTATATTTTAAATAATACATTAAAGCACCATCATAACAATTGGAAAAATAAACTGATTTTGAGGCCAGGTCAAGTCTACAAATAGAGACCTTCAGACATACCATTAAACCCCAGTTACCATTTACTGCTACAACTGTTCACTCTCAAAAGGAGTCAACACAGGAAAGGCGAAAGAGCGCCTGGCTTTGTCATTCAGTCCAAATCACAGCTTTACCTTTTTGCCTCATGTCACCTTCTGTAGTTCAGTGCTGTTGTGCCTCACTTTGAAAAGAGATTGTGAATGCAAAAATGTAAATTGTAAATGTGGATTTAACAGTAACTAGGTAATACTATCATTTTCAATGCTCTTCAGCCAGCTCCTCAGTCAATTCTTAATTCATAGCAATGGGGTTATTTTGTGGCATCAGAAATGATGGGCAGTTAAGAAAAACCCTAGGAACTAAAATGAATGGTCTCTAGACGCTATTTTTACCCAAGCTTTAAAAAATATCTGACTCTTTTGTTTTTTACTTACTTTTGCTCACCTTTCCATTCTTGGAGACACCAAAGCACAATCAAACCGTCAAACAAAAACAATTAAGAAACTGGGATGATGTGAAGAAAGAAAACGCAGTATATATAAAACATAAATTGATGATTGACACTGGATACTTGAGAGCTGGCTACACTCATATGATTCAGAGGTGCCAGAAAGCTAAAGAGGGTCCTCTGACCTAAAGCAAGTTCCATTCATTTTAAGAATTATTAGGGAGAGCCAGGGGTGATAATTAAACTGAATAATCTTCCTCCAGTGTTGGGCATATGTGGAATCGTTTCACTGTAAAACGGTAAATTTATTTTGTGAGTTTGCAGGTTTACCATTATATTGAATAGAAATGACCAAGTTTTATCCATCCATTTTAGGGAAAAATTATTAAAAAGTTAAAACTTTTTCCTCTCATATCTTTCTTATTTATTTATTTATTTATTTTAAAGATGTGGGGTACAATTGAAGGTTAGGTATACAAATGTTCATTATGCAGATACCCTTGTTGATGTGGTGTACCCCTCCCTCCCCTGGCAGTTTCCCTCAACTACCAATCAAACCCTACCCCCAGCAGTTTACCACTACTGCCAGTCCTTTCTTATAGTATTATGATAATTGTTCAAGATCCACTGATAAGTGAGAACCTATGGTACTCCGTTTGTTTCTGTGATAGATCACTGAGTATGACACACTCTAAATCCATCAAAGTTGCTGCAAAGTCCATATGTTTGTCCTTTATGGCTGCATAATATTTTAATGTGTATGTGTACCATATTTTTTATGTTCCTTTTTATTGTAAAGATGTGTGGTACAATTCAGGGTTAGGTATACAAACGTTGATTAAGAAGTTTCCCTTGTTGGTGAGGTATGTTGGTGAGAAACTCCCCTAGCAGTTTCTCTCAACTGCCAGTCCCACCACTCTTCCCTTGGCAGTTTCTCTCTTAAGCATGAAAAACATCTGCTTGAAACTGAATGTGTTTGTGTTTTGCAATAGAGTTTTTATCAAGAGTTCTTTGTCCTACCTTTCAGGTATTTCTAAATGTTTTTTATTTACTATTTGAGTAATTCTGGGGAACTATTCACCTGAGGTACATGGCATTGATAAGTTTTTATAAAGCAGCACAGTTTTCAGGGAGATAGTGAAGCTTTTGTAATTTTCTGAAAAATCTCTGCTGTCATAGTAGGAGTGGATAGCTGCCTTTCTCTATTTGATACTCCTAAAACGACCTGCCTATTGCAATGTGATGGCACGTACTCAAAAGACATGTAGAAATAGGAAGGAAAATGTTTGAGCTCACAGATTTTGTGTGAAAATGATGCCCAGAAAAAAGTGATGGGAGGGATGATTAGGTGTTGCCCATCAAGAGGCTGTTTCTGATCCAAGCTCATCATGAACAGCCATAAATCTAAGCTCAGAACAGGGACTCTCTTTGCATACGGGCTTTCTCCCTCTGAACCATAGAAGGCTTGATGTTTTTTCAATCACAACAAAGATTAAGTATTTTTCTTTTTTTTTTTTTTTGAGTTGGAGTCTCAATCTGTTGCCCAGACTGGTGTGCATTGGCACACTCCCGGCCACCACAGCCTCGACCTGCTGGGCTCCGGCGATCCTTCTGCCTCAGCCTTCCGAGTAGCTGGAACTACAGGCATGCGCTACCATGCCTGGCTAATTTTCTGATTTATTGTAGAAATGAGGTCTCACCAAGTTGCCCAGGTGGGTCTCGAACCCGCGGGCTCGAGACCAATCCACTCACCTCAGCCTCCCAAGACGCGGGATTACAGGATGAGCCACTGAGCCCAGCAAGTATTTTTCTTAAAAGGAGGGTCTAGCAAATCACTACCAATCAGTAGCAATTGGAACTTGTAATAGATGATGAAAACTTATGTTATAATGTTTGGGTGATTTTTGTAGCATAAACATAGTTCTACGTGATCTTTTATTTGGTTACATACAGATTTAAAAATAGATTTGAGGTTAGTCTGCAGTTAGGAGTTAATTTCTAAATAAATAGTGGTAGATCTGATAGATCTTTTTCCCACAGTTTTTTTTAAAGATGTGTTCCAGCTACCATGCAGATTAATATTGCTATTGCTGAGGTACAATTTTCCAACATTCTAGGGGTAGAACCATGCATGAACTGACTGATTTATCTATGTCCTTCTGCTCCACTTGGTCTCTCTAGACTTCCAAAGTTCATGAAAGCCATTTGGGATTGATGGCACTGCCAAAAAACCAATGGGCTGTCAATTATAAAAGAGTGGCTGATACATCTCTCTTACCTTTGATAGTACAGACTCTGCTGAAAAAAGAGCTAGTAACATATTTATTCTTTAAAATATTTTTGTAGAGATGGGTTCTCACTATGTTGCTCAGGTTGGTTTCAAACTCAACCTCAAGTGATCCTCCTACCTCAGCCATCCAAAGCATGGAATAACAGGTGTGAGCTTCCACACCTGTTATGTACCACATTTCCTGAGGCAGCAAATGCTTTCTACATTATGAGGACATGGACTTGACATGAGAGGGCTGGGATATATACAAAACTTCTTATGTTATCCATTTTGCCTACTTCACAGTATTAGTTTAATTAAGTAATTCCTATTATGGTATTAACTACCTAATAGAGAATAATGTATATTTAGTAATTGTTAACACTGAAGAACATTTGTAGAATAACTCAGTGCCACGTATGTGCACAAGGAAGCTAGTTCAGCATTGTAATTAGAAGGCAACTAAAGTCACATCTTATTGTAAAATATCTTTCTCCTTTGGAACTAATGTAACATACAAATTTCTTATGTTATCCATTTTGCCTACTTCACAGTATTAGTGTGTGTATGTCTATGTTTTGATGGTGGGGTGCAATTAATATTACATTATAACATTGTCTCTTGTTAAAAGACAAATATTATACAAAGAGGTAGCATCCTGCCTACGACATTTGTAGTAATAAGGCACAGAGTGGTTATGTTGGTTTTTTTTTAAGCTAGATGAAAGATAAAAATAATGTGGAGCAATACTGGCATTTCTTCACTGTCCAAGAACATCATAAACTCAGCATACCTGGAAGTAAAATCATGTACTCCTCCACCAAACATCATTACCTTCTTTAGATCCCACTGCCTTCCCAGTAACTTATGATAAAAACCTCAGGGTTGTCTCTGATTCCTCCTTCTTCCCTCCTTCCGTGACATTTGTTGACTGGTTCTGACATCCCACTTTCACTTGTACCATCCCTCCTTGAACCCTATTCCTGGGTTCAGGGCGTAATACCCATGTAGATGTTGCATTAACCTACTCATGAAGCTACTCACATCCAAATTAATTAATTTGCTTATCTGTTGTCTCCTCTATTAATTGTGAATTGACTCCATGGTAGAAACCAAATTTTTGTCATATTTATACATTGATTCTGCAATATCTGACAAAATTCATTGCTTAGCATTTGTATATACTAGAGGGGATGCCCAAACACCTGGAATTTATTTATGAAAAATTGTGTATTTATTCTTACATGTTTAGACTTCAGTAGCCTTCAGAGTACTCTCTATTTGATGCGATACAACTATCAAGATGCATTTTCCATTGCTCAGAACAGTTTTTGAGCTCATCAATATTGACACACTTTAGTGCGCCTGATGTTTTTTGTTTCACCTCTTTCACGTAATCAACATGTTTCCCTTGAGTACTTTTTTCATCGGGGAAAAGAAACAAATAAAAAGTTGCTTGGAGCAAGATCCGGTGAATAGGGGATGTGGGGTATGAGGGTCATGCCGTTTTTGGTCAAACCTGCCAAATATTCAGCATGGTGTGGGCAGATGCCCTTGTGAATCATCCATTATGAAATGGGCAAAGCATGTTGAAAGACTCTCCAAAAATAATTGACTGAAGCCAAATACAGCCTCTCGCAACAATGCTAGCTGGTACACTGATACTCATGGGTTCCTAGAACACTTACCTAGCAGGAGAAGCCTGTACTTTGGGGGACCTGTACTCCAAAAATAATTTCAGGTTTCTTTGGGGGTTCCCCCTCATATGTTTGTGTTTATGTATATTTCTGTGGATGTATGTGTGTATCTTTCAATAAAATCTAGCATCATGTAAATAGAGTCAAGCTGTAAGTCCAGGTGAGTCAGATGACAGCATTAATGATAATAAATACTATTTTTGAGTGTCTAATGGTGACAGATCAGCCCATAGTTTGTTCGATCAGTCCAACAAACTTCAGAGGCAGATGTTACTATTCATTTTTTAGACAACTAAATAACGATACAAAATGATTGTCTAGATCCATCTGACTCTAGGAGTTTTGTGTACATAAAGACAAGTGCTGTGCTAAGGAGAAGGTGCTATAAACAAAAATTTGAAAAAATATTGATGATATGCTTTGCCTGCCTTAAGTTTGCTCAGACTTCCAATCTGTCCACTAGACTCTTTCACGATGATAACTCTTTTTGTATCATGAGATTATAGTTTGATGAGCCATGAAAGAGAATACAACATAGGTTAGCACTACATACACATATGAAGTTACGTTCAGACTGTAGAGCTGTCATTTTAAGTTTGGACATTCATGAGTCTGTGTGTGTGTGTTACTATTTGAAACCCCAATATTTACACTCCTTCAAGTCTCCTGACAAGCCTCTTGATGAAGAAATCAGGGCTATACTTATAAGGATACCTACAACTTAATGTAAATTATCTATTGCATTTTGAGAATGCTGCAAATCCTTTTTACCCTTGACTTGATCTGCTAAACTTGTGCTTAAAGTCAGTTATACAATTAGATTCTAGTGTATTGAAAATAGCTTCCCCGTGTGTCAAATGTGGTAAATATTGAGAGTTATAATTTGTGATTTTCTCAAATTGGGAATGTCTTTAATAATCAAATAATAAACTTTCTTTCTTCTTTTTTTTAGAAAACAAGATTTATTGAGGGGACAGAAAAGCTCCCATAGTGGGAGGGGACCCAAAGGGGCTGCCCAGAATCAAATAATAATCTTTCATGTACAACATATGCCTGAAGAGGATTAGATACATCTTTTGGAGAAGTATGATGCCTGAGTTTCACTTGCTATGTTGAGATATATTTTGAAAATAGAGTTCAAGTCAATAGACTGTTGTGCATTGTTGTTTTTTGTTTGTTTGTTTGTTCTTTTACTTTTTTGGCTAATAAGAAAAATACTCTAAGTCAATCAATTTGACAATGATTCTTATATGAATCACCCCATTGTTGCAGAAGGGTTTGATATCATTCAACCAATAATCCTTAAGTGCTTTCCATATGTCAAGAACTGTATGTTATGTTTTTATCTTATTTAATCTCAAACAACACTGTGAGTTGGGTACTATTATTTCCATTTTACAAATAAGGATGCTGAGACCCAGAAACCATAAGGGACCTGCCAATATCAGGAGTTTGGTAATGATATGAATTCTAACTCGTGGTTTTGAGAACACAACAAAATTACATAAATTGTTTTCCCAAGTCTTAAAGTCTATGAGCCATTACATACATTATTTTAGCAATTCTTTTGGTCTCTGAAGTCTAAAGACCATGATATACAGGACACCTTGGGAACTAAATTAAGTCAGATACCTAGCCAGTTAAATAGACCAGAGATTTGAATGCATGTAGCATTGTAAGTAAAGATTCATAAAACTTTAAAGAAATACAGAATATGTTTAAAATGCTTCCTTAATCAATGATTAACATTAAAGCCTATTTTCCAATCATATGAAAAAAAAACTTTTAACCATATAGCTCCCACTGATAAACTGCTCAGGCTTTAGAGCCAGAAGCTTAGGTGATTATCCTGCCATTAACAAATTTCAATTTTGTGAGCTTATGCAAGTTTCTTAACATCTCTGTGCCTCAGTTTCCTCCGTGTGGTATCTCCATGTGGTATGGAGATAATAACGGGCCTTATGAACTGTTGAAAATAAACTGGATGTTCACTGAGAACTATTGTTATAATTATTATCCTTCCTTTAAAACACTGAAAAAGATAAATTAGATGATAAACTCTTTCCAATTGTTATTATTATATTCCAGTATATGTGATTGCAACCGAAGTATAAATAATATGTAATGCACTACTTTTTCCATGCAATTCACATTGCCTAGAAGATAGAATTATTCTCTTAATTTTGTTTTCTTAGAATAAAACATGGAGAAGTCAATGTCAGGCATTCTTCTTATCTAAGAAATATTCTATTTTTTATTTTATTTTATTTTTTTTTTTTGAGTTGTAGTCTCACTCTGTCGCCCAGACTGGAGTGCAGTGGCCGCTCCTGGCCACCGTAGCCTCAACCTGCTGGGCTCCGGCGATCCTTCCGCCTCAGCCTTCCGAGTAGCCGGAATTACAGGCATGCGATACCACACCCCAGCTGATTTTTTGATTTATTGTAGAGATGAGGTCTCGCTGCCCAGGTGGGTCTCGAACCCGCGGGCTCAGGCAATCCACTCACCTCAGCCTCCCAAAGGCGCAGGATTACAGGCTGAGCCACCGAGCCCGGCTTTAAGAAATAGTCTATAAACTAGTTGAGAAGTCAACAGTTTCCTATAATTTATATAGCACTTTTAAATTCCTTAATGTCTTATATATTTTCCTTTATATTTACAGCAACACTGTGATGTCAAGATGTTAAATATTATCACCCTTATTTACCAAAGTAGAATGTGGTTTTAAAAATAAAGTTTTAGTAAACCAACACATATGTAAAACTAAAGTGTCCTATTGGCCTATCCCAGTAAAACATTTTTCCGAATGAGGGAAAGATAGCATCAGAGGAAAAGACTAAACCACCTTCAACAATATTGTGATTTTTTCCTTTAATGGTAAAAGTTTCTAGAAGCTTCTCAAGCAAGTACAAAGTTAATGGCAGACATTATAACTCTACATATTAACTACAGATAAGTTTCTTTCTCCTCAAAATAATTATTCAAATTTCCCCTCTTACTAAAAGGAGAAATTAAGCCTATCGAGACATTCTATAATACATTTTCAAAAGAAATGACATTGTAGAGTTATCTTACTTGCTTATTTTATCTTTATATTATGATGAGTATCAAAATAAAAAGTTGAAATAGTTTAGAGTAAAACAGCTTTAGAAGATTGCTTCTTTAACAAATGGCTACATTCTCTTGCAGAGCCTAGATGTTGTAAGTCAGTCAATGTGTGTAGCATCAATTAATATAAACAAACATACAACCAATCATGACCAAAAATAAAACAAAACAAACAAATCACAAGTGCTCCCCATTTTATTGAGGCTGAGGGATGCCATTATAATCTTACCAGTGTAACATAAGCAGAAGACTCTGGCTGGAGTTTAACAAGAAACTTCTCAAAAGAGACCCAACCTGTGTCTTTTGAGTCTCTTTCTGTCTACCTAAAATGCCATCATGATGACTACAGGTGCAACAGAAATGAGGTAAGTGTTGAAAAAATCTGAGTCTGTAGTTAGGATACGATTGAGCCACTGTACCATCCTTGGATTGCCAGCCACTTGATTTCTCATTGTAAGATGAATGAATGAATGGCTTAGTGAACGAGTGACAGAATGAATGAATTCCAATATTATTAAAGCCATTATTTTGGGGGATTTCTATCCTATAAGGCCATACCAATTATTAAGTCAGGCAACATTCACAAAAAAATGACAATGCATGAGCTCAAGCATTAACTTGGAGTCAGTGAGCCTAGCCCCTACTCATGTACCCAACTTCTCATGAAAGAAAATAGGAATCACGCCCTGTGAGAAGGGGGAAAACACTTCATTGATGAAAAGTAAGGCAAGTTATGCATATATATATATTTTTTTCATGATTACTTAGTATTTCACTTGTTCCATATTTCAATACACTAAAAGCAATATCATTGTAGGCCTGAAAATTAAAATAATATCACAAGACCTGATTTGCTTTTGTTTTTGTTTTCTATCCTCTCAGTTCCTTTTACAACTGACTACACTTCCATTTGAAATGAATGAAGTGGAGCTAAAAGTCTGACATAATCTACGGAGCTTGTAAAAGGGATATAGTCCATAGACATGAGTAGCCATTCACTGTGCATCCCACAAAGGTGATAGTGGAGTGTCTTTTTCAAGGAAGCCAAGATTCCCTTTAATACTGTGTCCAAGTCATGTTTCATGGTAGCATCTGGAGTGAACTAATTCTTGGAAATCTAACCACACAGGCCCGAACAAGTGTTCTCAGACTGTTAGCCAGCCAGATTCTATCCTTGATCTGTGGGCAACCCCCAAAGACATTCATAAACTTGGTTTCCTATTTTAAAAAGCACTTTTAAAAACATATGTCTTCTGCTCTTTACAAACCTATCTCTATGGCAACCGTTCAGATTAAGATATAACAATTAATACTTGTTATTGTTGATTTAAGTAGAATAAGGTAGGAAAATGGTCCAAAAGATTGTTTTCATTGAAATATTTTATAGAAACAATGTATAGAAACAATGCTTGTGAAACTCAGCCTTGGAGCCTGGATTCACATGCAATGTTTGGTTAGAACAAAAGCGGTGGGGTTTGTGGACAGTGATGACTACTAGGAGTCTCTGGCCCTGATATCTCTCAGTGCAACTCTTATTCGGTGCATGTGCTAGAATCCATTCTCTAGCCAGGGGAGATATTCTATTTGCCTAGGAAAGAGGACAATTTCAAAAAGTTCCTCAATTTATCATGGAAAACTCTGGATATTTTCTTGTCTCTTTTGAAATGTTATTTTAGTAACAAATAACTTCCTCTGTCAAAGTTTTAAAATAGTGTTAAACTTTATCATAAATAAATAATAAAATACTGTAACTCATGACAACAGATTGATTCCTCTGTCATCATTTCAATTAAAATTGATCTTACAAATGACCTATTTTGCATCGACATTATATGTAGAATACAGTTGTATTTGCATGAAATTATAAACCTAGAAGTTAATTTTTGGAGTGTTTGATAACAAAGAATGAGAATGCAAGGATTGTGAGGTGGAAAACATTTTTAGTCATTATCGCTGTCATCTTAATAGGAATTGCAACAGTAGGTTTCATTTTGTCCTCTTACCAGTGCAATACATTAACTTTCTTTTTTTTTTCTTTATTATAAAGATGTGGGGTAAAATTCAGGGTTAGGTATACAAACGTTGTCTGCAGGAATCCTTGTTGATGAGGTATGCTCCTCCCTCCCTCAGCTGCCAATCCCACACCGCCTCCCCTGGCAGTTTCCCACTATTGCCAATCCCTTTTTATAGTATTATAATAATTGTTCAAGGTCCCCTTATGAGTGAAAATATATGGTACTCGGTTCTTTGTTTCTCTGATAGATCACTGAGTATGATTAACTCTAAATCCATCCAAGTTGCTGCAAAGTCAACGTGTGTGTCCTTCTTTAAGGCTGCATAATATCCCACTGTGTAAATGTACCACATTTTTTTGTCCAGTTCAGCTTCAATGGGCAACATGGTTGGTTCCATGTTTTTACTATTGTGAATAGAACTTCAACATACATACAAGCGCAGTTATCATTTTTGTAGAATGATTTGAGTTCCTTCAGGTATATTCCCAATAGGGGAATTGCTGGATCACATGAAAGGTCAGTTTCTAGTTCTTTCAGAAACTGCCACATTGTCTTCCAAAGAGGTTGCACTAGTTTGCATTCCCACCAGCAGTATAGAAGTGTTCCTTTATCTCTACATATTCTCCAGCATCTGTTATTGTTTGTTTAATTAATGATGACCATTCTTACTGGAGTTAGGTGGTATCTCTATGTAGTTTTGATTTGCATTTCTCTGCTAATGAGTGAGACTGAGCACTTTTTCATGTGTCTGTTGGCTGCCTGTATATCTTCTTTTGAGAAATGTCTATTCATGTCTTTTTTATGGGGCTGTTTGCCTTTTTCCTTTCAGCACATCTGAGTTCCTTGTAGATTCTAGATGTCAGGCCTTTGTCAGATATACAGTTGGCAGATGTCTTTTCCCATTCTGTGGCCTGTCTCCCTGCTCTCTTGATGGTTCCTTTTGCTTTGCAGAAGTTCATCAGTTTGATGAGGTCCCACTTGTCTATCTTATTTCTTAAGGTATGGGCATTTAGGGTTCTGAATAGGAATTGGTTGCCAGTTCCAATTTCCATAAGGGTGTCTCCTGCGTTTTCTAAGATTCTTATAGTTTTGAGGTTTAGGTCTTTGATCCATTTAGGGTTAATTTTTGTGTATGGTGATAGGTAGGGGTCCTATTTCAATCTTCTGCATGTGATCAGCCAGTTTTCCCAGCACCATTTACTGAATAGGCTCTCCTCTCCACAGTGGTTGTTGTTGGAGGCTTTGTCAAAGATGAGTTGGTTGAGAAATTGAGGTTTTGTGTCTGGAATCTCTATCCTCTTCCATTGGTCTATATGTCTGTTCTTGTACCAATACCAGGTTGTTTTGATTACTGTAGCCTTATAGTAAAGTTTGAAGTCTGGAAGTGTGATGTGTCCTGCTTTGTTTCTTTTGCTAAGGATTGTTAATGACTATTCGTGATCCTTTATGTTTCCATAAAGCTTTTTCTTTGTTTACTTGTTTTCTTTTGGCTTTGTGGTTGATGTATATGTGTTTTCAAGGTTCTTGTGCTGCATTCTCTGTTGATTCTGTGCTTTGCTGTTCTCTTGGGAAGTGTATGGTCATTCTTTTTTTTCTTTCTTCTGTGCTTAATACTTTTTTTTAAGTGTCTCCTGTAGAGCTGGTCTGGAAGCTGCATCATTTCTTATGGATTGGATGTCTGGGAAGGATTTTAATTCTCCATCACTGATGAAACTGAGTTTGGCTGAATAGGAAATTCTTGGTCGAAATTGTTTATCTCTGAGGACTTTGAATATAGGGCTCCAATCCCTTCTTGCTTGTAGTGTTTTAGCAAATGGTCTGCTGCTATTCTGATTTCTTTTCCCGGTAGGTATTCTAACCTTTCTCTCTTGCTGCCTTTAGTATTTTTTCTTTTGTGCCTACTTTGTGTAGGTGAATTACTTGTGTGTCTAGGGGTTGGTCTTCTCATTGTGGGAGTTCTCTCTATCTCTTGGGCTTGACTGACTAACATTTCTGATGAGATGGGGAAAGTTTTTTCGGATTACCTCCTGAAATACTTGGTCCAAGTTGTTCTCCATTTATCATTCCTCTTCTGGGATACCAGTCAGCATAGGTTCAGTCTCTTGATATAATTGCACATCTCTTGTAGGCTTTATTTTTTCTTTTCTTTTTTTTTTCGAGATGGAGTCTCACTCTGTCGCCCAGACTGGAGTGCAGTGGCCGCTCCCAGCCACCGCAGCCTCGACCTGCTGGGCTCCGGCGATCCTTCCACCTCAGTCTTCCAAGTAGCCAGAATTACAGGCATGCGCTACCATGCCCAGCTGATTTTTTGATTTATTGTAGAGATGAGGTCTTGAACCCGCGGGATCAGGCAATCCACTCACCTCAACCTCCCAAAGGCAAGGGATTACACGCTGAGCCACCGAGCCCGGCTTGTTCTTTCTTTTTGAGTCTTTTTTTAAATGTTTTTTTATAGATTGGGTTACTACCATGTTCTTGTCTTCAAGTTCTGAGATTCTTTCTTCAACTAGATTAATTCTGCTTTCCATGCTTGTCATCTTGTTATTTATTTTGTGGATGAAATTTCTATTGCCAAAATCTCTGTTACAAGTTCTTTCAGTATTGATCTTGTCTTTTTTTTGAGTCTTATTCACTCTTTCCATCCATTCCCTAATCTCTGTCATATTCTGGGACCAGTCATTGGTAACTTCCATTGTTTGAGCACCAGGGTCTGATTTTTCAGGAGTTTTGTCTTTGGTACACTTGAAATTGCCTGTGGTCTTCCTTTGCTTTTTCCTCATTTATGACAGATCTCTTGTTTTTCTCTTTACTTCTGTTATTCAGTGTCAGTGAGAGAGACTTACCCTTCTGATGTTTGCTCAGTCCTTTATTCTTCCCTGATCTGGGCTTTGGATGTGTTCTATTTTGAAATAGATGGTGGATGGAAAGCTTTGAAGTCTCTTGTAGTTTTTGAAACTCAAATAAAGTAGGGGATGGGGCACTAGGATTCAGAAACTACTTGCAACTTATAATGCTCACTCATTGTGCTGTGTTCCCTGAGACCCACTCCCCACCCACCACTCTATATGATGATGCAAAGCAGAAACCAATGCAAAAAACAACTGAACACACACACACACGCACACACATACATGTACACACAGATCCCAAAACAAACTGAAATAACAACAAAGTGTAACAAAACAAACAACAACAACAAAAATCAAGAAAACTAAACACACACACACACACACACACACACACACACACACACACGGCTAGCATGAAGTGAATAGAGAAGAAAAACAGAAAGACGGGGGAATAAAAGGAATTCAGATCAAACCCTCACACATTTATTAACACATACCTTTAACTATAAAAAATGAAAATAAAAAAACCCAGAAGAACAGAAGAGCAAAAACAAACCAACAACAATAACAAAATTCAAGGATGAACACTCAATCATTCACATACACACATAAACAGAAAACAACAAAAAAAGAAAGAAACAGAAAAAGAAAAAAAAATTCAGGGGGGTGCAAACCAAACCCTCACATACACACTCATGCACAAAGAAAAATATTTTAAAAATAGATGAACTAACAACCAGTCATTTTTTAATTTAAAAATATTTAAAAATAAAATAAAAATTAAAAAAAGAGGAAGAAAACCCCTGCTCTTTTGTGGCAGGCTCTGTCATTGTTCCTCTAATCCGGTCTTTCCTGTGGAGCCACCTCTTTCACTCTCTCCTCAGTGTCCTGAGCAGTGAAGGAGAAGGGGCTGTGGAGGTAGGTGGGGCTGCAGTCCTCCCCTCCCATTCACGTATGGTCAGGGAGATCTCCTCTTGTGGGAGGTGTGAGATTGTCCCCCAGTTATGTACTCGCAGGGGGTGTCCCATCCAGGCCTATCCTGGAATGGAGTTCTCCTATTGCTACTGACATCCTGGCTCTGCCTGGGTTGTCCCTTTCTGTTGTGGCTCTGATATGTGGGTCTGACATTCAGAGGATTGCTGGGGAGGAAGGGGTTTGGGTCAGCCCCGGACTCACCACTGATCTCTTTGGAGTCCTTTCTCATCCTTTTCTAGCCACATCCTTTGTCCAGCAACTGTGTCAGGGTAGGGGATGGGTCGTCTAGATCTCAGCACTGATCAGGTCTCTCTGAAGTTTGTGCTTTCAGGATATTCCCTCTGGGTCCCAATCAATCCCTGAATAGTTGATCCACCAGTCACAGAGATCGGGTCTGTTGCTCCGTGGTGAGCAAGTCAGAGCACTTTTCCTGCCATGCCTTCAAGATGGTGGTGGGGTGCCTTTCGTGTCCTCTTCCATGGGGCTTTGCCTCTGGACTTCCTCTTGCCCTTCTAGGTGCTGAAGTGGTGAGGCAAAGCCTGCAGTCGGCAGGCTCTCCTGCCAATGGTGAGGGAGAGCCTGGGGCGATAGTCTCTCCCCACTGCATTTCACAGGAAAACTTTTGTCTTTTTTTTAAAAAAATGGATCTCGGCTCTGCTACCTGGAAGAGTCAGGGACCAAGAAGAGAAGCTGCAGCACCAGCTATTGGACTAGGGGACTGGTCACTTGCTCTGGAGTCCCCAGCATTTTCTTCCCAGGAAGGGTTTTGTTGATTTAAAAAAAGAAAAGAAAATGGTGCTCAGCTTCTGTGTTTCAGGATTCACTAGGGTCCAAGCCCAGCAGCTATGGCATGAGCTGCTGCACCAGGAAAGCCCTGGCCACTAGCTCCCTAGCCCTCACTCAGTCAACAACTCACACACCCACTCACCCACCAGCACATACACAAAATTTTCCATACACTCGCTCACTCACACCATAGTCCAACTGGCTCAGCTGTCATATTCCTGACCTTCCACCCATACATTAAGTTTCTAATGAAAATAAATGAAGTGGAGTCAAAGGTATGAAAAGGAAAAAAAAGACAAGAAAACAGCCTGAGCAACTTGGCGAGACCTCATCTCTATAATAAATCAAAAAATTAGCCGGGCATGGTAGTGTGCACCTGTAGTTCCAGCTACTTGGAAGACTGAGACAGAAGGATCGCCTGAGCCCAGCAAGTCAATGCTGGGATGGTTGTGAGCAAGTCACTGAACTCCAACATGGGTGATGGAGTGAGACTCTGACTCAAAAAAGAAAAAGAAAAATTCCTTGAGGTGTTTGTGATAGGCATAATAATGCCCTCCCCCAATGATGTCCACATCCTAATTCTAGCCACCTGCAAATATCTTACTCTACATGACAAAACAGATCTTGCAGATATAATCAAGTTAAGAACCTTGACACTGAAAGATTATCCTGGACAATCTAAGTGGGCCCATTGTAATCTCAAGGGTCTTTATAAATAGAAAAAGGAGAGTTTTGAAGACATCCCACTGCTGCTGACTTTGAAGACAGAGAAAGAAGTTTATCCATTTCATAAGCCAAGGAATTCAGGTGTCCTCCAGAAACAGATTCTTGCCTGGAGTCTGCAGAAGAAATGCAGTCTTGCTGACACCTTAATTTTAGACTGGTAATACTCATTTTCAATGCCCGATGTCCAGAACTGTAAGATGATGTATTTCCATTGTTTTAGCCTACCAATTTGGGAAATTTTGTTCCAGCAACAATAAGACATAATGCAAGATTGACTTCTGAGTTGAATCCTGAAGTTTGAATTAGTGGGAAGATGGAGAAGAAAAGTACATTTTCATCAAAAGGAACAATAAATGTTAAAGCATAAAAGGTTAGGAAGAACGCCAAGGGGACTTGGATAAAATGAAGATGTTTGTGAGGAGATACGTGTGCAGGAGGTCAGGTTAGGTCATAGAAGGTGCCTATATCTCCAAATAATTTATTTACTGTCCAAGGAGTTTGAGAAATGGGGATCCATAGGGAATGACTTAATTGTATTTTCAATGGGAAAACTTTTTTAAAATAGCAGTCACAAGAAGTAGAGCAGACTGAAAAGCAATGATAACAGTTGAGATCCAAAGATCATAGTAACCTACAAGAACAGTGTGTGATATAGATACCTACATAGAAGCACTAGAACAGGGCAAAGGCATAGTTAAGGTGATGGCTGAGTACCCAAGGAAAACTTGCTTTTGGTTCTTTTCTTTTTAATTTAATTTTAAAGATGTGGGTTCTAATTTGCACCTACAGCAACGGAGACTTGGCAGGATCCGAAGACTAATTGCTGCCCAAGTCTTCTAGAAGTTCCTTACTCCTCTGCCCCTACCAAAGAAGCTGCACAAGAAGAATATTCAATGGATTGGAGATTCCACTTGGTAAAGTTAGTCCTAGAGGTACAGAACTGAAGGTTTCACTACAGTCCAAGAAAACAATCCCTTTTATAATTAGGATTCATGTACAATAGCAGGCAAATACTTAATTTTCTATTTATCTTATACTGTTAAGGAGGTTCCCTCAATTTTCCCTAATATAAATAAATAAAATGTCATTTCGACAAGCTTCTAGGCACTGATTAGTCAAAAGTAACCACCATAAGCATTCTTACAGGAAAGTTTTCTGTTTTACAAACCTCCAGATTCAGGGTGTTTCTTTCTGTTGAAGAAATTCACATGCCTTATATTAGTTATTTGTTTAAAAAAAAAAAAAACTTCAAAAGATTTATCCATTGTTTTTCCTGATTCTGAAGGCCAAATTCTTATTTTCTGATGTTTGCTGATTTCCCAAAATGCTTTGCCATAGAGCAAACATTTGTTCAATTTTCCCCTCAGAAGTCACCTATATGAATAGATGTATTTGTGACAATCTGTGTGACTCTTTAACCTGAATTATTTAGCAACTGCAATGCATTGTCTAAATATTCTAATCATGTCTCTTTTGTTTTTTGGGTTTTTTTTAAGTCAGAGTCTCACTTTGTCACCCAAGCTGGAGTACAGTGGCACTCTCACGACTACTCCACTTTTGAGACATGCTAGGCTCTGGCGATTCTTCCACCTCAGCCTTCCAAGCAGTTGGAACTACAGGCATGTGCTACCACACATGGCTAAATGTTTTTTGATATATTGTGGAGACAAGATCTCTCCAAGTTGACCAGGCTGGTCTCAAACCCCTGGGCTCAGGCAATCCTCTCATCTCAGCCTCCCAAAGTGCTGGGATTACAGGCTTGAGCTACCATGCCTGGTCATGTCTCTTTTTATATAACTCATCAATCTGTCTTTTAACTGTCAATAGAAGTGTAGAGCAGCTATTTGTTAGACCAGAGTTGGTTTAACATGCTTACAAGATTTACAAAGAAGATTCCAATGGAAACAGTGCTTATCATATCTAAATAAATGTGTATGTATATATATAAAATATATATATTTCTTATACAGATTTATGTGAACCATTAATAAGTGAATCTTCAACATATTTTATTTTCTAAAAGAAATCAACATATTCATTTAGCATAGACTTAATGACAGAGCTATAATAAAATGAATTAAGGCATTGTAATAATTTTAATCTTATGATAAGGATGTAGAAATAATTAGACAGACAGAAAATTGAAATTAAAAATACATGATGGCCCTCCCTCTGGTTCTTGAATTAGTTTCAAATTTTATAGGAGTATTTGTCAGTTGGTTACCCTATATCTATATTTCTGTTGAATTCTTAAGATCAACAAGCACATTTCTCAATTAGCAAGGTCAGACGTAGTTTAGTCCTTCACACAAAGAATACATACAAGTGAGAAGAGCAGAGTTGTACTTGTATTTGATGTACAAAAGCTTCCTCTGTGGTTTTAATGAAAATATACAACTGGATAGGGCATTGAGTTAAGTAAATGTAAGATGTAGATGATAGATAGATAGATAAAGATAGACATACAGATAATCTACTGTAGTCTAGTCAGTGTTCTACATCTGTGAAGATAGGAAAACCCAGAAGAAAGAAATAAAGGCAGGTGAGATCCCTAACTTCACTGCAGAGATACAACTTTGAAACTATTATGCCTATCATTACCATCCAGTCCATATTGTAATTCTATGTTTTCTTATGTTTTTCCCTCTCATTACAAAAGGTTTCTTAAAATAACAGATTTTTAAAGATAGGTTTCAAAATCTAACAAATCTTTTAATAATGGCCACAACTCTTCAGTTCAGCAATTTTAACCAGATTATGTAAAATATTACAATCTCAATTTCCTCATTTGGAAAACAGGAAAATAATACCCCTCATAAGAGACGTGAAGTAAAATCAGAGAGGTTAAGCAACAGAGGTTTGGGTGAAAATCTTCTATTCCCCTTAGCCTCAGCCTTTGGGGTGCTTAGTAGACTAAGGATGCCTACAACATTGTCATTTGAAACATTGTTGTGCTTGCAGAGCAAGGATTGTGTAAACATGGAGGACATCATACCTGATGGGCATTAGCATTAGCAATATCAGCATTAGCAATACAAACCAGGTGTGCCTTAATATCTAGATAGTTATTATATTAATATATTTATTATTAATATCTAGATAGTCTTCTCGAAATATGTAGGAGCAACCCAAAAATAATTTGGACCAAAAAACTTCATACGTATGTTATACATTGAAATTCTATTGATCAACATAAATGAAATATATAATTATAAAATAAAATAAAAAAATTAATGATGATGGTGGAAGTTATCCATTTTATGTGAAAAAACAATTAAGACCCTTTGATTGGTTCAATAAATAGAAAATAGGCTAATAGTTAACACAAATCTTAAGGCAATTGCTAGAAGATAACTCTAAAGACAAGAATAATCTTCTGAAAATGACAGAAGCACAGTCCTATTGACCTAATCACCCCAGGTAAAATTAACCTCTTCCATGTGAGTGACTTTGACTTGGACACAGTTGATCTGCCTTCAGACCACAGGGATATTAGTGAGTTATCTGAGAAGCCCAGCCTACAGCATCAGACTTCTGAACCAAATAAATCCTTACTATTTAGGCCACTGAATTTTGGAGGAATCATTGTGGTTTATTGTGGTAATAAATAATTCATATGGAATTGGTATCTGAAAGAAAGGTGGGAGATTTTATACCAAAACCTAAAGTATAGGCCGGGCTCAGTGGCTCCCTCTGTAATCCTAGGCACTATGGGAGACTGAGGCAAGTGAATTGGCTGAGCCCATGTGTTCCAGACCACCCCAGGCAACTTGGCGAGATCTTGTCTCTACAATACATAAAAAATTAGCCAAGTATGGTAGCGCTTGCTTGTAGTTCTGACTACTTGGAACACTGCGGTGGAAGGATCCCTGGAGCCCAGCAGGTCGAAGCTGGAGTGGCCGTGAGTGTGCTACTGCACCCCAGCCTGGATGACATACTGAGACTCCCACTCAGAAAAGAAAAAGTAAAGTATATGGTATTGACTTTGTAACTAAGTGGCAAGAAGAAGTTAACAAAATGGCAAGCAAATTGCTAACAAGGGCTGAAAAAAATGGTGAGAAAATTATAAGACAGGAAAAATGGAGACTTGAACTACTATATAGCAGCAGAAAATCTGTGCTCACTTTTGGAAATTATTAAGAAGAACTTCAGGTAGACTGTTGAAAGTGTCAGCTGGTTTCTTCTAGCTGTGAATGATAAAATATAGAAGGATGAGCTAAAGAAATAACTGAACAGTTTGCAAGAAGAATTTAAAATACCGCTTGGGAAGAATAACAAAGAAAGTGCATGCTTGTATAACCTTTAATAATACTGTTGAAAGAATAAAGGTTGTTGCTAGTGAACCTTATCAACTAGAAAAAAAAGTTCTAGATGTCTTAAGGTCATTATTCCACATGTGTTTCATAGAACTCACATACCTAGAATTAAATCCAAAGTGACTTATCTTTAGAGATGCTTATCTATAAAAGAATTACAAGTGTTGCTTTTATAATTAGAATGAGATAGAGGTAGATTCACAGAAAACCTGAAAGGTTTTAAGGGAGTTATATAGGCAGAAGTGCTAGCATGCTAAAAATTAGACTACTTGAAAATCACAAAGTCTTCAGGGTTTCCAACTTTCTCTAGCCAAGAAAGAACTGAGAAATTTCCTCAAAGGCCTTATTCTCCAGTATTATCTTCAGGGTTTCCAACTTTCTCTAGCCAAGAAAGAACTGAGAAATTTCCTCAAAGGTCTTATTTTCCAGTATTGTCTTCAGAAGTGATCAAGGAGGGGAAAAAAGGTAGTACAGTTGACCCTTGAACAATGTGAAGATTAGGGGCACCAAACTCCCACACAGTAAAAAAAAAAAATATGTATAACTCTTGATTTCTCAAAAACTTACCTAGTAATAGCCTACTTTTGGCCAGAAGACTTACCAATATCATAAACAGTCGATTAACACAGATTTTGCATGTTATATATAAAGTAAGCTACAGCAAAAAAAGTGTTAAAAAACTCATAAGAGAGAGAAACTATATTTACTGCTCATTTAGTGAAAATAGATGATCATAAAGATCTTTATCATCTTCATCTTGAGTAGGTGGAGGAGGAGGAGAAAAAAGAGGATTTGGTCTTGCTGTCTCAGGGACAGTAGAAGCAAAAGAGAAATAGTGGAGGTGGAAGAGGAGGGAAGAGAAGCAGACATACTAGGAGTAACTTTACAAAACTATATCATAATTTCTGGCTCACTTTTTGCTTTTTAATTTTTCTAAAAATATTCTCATAAGTAATCCTTAAACATTAGCACAAGGGAAGGACTGGCAGTCACCAGGCACTGTTAGGAGAAAGGGAGGAAGGAGGCTGGGGGCAAGTGAAAACATGAAAGGTACTTGTATTATTATGGGGTGAGAGTGGGGGAAGGGGAGGGGGTGAGGGTCAGTTAGAAGCCAAAACTTCTGCTACATATGGTCTGCTTCTGTGGTTAATCATCATTGCACCCCGCATTCCTATAATAAAATAAAATTTAGATAAGTAAATAAATAATATTCCTATACAGCACAGTAATTTTTCCTTTAACATTTACTTTAGTTTCGGTGCCTGTATCTAAGTATTCAAGTTGCAAAGAAGGCAAAAGCAGCCTTGAATAATTATAATTTCTCTGCCAACATGTTTCCTGCCACTACCCTTTTTTACATTGTCTTCATCTTCTGGTATTGGTTCAGAAGCACTCATCTCCATCAAGTTATCTTCTGCTAATGTTTCTGATATGGTGTCTGTTAGCTCTTGAATGTCTCCAAAATCCATATTTTTTTAACTTTTAAATTACTTATTTTTAAATTGTGGGATACAATTCAGGGTTAGGTATACAAATATTCATTGTGCAGGTATCCTTGTTGATGAGGTGTGCACACCCTTCCCCAGGCAGATTTCCACTACTGCCAATCCCACCTCCCTGCTGCTCCTGCCCCCATGCAGTTTCCCGCTGCTGTCAATCTTTTTCTTATAGTATTATGATAGTTGTTCAAGGTCCACTTATGAGTGAGAACACGTGATACTCAGTTCTTTGTTTCTGTGAAGGATCACTCAGTATTATAGACTCTGATTCCATAGAGCTTGCTGCAAAATTCGTGATTTTTGTTCTTCTTTAGGGCTGTGTAATATTCCATTGTGTATATGTATCACTTTTTTTATCCAGTCCTCATTTAATGGGCAGCATGGTTGGCTCCATGTTCTTGCTATTGTGAACAATGCTGCAATAAACATACATGTGGGGTTCCAGCAAGATGGCAATGGGGCAACCTGGTCTGTGAAACCCTCTGCAAAGGAGAATTGCAGTGGGTCTCTGGCTCTCGCCCCGGGGGCTGCAGACCCCCAAATCGCAACCTACTCTTCATATACAACTTGGCCGTTTTCACAGCTGGGACATCACAGCTGACTGGACAACCACCACAGTGCAGACATCGCCGCCCGCTGTCGCTGCCGCAGCCGCCGCAGCCGCAACCACCACAGCCGCCGCCGGTAGCACATCACAGCACCTGGGCCGGAGGTGATCCACAACTTCAGTCCTTGAAGCTCCTTCAGGAAGATCTGCTGGGATCGCTGCCACCTCTCCCGCGACCAAGACGTCCTGCCTGCCGTAAGTCCCCTGCCTGTGCCCTGAGGCAGGCATCCATCTCCAGTCTCTGCTGGTTCTTGTCCGGCCCTACCCCCTCTTGGGCGAGCAGCTGGCATAGCACCACCTGCTGGCGAATCAAGGTAACAACACCGAAACGGGAGAAACAAGCTTGAAAAAGACATAGGCCAGAGTGGTGAACGGAGGGTGATCTGAAGTGTCCTTCACAGCAGACCAGGGGCAACTGACCCAAATTGCAAACTAATTTACCTGCCTGAAAAGAACCTAGAAATCAGAAATCAGAACTGAAAGGACATTGGAATTAAAAGAAAAGTCTCAGAGTGTGCTTCATTGATTCTGTTAGTTTAATGACTTAATTCTATTCCTACTGTATTGTTCCTTTTTTTTCTGTCTTCCTTTTATTCTCTTTTCTTATCTTTGCAAACCATATCTTTGTATAGAGGAACAGCACACCAATAAGGTGGTTGGTTAGCTTGTATGTTAGCATCACTATATGTTTTTTTTTTTGTATGGGAATTGGTTCATCAGTAGCTGTGGTCTATTGTTTTTATCTGTTTCAGTATAGGTCTCAAACTCCATTTGTTGGCACACATTTGTTTCCCCCCTTACTCCTCTATCTCTCCACCCCCCTCTTCAACCCACTGTCTGCTCCATTCTCTTCCCTCTGCTAATCACATTTTATTTCAGGGAGTAAACCTACAGCCCCACTGCATGGACAGATTCCAAGGCAATGGGAAGTGGATTCCAGATTATCCACACACCTGTCAGTGAATACCAGGACCTGCAGATAGATTTTGAATCACAGCTCCGCCTTAAGTAAATCTCAAAACTGCAAAAAGGACCATGCCCAACCTACAGTGCAACTCCAGAATTGAACAAAGTAAGAGGGCATACAAAAAGAATAGGAGATTGAACAAATAGAAGTAAAACCAATTCCTTTACCCCTGAATAACAGAATCAAAGAAGACGGTGACATGGAGGGAAGGAAGAAGTAGGGAGGGGGGAAAACCACCCAAATGAAGAAAAACCAAAAGAAGAATATAGGTCTTACACAGACCCCTGGGAGATCAGACACTGAGAAAACAGATTCTGGAACACAAACAATGAAAAGCCCCCAGAATGGCTGGTGACATGCAACAAATGAACACATTTAGACATTAATGGAGAGAATTTTAAAAATTGAGGAGAGACAAGAGGAAAATAGGAAGGAGCTGATGACAGAAATAACAGCAGTAAAGAATACTGTGATGGAAATTAATAGCAGACTAATAAGCATGGAAAGCAGAACCAGCCAAGCAGAAGAAAAAATCTCAGAGCTCGAAGACCAAAACACAGAACTAACCCAAACTGTCAAAAGCATAGAAAAGAAGCTCAAAAAGACAGAACAAAACCTGCAAGAGAAGAATGATCACTTCAAGAGACCAAACCTAAGAGTAATTGGGCTTCCTGAGGCAAAGAGAGAAACAGAAGCCACGCTGGAACAAACATTTCATGAAATCATTCAAGAAAACTTCCCTCATCTCATCAATGATGAAAAAATTCAAACACAAGAGATTCAGAGAACCCCTGCAAGACAACAAATGAGAAGAACAACTCCCAGACACATAATAATTTGCCTAAACAAAGTAGCTATAAAAGAAAAAATCCTAAAGGCAGCAAGAGAAAAAGGCCAGACTACCTACCAGGGAAGACCAATTAGAATAGCAGCAGATTTATCCACAGAAA
Source organism: Cephalopachus bancanus (assembly GCA_027257055.1). Taxonomy (NCBI): domain Eukaryota; kingdom Metazoa; phylum Chordata; class Mammalia; order Primates; family Tarsiidae; genus Cephalopachus; species Cephalopachus bancanus. The sequence continues at coordinate 1,170,642 of JAPVLO010000241.1, forward strand.
CACTTCAGGCTAGGAGAACCTGGAGACCTATCTTCAAAGTTCTAAAAGATAAACAATTTCAATCAAGAATAACCTACCCAGCCAAAATAAGCTTCATTAGTGAGGGAGAATTGAAATATTTTCCAGATATCCAATCCCTAAGAATCTACGCTGCCACCAGACCACCTCTACAAGAAACACTTAAGAAAGTACTGAACACAGAAGAAAAAGAAAAAAGAACAACAGCATTCTTCACAAGAGTACAGGCAAAAGATTAAAAACACACATTAGCCAACTCCAGAACCCAAAGAAAGACAACAAACAAACAGGAACAACTCTTAAGAACCTTATGACAGGGATCAGCTCTTGCATTTCAATTATTAGCCTAAATGTGAATGGACTAAATACACCACTGAAAAGACATAGAATGGCAAAATGGATAAAATATCATCAGGCAACAATCTATTGCCTTCAAGAGACTCACCTCACTAGAAAGGACACCCACAGACTCAAAGTAAGAGGATGGGAAACAAACTTTCAGGCAAACGGAATACAAAAGAAAGGAGGAGTAGCAATCTTAATTTCAGACAAAATACCCTTCAAGCTATTAAAAATCAAAAAAGATACAGAAGGCCACTACATAATAATAAAAGGCTCAATCCATCAACAAGAAATATCTATCCTAAACATATATGCACTCAATATAGGTGCGCCAACTTTCATAAAGCAACTTCTAGGAAAACTAAAGAAAGATATTGACTCTAACACCATCATAACTGGGAACTTTAATACCCCACTCACAACCCTAGACAGATCATCAGGACAAAAAATCAGCAAGGAGATCCAGAACCTCAATGTGACTTTGGATCAAATGGACTTAATTGATCCCTACAGAATACTCCATCCAAAGACCACAGAATATACATTCTACTCATCACTGCATGGAACATATTCTAAGATCGACCACGTAATTGGCCATAAAACAAGCATAAGCAAATTTAAAAGGACCAAAATTCTACCATGCAGCTTCTCGGACCACAGTGGAATAAAAATAAACATTGACGCCAACAAAGTCCCCCAAACCCCACAAAGACATGGACACTAAACAGCATGATGCTAAACAACTCCTGGGTCAACAATGAAATCAAAACAGAGATCAAAAGATACCTGGAAATAAATGAAAATAAAGAAACATCTTACTAAAACCTCTGGGATACCTTGAAAGCTGTACTAAGAGGGGAATTTATATCCCTACAAACACACATGAAGAAAATGGAAGGATCACAAATTAACAACCTAACAAGCCACCTAAAACAGCTGGAAAAGCAAGACCACAAAAACCCTAATTTCAGCAGAAGAATCCAGATCACCAAAATAAAAGCCCAAATCCAGGACATAGAAGACAAAAAGATAATACAAAAAATCAATGAAATAAAAAGCTGGTTCTTCAAAAGGATAAACAAGATCAATGGTCCCCTAGCTAGAATGACCAAGAAAAAACGAGAAAAAAATCAAATAAGCACAATTAGAAACACAAAAGATGAAGTCACATCTGACCCTGAAGAAATACAAAAGATCACTACAGACTACCATGTACACTTGCATGGAAACAAACTTGAAAACCTTAAGGAAATGGAGGACTTTCTGACATCACACCACCTACCTTGATTGGAACAAGAAGAAATTGAGACCCTAAATAAACCAATAACAATCAAGGAAATTGACTATTTAATAAGAAAACTTCCTACAAAAAAAACCCCTGTTCCAGATGACTTTCCAGCAGAATTCTACAAGACATTTAAGGAGGAGCTGATACCAATCCTACTGAAGGTATTCCAGGTGATTGAAAAGACGGAACTCTCCCCAAATCATTTTACAAAGCCAACATCACATTGATACCCAAGCCAGGTAAAGATCCAACAAAGAAAGAGAACTACAGGCCAATATCTTTGATGAACATAGATGCTAAAATTCTCAACAAGATCCTAGCAAACCGAATTCAGCAGTACATCTCAAAAATCATCCATCATGACCAAGTAGGCTTCATCCCTGGGATGCAAGGCTGGTTCAACATTCATAAAATCATAAATATAATTAAATACATCAACAGATGTCAAAACAAAAACCATATGATTATATTATTAGATGCAGAAAAAGCTTTTGATAAAATCCAGCACCCCTTCTTGATAAAAACCCTGGAACATCTGGGCACACGGGGAACATACCTCAAAATAGTAAAAGCCATCTACGAGAAACCCACAGCCAGCATACTCCTAAATGGACAAAAATTGGAACCATTTCCCCTGAAAACTAGAACAAGACAAGGATGCCCACTCTCACCCCTCCTGTTCAACATAGTATTGGAAGCTCTGGCTCGAGCAATCAGAGAAGAGGAGGCAATCGGGGGTATCCAAATAGGAAAAGAAAAAGTCAAGTTATCTCTCTTTGCAGATGATATGATTGTGTACCTTGAAAACCCAAGAGAATCTGTCAAAAACCTCCTTACACAGATAAAGGCCTTTGGCAAAGTCTCAGTATACAAAATAAATGTACAAAAGACAATCACATTTCTCTACACCAATAATAAACAAACAAACCCAAATAAAAAACACAATTCCATTCACAATAGCCACAAAAAAAATGAAATACCTTGGCATCTTCCTAACCAGAGACGTGAAAGACCTTTACAATGAAAATTACAAAATACTGCTCAAAGAAACCAAAGATGACACAAACAAGTGGAAAAATATCCCATGCACATGGATTGGAAGAATCAACATTGTGAAGATGTTCATCTTACCTAAGGCAATCTACAAATTCAATGCAATACCCATCAAATTACCAGCAACATTCTTCTCAAACCTAGAAAAGACAACACAGGAATTCATATGGAAACACAAACATCCAAGAATAGCCAGAACAATCCTCAGCAAAAAAAAAAAAAAAAAAAAGCAGGTGGTATCACAATACCAGACTTCAAACTTTATTATAAAGCTACAATCATCAAAACAGCTTGGTATTGGTATAGGAATAGTCATATAGATCAATGGAATAGAATTGAGATTCCAGAAGCAAAACCTCAATTTCTCAACCAACCCATCTTCGACAAGACCTCCACCACCTACCACTGGAGAGAGGAGAACCTATTCAGTAAATGGTGCTGGGAAAACTGGTTGACCACATGCAGAAGATTGAAACAGGACCCCTGTCCATCCCCATGCACAAAGGTTAACTCCAAATGGATCAGAGACCTAAATGTAAAACCTCAAACCATAAGAACCTTAGAAAAGGAAGGAAATACTCTCATGGAAATCAGAACTGGCATCCAATTCCTGAACAAAACCTGAAACCCACAGAACATAAGAGAGAAGATAGACAAGTGGGATCTTATTAAACTGACAAGCTTCAACCTCCCATATGACCCCGCAATCCCCTACTGGGAATATACCCTGAAGAACACAAATCACTCTATCAAAAAGATACCTGCACACATATGTTTATTGCAGCATTGTTCACAATAGCAAGAACCTGGAAACAACCAAGCTGCCCATCAAAAGAGGACTGGATTTAAAAAACGTGGTACATATACACGATGCAATACTATGCAGCCATAAAAAAGAACAAAATCATGAATTTCGCTGCAACCTGGATGGAACTTGAGTTTGTAATACTGAGTGACCTCTCACAGAAACAAAGATCCAAGTATCACATGTTCTTACTCATATAATGGACCTTGAACATCCAATGTAATACTGTAAGAACATGACTGACGGTACTGGGAAACTATGGGGTGGGGATGGGATTAACGGTAGCAAATATCTGTCTGGAGAAGGGGAAACACCTCTTATCAACAGGGTGCCTGAATGAAATGTAATTGTACACCTAACCCTTAACTGTACCCCACAAAACCATAATAAAAAATATTGATTTAAAAAAAATAAAAAATAATAATAAAAAAACATACATGTGTAGGCATCTTTATATAGAGTGATTTAAGTTCTTCTGGGTATATTCCCAGTAGGGGAATTGTGGTCATATGGAAGGTTGATTTTTGGAACTTTTAGGAATTGCCACACTGTTTTCCACAGAGGCTAAACTAGTTTAAACTCCCACCAACAGTGTAGAAGCATTCCCTTTTCGCCACATCCTTTCTAGCATCTGTTATTTTTTGAGTTATTGATGATGGCCATTCTGACTGGAGTTAGATGGTATCTCAGTGTAGTTTGTGTGTGTGTGTGTGTGTGTGTGTGTGTGTGTGTGTGTGTGTGTGTGTGTTGGAATCTCACTCTGTTGCCCAGACTGGAGTGCAGTGGCTGCTGGCGGCCACTGCAGCTTCGACCTGCTGGGCTCCGGCGATCCTTCCGCCTCAGCCTTCCAAGTAGCTGGAATTACAGGCACGCGCTACCACACCCAGCTGATTTTTTGATTTATTGTAGAGATGAGGTCTCGCTGCCCAGGCAGGTCTCAAACCCACGGGCTCAGGCAATCCACTCACCTCAGCCTCCCAAAGGCGCGGGATTACAGACTGAGCCACCGAGCCTGGCTTCAGTGTAGTTTTAATTTGCATTCCTTTGATGACTAGTGAGGCTGAACATTTTTTCATGTATCTGTTGGCTGCTCGTGCATCTTTTGAGAACTGTCTTTTCATATCTTTTGCCCATTTTGTAATGGGGCTGCTTGTTTTTTTTTCTTCTAGCACGTTTGAGTTCCTTGTAGATACTAGATGTTAGACCTTTGTCAGACATGGAATTGGTAAATACTTTTTCCCAGTCTGTAGGCTGTCTCCCTGCTCTCTTGATGGTTTCTTTGGCTTTGCAGAAGTTGGTCAGTTTGATGAGGTCCCACTTGTCTGCCTTATCTCTTATTGCATGGGCACTGAGGGTTTGATCAGGAATTGTTTGCCAGTTCAAATTTCCATAAGAGTGTCTCTGACATTTTCTAAGATTCTTATAGTTTGAGGTTTTACATTTAGATCTCTGATCCATTTAGAGTTGATTTTTATGTATAGGGATAGGTAGGTGTCCTGTTTCAGTCTTCTGCATGTGAACAGCTAGTTTTTCCAACACCATTTATTGAATACATTCTCATCTGCCCAGTGGTGAAGGCTTTGTCAAAGATGAGTTTGTTGAGAAATTGAGATTTTGCTTCTGGAGTCTCAATTCTATTCTGTTCTTGTACCGATACCAGGCTGTTTTGATTATTATTGCTTTATAATAAAGTTTAAAATTTGGAGTGTGATACCTCCTGCCTTTTTTTTTTCCCCCTGAGGATTGTTTTGGCTATTCGTGGTTGTTTATGCTTCCATATGAATTTCTGTATTGTTGTTTCTAGGTCTGAGTAGAATTTTGCTGGTAATTTGATGGGTATTGTATTAAATCTGTAGATTGCCTTAGGTAGAATGAACATCTTAACAATGTTGATTCTTCCAGTCCATGAGCATGGAATATTTTTCCACTTGTTTGTGTCATCTTTGATTTCTTTGATCAGTATTTTGTAATTTCCTTTGTAAAGATCTTTCACAACTCTGGTTAGGAAGATGTCGAGGTATATCTCTCTCTTTTTTTTTTTTTTTTGGTGGCGATTGTGAATAGAATTGTGGTTTTTATTGGGGTTTCTGTTTGTGTATTATTGGTATATAAATTAGATTGTCTTTTGCACAATTATTTTATACCCTGAGAATTTGCCAAAGCCCTTTATCGGTGCAAGGAGGTTTTTGACAGATTATCTTGGGTTTTCAAGGTATAGAATCATGTCGTCTGCACAGAGAGGTAACTTGACTTCTTTTCCTATTTGGATACACCTGATTGCCTTCTCTTCTCTGATTGCTCTAGCTAGGACTTCCAAAACTATGCTGAACAGGAGGGGTAAGACTGGGCATCCTTTTCTTGTTCCAGTTTTCAGGGGAAAAGTTTCCAATTTCTGTCTGTTTAGCAGTATGCTGACTGTGGGTTTCTCATAGATGGCTCTTACTATTTTGAGGTATGTTCCATCTATGGGTGAACTAGAAGGGGTGCTAGATTTTATCCAATGCTTTTTCTGCATCTAATGATATAATCATGTGGCTTTTGCCTTTACATCTGTTGATGTATTTAATTACATTAATGGTCTCACAAATGCTGAACCAGCCTTGGATCCCAGGGATGAAGCCTGGACTTTGTCATGGTGGATGATTTTTGAGATGTGTTGTTGAATCCAGTTTGCTAGGATCTTGTTGAAAATTTTAGCATCTATGTTCATCAAGGATATTGTCCTGTAGTTCTTTTTCTTTGTTGGATCTTTACCTGGCTCAGGTATCAATGTGATGTTAGCTTCATAAAATGATTTGGGGAGAGTTCCAACTTTCTCAATCACCTGGAATACTTTTAATAGGATTGGTAACCATTCCTCTTTGTACGTTTTGTAGAATTCTGCTGGAAAGCCATCTGATCCAGGGTTTTTTTTTTTTTTTTTTTTTTTGTAGGTAGTTTTCCTATGACATAGTCAATTTCCTGGAAGGTTATTGGTCTATTGGTCTATTTAGGGTCTCTTTATTTCTTCTTGTTTCAACCTGGGGAGGTTATGTGATGTCAGAAAGTCCTCCATTTCCTTTAGGTTTTCAAGTGTGTTTCCATACAAGTGTACATAGTAGTCTCTGATAATCTTTTGTATTTCTTCAGAGTCAGATGTGACTTCATCTTTTGTGTTTCTGATTGTGTTTATTTGTTTTTTTTCTCTCTCTCTTTTTCCTCGTCAGTCTAGCTAGGGGACCATCAAACTTGTTTATTCTTTCAAAGAACCAACTTTTTGTTTCATTGATTTTTTTTGTATTATCATTTTGTCTTCTATGTCCCAGATTTGGGCTTTTATTTTGGTGATATGGATTATTCTACTGAAGTTAGGGTTTTGATGGTCTTGCTTTCCTAGCTTCCTTATGTGACTTGTTAGGCTGTTAACTTGTGATCTTTCTATTTTCTTCATGCGAGTTTACAGAAATATGAATTCCTCTCTTACTACTGCTTTCATGGTATCCCAGAGGTTTTGGTAAGATGTTTCTTCACTTTCATTTGTTTCCAGGTATCTTTTCATTTCTGTTTTGATTTCATTGTTGACCCAGGAGTTGCTTAGCATCATGCTGTTTAGTGTCCATGTCTTTGTGGGTTTGGGGGAAACTTTTTCGGTGTTCCTATTTATTTTTATTCCACTGTGGTCTGGGAAGGTGCAATGCAGAATTTCAATCTTGTGAAATTTGTTTATTTCCTTGATTTATGGCCAAGGTTGTGGTTGATCTTAGAGTACATTCTATGTGGTGATGAGTAGAATGTATATTCTATGGTCTTTGGGTGGAGTGTTCTGTAGGTATCAATTAAGTCCATTTGGTCGAGTCACATTGAGGTTCCGAATCTCCTTGCTGACTTTTTGTCTTGATGATCTGTCTAGGGTTGTGAGTGGGGCATTAAAGTCCCCAAGTATGATAGTGTTAGTCAACATACTTTTTAAGTTCTCCTAGAAGTTTCTTTATGATAGTTGTTGCTCCTATGTTGGGTGCATATATGTTTAAGATGGATATTTCTTGTTGATGTATTGAATCTTTTATCATTATATAGTGACCATTTGTATCTTTTTCAATTTTTGATAGCTTAAAAGGTGTTTTTTCTGATATTAAGATCACAACTCCTGCTTTCTTTTGTTTTCTGCTCACCTGAAATTTTGCTTTCCATCCTCTTCCTTTGAGTCTGTGAGTGTCATTTCCGGTGAGATGAGTCACTTGAAGACAATATATTGTTGCCTCTTGATAGCTTTTCCATTTTACCATTCTATGTCTTTTCAGTGGTGCATTTAGTTCATTCACATTCAGGCTAATTATTGAAATGTGAGAGTTTATCCCTGTCATAAGGTTCTTGTAGAGCTGTTGTTGTTCCTGTTTGTTTTTTGTCTTTCTTTTGACTTTTGAATCAACATTCATGTGTGTTTTCAATCTTTTCCCTGCACTCTTGTGAAGAGCGTTGTTATTCTTTTGTCCCTTTCTTCTGTGTTTAATACTTTCTTAAGTGTTTCTTGTAGAGGTAATCAACAGACAGCATAAGATCTTAGTGATTGAATGTCTGGAAAAGATTTTAACTCTCCCTCACTGATGAAGCTTAGCTTAGCTGGGTAGCTTATTCTTGGTTGAAATTGTTTATCTTTGAGAACTTTGAAGATTGTGCTCCAAGCTCTCCTAGCCTGAAGTGTTTCTGTAGATAAATCTGCTGCTATTCTAATTGGTCTTCCCCAGTAGATAGTCTAACCTTTTTCTCTTCCTGACTTTAGGATTTTACTTTTATACCTGCTTTGTTTAGGCAAATTATTATGTGTCTGGGAGTTGATCTTCTCATTTGTTGCATTGCAGGGATTCTCTGAATGTTTTGTGTTTGAATTTTCACATCACTGAGGAGATGAGGGAAGTGTTCTTGAATAATTTCATGGAATGTTTGTTTCTGGATGGTCTCTGTCTTTCTGCCTCAGGAAGTCCAATTACTCTTAGCTTCAGCCTCTTGAAATAATTGCTCATCTCTTGAAGGTTTTGTTCTGTCTTTTAAAGCTTCTTTTCTATGTTTTTGACAGTTTGAGTTAGTTCTATATTTTGGTCCTCAAGCTCTGAGATTTTTTTCTTCTGCTTGGCTAATTCTGCTTTCCATGCTTATTAGTTTGTTATTTATTTCAATCACAGTATTCTTTACTGCTGTTATCTCAGTTATCAACTCCTTCCTATTTTCTTCTTGTCTCTCCTCAATTCTTTTTATTCTATTAATGTCTTGATGTTTGGGTTTGTAGTATGTGACCAGTCATTCTGGGGGCTCCTCGTTGTTTGTGTTCTGAAGTCTGTTTACTCAGTGTCTAACCTGCCAGGGGTCTGTGTGAGACCCATATTCTTCTTTTGATTTTCTTCATTTGTGTAGATTTTCCTCCCCCACCCCACCTTGCTCTTCCTGCACCCCCTTGATTCTATTGTTCAGGATTGGTGTGGTTGCTTTTACTTCTGTTTGCTCAATCTCCTTTTCTTCCTCATGTGGATCTTCTGACTTTGTTCAGTTCTGAAGCTGGACTGTGGGTTGGGGTCTGTACTTTTTGAAGTTTTGAGATTTAACTGAGGGGAGAGCTGTGATTCAAAATCTATCTGCAGATCCCAGTATTCACTGACAGGTGTACAGGCCCCAGGAACTGCTTTCCACTGCCTTGCAATCTGTCCATGCAGTGTGGGTATAGGTTTGCTACCTGAAAGCAAAATGAGTTAAGAAAAAGGAAAAGAATGGAACAAGGAAGGGGAGGGGCAAGGGAAAAGTGGAGGGAGAGAAGAATAAGAGGGAAAACAGACAGATGTACCGACTAACAAATGAAAAGAGACACAAAGACAGTAAAGAGTAAAAAAATAAAAAATAAAAAACTAAAACATACAGGCAATCATACAAAAACACAAGCAACCAACCTCCCTATTGATGTGCTCTTCCCATACACAAGCAGGAAGTCTAAAGAAAAAAATCAGTAAAATAACAAAAACAAGGCAAGTATGAAAATGTTATCAAAAACAGAAAGAAGAAAAGAAAAAAACTCAAACAAAAGACAACAAAAATGAGCAAAACAAACAGACAAAGAATAAAAATTTTAAAAAATGAAAACAAGTAACCAAACTTGCTCTGAGCTCATTCCTGTAAGTCCAATGTCCTTTCAGCTCTGATCTCTAGATCTCATCACAGGCTTATAGGGTTACTCACAGCTTGGGTCAGATGACCCAGGCTTGCATCTGAGGGTGGATCAGATCTGGACTCAGCCGTCTTTCTGCCTGTCAAGTCTGCCACTCAGATCTGACCTGTCTGTGTCTGATCTAGCATGGGGAGGGGCTTCTGTCTCTTCCAGTTTGATGTGATTACCTTAGGTTCCAAGTTGGAGACTGGGCACAGCTGGGTGGGGCAATGCAGGTCTCAGGGACAGAGAAAATGACTGAGGAAATGGCTGCAGTCAGTGTTTCTTCACTGGGCATGGGCTTCCCCCCTGGCTCTCCCCGATCCTCTTTCCCCACTGATCATACTCGGGGCTCCAACTGATCTGCTGCAACAGGCAATGGTGTGGGCCAGGGGCTAGGTGATAAGAATTAGCCGGACTTGGCAAGCTCCTCTCAGGTGAGTCCCACAAGCAACAGGCAGACTTCTCTCAGGTGAGTCCCACAAGCAGCAGTCAGTCCTGCATGCTTTGGCCCAAATATCAGGGCTGTGGGACTTGCAGTCACTCTCAGAGGGGGGTCTCAGGTGCATGAACTTGAGACTCCCCTCAGATGGACCCTCAATCTCCCACCAGCCCATGCCTACTAATGCAGAGTCTTTATGGACACTTGCCTCTGCAGAGACTTTCACAGTCTGACCTGTCTGGTGACCATCTTGTCCCCGATTCAATCCATAACTTGAAACCCTTTACCCCTCACATTTTTAACCATATCCAAAATCTCTCTCATAATTTCCTTGATTGACCCTGTCATAAATCCTGTGAAGTTGTGCACAACATCTGAACACAGTTTTCTCTGCAGGGATTTATTGTTTCAGGCATGGAGGCTTTCACAGTTTTTTCTATAATGATAGTATCTTTAATGGTGCAATCTTTGCAGATTTTCATGATGCTCTTTCTATCGTGGTTCTCTTCCACAGCATTGACATTCCTTTCCATAAAGTATCATGTGTAATGAGCCTTAAAGGTCTGTAAAACCCCCTGATCTAGAAGGCTGAATTAAAGGTGCTGTATCTCGGGACAAGTAGGCCACTTAGACACCTGTGGTGTTGAACTCATAGGAGTCTGGGTGGCCAGAAACATTGTCCAATATTGTAAGAACATTAAAATGCAATCCCTTTTACTGGTAAGGTACTTTCTGACTACAGGGGTGAACATTAATGGAACCAATCTAGAAAAAGACTTTTTTTTTTTTGAGTTGAAGTCTCACTCTGTCACCCAGACTGGAGTGCAGTGGCCACTCCTGGCCACCACAGCCTCGACCTGCTGGGTTTCAGCGATCCTTCCACCTCAGCCTTCCAAGTAGCTGGAACTACTTAAGACAAGCAGCTGGTGTTTATATTTTTTCTTCAAGGCTAAGGGTTAGCAGTTTTCTAGATAAGGCCAGTCTTTGTCACACATCCAACTGCATTTGCACAAAGCAGAATTAGCCTATCCCTTTCTGGTGCTTACTTCTCTTCCTTGCTAATCTGTGTCTTTTGTGGCATTTTCTTCCCCCCATAATACATGTTTATACCTTGTTCCTAAAAATCTATTCAGACAGATATCTGTTCCCTCCATGATTTTCCTAATGGCATCTGCAAACTCATCAGGTGCTTCTTTGTCAGCAGAAACTGTTTCTCCTGTTATCTTGACATTTTTTTGAGTTGGAGTCTCACTGTGTTGACCAAGCTAGAGTGCAGTAGCATGTTCTTGGCCACCCAGTGTTGACCTGCTGGGCTCAGGTGATCCTTCTGCCTCAGTCTTCCAAGTATCCAGAATTACAGGCACATGCTAGCATGCCTGGCTAATTTTTTCAATTTATTGTAGCGATAAGGTCTCACCAAATTGCCCAGACTGGTCTCAAACCTTGGTCTCAGGCAATTCTCCCACCTTGGTCTCCCAAAGTGCTGGAATTACTGACTTGAGCCATTGTGCCTGTCCTATCTTAACATTTTGAAACCAAATTTCTTCCTAAAATTATCAAACTATCCTTTGCTGGCATTAAATTCTCCAGCTTTAGATCCTTTTGCTTTAAGTTGTTATATAATGACTTCATTTTCTCTCAAATAGCATTAGAGTCTATAGGTATACCTTTCCTATGGCAGTCCTTCATCCACATAAAAGCTATATTTTCAGTATGAACTAAAAAGGTATTTCCCAAAAAGTACAAGATCTTAGTGCCTGCTGATGTACCTGCCAGCAATAACTTCACAAATCTCCTTTTCTTTCTTTCTTTTTTTTTTTTACAGTTATTCTTAACCTTGCATTCATATATCTTGAAATGGTGGGCAAATCACAACTGTGACCTCAATCTACAGTACATATCAAACAACTGAACTTTTTATTTTAGGGTCATGACTTGTCCCTGCTTCTTGGGAGCACTTTCAACATTGCTAGTGGTGCTTCATATGGGTCCCTAGTGGCAACTCATATGGATCTCATGGTGTTATTCAAGGTTTACAATATAGCACTAAATGATGAAAAATTTATAAGAACTATGAAAGATCACTTTTTAAAAAATTGTGATACACAATTTACTGGAGAGACAGCTGTTCACACCAAGATAAAGAGAGTCACAGAGTGTTTTAAGTGAATATTCGCAATACTTGAACTTAAGGTAATAGCAGCAGAAGTTGGCTATAAAATTATTTCAGTCCTACAATATGTACAACAGTTATTTTTAAGCAGTTATGCTTTAAACCTGTATCTTTACATTTGTTTACCTTTCTCTTAACTGTGAATGGTGATGAGTATGACTTATAAGTGTTATTTGCATAAGCCTTGATGATTTCTAACTTTTTATAATTGCTTTGTGTCTATTTTATGAGGGTAAATGACAAAATAGACTTATATCTACATATATTTTATGCATTCATGACATCCCCAACTTTTTCTTAATTTTTTTGATATTTCTAGGTGACATGGTCTATCTATGATTTTTTTTCAAATTTTCACAAATCTCCAAAAATGTTTCCAATATAGCTATTGAAAAAAAATCCTCATATAAGTATATACAACTTCAGACCTATGCTGTTCAAGGGTCAACTGTAGTCTCAGAGGACAAAACCAATAATTTACAGGTGAAATCAAAAGCCTACAAGAATAATTTATTCAAGAACCACTCTCAGATTAAAATAACATGACCTAATCAAGGAATATTTTCCACTCCCAGTGAAGGGAATCTGACAATATTTGCTCAGTAAGGTCTCAGAATGCAGAATACTATGGATAAGTAACTGTTGTATTCTCTCCTCTCTCTCTCTCTCTCTCTCTCTCTCTCTCTCTCTCTGTCATTCTGAGACACGGTCTTGCTGTCACCCAGGCTGGTATGATTATATCTTCTCACTGTAGCCTTGAACTCAAACTCCTGGGCTCAAGTGATCCTCCTACCTCAGCCTTCCAAAGAGCCAGGACTACAGGTACATACCATCATGCCTGAATATGAACTAACCACCCTTGCTGTCTATCTTTTATTCATCCTTTTTTCGAGTGTGAGTGTTTGTGATGGTTACCATGCTTCCTTTCTACCTTTATATGTTAGGAGGATATGGGACAGATATCTTGTCTTGTAAGTCCTTAAATCTCTGACCAAAGAAGAGCCATATCAAGATGAGATGTAGAACCCATGATACTAAGTTCAAGCTTTGTGCTGCAATTTCAAGCTTATTCTGCAGTTGGATAAAGCTTTCTTGACATTGGGAGGGGGTGAGGGGACTTTGTGAGTGGAAGAGATATGACAAGCTGTGGCAGATGGTAGGCTATCATCCACTGTCGACAAGAAATGCTCACAAGTGCTCACTCTGCCCTCTGCTCAGGCTCTTTGCAGTGTGACTCTGCAGTCTCCCTCCTCAAGAATTCCTTGAATTTGGGCTGACCTAACAATTTCAATTTATCTGTGTCTAACCTTATGTCAATAGCCTACTGCCTAATAACTGTTACTTTGTAGTAAATTTTAAAATGGGGAAAGGTGAGTCCTCCAACTTTGCTCTTCCTTTTCAAGAATGTTTTAGGTACTCAGTTTGAGTTATAATCTGAATACACAAAGCCCACAGTGTTTAGCTAAAAATGGAATCCAAATCTAATCAAACATATGCAATTGGCATAGGACATGTGGAGTGTTTGGTACTTGCCCTGTAAATATGTCTAGTGTAGTGCCATCTACATTATGTATGTATAATAAAAGCTCATTTCCCTTTAGGTCTGCTTTCTTTTCACATACAATATTCCACAGTCTAAAATAGGTTTTGGCAGCTATTAAATATTGTCTGTGTGAAGATTTTAGATAATGGGATTTTTCTCTTTTGATGCTGTATGTAGGGATAGACTTTCATGAAACATTTGAGATCACAAAGTAAAAACATGGGGATCTCTTGAAAACATGGTGGGAACTTAAATCCTCTGGTCTGGCCATCCATACCTCATATAACAGTGCACAACTGGATGCCCACAGTGCTCACAAAGCTAGGAATGATAATATCTGACAAACTAGGTTGCTTTGCTGGTCGATACGGTGCTCTCGAGAGAGCTGTCAGGCATTTTATGCCTGATGAACTGTAGAGCAGTCTGTGCTTCTCTGACTGTGTTTTTCCAGTCTAGGAAGTGGGGAAATAACAGAGACATAAACCCCTGGAACCTCTATTTAGTGGTCTGGAACACTGGGTTTTTTTGCAAACTGATTTCTGGGTATTGCTCAGATTTCCTAGAGAAAGCAAGCACCACTAAAATCAGTTAACTCTGTCAAAGAGTTTTGTTGTTGTTGTTGTTGTTTTGGTATTCTGATTCCTTCTCTTGCCTCCTCTTTTTTTTGGTTTACATTCCTTTTTGCATTTTCTCCTGTTTCTGGAAGATGTACTTGTCGTGAATACATCTTTCACTGGACCTTGTTACGCTCTTCCTTCATATCCTTATCCCTACAAATTCCCTGACTCTGTCTTTCCTTCCCATCCTCACCACACCCTCAGCTAATCATCTTATTGCAAAGATTTCCTTGAAAGTGGTGAACTTATAATAAAATCTGAAGAGATTAGGGACAATTTTAGAGAATAATCAGGCACCAAATGTACTTTAATGTAGGCATCATATTCTAGGCATTTTGTTAGCCACTGCAGACACATCTATGGACAAGATGGATACCTCCCTTTCCAGACTATTTTTCGAAATACTTATATACATAGTAAATTCTATGAAAAATTGTAAGTTTCTATTGAGGGAGGAATTTGGCCAGAGATACCTAGAGGAAATTGAGACCTGAAGAACAAATAAGGGAAAGTTGGTGGAAGAAACATTCTAGCCAAAGGAAATAATGTATGGAAGCCTTGGAGAAAACCAAGCTTGTTTGAAGATCTGAGAGAAATTCAATGTGACTGGAACTTAGAAAAGAGAAGGAAAATGAAGCTGTGTGTTTGGAAGGAGATGCATGAAACCAGTCTTCAAGACCACTTGCAGGACTTCAATGTTTAAGGGAAGATTGATGGTTTCTCCAGAAGGCTGGCATGACAGAAGTTACATTTTCAAAAGAGGATTCTATGGATTAGGGATGAACTGAAAGAGAGAAAGACTTGGAGTGTTTAGGAGATTATTTCCCAAGTCTAGTAGAGAAATTACAGTGATATGTATATTGCAAGTGAGTATAAAGAAAAAGAGATAGATTTGTCAACATTTTAAAAGGTGCAAACTGTAAATCTCAAGGTTGTAGGAGAAAGAGATATTGAGAATGATACATTGATTGTAGCCTGAGGAAGTAGGGGTATGTGGAAGTTAGATATACCCTACTTTGAAGATTCCAGAATACCAAAATGAGAAGGGTATGTGTATCATCCTAGGCAGATGGGGTCATTAACGGTTTGGGTGTGTGAAATGGCATGACTGGCATAATACTTTGTGAAGGGAAAGCACACACTTTATAACATTCTTAAATATTAAAGTCTACTGAGTTTAAGCTTTTGCTAAGTCAGAAATATTTTTCCTGCTTGACCTCATCTCATACTGGACTTCAATAAAAATGATCTTTCATTTGGGTAATAAAACTCAGTCTGTGTTGCTTGTAAAATTTGAGCACATATCCTCACAAGTCAAGACTGAGGAAGGAGAGAGCATGAGCCAGGGTCCTTGAAGAGAATCAGAAGGTTGGTGACTGAACAGCCTCTGCAAAATACATTAATTTCTATTTTTGCCTCCAAGTGGGACCTTGAAAGGCAAGGCCACAAGACCAAGGATGAGTCAGAGCGATGCTCTTTATGACAGAGCTTGGAAGTCACAGCCACAGACTCTTAATAAACCTGTTGCAGTGATTCCCATGTTTTGATTCTCTGTAATAAAGCACAAAATTTGAGGGCAGCTCCAGGGCAATTTAAGAGGAATGAGGGAGTAGAGAAGAATAGAGGTGGGGGGAGATGCCCCCATATACTTTAACAATCAGAGGGAAGGGTTAAGTTTCCCAAGGGTAGTGAAGCCCATAAATAGACCATTCTTTTGTGATTGCACTGTCTCCTTTTTTGTCTGTGGTAGAGAAATAACTTTGATTTGAGAGATTCAAGTTTGTTTTGATAAAGGCTTGCTGTTTGATCCAGCATGGATGAGTAGCCAATATCACTTGCCTTCCTGCCTCTCCAGTGTCTCCTTTCAGTTCTTGGAAACAGACTAAGGAGGTATAATTTTGTTCCCTAAATGCTTCATGCCTGTTTTCCTGCTGTGTCTGTTATATATATGAGTCATTTTCCAAATGCTTAATAGACAAAAATATTGTGTCAGTGCTCATTGTAGAATCTTGAAATATCTTGAAGAGGCTAAAGACTCTGATGGAAACTGCTGTGAACCAGGAACGCTGATATTAGTTTTCTAGTTCACTTTGCCTGCATGAACTTGGATGAGCCAATGTGTGTCTCCAAACTTCACTTTACAGGCCTATGTGCAATAGAAGCATTGGGCTGACTGGTCTCTAAGCATGTTTCTATGACTTTGCATGTGAAAATCCTTATCTAATCCTGTCAGATATACCGAGAGACTAGAAACACACTAAGGCTGTGGTTATCACTCCAGAGCTACTGATGGAAAGAAATTAAGAAGAAAAGAAAGAAAGAAGAAGAAAGAAATAAAGGAAATGCTGGACTCTAAGTCATTGGACTCATTTTAGTATTTGAGCTATATTTTGGCCAAATAAGAAACTTCATTTAGGATGTTGCATCAATCAACTTAAGCCAAATTGTTCTGCAGTAACAAATGATCCCCAAATTATCAGTGCCATACAATAATTTTTTAAAATTCACATTTCATATTCATCATGGATTGGTTTGGCTCTGTTTCAAATATAATTATTCCTGGGTCTATGCTTAAGGAGCAGTCTCTCCAAGGGGTATCACTATTTTTTAATCAAAGGAAAAAAAATGAGGACTTTTAAAACTGCTACTTCGAAGTGGCACTCTTCATTCTCACTCTCATTTTATTAGTCATCCAAACCTGAATTCAATGAGCACAGAAAGCACGGCCTTCTTACAGGCAGAGGAACAATTAGGAACAATTATGGAATTAATGACAGTAATATATTTATGAAGACTGAACACATTTTAATGACCCTACTAAGGAAAGCAAGGGCCTCTGACCACTGATGTGCTAGATAAAAGTTAAATTGCAGTCTACATGACCATCATTACTGATTTATTGTTTTCATAGAGGGTTAAAAAATGTACAGTCATCTCTCGATATCTGTTGGGAATTGGTTCCAGGATCCCCTTGGATACCAAAATCCATAAATGCTTAAGTACCTGATGTAAAGTGGTATAGTATTTGCAATAACTTATTAACATTCTTGCATGTACTTTAAATCACCTCTATACTACTTATAATATCTACTGCAATGTGAATGCTATGTAAATAGTTGTTATACTATATTGCTTTTATTATTTTTAATTGTTGAATTGCTATTTTTACTGTCTTTTAAAAAACATTTTCTACCCACTGTTGGTTGATTTTGCGAACATAGATCCTGTGGATGTGGAGAGCTGACTGTAGTACAAAATATATTTCTAGTACAGGTATCTTATGAAATTGAGATCAATTACACAACAACCAAAGCAATGGAACAACCATGTTTTGCTCACTGGATTGTCCACAACTATGCACAGTACCTGCTAAGCCCGTTCCTGACTTTCTCCCAGTGCAAAATGACTCTGTTCTTACTTTACTCTTATCTGTTTCACTTAACTGAATTTTACTATTCAAAAATGTGCATTATCTTTTAAGTTCAGGGGTTTTGCAGCTTTTAAAAGTTATACAAACTACGGTATTTGTTCAATAAATGTAATAAATGTGGATGAGTTTGACTTCCTACAAAGCAATAGCACATCTGCACCCTAAGAAAGTAACCATTTTTTCAGATGGGAAAATTTGCAAATATTTTTTGTATATTGTTATTTTAATTTTGCAAGATTTGAATGTTTTGAACATTCATATAACGCCTACAATTATTTAAAAAATTAAAACAATTGGGGATACTTTAGCATTATGGTTTTCTAAATACATAAACTAGTTACTTGGTTTAATAATGGGAAAGACTGGTCTAAAGACAAGGGGACTGACAGTTTTGCCACATAATACAAAATCAACCATAAGTGCTGTTCAATGATGATTGTTGTTGTTTTTAAGCAGAAAGAAACTTTTCAATAAATACATAGATGTGGTCGAGAAAATATTCTTAACAGAGCTCTTAAATATCATTTTACTTATGTATACAAAGTATAAGTCTTCCACTAAATCTGTGTTAAACATACAATATCCTCCAATTAGTCAATTAATAATCTGGAATGACCAAAAATTAACCACTTAAATAAAGCAATTCTTTAAAAGAGGTAGAATTGGAAACCTCTTTCTCTCTGTCACATGTTATTGCATCTCTTCTTCTCTGTCATGTGATATTATGTCACATGATATAAGATCCCAATAGTAATGTTCTTTGGGGCTATACATGCCCCATTGTGCTAAATCTTTCATTAATTATTACGTTGCAATTTTTCCTTTACTGCCTCATTTCCCATTTTCTTATGCATCAACTTTTCCTGCAGATATATTTTTAGATTTCAGCAGACAAAATATGCCTTATCCTTTCCCCACTTTACTCATATTCTTTTTGTTTACCATTTTTCCAGTATTTGGAGTATATAGCCCTTGAGGCCAAGGTCAGAGACTGGCTCACTGACAGACGCAAACACTTTCTCCAGTCAACATTTACAAGTGTTATTTCCAACAACTCCTTATTCCTTGCTGACTTTATTGCATTGTGGTTTCATTTCCCATTTTCACATATTGATTTGTAACTTGCTGCTATTGTTAGCCATTTGATCTTAGATCAGTTCCAATTTTCTTATCTGTAAAATGAACAATGTAAGACACTCTATCTATTTGTGTTGTTGTGAAAATGAAATAAACAATTGATGATAAAACACTTAAAATATACAGTGCCTGGTACACAGTAAGTGCTCAATAAATGCTAAATACTATGATGGAGATGCAGACATGCAATAATGTTAAGTTTTAGAATTTGACTTCTCTACTAGTGCAGGCATTATTTATTATAACTTTTGAAAATAAAAGTACTACCAATAACACAAAAATGTATTTAACAATTTTATTTACAAAACAGTTTTGCATGTACTATTTCAGTAGTACATGAGGATAGAGATTTCTGGCTTCCTGTCTTGGTTACTGTGATGAGATTTCTTGGTAACTACTGACTGAAAGAAAACCAGAATGATGTCATTTTATACTTGCGACCTTGAGTCGTGTGAAGAAATAATTATATAGTAAACCAGTTGTATTAGTTTGATAGGGCAGTCATAGCAAAGTGCCACAGATATTAATTTCTATGGCTTCACTAACAGAAATTAATTTTCTTTCAATCCTGAAGGTTAAAAATGCAAGAACAAGGTGTTGGCCAAATAGGTTTCTTCTGGAGACCTCTCTCCTTAGTTTATAGATGCCCATCTTCCCTCTGAATTCACATGGTCTTTCCTCTGAATATGTCTGTGTCTTAATCTCTCTCTATAAAAATACCAGTCATATTGGATTAATTTATGCACGAAGGCCTCATTTTAAACTTAATCATCTATATAAAAGCCCTTTTTCTTCCAATATAATCACATGTGAGATACTGGGCGTTAAGATTTCAATCTATGAATTCTGGAGGGTCACACACAGTTCAGCTCATAACACTAGTCTCTCATGTCAGAGTAACATATAAAACTAGACTCACTTTAGTCATCAAGTTAATTTATCTTTCTAAAAATGTGTTTTATCTTGGCATCAGGTGGCATGGGTAGGCAAACATTTGGCAAAACTAGGACTAATGTAAGAGTCTGTATCAATTTTCCTTTAAAACTCACAGATAGGAAAGCATGGGGATAGAGCTTTTTAAAATTAATGTCAAAATTTAAAAATAGACATAAAAAATGGAAAAACTATAAAGTGACAAGAAGTAAGGAAGAAAGAAAGGAAGAAAAGAATCTTCCAGAAAAATAATTTGTGTGTGTGTCTTTTTTGTTAAGGTCAACTTAAACACACAAAGAAACTTGCTTTATGTCAGTGATCTAAGAATTAGAGGAAAAGGTAAAATATGTTTTTGTCATTTATCCAGATATATAGTCTGAAAGAATTGCTTAAAAAATAACATTTTTTGAAAGTTATATACATCAAGCTATCAACAAACAAACAAAATTAATTTGTAGGGTTTTTACTAACTCCCCTAGTCCTGGCTCTATTTGTGTCAGCCAACAGTCTGTCACAACAACCACAGCTGTGATGTTCAAATAGTATTGCTGAAAGCCTCAGCCCTTGAAGAAGTGTTCCACACACTACTCCTGCAGTAATCCATGAACTTAATAAGCATTTGTCTCCTTGGTGGTGCCTCACTGTCTAACTGAACTACTTATATCCTGTAAATTTGCAGTCTGTTTTACTTCTAGAAAACAAAGTAATCAGGCTTGCCTGATCTCATCAGTTTAATCTTAGAATATCTAAGCTACTCAACAACCCATGTATCTTTATGTTAAAAAAAAATTGGCACAGCAAGAGCTGTTATTAGAGACATGTGTTCCAAACTGTGATCAGAAATTGTTAGTCTTCCTGGATGAACGTGAAAATAATATATTAAAAACGAATGTGGTTAATGAATTATTATGTGCTGAAGTTATCATAGTCACTTAGTAAGACATTGTTGGGATCTTAAGTATTAGTTAAAAAATGCATTTTCACAGTAAAATGATTAGTCTGGAGAGTCATGAATCTGTCAGCCAACCCAAGAGAGAGAATATATGTAAGTGCTTCTTATATATTTATCATAGTTTTATCTGAAAGCTTCATAGTTCTGTTAATTTAAGACTGAGAAGTCAGAAAATAGTATATATCAATCAATAGAGATTTAACACATAGGTATTTGTGAACAAAACCGTATCTTTTTGTGAACAGCATCCTTAGTGGCATGTATCTTCTTGATATTAGACAAACAGGTATCATGGTCATATAACATTGCAGGAGGTCAAATTCTATAAAGACTCATTCATTACAAACACGAAAACCTGACCAGCAGGTCTACTTCCTGTTTTACCATTTGGGCAGTACATTCTCTGTTTTGTGATTAGTGCAGAGAAGTAAGAAGAATGGTTAGCATTTATGAAATACTCTGTACCAATTGCTTCCAGTCACATGAGTTATCAAATTTAATCCATATAATCACTATTTGAGTTGAATTCTATCATCATCCCCATTTTAAACCAAATGAAAGGGAGGTGAAATAACTAAAAAGTGACACTTTCCATGAGAGGTAGATTTTGTACTTGAACTCAGGCATTTGACACCAGAAAATCATTGTTAACCACTATCATGTATAGCAACTTGGAGTATAAACTTCTGGTTAATGAAGACTTCAGTCTAAGGGAGGAAATGTTGAAATGGGAATTTGAATTATTTTGCTTTTCCCACCTTCCACACATAAGACCCATGTATGAACAGGTCTGAGTAGGACAGAGGACAGTTTTTCTTTAAAAGAGAAATCTCAATAAACTTCAGTTCATGGGGGAAACTTCCTGTGTGAACATTGTAAGCACTGTGTAAGTAATAACGAAGAGTGAGGGTGGAGATCATGGGTTTGACTACTGGCACTGCTGTTCACTTCCTGTGAGACAGTAAGAAATTCTTCCAATTTCTCTGAGCTCCAGTTTCTTTACTCTTTCCTGAGATAACAATAGTATTTATGTCATACCTTTGACAAAGTAATAAGACGTTCTCATTTAATCTTTTGAAAAATAATACAAAAGTGCTAGAAAGTAGTCATCATTATGCCCATTTGACAGGTGAGAAAAATAGAAAATATTATTTAAATTAAACTCAGTACTTTCTGAACTCTAAATCTGTGCTTGTCCTCTTAAACTGTGTAACTTACTATAAACTACTTTGTTCTAAATTTCTAAAAGTTACAACTAATGGTTAGGTGATAGTAAGTTCACTGTCAATTACGAAGTTGATATATGACCTGGGGACCATCTAGCAAGGAGGTAGCATTCAGTTAAAATACGAGATATGTAAAAGTCTCTTCTGAACTTGAGATAGCTTGACTTTATGGCCACTAAATATCTTACCATCCATAGCTCTGACTCCTTGGAAGCCTTCAGATTCTATTATAAAGGTTCTTTCATGTAAGCAGTAGTTGCTATAGTGTCTCTTTGTGATTACTTTCCTTAATTGGTTACTTTATACTTCTAATTACATTGAATTTTTGGGTCCAGGGCAGTGTATTTATTACACTGTGAGCCAATAAGCTTTGTGTTTCATGACCCTAGATTAAATCCTAACATTCATCAAGATTCCTTGAAATACAAGTACAGATGGATGAACTCCAATCTATTTCTAACTCTGGGAAACAGATCAAGATGTATGTCCTAACAAAGGCACTCCAGTAGTATTATTTCCTCATTAAAAATATTATTAATCCTTGGATAGAAACAATTCGCTACAAAAAAGATATTTCAGTTTTATAGTCTTAATGTGGCATGCACTTTTCTGAAATCTGAAATAAATCCACTAATTTCTGAACTTATGCTTATTCTGCACCTGCCATGCTAAGTGAGTTTATTTTAAAGCAAAATATGTGAATGAAGGAATGAATGAATGAATCAACAAATAAATAAGTATACCCACACTGGAACTCAATGCTTAATTTAATTTACCATTCTAATACCATCTGCTGCCTTTTGCAGGCATTATGAACATGTCAGACTGAAGGTTAAGTCAAGAGGAAAACAGAATTCTCTTTGAACTATTTTATTGCAACTGTGTGTTCTGCTTCTATTTGTTATGCAGAGTTTATATAATTTTGTTTTTTCTAGAATTTGGTCTCTCATGAGAGCTTTATTTTCTTTAATTTGCATTTATTTTTATGCCATAGTCCTTGCTATTTTTGTGCTCAAAGGTCATATTCAGTTACCATGTAAAAAAACAAGATCAACTTTCATGAATTGGAACAGAAAAATGTGCACATATACAGCAATTAGCCACTTACCAAGATTTAGTGACATAAACTTTGCTCTAATTTTTTAAAGGAGACAAAACTAAGGTCATGGTCCAAAAAAGGGGGGAGGAGATTCTTTTCGATAAATTCACTGAGATTTTCAAGTAAATGGAAATTGTTGTGGCTCACAATGTCAGATATAACATCCAAAAACACATATGCTTCAACTTCCACTTCCAGAAATGGAGTAACTGTTACTGGACTTACACATTTCTTGCCACAAAAAAAAATCTTAAAATGGAATAAAATGTACAAGACAACATTTTAAGAAACTAGACAACAGAAAGCCAAAGGCTATAATAATTGAAAGAAAGACACACTAAAATGAACTCCACAGTCAACGTGGGCTTCTGACTGGAGAGACTTTCCAGACTACAATGCAGAGAGTTAAAGCCCAAGTGGAGAGCGGTAGTATATTCTGGTGAAAGAGGGAGAGATTGGAGTTGAGGCTGATTAGACAGTTGAAATTCATGAATTAAGATATCAGAAAGAAGGTAACTATCCAGAATAGGAAGCCCCAGAAGTTTTTATTTGATTCCTTCTTGGATTCTCTGCCAAGGAGTGGTCTGACACACACAAGGCAGGACTCTACAAGTTTAGCCTAGTGTATCTGGTGGGGACAGACAGCTGTATGGAGACACCCAGTATTGGGTACTGCTGGAAGACATGGGATTTCTGGCCCATCTAGAGGAACCAAAGCTCAAGCTTTGCTGGGCTCCTTAGGCATTCAGATGAGACTTCAGAAATATCACACCTTAAAAAATAAAAACCACTCTCTAGAGTAAGGTCTTAACACCAGAACCAAGATCAAAAAACCAAGCCTTAGGGTATTTACTTAGCATAACCCATATTTTTATAGTTCTTATCATTTTGCATTCCCATTCTTCTCTTTCACTTTATGTGACAAAAAATTTAACAAGTATTCACTAAGCTCTCATTATATGCATTAGGGCACCATGGTAGGCACTATTGCACTGTAGAGCATACATAAGTTATCTTTCTGATATTTCCCTTCACCTCATTCATTTATTCACTATCTGACCACCAAAACCCAAAGCAATTTTTCTAAGCCACATCTCTGTATTCCAATTTGAATAAGATTAATCTCAAAGCACTGTTCCCAAACTACAATGAATACCGTCGTCATAATAGCCACAGGGAAACTGTAGCTGTGGTCAGTTTAGGAACAGTCAGCAATAATAAATGAATCGATCAGGCATTGTTCATTATGTGTTTATAACATGCCTCACTTATATAATTGTTTCAGATTGTTAAAAAAACACCATTTTCCTTTTACTCTGAAGTTACATTATAAAACGAAAAATATAACCTAATGTTTTAATGCTATATCAACTTTATGGTAATGTCAGAATGCTGATATTTTGAGTTGATTCAAATTCTTTTAGTCATCAAAGTGTGCTTATCAATCATATATGTTCAGCAGTTTATAGCATTACTTAGGGTATTCTTTCAATGTGTACAAGCATAAAGGGAGTACAAATGACTAGGGCTTTCCTTTCAAAGAGTTTAAAGAGCAGCTAATACATACAAAAATGATCATATTGCTCTCTCTAAACATTTCAAAGCAGATATATTTACCATTTTACAGATGGAAAAACTGAGATCTATTTTGCATTAAGTAATATGATTCAGATTTTTCAGGATTTGCTCAGAATACACTGACTTCCAGTAAAGCAGTTGCTTGAATTTAGATTTTCAAAGAGCTGTTTTTCACTCAAAGTTTACATGCATCTGTTGCTGGAGAATTTTAAAAAGGCAAAACGCTCTTTGTGTTCAAGTTTCACCTGACAAACATATCAAGTGGATTTTGCCATAATGTGGGATGAAACTTGAGAAAAGTTGAAGTTTATTTTTTTAATTTACTTGCAATTGTATTAATTGGAGAAGGATACTCCTTATAATGCTATAAAATATAGTAACATATTTCAAAATAAGAACAATAAAACCAAAATTACATATAAATCAAATGGATTATAAGCATTTATTTTTAGAAAATATTAGAGCACGCTATTATAATAGTTCCCTAAAGGTATCATAATTTATAATTTGGTGTTACTTAGTGAAACTTACAAATTATAAAATTTCTATTATATATATATATATATATTATGTCACAGAAAATCCTACTTCTGGAAACTATTGTAAATTGCATTAGCATTCAGCCATAATTTTTTTAATAAGTAACAACACAAATCCAAAATTCTGAGTCTTAAGCCTGATAATCTAAAACCAATCAGTGACTACTTCTGAAACTATCTAGGAATGGACTCAGGGACAATTGCTTTTGGAGATAAATGGACTAAATTAAAGTCAAATCTTTCACTTTGGAAACAACATATCTATTGGAAACCAGTCTGCCTGAAACACCCTATCAGTGTTGCTGCCATATATTAACTAAGGATACCAACATTGAGTGCTGAAAACAGAAATTTACTTATTTGACCAATGGTTCTTAGCCAGAGGACAAATCTCCCTGGGGATATATATCAATGCCTGGAGACATGTTTAATTGTCACAGTTTGGGAGTGTACCTGTTATCTAGTGACTAGAGACAAGTGATGCTGCTAAACATACTGCTGAGCAGAGGAAAATGCCCCATAACAAAGGATTATGTGGTCCAAAAATGTTAATACTGAAGAAACTGAGAAACTCTGAATTAAAATAATTTTAATAATAGTCATAACATTTTTAAAGCATTGAGATAAACCTATTGACATGTGTCTTAGTCTGTGTTGTGCAGCTATAACAAGAATATCTGAGGCTGTGTAATTGATCAAGAAAAGAAATGTATTTCTCATGGTTCTGGAGATTGTGAAGTCAAGGCACAAGCAGATTGGCATTTCATAAAGTCTCCCTTCCAAGAAGATGGTGTAAACACTGTATTCTCCAGAGGGAAGGAACATTCTTCCTCACATGACAGAATAGTGGAATGACAGAGAGGAGCAGGAAAGAGAGGGTCAGAAGGGGTCACTTTCCCCCCTTATGTGGATAGAGTCCTCATGGCCTAATCACTCCTTAAAGCCCCCCCCTTAATAGAAATTGCAATAGCAATTAAATTTCAACATAAGTTTTGAAAGGGACACTCATTTAAACTAGAGCAGCATGCAAATAAGGTTGTTTGAGGTAAGAATAAATTGTTAAGACTCTTTGCTGATAATTGACATGTTATCAGAGATGGTACATGGGTTAGGTATTTTGGACTCTTTTTTGACTGAAATCAAAGGAGTCTTTGAATGGGAACAATAAGATAACATATTAACTGCAGTCAAGTTGCTGCAATTTAAGATCATATTTAAATTAAGCTCATTTAAAATCTCTAGAAAGGGGGATCCGGTAAGATGGTAATGGCATAGGTGGATTTGTGAGATTCTCCGAACGTGAGTTCCCCAAAAGACTCTTACTTTCCTTCCCCCACCCCCCTGCCCACCACCAGCTGCACTGCTTCGAGGTCCGGGGACCCTTGGTCCCACACAGGGCTGGATATTGCGGCCCCCAGCTGCTGCTGCTCCACTATACATGGCCCCCACCTGCCACACAGGAATCTCGGCTCCCTCCCTGGCTATATCATCTCACCCAGTGCCAAGTTGCCGGTCACCCAGGGAAGTTCTAAGTGCCTGCCCCTCAGAGACACCAGTTCCATTTCTGGCTGAAGTACCTTATGAGGGGTCCAAAGCCACTCTCACCGCTCACCACCTGCCTGTTGGAGCTCTGGGCCCACCCTGGCTGAGGCACCCAGCATACGACCCCATGCTTATGTAAGTGAACAGCATATCAGAAGGAAGTGTTGAGCTGCTCTCAACTCCAAAGGAGGGAACTCTTAACTTCTTCCTCCACCCCAGCCTGCTGGTGGCACACCGGATCCAGTGCCCAGCTGTGCAGCTGATCCCCAGTGCCTCCAATGTCACCACAGCCCATCATAGTGGATCGCCCAGGGACCCAGATGAGCAGAGAGAAAGGATCTGCAAAAGAGGAGCAACCCACCTTGGACATTTTCCAGGCAGAGATTTGCATTGCCCCACCCACATATGAGCAGCCTTAACCTTGGTTCCTAAGGTAACATGGCTAAACAGCAGACAAATCCCCTTTCCTATGCTGAATCAGATGTAGGCAACTCAGCATCACAGACCTCTCAGGCAGCAGGCTAAAAGAACAAACCCAAGCTTCAAGTAAATCTATGAAAGCAATGAAAGCAAAGAGGAGAGGCTGGAGATCAGAGCTGAAGAGACTTTAGACACTCAGGAAAGATTCCAGAGCTAGTCTGATTTCTTATTTTGACTTTTGATTTTATCATTTTGACTGTTTGTTTTGCTCACTTTTGTTTGCTTTTTGTCTTAGACTATCTGTTTGTGTTGGGGAAAATGCATCAAAAGTCATGATTTTATTGAACCATCTTTGTGTGGTTACCAGTATGCTTTAGGGAATTTTGCTTGTGTATCTTTTCACTTCTCTCTGGCCTTGTGTCTCTTTTTCACCTGTTAGTTGGTACATATGTCTGTATTCCTTCTCACTCTTCTCTCTTTCTAACTTCCTATTGACCCCCTTCCTCCATTATTTTCCTCTTTTGTACCTCCTTTTGTTCCAAACTTACATCCCACTGCACACACAGATTGTAAGACAGTGGGAAATAGGTTCCAGTGTGCCCATATACTTGTTGGTGGATGTTGGAATCAGCAGATAGATACTGAATCACAGCTTCGCCCTCAATTAAACCTCAAAACTGCAAAAAAAGTACAGCCCGCAGCCCACATTCCAGCCTCAAAAGTGAACAAAGCCAGAGGACCCTCATAAGGAAGAAAAGGAGATTGCACAAGTGAAGCAAAAGCAACCTCACCTTCCCTGAAAAACAGAATTAAAGAAGGGGAGGGAAAGGGGAGAGAGAGAAAAACCTACACAAATGAAAAAACACACAAAGAAGATATGGGTCTCTCCCAGACCCCTGGCAGGGCAGACACTGAGAAAACTGACTTCGGAATGCAAACAATGAAGAGACCCAGAATGACTGGTCCCAAACTACAAACCTAGATATCAAGACATTAATGGAGAGATTTAAAGGAATTGAGGAGAGACAAGAAGAAACTAGGAAGGAGTTGATAACTGAGATAACAATAATAAAGAATACTGTGAATGAAATAAATAACAAACTGATAAGCATGAAAAGAGAGTTAGCCAAGCAGAAGAAAGAATCTCAGAACTTGAGGACCAAAATATAGAACTAACCAAAACTGTTAGAAACACAGAAAACAAGCTTAAAAAGGCAGAACAAAATCTTCAAGAGATGAGCGATTACTTCAAGAGAAAGAAGTGAAGACTAATTGCCTTCCTGAAAAAGAAAGAGAAACAGAGACCACCTTGGAAAAAACATTCCATGAGATTATTGAAGAAAACTTCACTCATCAGTGACACAAAAATTCACACACAAGAGATTCAGAGAACCCCCGCAAGACAACAAATGAGAAGACCAACTCCCAGATACATAATAATTCGCCTAAACAAAGTAGGTGTAAAAGAAAAATTCCTAAAGGTAGCAAGAGAAAAAGGCCAGATCACCTACCATGGAAGACCAATTAGAAGCAGCAGATTTATCTACAGAAACCCTGTAGGCTAGGAGAGCTTAGAGCCCTATCTTCAAAGTCCTAAAAGATAAACAATTTCAACCAAGAATAACCTACCCAGTCAAGCTAAGCTTCATCAGTGAGGGAGAATTAAAATCTTTCCCAGACATCCAATCCCTAAGAACTTATACTGCCACCAGACCACTTTTACATGAAACACTTAAGAATATACTAAACACAGAAGAAAAGGAAAAAAGAACAATGTTCTTCACAGGAGTACAGGAAAAAGAATAAAATACACATGAACCAACCCCAAAACCAAAAGTAAGACAACAAACCAAGAGGAACAACAACAACAACTCTATAACAACTATGTGATAGGGACCAACTCTCACATTTCAATAATTAGCCTGAATGGGAATGGACTAAATGCACCACTGAAAAGATACAGAATGGCAAAATGGATAAAATATCACCAGGTAACAATATACTGCCTTCAAAAGACCCATCTCACTAGAAAAGACACGCAGAGACTCAAAGT